>CM021107.1:517849929-517893536 GCA_007115665.2 Sequoiadendron giganteum
CCTTACATTGGACCCCGAACCTAATCCTTCAACCATATACCCTCAAACCTATACCCTGAACCCTCTACCCTCAACCAAGTAAACCCTTAACCCTAAACCCTTAACCCAAAACCCTTCAATCCTAAACCCTTAAACCTTAAACCTTCTACCCTATACCCTCAACCAAATACCCTCTACCATCAAACCTATTCCCTCAACCCTCAAACCTTAAACCCTAATACCCTAGAAACCATCAACCCTATAGGTCCTCCACCCTAATCCCTCAACCCCTATCACTTTCTCTTTATCTATACATCTCACCTCGCCCTCCTTCCCTCCCTCTCACCCTCTGTAATTATCTCTATCTATCATCTCCCTCTTTTTGTGTACCTCTCGTTCAATCAATCCCTATGACCCTCTCTCACTCCCTCTATCCATCTCTCTTTATGTCCCTCCCACTCCATCCCACTCTCTCCCTCTCTCTCTTGTCTCTTCCTCTCACCCCCTCTCTCTCTAAGGTCTCTCCCTCTAGAAACCTACCTAGGTAACTCTCTCTTTGTCTCTCTCCCCTCTCTCTATCTATCCCTCCAACCCTACCTAGATAAGTCCCTCTCACTCCACCCCCCTCTTTCTCTACCTTTATCAGGTCACTCCCTCTCACACCCTCTCCCTCTCTCAGGTCTCTCACTGACACTCCCTCTCTCTCCCACTCCCTCTCTCTCACACTCCATCTCTCTCACACTCCTTCTCTCTCCCACTCCCTCCCTCTCACACTCCATCTCTCTCACACTCCCTCTCACTACCTATCTCTCAAGTCTCTCCCTCTCACCCCCCTCACACCACCCCCCTCACACTCTCAAGTCTCTCCCTTTCGCACCCTGCCTAAATAACTCTCTCTTTCTCGTTGTCTCTCTCTCCCTCTCCCTCTCCCTCAATTCTCTCTCTCCCACCCCTCTCTCTCTCTCCCTCTCCCTCAATTCTCTCTCTCCCACCCCCCCTCTCTCTCTCCCTCCCTCTATCCCTCCCACCGTACCTAGCTAAGTCCCCCTCACTCCAACTCCTTCTCTCCCACTCCCTCTCTCTTAAACTCTCACTTCCACCCCCTCTCCATCTCTCTAGAATCTCTCTAAATTCTCCATTCATTTAAAGACATACATAGATGCATACATACAAACATAATACATATGTACATATAATCTTACATCCATAAAAGCATAGATACATACATGACATACATGTACATAAAAATAGATCAGCATACATTCAATATATTGGAATTTAACATAAAGTAATACATAACGTGAGCGCGTTATAATGCGAGTGCATTATAATGCACTTGCATTATGCGTTAGTTGACATGTTCGCCGCAGAAGCATAAACCATGTCAAAAGTGAGATATAACGCGAGCGCGTTATACCACGCTCACGTTATATATTGCTTTAGGAATTCCTGAGCCTTGGGCTTGGTATTTGCCTTGGAATACCAACCCATAGGCTTGGAGGGCATTCCCAATGACCAAAGACGTGTTTTTAAAAATTCCTCCATATTTCTCATAATCGAGTTCGTGCTCATCGTCAGGATTGCACGTGGTTCAATATCAAAAAAATCGAACACATGGGTAATGTTGGGTTATCTCTTAGCTATCTAACGATGTAATTTTTTTCATTTTCTGAAAATGTTAAGTCTTTCATCCATAATTTATTTTATCTGTATGTCTTTTTTTTGCCAAAAAGAAGTGTTTGGTATTTTTTTCATTATAAATTAACCGTTCATCAAATTTTCAAATAAATTACATTTTTAGAAACTAGACTCCATTCTACAAAATTTAAAAAAAAAAAAAACAAATCAATTAGTTTCCAAAATTTGTAGGGGTAGCACGGCCAAAATTCTATTTTCAAGATATGTCCACTTCGCAAATTAGTAAAAAATCAAATATTCATTAAAAAATTATCAGAAAAATCATGCATCAACTACATACTATTAGCTAACTTCTACCTGTTGCGATTTTAAAAATACTAAAAAAAATTTCACCGTACGAGGGTTGTACAAGAGTTGCTATGTTATGTTTTTTCTGACAAAAACAACACCAATTTGTGTACGTCCCTTGTTTGAACCCCTTAATCTCAACCATTTTCAAAATAAATTAGTAGTTTAGAAAGTAGACTCAGAGAACTTGAATCCTTCTTTTTGTTCCATCTCAAAATTTTGAGTCTAAGTATCCTCAATTTCACGTCCAAGGTCAGTATTTCTTGATTTTAGAAAAAAGTTGTCCACTTAAGTCCGATTTTTGGGAACCATCTTGGTGCACTTACCCATATATTTATATATATGAATATAAGCTTGGAGGTCGATTAACATATGTAATGTTTAAAAGGCCGAATATTTAATATATTTTGGCATTGAGTAAAGATTGAACTATCTGCTATGTATTATGTAGTAGTCAAGTCGATATATCATAGTCTATGCTATGAGATAGAATATCTTTGACTTAGTAAACATCAATTTAATTTTGGATGCATTATTATATAGTGATGGAATAAATACCAATGGAATGTAGTAAAGTGTAAAATGCATGATAATTGGAAGAGTTACATCAAGGAAAAGAATTGGTCAAAGCATATTTATGCTCTTGAGTGACTCTTCATTGTTCTATTTTATGCTAAGCTTAGACTTGGTCGACCTTATGTATGTGTTGCATTTTGAATGTAGACTGATTCAATGAGTAAAGTAATTCCAAAATAATAGGGAGAAGGTTTCTTGCTTGGTGCCATATTATGAAGTTCTAAATGTTGTAGAAGTCCATTTTGAAAACAAACTAACTGTATACACCTAAAATTGGTCTGGAGAATCTGATTAATTAAATACAACTTATTTGATTAATTATTCTAATTTCCTCTACTATTGAATAAATAGAAATATTTATTTATATAGTTCATGTTTTAGCTCACATTTAAATTCTTCTAATTCTTCTATTATCTCATCTTAATTAAATAAACAAAATTAAATACTTTGTTTGATTTAATTATCAATTCTCCTATTTTATTCTATCACATCTATTCTAAATTAATTAAATAAAGGTTAAACACTTTATTGATTAATTATCGTATTCTTCCATTTTAATTTAATAAACAAATTCTATAGTTTGTTTTATTAAATTATTTATCCCCCTTTTGCTAATTTAAATAAATCAAAATATTTAAATAAAGACAATAAATCAAATTCCTCTATTTTATCAAATCCAAATTAGATATCCTATGTCTAAATTATGTCAAAATTATGTCAAAATTAATTGATTGAAACTTCACGGGAAGATTTGGAGACAAATTGAAGAAAAATTGGAAATCAATCTCTCAATCTTCTTCCATCAGTCCTTCCTATCTTCTTGCCTATTGTTTTCATGGGTAGGGACAATTCCCAAAATATTCTCAATCTTCTCCATCTCTCACCATTCAATCCTCCAAATTGAATCCAAGCCTCTCTTTGTTGCCCCTATGCAAAGTTGTTGCCGAGAAATCTATAAATACAACTTCATTCAACAGTAAAAGGATCTAGATTATCCCAAGTTTATGCAATCTTACTCTGCAAGAAAGCATCAAGCATCAAACATTAAGCAATCAAGCATCAAGCAATAGCATCAATTTTCATATCATGGTTGTCTCTTTCATCATAGTTTCATGTCAATTCATGTTACAGTAGTTTCCTTTATCATTTAGATATTTGATATATAGCATCACATCATTGCATTCAAGCATTCCATTCTTTAGATTGTCATTTTAACAGTTATAGTGTTTTATTAAATCTGAGAGCACTGTAGCTTAATAAATCTTTAAAGACAGGAGACAATGAGACACTTTTAGTAGATTCTTGTTTTAGATTAGTTTATTCACTTGATCTTTGATACAATGTTTCATTAAGAAGTGTATTCCTTTTATTTACTTATTCACACGTACACTAACTATCACCAATTGATCATGTGTATATTGAAATAGTCTTAAGTTTCTATCAAAACATAGAAGTTGACATGTAGCTTCTTGTATTGAGTAAACTCTTTGATTGATGCCACCTTTTTTCCAAGTTAAGTGAGTTGACTAGCACGAAGATTGTTGTCAATTTGCATGCCTTTTATGTAGGCTTTGAAGTCTCCTTTTTGTTGTGTAAATAGAGAGGCATGTTCTCTCATTTAGATGCATTCTATTCCATTCTATTATGCACTTCTAATCTACATTATTATGCAAGTTCATTATGATGTTTTTTGTTAGAGAATTGAGTATTTTGTGAGAGCATATTATCAATTTGTGAGAAGCATATTATTCACTTGTGAGTGAGGTTTTATTGAGGCATTTCTTGTGAGGTAAAAGAAAAGCTAGTTGTTGTTATTAGAAAGTTGTGCAACAATCAGTCAATTTGACAAGTGTATTACAGGCATGAGGATAAATCTTCCTTTACTTGTATTTGCTTATGAAAGATTGATTCTTGAGTGTTTTATTTGGTCTATTGAGTTTACTTGCATTAGAGAATTACATCATTTTATTTGAAAGGAAAGTAGAAGTTGTTTATGTTGTTTTGTGAAGTGCTTGTAATTACTTCATAATAGGAGGGATTGTTTGTCATATAGGTATTGTTATACTAGAATGATTCAACAAGGGTAGCTTAAGGGTTACTCATAGCTAAGTTAATTAATTATACTAGATAGCTAGTGGGATACTCCTTGGATTGTTTCTCCATTGAAGGGAGGGAACTTGTACATACACTTTGTGAGTAAAAATACCCTAGTTTGTAAGATAAGTGATAGGATATTTTTGGGCTTAAATATTACCCATTGGAGGAAATCCTTGTGCATAGATTATAGTGTCCTTAAGTCAAATCGAGCTTAAGTAGTGTAAGTGAATATATTGACTATCACTCTAAGTAATGAGTGAGAACACTTTGGAAAAAGTAGTGTGATTTTCTTTGGCTCCACTGTTAGTTCACCATATCCATGTAGTGCATGCTAGTTCCATATTGTAGGGTTAAAAGTTCTAGTCATGTAGGACACAACACTAAGTTCAATATGGTTGTTGTATGAGGTTACTCCACCAATCTCTTCATCAAAGGGTAGGGCCATCTATTGTATTATAGATGTGTGGGGGACTGGATATGAGTCTGTGGTTGGCAGAAAAGTGCTTGAGTGATGCTTCTCCTCCTCAACAGGTGACAAAATACCAAGATTTGAAAGGCAGATCATGAACCATCTATATCTATTTCTTTGAAGCTTAGTTAAGTTATCTATGTACTTGTACACATTATTGGAATGTTGTAATTTGTGAAATTATTATATTGAGATGGTGACCTTGTTGAATATGGTTATGACATCTATCTCCATTTGTTCTCAATAAAGAAAATAACTTTTTTATTGCAATAGCTTGTTACATAGTTTATTTACTCGCAAAGTGAAAACTTAGGAAAAAATTACTTCAATGAATAGTTGACATGTTACATTGTAACTTATTCTACCTTTTTAGTTATGTTTTCAATTTTGCAAAATTTGTCACTCTTTATTTCATAGAGTGGTGATTTTCATTTAATTTTTCTATTTTGAGTCCTTGTCTCAATAAAACTCCCTCAAACCTATATATTTGGCTCGGTGGTGAAAAAGAATAACTAGCACAGTAGATATATCAATTAGATATGTTTAGATAGTTTTATTCGTTTACATAGACAATAATTTTGTTTCTAGATATGTATTTTATGAATGAGATATCCTTGAATATTCTTATTGATTGCGAAATCTTGTTTTATGCAATGGAGTTTTTAGTTTACTACATTATGTTTGAATTATTTGAGAAGCTAGATTTGAGTTTTTCTTATGGAGACAATCACTTGAGAAAGGGCCACTCAAGGTAATTATTCCTTTCTTTATTTTTGCACATTCATTTATGTTGTTACAATAGTTACTTCCATTATTGCATTTATCTTAATCAATTTCTTCATGTTGTGAATGTGAATTAAATCATGAATAATATCTTGTCTTATATTGCATGCACTTTTTTTGTCTCAATGCATTATCCTTTGGAGTGAGTCAAGTTAACAACATTAGTTAGTTACAAAGTTTAGTGTTGATAGTGAACTAGTAATACTCTTTAGCTATAAGTACCCATAGCAATAGTTCTAGATTCAATTCTTTTTTACTGTTATGCATTTTATGTTTTCCCACATGTGTGAAAACCTATGGGTGATCTCACAATACTGTTTTACAATTTTTGGCCAAATTAGACACTGAACTATTTTTTTCTAACTAAATTTTCACTTTTGGACATCTATAACAGCTAAATCGTGAGGAATTTGAAGATGATGCAAACTGGTGATTTATGAAATTTTTTCTATAGACTCTAAATATATTTTTTTCAAAAAAATTGGAATCAAATTTCAATTTTTTTACATCTCCTTCGAAAACTAGTTTTTTTCAGTAAACACCATTTTTAAGGAGTGACACTCACCGTATAACACATTACTTTTTTTCCATAAAGGATACAATTCTATTTTTTTTGAATTTAGATTTGTAACTACAATATCTAGTTCTTCTAGTTGGTTTCATAGTGTTTTATTGAATATTTTTTCTTTAATCAATTTTCAAAGTCAAACCAATTATAATTCAGACATAGGCGAACCGTATAACACAACTTTTTTTTTATGTATTGAAATTCATTTTTTTTTGTTGGATAAAGGACATCAATATTTGGTGCACTCATATATTTCAATTTTTTTTTATAATATTCTATTTTTCTGCATGTGCATAACATAGAGCTTGATTCTCGATGAAAAACCTACATTCACAAGAAATTTAAACAAACAAACAAATAAATTTATTTAAAATTATACTTTTTGGGAAGCTTATAATAAGGACTACATACTTACAAAAAGTAAATTTTAAATGAATTAATTTGATCCCCCAAAAGGTAAATCAAAAGTGGTTTTTTATCAACATTTTGATAGGTGTAAAGGAGACTTCATTAAAGATATGGTTTAAAACTAATGGGGTTCTATCCAAGGGGGTTTGATCTAAGGTGGTTTGATCAAACCCTCTTCAATTGGAATCCTTAAAATAGAAATTTTTAAGGATTAAACATTATATTTTCTAAAAATATGTGATTTAAGCAAAAATCAGAATCTCCCAGAAATTGTAAACTAGCATTTGTGGATCACCCCTATACTAAGATGATATAGGTAGTATAGAGTCTTTGGATACACATACAGTTCCAAAATCATCACAAGCTTATGTTAGCCTTGGTTTATAATTAAATGAAATCCTTACAAGGGTTTAGTGGATTGTTCAATCAGGAACCTGATCTAAATTGTGTGTTCGACACCAAGTTTACTAAGCATTAGTTGGGCCTTATAGATGGAAATAAAATTTGGTAGAGTTGAGATAGAGAAGTTTAACAGAGGAAAATTTGAGTTGTGGAAGCTCAAGATGAAGACATGCATGTAGATAATTATTTGTGGATAGTTGTTTCTAGAAATATGCCAACGAGAATGAAACAAGAAGATTGGGATCTGATGGATCAAAAGGCTAAGGGTTTGATAAGAATTTATCTAGCTAGTTCAATACTCTAGTATGTCCATGAAGAGAATACCACTATACTTATTTGGAAGAAAATTGCTCAAATTTATCAAGCTAAATCCTTGGTAAATTAGTTGTTCTTATGAAAGAAGATGTATTCTTTGTAGATGGAGGAAGGAGGATCTATCATATGAATAAACTTCATGTATTCAACATGCTTGTTCCCTAGTTGAACTCTACTGGTGTGAGAATAGAGGAATATCATTGCATGAATTTGCTACACTCACTATCGAATACTTGGGACTACCTTGTCGTGACCATTGGAAGTAATACTACCATCTTTAAGATGGACAAAGTATTTGTAGCATTGCTATCTGAAGAGATGTGGATAGAATATTTTGAAACGAATAAGGCTCTAAAAGTTGAAGAAAGAATGAAAGAAAAAGGAAAGAATAAGAACATGAAGCAAGAAAAGTTAAAATCCAAATCCTATGGGAGATCTATCCTAGTAGGACCAAGGCTAAATATTGGAATTACAAAAAAATTGGTCACTTCCACAAAGGTTGTGTAGACATGGAAAATTGACCAACACACTTGATCCTGATTACTAACATTGTTCCGTCCTAAATTAAACCTTATTTGATTTAATCTAACATTATCTCCTTTAGTTAAATAAATCAAATCATTTATTTAATTAAATCTTTCTTCACAATTCTTGATTTAAATTAATTCATAAATTGAAGTCAAAGTTGTCACATCTCCTAATTCTTCATTAAATTAATTAAACCTTGACTAATTTAATCTTAATCTATGTCACATCCTCTAGAGAATGAAACTTGCACAATAATTCAATTACTTTGATTTATTAAATCTCTTATTTTCCCTCACATGGCATAAATGAGGAATATTCCATCAAATTTGAATTCAAATTCAAGTGAGCTTGGTCCTTCCAACAAGGAATTTATTTCACCTTACAAGTCATTTTTCCTTAAGCCAAGTGGCCATAACTCCATTTTCTTCCCTCTCCAACAAGTCATTTCACTATTTTGAAATTCCACCTAATGTCATTTATTGGCATTTTGATCAAAATGTGCACAACCTTCAACCATTCATATCTTGAAAAGTGACACTTGGCCATTGGATGTTGAATGATCCCACATTGCTCAAATCTTTCTCTTTCTTCCAATTTGAAATCTTTAAATAGAGGTCTCCTCTATTGAAATATCATCCACAACTTGAGTAAACTTACTATACTCAACTTCATCCTCAAGCACTCTTATTTTCATCCATTTTATCAAGTTCTTAGCTAGGTTATGCAAGTTTTTCATCATGGAGTTTGATTGAATCTTCATCAAAGTGGATCACAAATCAAATCATCAACATTGCCACAAAGGAGCTGGGAAAGGGCCAATTTCTACACATAATTGACACCAATTCCCCAATGGGATCAAGTGTTTGTATTGCTTAATTAATATTTCATTTGTCTTTTATGTTTGTTCTTCATTTTTCCTATTATTAAGCATTGTAGATGGATTTCATGGGGAATCTTTATTCTCACTTGCATATGAGCTTACTAATGTGTTTGTTTCTTGTATTTGTGTAGGTCTAGGATTGGGGTTCACAGATTGCAAGGAGGAGAAAAATAAGAAATTCTTTGATTTTGAATCTAATAAATCCTCTCAAGATGATGCAAATGCTTTTTTCGCTACCTTGGCAACACACACATCACAAGATGCACGTGTTTGATAGACTCTGGTGATTATTTCCACATGAATTTGCATCAAGATTTGTTTTCTAAGTATGAAATTTATGACAGTGGGAAGGTGTACTTGGGTGATGATTCTCACCTAAAAATTGTTGGTTATGGAAGAGTCAAGATAAGTTTCCTAAATGGTAGAGTGAAGGGGATAATTGGTGTCCTAATAATACTTCAGAGGATTCTTATTACTTCATATTTTTCTCTCCTATTTAGGGGTATATCTATTGTATTTATAATGAAAGGAGTCCTTGGGGGTCATCTTGAGCCCCTCTTCCTTCAATTTTTAATAATTTCTCTTCTTTAGATGGTATTTTTTTTAGGTACCTAACGCGGCTTTGATTTTGGGACCCATATTTGTATATTTTACATATTTTTTCATTCTCTCAAGTTTCATGAAAGGGAGGTATTAATGTGAATAGGAACTTTACCTAACTAGTTTCACTTGAGGAACTACTCCACCACATTACTTAAGCTTACCTAGGCCATTTCATTTTTGTCTCTCAATTAATATGACTATGACACTTTTCATGATATTAGTTTCTCTTATGGTTTAATTTAGGGTTTGAATCTTGTATTTATAGCAATGTCATTTAATTATTTTGTATACACAATTCTAAAACCTTGTATTTATTATAAAGTAATTCTTTCATTGCAACCTCTCTCATGTGGAAGGTATTTGTTCTTCATAGTTAGATTCTTTATTCTTTGAGTTTTTTCATTTCTTTAAAAAGGTCATGTTCCTTCCTAGGGAAATGGTTTACTTAGGTCCAAATTTCCAATTTATTTACTTTCCTTTTTTGTAAATGCATGTAATTCAATGCTATCGATCTTTAAGGAGAGGTGACTAATCTTGGAGGATCTACATTAGTAGATTCCACCATAAATCTCTATTGTTACTCAATAAAATTTGTAATTTTGAAAAGAGGTCCCAAATCTTGTTTATACACCTAATTCCAAACAAGTCCTAAGTTAACTTTAGGGTAAGTGCATGGAAATGGGGGTCCAAAAAGTAGCCACTCCACTTTTTTAGTCCTAAAATAGAGAAAATGTGAGCACGTTATAAGTTAACATTTACATATGGATATTTAATTTCTTATACTTTAATTTATATTTCATGTATATAGTTTTAAGATGTTTGAGAGTGGTTTTTGATTTGTAGAAGTTATAAATTTTTTTTTGGAAGATCATATAATTTTTTAGACTTAGTCAAATTCAGTAACCGGGTAAAAGTACAAAGTTGTGTCACACATTTATAAAGGAAACAACCAACACTGATCCAACTTTTAAACTTGAATCACTAAAAAGTGATATATATGTTTTGAATTTTGAAATGATGTAAACTTTAATAAAATATTTGTTCTTTAGTATACTTGGTGTTTGTATTTTTTTGAAAAAAATAAAAAATATTAGAATATAGTTTTTTATAAATTAACACTAAAATTTAGTTGCTGATAAAATGATGAAAAATGAAGTTCATGAGACACCAATCTTTATATAGTAAATTTTCTTTTCTTTTCTTCAATTTTTTTTTGTGTATCTATAACTTGAAACTTTAGGGCATGGATATATTTTTTCCAATTTTGATAAATATATATTTTTAAATAAACATTAAAATGTGTGCATAGTAAAAGCTAGTTGTTTCCAGTTGAGGTCAACTTTCATATTAATTATTTATCTAAAATAGGAAAAAAAATTATACCATCTTGATATAGATTCTTTCATCTAGGGCATCATATTTTTTTCAATTTTTTTTAATAAGTTTTACTATTTTTCCTTGACATGGTAATCAACCTAATATTTTATGTTGAAAACCTACATGGAGTAAAAATAAAAAGGAAAGTATAAGTAATAATTAAACTATTAAAAATATATATATTTTTCAAAACTAAACTTATGGATCTACAAAAAGGTATTTTTATATTTTGAAAAAAATATTTTTTACATGAGTAAAAGTTGTTGAAACATCAAGTTTTTCAAATCATTTTGTTTTTTTGGTAAATTGGACTCAAAGTGGTGCTAAATATGCATTTAGCCAACAATTTTAGTTGGAAAAGTTGTGGACATATATAACTTAGCTAGAATGAATCTTACGAGGTCATTTGTTCTACCAAAATTAATTTTTAGTTAAAAAATTTAAATTCACTTGTGTTGATAAGTTGGCTAAAAGTGTGACACAAATTTGTGTTGATACCCAATTAACATATCAAATACTGTTAAATTTAAGTAATTAAAAAGTTGCATCATCCTTCTCTCCTCTAACTCACTCATTTTTTACCCTTTATGCTCTAGATCTCTCTCTTTCTCACTATCTCCATCCCTTTATATGACTCTCTCTCCCTTGATCTCAAGAACTTACCTCTCCACCTATTCATCATCTCTCTCTCTCTCACCTCCCTCTCTCCCTCCATACCTCTCCCTCCCTCTCTACATCTCTATATCTCCCCAATCCCTCTCTCTACCTACCTCTCCCTCCCTCTCTACTTCTCTCTATCTCCCCAATCCCTCTCTCTACCTACCTCTTCATCCATCATTCCCTAATAATCTCTCTATAACTCTCTATCTTACCTCTCCCTCCCTAGCTCTCCCTCCCTCCCTCCTTCATTCTCTCTCTCCATCTCTCTCTCTACACCTCTCTCTCCCTCCCTCCTACCTCTCTCCATCTCTCCTTCCCTCTACTTATATTTATTTCCACTCCCTCTCTTTACTTGTACCTCTCTATCCATCACTCCCTACCACTCTCTCTCTACACCTCTCTATCAACTAACCATGAGAGATAATGGATTCATTAGATTAAAAGTGATATTTTATTATTGTGTGATATTTGAGGGTCTGTGTCTATGAATTCATTCAAGAGAGCTTCTTCTTTCTCCATATGAGAGCTACTTGCTTCTTCACCCTCGAGAAATTCGACATTGAACATCTCTTCTTGGGTGATTGAGGTATGTGCTGCCTCAAAATTTATCTTGGCTTCATAAACCACATGCTTGAGATGCAAATATTCTAACACTAACTTCATCTTAGCTTCATCTTTGGTTCTTAGGATCAAGTGTGACCAGTCCAATGCTAGGCAACCTCTAACATTTACAGTGAATTCTCGCAACAAACAGATCCCGAACAAGGGAGGGACGTCGATGAGCACAATATCTTGATTCATAGTAATGTTGGGACAAGCAAACAATGTCATAGGAAATCCTTTGATTACTCTGACGGTTTCAACCTTGTTCCCGTTGAGTTGCATGACTCCCTTTTTAAGAGGCTCGTATTCAAGTTCCAAAGCTTCAACTACTTGCTTAGGCATGACAGTGGTGCTAGCACTAGAGTCAATCATACAATTATGTAATAGTTTGTTGCCAATGATAAGTGCTAGAAAGAAAGGCTTGGGTTTAGGTTTACTCTCTTTTTTGACCTACTTTTCTTCTGGTTGATTTGTTAGAACTTTATCTAGGTCCAACTTGGTTATCTTATCTTTTGTGGTCTGGTTAAGCATCTTCATATCTTCTTCTTTCGATAATGCCTTTTGTAATAGAAGATTTTGTTCTGGGATGGTTAGGATATCCCACAAAGAAACATTAGCAGAGTATTTCTTTAGCAGTTCCACAACATTGAATGGAATTCATGACTGATGAGTTATGGTAGTTTTCTCCTTCTACTTCGCAGCTGGTACATCCGACTATTTGGAAACTGCCGAGGTGGTCGTGGGAGCTCTTGCATTC
This sequence comes from Sequoiadendron giganteum, assembly GCA_007115665.2. Lineage (NCBI taxonomy): Eukaryota > Viridiplantae > Streptophyta > Pinopsida > Cupressales > Cupressaceae > Sequoiadendron > Sequoiadendron giganteum. The sequence goes on from CM021107.1 coordinate 517,862,921, forward strand.
GAAAGAGGTGAATTCTTAGGACCTAGAATGGCCACCTTAGGATGTTGCATAACTGATGACACAATTGTTGATAGATTTGGTGTTGAATCAGGTGACTCTTTAGTCTGTAAAGATGTGAATTCTCCAGTGAGCCTCTGCTTGGAATGTGTATTGTAATCTAGCTGCACCTGTGGCACTTGGGTCACTAGAATGTCATTCGGGAATGTCGAATCCTCTCCTTCCATCCAAGAAAAGAGTGTCTAGTTCGAAGCTATCTCTAGCTCCTGCTCTATAGACATTCCTTGCATTTGAGTAGTGAGAACTGCATTAGCCATTTGTTGAGAGGAATATGTATGGCCTCCAGAATTAGGCATAATGCCTTGACTACATTGCTCTGCTAAATTCTATGGTAAATTCCCTCGTGGACAATTCTGGGGCATATGTGCATCATTGCAAGGGAAGCACCATGAATTTGTTTCCTCGACAAGATTATTTTGTCCTACTACTAGCTCCTTACTCGAACTAGGATAAATGGTTTGCATCAGCATACTCATGGGAATGATTTGATTGTTCTGTTGAGCTTGAGTATTATTGCACGATCTATCCTACCACTGGTTTGACTGGAAAGGAGCCTTTTTGCCTTGGTACTTTTGCTAAGCAAGCTTTTGGTAAGTATATTGTTGCCACTTCATATTGGTTAACTAATTTGTCATGGTTTGCAATTTCTCCTTCATATCGTTCATTTCATCCGCTAGGGGGTTAGGCACTAGAGCTACTCTTGGTGTCATTCTTGGATACACATACATGGATTGGGGAGGTGCGGTAATGCTAGCTGAAGCTACCTATGATGTTGCTGCAGTCAATTCTAGGAATGATGGCATGATAAGTCATGGTGCCAATTTTTCGACAACAATAAGATTGTTCTCCGCAATGACGACAAGGCTGTATGCACTAGGTAAGGTATTATCTCCAAGAGCTTGTATCATCATAGAAATATCAAAATTTATGGACTTTAGATAGAACATGAACACCAAATTTGAAGGTGGTTGACTACCAACGGGAACTCTCTACCAATTCAAATGAAACTGAGCATTAAAATCAGCCAAAGCTTCATGGGGAGCCCGCTTTATACTAGCCAATTGGTGATATAGTGAATATTTGTTGCTATTATTTGAGAAGCGATCATAGATAGGATCTCTGAGCTGATCCCAAGTACCAATTGTATTAGCTGAGAGAGTACGATACCAGTCCAACACCTTCCCTCTAAAAGAGGTAGTGAGCAACTACAAAGCCACATTTTGATTAGTGATGCCATGAACTAGACATACATCCTCCACATCTTGCAAGTGCTCCGCTAGAGTTTTTGACTCATCCCTGGAGAACTTAGGGATAACCTTTAAAGCAGAAGTTGGGATCATAGCTCATACTATAGGAGCTATAGGGGCTATCAAAGGACTACCGACATTCCAGGCTACAAAATTTATAGCAGCTATTGGCATAAGAGACAAAGGAGAAGAGGGAGGCGAAGTATTAGCTTTTTGACTTCTCACCTTGATTGAAACCAACGGTGGTACAAGAAAGCCATGAATTTTTGCAATTTGAGACCTAGTGATGGGCCTATGGCTCATACACTCATATTGATTTGTGAACGTGTTAGTTCGTCTCCCACCGGGCGTGCCAGAAAAAAATTGTTGACACAAAAGTTTGCAGGCATTATCCTTATGGGAAACTTAGCTATTGGGGGAATTATGCATGTAGCTAAGTGACCTTTGGGGTTTTATCAAAGTAGGATCTTCATTTTTATGGGGGGAGGAAAAGGGTAAGAATATTAACATAAAATAGACAAACCTAAGCTAAGGCGATGCACCAGATCAGAAAGGAATTAATTAAGCATAATGCTGAAACAAAGGCTGGAATAGTAACTAGTGTTTATCAAATAGATAATTCCCAACACTGCAAACATAAGAACATCCAACCATTTGTATAATATAACTCATACAACATAACTAACACAAAAGCATAGCAACATGATCTGCAATATATTAAGTTGCATAAAGACTACAAAAGCTTGAAACAAACATTCATATATTTCAAAAATTACAAGCACAATTTAATGTCCTATTAAATGCATGAAAACAAAAAGGCCAAACTGACTGACATAGTCTGCGAGTTCAAGTTCAATAGAAAACACTACAGAGACTAATTCCTAGTGCTTGAGAAAATTTAATCCATCTAACAACAACCATAAAATGAAGAAAAAGGCTTCTAAAACCTAGCCCACCACTTGGGGACCCCAACAAGAAAGATGCTTCAGCAAAGCCATCAACGATCATGATTTTTTCAATTTGACACCAACAAAAATATCATCCAATAGTACACTAGCAGGCACACCTTGAAGATACATGGGCCATGCAGCAACAAAAGAAGAGAACATGCGACATAAAAACAAAGACCGATGCACAAGCGTCGAACTCGAGATAACAAATGCACGACTGAGTGCCACACGTCAAACAAACAGAGCCCAAAAAAAGGAAGGTGAGATGGCCCAAAAGAAATCTCTGATAAGATGCCACGTAGAAAACCTCCCAACAAAGGAAACTGCAGTGTGAGCCTGACTCATGAAGAAACAAGCGGATGCCACACATCAAACAAATGGAGCCCGACAAAAGGAAGGTAAGATGACCCAAAAGAAAGCTTCGATAGGATGCCATGTGGTGATTATCAAGAAGCTATGAGTGATACCAAAATAAAAAAGTGAAGCCATGAAATAAAGAGAAACCACGAAGGAAAAAGCAATGTGTGAATAAATATTCATAGGTGCAATAGTTTTCTTTTGAGTAATAACACAAAAAAAATTCTTTACTACTTTATTTCTCTTAGACTATCTTAAAATAGACACAAATGTTTCACTATCAAGATGAGAGGATGAGGAAAAACCCTCTTACTCTGTCACCATGTGTTGATAGTCTTTGAGTGTAGTATAAAGGTGAGTGAAGGATGATTATTTCATTGAAAGAACTTTCTGTCAAAATTTTGAGTATAATTTACCCATAAACACACATTGGAAACCAAAATCATGTAGAGCATAAGGTATTTAAGAAAACAAGGATTGGTATTAAGAATTAAAATGAATTACTCTCTCAAGAGCCACCTACTTACAATAGATGAGATTAGTGAGTGTGACATTTGATCCAATGTTAGCCTAGAATTGTTGCAAGAATTGATTAATTAGTTTCTCAAAGGTTAAAATGGAGTTATTAAGAAGGGATAAAAACTATTCTAGTGTAGTATCCTTGAGGGGCCATAGAAATAGTTTGGCTAGCAACACATACTAATAGAGAACTTCACCACACATGGTAGTGAATGATGATACATGGGTTTTGGGATCACCCCTACCACTGTATTTATTAAATTTTAGAATTTCCAACCCTTGTGAGATGGGGACATTTAAAATATTTGGAGCTAAGGGACTATGTTGGTAGGAAGGTTGCAAAGTGGAATGGGAGATATGGTTGGCTAGGCTATCTAGTTGTGATTATATTTGAACCGTTTCTACAATAGGGTATTTAAAATAGGATTTAATGGTGGATTATACAAGGTGATAGTAACCTAATGTATGGATCTAGCTGAACAAGGAACTTCATATCACAAAGGAATGCAAGATACATTAACTCCAAGATTAATAAGGGTTCTAGATGCATTATTTTTATTATCAACAATGGTTAAGAAAGGTTCAAAAGGATTTGTTTCCACCATGTGCACAGATATCTCAGGCATCAAAAGTCAACTAGATACTAGTGATATGTAATTGGATATCTTGGGGCCTACTCAAGGCTGACATGTACAAAGGTACATGGTCCTTGACTTGATGTTGGAAAAAGCATAGAGAAACTTAAGGACCTTGTGGTGTGAGATGAGAAAGTCCCTCAAACTACTTATAACCAGGGAAACTTGAGTATACATTTTACCATCAATTGTAATTTATTCAAACTCTTTCAACCTCTCCTCAAAATATTATACTTTCTCAAAGGGATCCCTAAGAGAAACTTCATGGTCGATAAGAGAAGAGGATCCAAATGGAAAATTAGGTTGATAATTTGTTGGATCATTTATAGGCACATTAATACAAGGTGGTGTATAGTGAAGTGATAATCCTATAGTGAATTGCTCAAAATAATGAGCTTGGTAGGTTGGACTAAACTTTCATCTCAAATCCATGTTTGATGGTCACGTGATTCTTCTTACTAAATTCCCAAGTTGTGAAACTAATAAAAATATCACAACACTCAGTCCATTAGATCCTTGAACAAGATATTTTTTGACAAAATACTAGAGAAAATATGCGTTCACATTAGGGTCACCAAAGTGTAGAAGAGGAGATTCTACACCCGCAAGATAATGAGGTCTATGTGCAAGAGAATGCTTGCCTATGGCCTAAATGAGTAGGATTTGTTAAACAGTCTAGATAACTAAGAGGGGGGTGAATCAGTTATCACAAAACACTTTTCCTTTCTTTAATTATTCTAGAGAAATCTTAAACCAATCATATATTAATTAAAATAAACATGAACATGAAAGCACTTAACAACACCATGCACGATGAACAACAAAATTTACATGGAACCCAAAGATGGGAAAAAAAATGGAGAATAATAATTCTCAATTATAAAGCACCGGTTAAGGTGACATTGGTTAAGGTGATTTTTATAAGGGCCCACTACCAAAATGCTCACTACAAGTAAGGCTCACTATCGGTGGGCTCACTGCTCGATTAATATATAAATCACTGATTACAAAAATGTAAAAAACATGAATTGATGAAGTTGCATCTACATATGCGTGAATTTAGTTCTAGTTAGAAGCACGATATTTGACTATAGTAGATCTGGTCAAGAATCTTCTACACACCTTCCTTGCAGATTCTCTGCAATACAAATTGCTTCTTCCTGACACTTGACTTTACTTCCTTCTTTGTTTCTTCTTACACAATCTTTCACACCCTTATCACTATTCACACATACCACACTTCTTGTTCGGATACCAAAAAGATGTTCTACACACACACACACATATATATATACACACTCAATGAAAAAAATGAGTCAGCCTAGGAAAACATGCCATCTTGAAGAACAACCTTAAAATATTCAACAAGGCTTGGCACGCTAGCACAGGACCCAATAGATAGGTCACAAATAACGATCTTCTTACCACATTACACCAAGACCCATAAATAGGTCATACACAAGATAAGTTCATCTCTTACATCCCCAAGGCCTAGAAAAATAAATCCATGTTCATTAACTATTGGATCAATGGTGCTAGTGTATATATGAAGCCCAATAAATTTCTCACTAAGCTTTTGCAAGGCAGGAGGTGCAACCACTACAGAAACCACTCGTATTTTTTATGTGATCAACACCTCTTTCCTTCAATATATCAATCATGGAAATAATTATGCCAGCTCTACTAAACCCATCACATGCTCTCTTGGGTCAACGAATTATAAAGAAGCAACTCCAAGTGGTGATTTTCTTTCTCAACTGAAGTAGGCAACCAATCCCTTGATGTCTCTTAAATAATAAGTCTTCCAAGCTCTACCATTGCATTTTTGAAATTTAGGCATGGGTTTATCTCATTTCAAAGAATAGATACCCAATGCTTGATTATGGGATGTGGGGGAGAAAATACCAAAATCATATCCACTGTGATATTTTTTCTTACTATTATTACTAAACACTTGATAATGAACCTAGCTTTCTTTGTCTCTTTAATTAGCAAGACCAAATTCAAAACTTGTGATAGTGAAAAGTGGGAAGTAACTGATGGAATTGGTACTTTTAAATTCATGTCTCTTATAGCCCCAGAGTCCTTCAATAGGCTGAAATGCACCCTTTTTTGACCTCTTGTATATGCTCTTTCAAGACACATGCCTCTATATGCTTGGTTATGCAATATCTCTTGATTCCATGCTTGGTATAAGAGTGCCTACCTTTTTTAGAACCTTCTAGCTCTGCATTCTTTTCAATGCATTTCTTTTCATTCATTTCCTTTATCCTTGCTAGCTTCAAATGACCATCCCTTTCATATCTATGGTGATTCTCATACTACACATTGGAAAAATACCTATCTCTCATGCCTTCTTTCATATAGCAGACCTTGACTGTCCATTGACATTTGTTGCTTGTTTATCAGATTTAGTAACAAGCTCTCTGATATCTTTACAATTTACTATTTTTTTCTCCTTATGGATGGGATCAAATAGTTCATATGCATGTCTTAGATATACATTTCCTCAATTCCCCATTCACCTACCAATGAAGAGTGACCTTTTATGGAAGTTGTTGTCCTTTTTATTTGAAGGTCTATTTACTTCAAGCAAGGTTTGTAGTGACTTTCACTACTTCTAAGAACTGCCTCTCATGGTGTCAAACCTTAGGATTGTTTCCTTCTTAACTGGGCTTGACTATTCATGTGACCTCATTTCTAATTGACTACCCTTAGAATATTTTTGCTACTAATTGTTATGAGCCCTTGATTCTTTCTCTGCTCTTAAGTTTCAAATTATTATTTGTAAACTCTCTTTTACACCAATAGGATCAAGCACAATATGGTCCTTAGTTTGGTTGAACCTGTCCCAAAGCATATTATCCGTTAACAATGCTTCACAATTTTTAGAGCTTCATCAGTGGATCTTTCAGGGGGTGTCTATTCCTCATTGAATAGAGTTAGATTTAAGAATCTTATAGAAGAGGAGACCAAGTGCTAGAACCATTGGGTGACCCACAATGTCTTCAATTTCAATTTTTAAAACCTCATTAATTGGCCCTAGGCCACTAAATAATAAAGGAGAACCAATGTTTTCCTTTTTCAAACACCAACCTACTAAAGGAACTGATTTCCCTTAATCCATACTTACCTCTATCATACCACAACAACATGAGTAACTTCTTTCCTATAAAAACAAGTTTCAGGCTACCTTTGAACAAGAGAGAAATTGCTCCATATTTAGTTTTATTGTCACATGACAACCAAATAATATAGGCCATATCACTACCACTCATTTATTTTTTTGATTCTATGGAAAGTAGAGAAATATGAGGATAATGATCAATTCTATATGAAGACATAATCTTATCAAATTTGCTAACCCCTACATAATGAGTAAGCTTTAAAAATATATCATTCTTCAAAAACCATGTGCAATCCTCCTATGTATTAAGAAAAGAATGCTCACATATTTGTAACTCCTTCAACTGAACTGCATCACAGGTGAGTTTATCATCATCCCAAAAACATAGTCCAATCACATTATCATGTGTCTCAAGGTTCTGAAAACCAAACTTATCAACATCCACAAGTCTATTGTCCACATTCAAATCATATCATTTAGAAAAGGCATTAGCATCCTAAATAATTTTTTCCCCTTTAGATTCATAAACAATATTATCAACACTCATCATGTTATCACACAAAAAAGTTTCAAGTGCAAGTTCATATGACTTAGAATCTTTATTTGAAATAAATCCCTCATAGTGAGTGTTCAAAACACATTCACTATTGCAAGGAGTATCACACTTAACATTATCTCCAGATGCATCAACATGAATATCTAAAGCATACTACTCATGAGGAAGACTATGAGTTGCAAATCTAGAAAAAAGGTCCTCATATGCATCCATGTGATTAAAACAATCACAATTATCAATTGTAAACTCATCATAAAAATATTCATTAGTTGTACAAATATTTTCTTCATTTTCACTTTCATGTACAAGTACATCTATGATATCATCATATAAACATTTAGTAATAACTTCAAAAAAAATAAGGAATGGAATAAGGTGAAGAGTCAAAATAGAAATTCTTTCCATGTTCACCACTTACATCACCAAAATATACATGCTCTACATAACCAACTACTTGAACTGATTCATTCAATAAATCTCTTTCATGTGTACCCATTTCTTTTTCCACATTACAATAATTAGCGGGGTCATATCCTTGACTGCCAAACTATAATTCATTGTTTATGTCTTCATTGTAACTTCTCATGGATAATTTTATAACTGACAATCATTGCACATTTTTTCATTTGCATCTAATATACCACCACTCTCAAAAGTATTCCATAGATCAACAAACTCCTTTGTCTCACAACCATGAAAACTTGCATCAATGCTACACTGAACACATATAGAATTGGCATGACCAATTGTACCATAACATTGTTTATCAAATATCTCTTCTTCAAAAATACATTCAATTCAAATCCATCATCATGTAACTGTGGGGCTTCAAAAATGATATCATCAAATTCTTTGTTGAAAACCTTTCCACTCAAAAAAATTAATTCTTCTTCCTCCTCTTGAAAAGACATAGTTACTAAGGCTACAAGAAGAATTGCAATCATCATGATGATCAAGATACAAATACTTTTTAGGTGGTTGCATATTTACATTTGTAACACTAATGTCATTATTATGAAGACTTTAAACATCAAAATCCACATAAAATTCTACTACACTTTCATAGTCCATAGATGATAAAATACTTTCAATATCATCTACATCATTGTAGCCTTCTTTTGATACAAAAAATTGGCTCCCCATTTCTATATTTTCAAATAAAATAGGAGTGAGTTCACATGCTTTATTTACCTCATCATGTCTTATATCTTCACTATTATGGCTGCAATCTTTGTTTGCATATATTTCCTCCATGGGTTGTTCATAAAAAAAATCCTCGCCACTAAATCATGTATAATCACTATCTTCTACTGTACCATCTAGATATATTTGATGAAATCTGGAATAGGTACCATCACATAGTCTAGTCAGAAAACAACTTCCATATTTCTCTATCATTTATTCAATCATTGAACGCCATTGATATAAACACTTAACATTAGGGGCCTTCCAATCAACTGGCATGGTACTTAGAATTGGCTCAAGTCCTTCATAAAAAATATCATTATACATTGATTCATCAAGTCTATTTATCATTGGTATATCAAGCAACAATTCCATGAATATATCATGAAAAACATAGAAGGATTTACCCTCAAATCTCCTTATATCATATAATGCATCAATAAATAAGTCTTGTTCAACTACAAGCTCACATTCTTCTTCAAAATATTCTTGAGTGTGTAGAAATCTCTTATCAGATGAGCATTCATTATTCACTTCACCAAACTGATCCATGAATAGTATATGAAGCTCTTACCATGAACATATGGAATACATTAGAAAATAAAAAAAACTAATATTTAGAAGCATCTTCTAAATTTCTTACAAAAAACTTCATGATAGCATCCTCTTCTTCAATTTGACAATCCCTCATTAAATAAATAAAATTGTGTAAATGTTGTGATGTTGACTCTTCAAAATCTCCTCTAAACTTATGCAAATATTCATTAATTCTTCTTGGGACAAAATGTGGATAACCTTGGATTTTACTGAAATCCAAAGGGTTATATCTTTCACTAGTGAACACCTTTCTTTGAGTACATGATTGTGTTTTAGGCATGAAATTAAAATTTATAGAGGGAGAACTAGGAAAACCATACATATTTTCAAATAAAGTTATTCCCTCTACAACCATCTACTTCATAATATTTCTCTTAGAATATCATGTTTTCTTATTTCCTTTTCTACTAGTACCTCAGAATACTAGATAAGGGACTATATTAACTAGAACTTCTATTGAAAACCTTCTTATAGAAATATTGCAATAGAAAAATACCTAAGAATTTCTACAAACAACTCTTCTGATGATGTAAAATATTATGTAGAGTTGCCACCTCTTTGAAAGAGGAAAAGATCTTCAAGAGGCAGGAAGCTTCTTCCAAGATCTAAATATTTCTAAGTTCTCTCCACCAATAGAGCACCAAACATCAAGTATGCAGGTCCATGGATCATTTGACCCAAAACTATAGATCAAAAAAATTATTGACTTTTTTCAAATGGATAATACTAGAGTTGTCCCTAGCAGAGTCACCAATCTGTTGTTATTTTTTGAGAACCAAACTTATTCTTAATTATTATCTTTGAATCTCCCACAATTAAATGGTCAATAATGGTGATTATTTTCCAATGAACAAGTAAAGGATTGTTGGGCCTTTACTTCTACACTTTGGGCTTTGTAGGACCTAGGAGGGTGATCCTGACAATGATTTAATTGATACTCTTATGGAAAATTACCAATATCATTGTAATTAATAGATAAATTCTTACCTATTGTAAATAAACATAATTCTTCAAGAATTTGGCCGATCCTTTACCAAATTACTATCTAAAATCTAGGAATGGGTATATCTCATACAACTTTGCAATAATTTATTGTGTGTAAGTGATTTTCAATATAAATTTTTTCCCTGACAAATATGACCAACTAAATTGAGTTAAAAAATGACCAAATTAATAGAAAAATGATTTATCCATGGGTGATGGACTCATATTTTCAAAAAACTGGAATACATCAACAATTAAAACCTAGCATTTAGAGACTATTGTTATATTTCTTTTCAATAAACAACTCAAGGTATCCAAAATAGAAACTAATTACTAATCCTAATACTCCATCACACATACCTATGATTTTATCAAAGCATTTAATTAGTTCTTTGAACTAAAGAAAAAATAAAACCATACATTCAACTGATGAGATTGAAAATAGACAAAAGGTCATTGATTATTTTATTCATAATTCATGTAATCAAATACATGGGAGAGAAAATCTTCCAAAATTTACAATTTTCATTTGTATGTCATTGTTGTTGTAAAACTATTATGTCTATTACAAGCTAGAATCTATACCTAAGACTCAAAACTATTCTATTTCTATGTGCTTAAATTTATGAAATTTCTCTTCACATGAGCTCGAATGCTTAACGATCAAAAGACCAAATTGTGAGCAACCCCTGCAAATGAAACAAGAAAATACATTTAAGGACAAAGAAGAAACCCTAAATGAAAATCCCCATTGACAACTAGCACCAAGCGAGCCTTTGATTAATAAAAAATCTCACTCGAAGAAAAGCCCCTTTTGCACCTTGCTTTCCCACCTCTTGCTTTCTTTCCTTCACTCTTCAATAGAGAATTGTTTTCTACCACAACTGATAAATTTTTTATGCATGAAAGCTTTCATTATTTTTACCAAGCTGTAGAAAAATCCATTTTGTTCTCCTTATTCAAAAAATTCCTTTTTCTCAATATTTCCAGCCTTCATTATTTTCCCACATTGCTCTAATTGAAATTGGCTTCATTCATGAAAGACATCATGTCTCATTTTTTTTCTCATAGCTGAAAAGTTGTGTTTATTTGTGAAGGCCTTTACTCTCTTTTTATCGGGATTCAAAAGACCATTTACCGGTGCATTTCACCTTTTATTTCAGCTTCACAAACTTTTTCACTGTTAAAAATCCCTTTAAAATTTTCTATTGATTCTTTCCACAGGTCCCACCATCTCATATACTAATCACTTGATTACCACTATGTATCACTAAAACAATATGAAAAGGGAGACAATTTATAGAGAGAATGAAGCATTGTACCATTACCAAAATAATAAGGAGAGAAGGCTGCAAACCAACAATGGGAAATGAAAAAGGTAGTGTCATCGATGATCATTGAAAATGCAAGAGAAAGACAAGCCCTTTCACTGACAAGTGATAGGAATCATCAGATTTTTCATTTTTTTGATCTTCACATTCTACTGCTTCTCCATGAACTTTGGCTGCATCAACAAAATGCTTATAGTAGTCAACATGAGACTCTATCTTCTTCTCATCAAAGTTGTGTGTATACAGGCTTTACATAGCCGATAGTTGGCTAAACACACATAGCGCATCCATTAATTATGATATTGCTCGACAAACCTCATCAACAATACATTTTTAATTTTGAAGTGTTGAATGTGAAAACTTCCACATTTCAACCTAGCGTTAAAGTGTACCATGTAATTTGAGGGTGTGAAATGAATTCATAATCCATTATCAATAAGTTTGAAAACAATTCCAAGAGATCAATTCTATTAAAATGAACATAAGAATATTCAACACCCCCCTACAAAATCATAGAAACTAACCCTCTCACTCTCACTCTCATAAACATTGGTGTGATATTTGATTATTGTGACCCTTCTCTCATATGTTGTGATGAATGCTTTAACAAGTTTATTTATTGTATTTTTTTCATGATCAACACCTCTTTCGTTAAATAGATCAATCATGGAAACAATTATCCCACCTCTACTAAACCCATCAAAGGCTTTCTTGGGTCAATGAATTCAAAATAATCAACTGGTGCAGGAGCACCAAGTTGCTTTCAAGCCTCCATGAGGAAATTTGTAAATAGTTTCTCTATTTTGTGTAGTGGTTCTTATAATAATGTTTATAAAACCATTTTATAGGTTTTTGAGTCTTAGGAAGTCATATTTGAATTCATTTATCAAACTTCAAAAGGTTTGAACCCTGTCTAGGGTTTGCAGTTTTGGGAAAAATGTAATAACTTTATTTTCCACTGTTGGATCTTCATACAAATTGGAAGAGAAGTCTATAATTATGTTATCTTCAATATAACCAAAGCGATTGACTTTATTATAAGTTTTGTGGAAGGTATAAATGGTAGTTCGGTGCATTGAATTGTGGGATACCATGAGAATGTTTCCAATGTGATCTAGAATGCACTTAATCATTGTTTGAGATGAATAATTTTATGAAAGTTGTAAAGTGAATGGCATGTTGAGTTGTGAATCCTCTTGCTCTACATCATTTTGGTATTAGAGCCTGAAGATTCTCTAGAAAATTTGTTTGTGGTTTGCATGTGTGGTTGTTTGTAGGTTGAGGAAGGAACCTGATTTCCTAGGTGAGGCAAGGTGAAGTGGAAGCAAGGAGAGAATTGCTTGTGAAGATGTTGGAAGGCTGAGGATTCATGAAGGAAGAAGGAAAGAGAGGAAAAATAAATGAGAAAGAAGGAAAGAAAGAAGGCAAGACAAATAGAGTTTGAGAAAGTCATGGAAGAGATAAGCCAAAGGTTGGAAATATTAGCCAAAGAACACCAACTTGTTAAGGAAGCACAAAGGAGTTGGAATATACCAATGTCAAAGAGGTTAAGATGGCCTCTAAAGAAGATTATGAAGAAGAAAAGAAAACAAAAGAAGGAAAAAAATGAGACAAAGGTAAAGTTTGAATCTATTGTTCAAGTTGAGCAAGATAAGTTACAAGTTGAGATGCGTGATATTTCGATTGTGTTTGAAGATGAACAAACTTCTTTGTTGGTTAATGAACATGTTGATGTTGAGATTTATGATGTGATTGTTTTTGGTACTCAAGTAGTTGATGAAAAAGTTGAGAATGTTGTTGATGTTATTGATAGCCTTGGTATTGATACTCAAGTTGATGATGGTAAAGTTGTTGATAACATTGATGTTGATATTCATGATCAAGTTGTTGTTGATAATAAGGTTGTTAATAAAGATATTGTAGATCAAATTGCTAATGATTTATATGAAGGTTTTCAAGAGTATGATGCAAATTATATATGGTACTCTAATGATAAGAATGAAGATATAGATGATGCTACTGAGGTTTATACACAAGAAATGGAGTTTTGGAGCCTAGATGTTGAAAAGATGATTGATAGAAGAAGGCATAAGAAGAAGAAGAGGAAGAAAAAACCATGGGTTAAGATGAAGATACAAGTGTTTGTGATTTCAGGTGATAGTGAATATTCATTTATTTTTTCAGGTGATTTATTTTATGCTAACTCAGGGGACTTGAGTTTTTTCTTCAAGGGGTGTATGGTGTAGGAGCACTAAGTTGCTTTCAAGCCTCCATGAGGCCATTTGTAAATAGTTGATCTATTTTTTGTAGTGGGTCTTATAATAAGGTTTATAAAACCATTTTATAGGTGTTTGAGTCTTAGGAAGTCATATTTGAATTCATTTATCAAATAATGTTTAAAGTTGTTCCATATTGTAAAAATTGTAAAAGTTGCTCAAGAAATTTGTCAAGCAACTTGTCAAAAGTGTCATTAAGGTGTTTTGTCAACAAACTAATTAAAAGGTGGTTGAAAATAGTTGTTTTTGGTTGGAAATGTATAATTACACCCTCCAAAACTCGAATTGGGGGGTTGGAGACATCATTTTTGAAGTTTGATAAATGGCAATCTCAAATTTTGTGTGCATTTTCTGATTTTCACATTGTTTCTAGGCTGGAGTTGTGCTTTGTACGGCCTAGTATGGAAACACATCATGGAGTATCATATATGGATGGAAATATCTCTATTTCTAGTTTTCAATTAGTTTTGTATCATTTAATTTTATTGAGTTTTGTGGAAGATATGACTATTTTGGTGAGATTGCCTATTCTAGCAATATTGTGCAGAATTTACAATCTGAAAAAAATGTTATGGTACGGATTGTAAGGTATATATTTTGGATCTGAAACAAATTGGAGTTTATTTCTATTTGAATCTACTTTCATTTTCTTCAAGTCTCATAAATTTTTTATTAAGAGTTTAATATGTTATGATCATTTTTGTGAGGGTAGGTCTGAACCCTATCCAAGGTTTGTAGTTTTGGAAAAAATGTAATAACTTTATTTTCCACTGTTGGATCTTCATACAAATTGGAAGAGAATTTTGTAATTATGTTATCTTCAATATCACCAAAGCGATTGAATTGTGGGATACCATGAGAATGTTTCCAATGTGATCTAGAATGCACTTAATCATTGTTTGAGATGAATAATTTTATGAAAGTTGTAAAGTGAATGGCATGTTGAGTTGTGAATCCTCTTTCTCTACATCATCAACTCCAAGTGGTGATTGTATTTATCCATTGATAGTAGGAAACCAATCCCTTGATGCCTCATAAAAATGAAGTCTTCCAAGCTCTTTCATAACATTTTTGAAAATTGGACATGGGCTTAGCTCATTTCGAAGAGAATATAGCCAATGCTTTATTAGGGGATGTGGGGGAGAAAATACCATCATCCTATCCTTTTAAAGATTTTTTCTTGTTATTTCTGAACAATTGACACTCCTAGCTTGCTTTGTCTCTTTAATCAACAAGACCAAACTTGAAAACTTGTGATAGTGAAAAGTGGAAACTAAGCGATAGAATCAATAATTTGAAATTCATGTCTCTCATAGCCCTAGTGTCCTTTAGTAGGCTTCAATTCACACTTTTTTGACCTCTTGTATATGAAATTTCAAGACACATTCCTCTATATGCTTGGTTATGCAATATCTCTTTATTCCATGCTTGGTTTGAGAGTCCCTGCCTTGTTTAGAACCTTCTAGCTCTACATTCTTTTCAATGCATTACTTTTTATTCATTTTCTTTATCCTTTCTAGCTTCAAATGACTATCCCCTACTTTTATATGGTGATTCTCATGCTGCATAATGTAAAAATCCCTATCTTTGATGCCTTATTTCATATGGAAAACCTTGAATATCCATTGGAATTTGTTGCTTGCTTATCAGAAGTGGTAACAAGATCTTCGACATCTTTACAAACACCATCATCTACTATTTTGTTTTTTCTCTTTATGAATGAGATCAAACACTTCATATGCATCTTATATATCCATGTCCTCAATTTACCATTCACTTGTCAATGAATATTGACCTTTTATGGAATTGACCTTGTCCTTTGAGTTGAAGGTATGTTTACTTCAAGAAAATTTTGCAGTAATTGTACCTGCTTCTAGAAATTTCCTCTCATGGTGTTAAACCTTGGGATGGTTGCCTTCTTAACTAGGCCTAATTGTTCATGTGACCTAATTTCTAATTGACTTCCCTCACAATCTTGTTGCCCCTAACTGTTATGAGCCCTTGATTCATGCTTTGCTCTTAGGTTTCCACTTATTGTCCATGACCTCTCTTTTGCATCACTAGGCTCACGAACAATATGGTCCTTAGTTTGGTTGAACCTTTATGAAAGCATATTATCCATTAAAAATGCTTCAAAATTTTGAGAGATCCATCAAACTCACCATTACAAGTGTGTGTCAATTTTCTCTCTTAAGAATACTATCTATCTTGAAAGACGAGAAACAATCAAGCAAGGATAAGGTTGAATCTCGATATTGAGATAGCTTATTCTTCTTAGCAAGTGATACTTTCCTATTATTTGATTTACAATAATTTTAGAATCACCATGAATGCAAAGATGTTTAATGTCAAAACTATTATGGCATGCAAACCAATAATAAGGGCTTCATACATGGCGATGTTATTAGTGTGATGAAATTATAATTGAAAAGATAGAGGGATGTATTGAATTTGGGTGAGACTAAAACTAAACCTACCCTAAATCCATCTTGACATCTTGATCCATTGAATTACATCTCCCACATAGGCTCATGGTTTTTTGTAAAAAAGGTCTTCATCTAGAAATATTTTCCAGATTAAGGAATGAGTGAGATGAGGGAGCTTCTACAAATTTATTGGAAACAACTTGAACTTTGATTTCTTTCTAAGTTATAAACTTGATGTTGAAATTAGGGAGCAAAATTACCCATTTTTCTAACCTTCCAGAAAGATCAATTCTAGTGAACATATGCTTTAGAAGATCACTTCTCACAAGGACATCTATTTTAGCATAGAGGACATAATGTTGTAAATTTTGTGTTATAAAAATGAGAAAACTACATTGCTTCTCCATTGTAGAATAACGAGTTTCATAGTCGATGAGAATCTAGCTAATGTAGTAGACTTCTCTTTCTTTACCATCATCATCATGTTGAGCTAACAAAGCTACTAAGGTGTGAGGTGATGCAACAATATAAATAAAAAAGTGTCTATCGTACATAGCCAAAATTAAGATAGGAAGATTGGCTAAATAAATTTTGATTGAATCAATATTTTTCACACTCATAATACCATCAAAAGGAATCATATTTATTTAATAAATGTGTGAATGGGAGGGTATGATCAGCCAATTGAGATACAAATCTAAAAATTTCTTAAATCTTCCCTTGCAAACTATGTAGCTGATAGATGTTTCTAGGAGGAGGCATGTTAACAATTACATTGATCGTATTTGTATCAAGTTTAATTCCATGGTGAGAATTGATAAATCCTAAAAAAATTCCAACATCATTAATAAAAAAAAACTTAAAGAGGATTCAGTCTCAAGGATAAGAATAATGTTTTCATTGTGATGTTGACGAGTCATAAATTGAGCTAAGATATCATCGAAATAATATTATAATGTAGGAGCATCCAATGGTGTAAGGGAAATCTTGGATCACCAAAAACTATTACATTTTAATTTGTTTGTAGTTTCCTTAGATGTCTTGGGGTCATGGTGACTAATACAACGGTGTAGGACACCATAGGTCTTTATGCAAAAATGTTGCAAAATATTAAGAATTTTGGTATTTTTGTGTTTAAGTCATGATTTTGTGTGTAATAAGGTATTTTAATACCATTTGTGATTTTTTTGGAGTCAATTTAGGTTATTAGGTGGTTTGGTGTGTCAAGTGGGATAAGTTGTCAAAATTTGCAAAAAGTTGCAAAAAATTGTAAAAGCAACTTTGCAATTTTGAATTTTTGAGGAAGTTGAAAGTTTGGGAAGTCGAAAGTCAGTTGTATTCAGTTTGTATAAATTTTTGAAAGGTCAAATAATCCTTGTGAAGTAGAATAAAAGGTTATGTAGATAATTTTGAAGATTAAACATCAATAAAACATTGTTTTCTACATTTTTTAATGCATAATTTGTTGATACAATGAATTGTATGGCTTGGTACAGCTTGGAAATGGTCTAAGTTTCATTTAATTTTATGTGGAATTGAATCTTATAATTTCTATTTTTTTTCATTTTTTTTATTAAGATTTGAGGAAGTTAGAGTAGATTTATTGAAAACTTGTTGAAACCCTCATTTTTGTGAGGTTTGATAGAAAATCATGGATTTCCCCTCATCCAACCATTGAATAAATATTAAACTTGGTGGAATGAGGGTAGAAATGTTTTATTTTGTGTTATTGAAGGTTTTTTTATTAGGGGAGGAAAATTAGTGAAGATTTGTTGATGCCTTAGGCTGAAATTTCATGTTTCTGGGGCAGAGAATGTGCGAATGAGTTAGGTTTTGTAGAAAATCTCTTGGGAAACAGTTTGTAATGGTTGGAAATGTTTAGGAATGAGATTTGTGACATTTATAGGCTATTTTCATGGAGGTTTGAGGTTGGAGTTGTGAAAACCTAGTTGTGAGCCATTCAAACAAGCCTAATTAGGCCTCGTTTAAAGCATAGCAACAAAAAATTTGAAGGTTGTGCTCCAAAACACTCCCACCTAAAATTGATGTATGTTATTAAAGAGGATAATGGGTATCCAATTTTTATTTTATTTTATGGGTTTGAGTTTTTCCCTTCAAATTATGTCAAAAATAACCCATTTTCTACTCTACAATGCATAGTGGAAGATTGTGTAGAAAAACCAATTTGTTTGGTGTGTTAAGGTTCTTGAGGTGAAAAGTATGTTTTATTGAGTGTGTGTTGATATTTTACCACCCTTCTCTTCACTAAATTGGTATCAGAGCATAGTTTTTATTTGAAGAAGGAAAAGGTTGAGTTGAAAGAATCACAAAGTTTCCTCCAAAACGAAAAGCCATTGCCAAAGAATTGAATGAGTTGAAGGAAAAAATGATAAAGAGATGAGAGAGTTGAAGGAAAAAATGATAAAGAGATGAGAGAGTTGAAGGAGAGGTTTTATACCCTAGAAAAAGTCAACAGAGAAGTGTGTCACATGATACCTAAGTGACAAAGAAGAAGGGTAAGAGGAAAGTTCTCAAGGGTCCGAGGAAGAGATGGATCCTAATGACTTGAGGATGGCAAAGCTTTTGGAAGTAGTCAAGGGAGATGAGCATAACACCAAAATGGAATTACCTATGTGTGGTGGAAATATGGATAGTGAAGAGCTCCTAGATTGGATAGGAGCAATGGATAACTATTTTGAGTTTGAAGATGTGCCAAAGGATAAAATGGTGAAGCTGGCCAAGAAAAAATTAAAGGGCCGCATTGCTTTGGTGGGATTATGTACAAAGTGAAAAGAGAAAAAATGGAAAGTCCAGAATAAACTCTTGGGATAGGATGGTGGATAAAATAAAAATTAAGTTCCTACCTATTGATTACACTATCCAATTGTTTAAGATGATTCAAAATCTCAATAAAAAAGATGGATGTGCAAACATATACAAAGGAGTTCTATAAGTTGAGCATACGAGTAGGTCATATAGAATATGATGAAGAGACATTAGAAAGATACATGAATGAGTTGAGATACAACCTTCAAGATGAATTGAGCCTCACCACTCCAAGAACAATGGAAGAATGTTATCAATTGGCCATCAAGGCTGAATATAAATTGAAGAAGATGCAACCACATGAAGGTCAAGAAGATGCAAGAAAAGTTTAAGACCAATTTGCAGATTCAAGAGGTGGATTTCGAGGAGGTAGATCGAGTTTTAGAGACAGATTTGGAGGTCAAGGAAGAGGATCTAGTGGATTCATAAGAAGGTTCTATCAATGCAAAATGTTTGGAAATCAATCATGGCAATGCAATGAAGGATAGGCTTCTACTTCACATGGAGGAGAAATAAGAGTTTAATTGGTGCAAGACGATGACAATGAGAGTGTAAACCCTCAATCATAACATGTTGCTTGAGAGGTTGGTGAATCTCTTATGGTAAGAAGAATTATCGTAAAGGAACCAGTAGAAAAAGAGCCACCACAAAGGAAGACTCTTTTCAAGAAAACTTGCAAGTTCTTGGGTAAGGTATGTAAAGTTGCAATTGATTTAGGAAGCACAAATAATATGGTTTCAATTGAGATGGTGGATAAACTTATTTTTCCTAGAATACGACATGATACTCGTTATAAATTTCTTGGTTGAATGAAGGTCAATATGTTTTGGTGAATGAACAAAGTTGGGTGGATTTCAATATAGGAGGGTATAAGAATAGAATTTTATGTGACATATTACCTATGGGCGTGTGTCATTTTCTGCTAGGGAGGCCTTGGAAATTTGATAGGTATGGAATGTATGATGGAAGGAGGAATACTTATGAGATATAAAAAGATGGAGTTTCATATACCTTGACACCATTGAAAGAGGAGTGTTAAGGGAAAAATAAGGGAGCTAATGTGATGATGGTATGAATAAAGGAGTTCATAAAGGTATAAGAAAATCCTATGGATTTTGTAGCCACTCCTAAATCTGAAAACATTATGACAACAAAAGTAAAGAATGACTTGGTTGTGGAGATCCGAGATTGGTGTAAGAAGTATGTTGAAATTATGATTGGAGAAGTATTTCACTCATTGATTATAAAATTGGATTGGTCATTAAATTCATGTCATTCCAAATATTAGTACAACTAATAAATCAATAGACATAGGGGCGCCACAACGAATGGAAGAGATGGGAAGCAAAGGTGAGAAGGTCAAGAATGAATTGTAAAGGAAAGTGGGAAAGTTCAAGCACACAATTGAAATGAAGAATAAGGAGGTTCATTACAAGGATAGAGGAGATATGGTAGCAGATGATGATGCTAGTTCAACAAAATTTTCAGGTGAAAAAGGATTCAAAGAACACCCATCATACACACCTTCAAAGTTGGAGCATATCCTAGGTGCCAAAGAATTCACAAAGACAAGGAACGATGCCTATTTTTAATATTTGGTTCATTGGAAGGTATTTCCAAATGAAGATATAACTTGGAGGTTAGAGTAAGATGTTATAAAGCATAATTCTATTGTTGCATTATTGTCCTCAAGGGGGCTTGAGTCTATTTTTCCTGGGGAGAATGGTGCAGGCACCATAGGTATTTATCCAAAAATGTTGCAAAATGTTAAGAATTTTTCTTATTTTGTGTTTAAGTCATGATTTTGTGTGTAATAAGGTATTTTAAGAAAATTTGTGATTTTTTTCGAGTCAATTTAGGTTATTAGGTGGTTTGGTTTGTCAAGTGGGATAAGCTGTCAAATATTGCAAAACATTGTAAGAGAAACTTTGTAATTTTGAAATTTTTAGGAAGTAGAAAGGTTGGGAAGTTGAAAGTCAATTGTATTCAGATGGTTTGGGTTTCAAAACCTTAAATAAGCCTGATTAAGTCAAATAAAAGGTTTTGGATATCATTTTGAAGATTGAACATCAATAAAACATTGTTTTCTACATTTTTTAAAGCATAATTTATTGCTACAATGACTTGTACAGCCTGATACGACCTCAAAATGGTCTGATTTTCATTTAATTTGATGTGGAATCGAATATTATAGCTGCATTTTTTTGGTTTCATTTGATTTCATTAAGATTTGAGGAAGTTAGAATACATTTACTGAAAACTAGTTGAAACCTTCATTTTTGTGAGTTTTGAAAGAAAATCATGGATTTCCCCTCATTCCACTATTGAATAAATCCTAAACCTAGAGGAATAAGTGTAGAAATTTTGTATTTTATGTTCTTGAAGGTTTTAGGAGAAAGGGAGGAAGATTAGTGAATATTTGTTGATGCCCTATGCTGAAATTTCATGTTTTTGGGGCATATAATGTGTAGATGAGTTAGGGTTTGTAGAAAAGCTCTTGGGAAACAATTTATAATGGTTGGAAATGTTTAGGTGAAATAATTGTGACATTTTTGGGCTATTTTCATGGAGGTTTTAGGTTGGAGTTGTGAAAACCTAGTTGTGAGCCATTCAAACAAGCCTAACTAGGCCTCTTTAAAAGCATTGCAACAAAAATTTGAAGGTTGTGTTCCAAAACACCCCACTTGAAATTAATATATGTTGTTAAAGAGGATAGTGGGTATCCAAAAAAGTTTTTATTTCATGGGCTTGAGTTGTTCCCTTCAAATTATGTCAAAAATACCCCATTTGTTGCTCTAAAAGGCATAATGGAAGATTGTGTAGAAAAATCACTTTGTTTGGTGTGATAAGGTTTTTGAGGTGAAAATTATATTTGATTGAGTGTGTGTTGATATTTTTCCACCCTTCTCTACATCATGCAGTATTTGGGATAGGTAGAAGTTTGAAACAGTCAAAAATAGTCACCTCATATTTTTAGTAAGTCGGCCTATTTGGGTCGTATGAACATAAAAATTGACCCCAAGGAGTGAAATCAAAAAATAAGATTTTTTTTGTAAGAATCATCTCAAAATATTGTACCATTTGGAAGATATTAAATTTCAATCTTGGGGAATTTCTCTTATGAAGTTTAAAACTGAAAATTGAGGCCCTTTGAAGCCTCGAAACATGGTGCAAAATCTATGATCTTTTAGATATGGTGAAATATGGTTCTAGATATCTTCAAAAGATTTCCAACAATATATTACAATTAAAAATCTGAGAGTTCAATCAAAAGTTATGGCCTTGTTGGTTCTCAAAAACACAGGTTTGAACCATGAGAGGTTTCCAAGCTCTCACAACGCTTTTGGCCAACGTACAAGGCCAATTGATGCAATTGAATCTTCTTCTCTTTAGGCTCTACTAAACCAAAGTGAGTGTACTTATATGAATGATGTAGATTTGAAATGTATTTCCTGCTCAAAAAATCTACCCACAATGGCAAATGGAAGTGGATAGATAAAATCACTACACCTATTCATACTGCATAAAAAAAAGGATTTGAATATGTTGTTTATTACGAATTTTATCATCTGGGTTGTCATAGATTAGTGCCTTCTAACCACATGGGAAATGGAGTCAAAAATTAAAATGATATGTGTTTCCGTCTTTGGCTTAACTCTAGTTGTTAGGCACTTTGAAAATTCTATGGCTGGCATAAAACATCACTAAATTTATGACTTGCATAAATAGTGCTGGAATGTTTCTTCACCTGGATCTCCTTCAACTATCCAAAATAAATCCTCAAATCACTGTGATTTATTAAAAGAATTTAATTCTAACTTGCAGACACCAATTAATTAAATCACACAAAATGAGAATGCACTTTGATAAATCATAAATATACTTGATATGCTGATTTAAATGATTAAAAGACCTCAAGTTGGAGACAACCAAAATAAAGAATATGAATTAATACAACATACAACTTAACACCAAAAGAAATTGCACCAGTTTAAAACATCTTCTCCATTGATTCTGCTTCAAAAAAGTCTGTCATTATTTACATTCCCAGTTCATTTTCTGAGAAATCGAACTACTGTTCTGATTCCTCCTTACCCGGTCATTCTCCTACTATTTTTTTACAAAATATTTATACATTACATGCCAATGGTTGTAGAAGTTGAGAAATCCAACTTCACATACCCCGAAGATCACCTGCATGCAAATAACCTGTCACAAAAGAAGACATTGGAGACAAAAAGCAAAGGTGCTCTGAAAGCTGAAAATTGTATAAATTAGAGAGTTTTTAAAATACAAAGAGATCAATCCTTAAGAAAGGAGATCATGAAAAACCTAAAAGAAACCCTAATAGGTAAACATTTAATAATTAATATAATTATTAAATGTCACATAATGCAAACTAAAGTGAAATCTTAAGAGAGGAATAAAGTTAACTTAATTAACATAATTAAGTTAAAACCTTTACTCTAACACCCCCCCTTAAGATGAGCAACAGTGCAACTACAAACAAGTGCAAGAAAGCAAAGGTAACTACAATGCAAGAAGGTAAACATGGGTCCCAACAACTAGGCCTGATCAGGTACCCATTTACAAAAGCAATGCAAACTAAATGAAATGGGGTAAATGAGAAAACCCAGTGGGAACAAAACTCCTCCCCAAAATAGAATGCAAAGAAATGAATATGATGTACTAATGAAAGAAGGATAGGAGGTGGATTACATGATACCCCCCATAGAAAACTTCTATCATATAAGTACATGTACAATGGTCTCCATAGGAGAGATAGAAAGAGAGAAGAAGCCCCCCCCATAATGAAGAAACTCATGTCGCAATGGTAGATGCCTGATGTAGAATCCAAAAGGAGATCCTGAAGCGAAAAATGATATTCCTCCCCTTGGGAAGAAATGGATCCAAAGGACGATGTCGAAGAAACCTTGTGAAGAGTGATGAACCAATCTATCTCAAGATGTGTGCCATGATCAGATGCTGAAGAATCTCTCTATTTGAACTGAAACAAATGATGTCAAATCCAAACTAATGTGGAGAATCCTGAAATGCAACCTCTGAATGCACTGATAATAGTGGGTGTACAGTGATAACCTGACTGTTAAGGTAGACGAGATGAATGTCCTCAAAATAATCTTCCAAATCTGCAATGTAGGACTCAACAAACAAGAAAGATATGTATGCAAAATAAGAGTCCAAAGTAGCTATGTCTAGAAGATGTATGATGCCCTGCTCCATTGAATCAGGAACAATAGGAGATGCTGATGAAGTCTCAGTCTGAAGAGTGGGAACTGTGAGACAAGCCTCTAATCCATCAGAACAAGTAAGGGTGTCTAAATACTCAAGCTCCTCTAAAGTATCATGATCAAAGGGTGTATTCTCTCTCCAAGCAATGGGTAAGAGATAATCTAAAGCAAGATCCTCTGGGAATGGAGAGAGATTAGGGTCTCCATAGATCTCCCAAAGATGTGTCCAAAGTGGGCGAGGACAATCAATGTCTGATATAGCCAACACAGTGTCATGATCAACACTAGACAATATAAGTCCTACTATGTGATCTCTAATGATATACCATGCTAATTTTCCCTCTGAAGTGACTGGTTCAGGTATGAGATCATACAAATAAGGAAAAATATTAAGCCACCTACAATGTGTAAGTATACCCTTTGCCCATGAATCATAATTACCCCGTTCTAGAATAACAATTGAAGGGTGAGTAGAAAAACCCATGATAACTCTTCAAATCAAAAAAATGAGAAATATGATCTTACTACATTTAGATCAAATTAAGATAACCCATCCCACACAAACAGAACCCATGTAGGTGTCAGAATGTCCAAGTAATTGAGCAAAGTGTAAAAAAACACAAAGCTGAAAAAAAAATACTTGGTAAAGTTTCTAATCAAATAGACTAAAAATTTGGAAATATCACTACAACACCTTTCCAACACCTATTCGTTTGCGCAAAACAGAGTTCGGACGCAAAAGATATGCCCCTGAGAGTAAAAACCACAAATTTTGAATTTGACTAGAAACAAACGCATCAAAATGGCCAAACCAAAAAATAAAACCTACACCATCAGATTTGGCTCGGAACCAGGTTTTCGACGATATTTCGTTTTCAAAAAACTGAGTTCGTATGCAAAAGTTATGGCCAAAATACCAAAACTGCTCCAAAAAGGGTTTGAGGGTTAAGCTTGGCGGTTAGGCTAGCATTAACCACTAGCAGTTAACCGCTAGCGGTTAACTGATGGCGGCGCCCATTAACTCTGTGATTTTTATTTTTTTTCTCGGATTACGTGCCATACCAGGCCGTATGACCCAGAAATGAAAAAAAATTGCCTCTCGGAGTCACTGTGTCCCATTTCAATGATTTGACAGTTGATTTAGGGGTTTTTGGGCACTTTGAATGCGATGATGAGGTTTGTTTGGACTCAAAATCCTCCAAAATTGTAGGTACGCTTTGGACCAGGAACCCTAAAAACACTTCAAACCTTCGCAGATCTAACGCTGTGAAGCCAAATTTGATGAAACAAAGGTCAATCCTAACTGAATCGAACATTATGGACGCAATGGTGAGGTCCAAATTGACTCAAAATGCACAAAATGAAAGAGGTATGCCTTGGATAAAAAAAGAAAACCCCAAACCCTTGAAGCTCCAAAAATCCTTCAAAACACAAACAAGAAGTTGCAAGTCTGGAGCTCTGATACCATGTAGAAGTTGAGAAATCCAACTTCATAGACCCCAAAGATCACCTGCATGCAAATAACCTATCATAGAAGAAGACATTGGAGACAAAAAGAAAAGGTGCTCTGAAAGTTGAAAATTGTATAAATCAGAGAGTTTTTAAAATACAAAGAGATCAATCCTTAAGAAAGGAGATCATGCAAAACCTAAAAGAAACCCTAATAGGTAAACATTTAATAATTAATATAATTATTAAATGTCACATAATGCAAACTAAAGTGAAATCTTAAGAGAGGAATAAAGGTGACTTAATTAACATAATTAATTTAAAACCTTTACTCTAACAAGGGTCACGACCCTTCATTTGACCAGTAAAACTGTTTACATTCTATGACAAAAATAAAATATTTAATTAATTGCCTTATCAGGAAATCAAATATTTTTACAATAGTTCACCCTTTAGTTTCCTTTAATACCTTTCCCACACTTTATATCTTAACTCATATTTTCCACCTTTACATTTACTGTCTCTGTAGTTTCTTTTATGTTCACCGCTCTACCACGGTCAACCAGTTGACCAGCCACGGTATTGTGGTTTCTAACTTTTACCATCACATTCTCCATCCACCGCCATACCACGGTGTGCTCATTGCCTTCTCATGGTATGACAGTGCCCTCTCTTAACCACCACCTCACCACTTCCTTTCCATCCATCGTGCTACCGCAGTCTCATCTGTGATTGTTCGCGGTATCGTGGTGACCGTTTGTTGACTGTCGCTTCCCTGCTTTATTGCTTATCATGCCACCACAACCACCCTCCTGACTGTCAGCGGTACTGTGGTGGCTCCTCTAGCTGCCACCTCCGCTACTTGCAAACCATTCACTATGGTCACCATGGTCTCCTCGTAAACCGGTGGTGGCACCATGGTAACTGTCTTCTGACTGCTTCCTATGACTTACCGCCCATCACAATACCATGGTCTATGTTTAGACCGTGCATGGTGTGGCGGTGAGAGCTTTATGCCAACCCCTTAACCGCGAGCCCATTGTGGGTGGCTGTGGTAAAGTGGTAAGTAACATAGAACATTAAATTTAAGGTAGTGACACAAGGAATAATATGTTTGAATATTTTTGATGGGGGTAAGATGAATTTTTATGAGAAATATTGTGAAAATATTAGGCTTAAATGGGGAAAAACCTTAGGGTTTTGATGGAAATTTTGGATTCTAATAGTGGCTCTTGTTGGGGATAAGTGATTTTGTAAATCACTACAAAAATCCAAAATTTACTGGGAGAGAAGACCAAGCAAAGGATGGAAAAATGAAGGCAATGGAAGATGGAGGTAATGAAAAGATGAATGAGATGGAAAATGGAAGGTGGAGCATGGAGGATGAAAGTGGCAGTGAACCTACACTACTCTACATGGAAAGATTTTTTTTTTTTTCAACAAGTGAACCTTTGAGAATGTCCATGTATTGGAAAATCCCAGACTGCTCAAATTTCCTAAACTATTGTGCATGGAAAAGAATGTTTAAAGAGGTTAGTTAGGAATTTTCCATGCACTAGCAATCCTTAATCCTCTGTATCTACTATGGTTTAAAATTAAAAGCATAAAGGATGGACCCAGGCCACCCAAAAGAAGAGCCTACACTTTCCTCTATCATAGACTTTATTCTGATTTGAGTTCATTAGGTTTCTTTTGAAGCTATCCACTCCATCTGTCCTATTACATACACTATCATTGAAAACCCTTTGGAATTTGTTTTGTTCAACCTGACTCATACTACTCTTCAGTTCATCATAGAATAAATCTTTGTCACCTTCATGATACAGATTGTATCCACATTCAATGGAACTTTCAAAAGCTCAAGCTCATTATCATATATTACTGAATGATCCTGCAGCTACATTGGAACCTAAAAATCTGAATGCTTCTCATGGCAACCAAAAAAAATTGTCTCATCAACATCCTCTGAAACAATCAAATCAAAGCTCCTTTCCATTTCTTTTCTATCACTAGTTGGAATTGACACATACATTTGATCCATACAGGCGTCCTTATATGTACTTGAATCAACAAATGTTAAAAATTTATCATCAATGATATGCAAACCAACATCTTTCTCTTGTAGGAAAAAATTATTCAAGTCACATACATCTTCTTGGACAAACACAGATTCTTGATCAGCTTCAAGGATGTCTTCATGAGTATGAGAAATGCACATGGAATCATCTGAATCATTGCACATAGAAATTTCACTGTCAAAGCAAATATAAACGGGAGCCAAAATTTTGGAATCATCTTTGTGTGCATATCTCTAGTATTCAAGAGTTAACAAATTTGAATCCTACTCACTGCTGAGTGAACATGTTTCTACTTCCATATCTTCATTGTTGGATGGCATGATACCCTCTTTTGTTTCAGCATCTGAAGTATTGTTGTTGTACTCCCCAGGTGGTGTGTCTGAACCAATATCATTAATGTTGCAATCACCTTCTAAGGTGGAATATTGGTCCTCATCAAGTTCTTCATATTCACTAGTCATCGCATTATTCTCTTCCTCTTTGATAGTGTCCTCATACCTTTTCATATCTACAATTCCAATCCATTAATCTAATTGATTATAGGCAATAGGTACCCATGATTTAGGCCAATAGAATGAATTGGGTCATAGAATTTCATGAATTTCTCAATAACTTGAGACCTACTAGGTGGGAAACTAATAGGTATTTGCTTACAAATATCCATCATTCTTACGAACAAAGAATACCCAGATTCTTCTTTATATATTCTTATATTAAGGAAAGCATCCAAAAGACCTTTGTTTCTTTCTTGGATTTAAAAATACTCATCAAAAGTATTTTGTTGTGAATAGAGTATATTACCTTTATTGCCAAATTCCTCAGTAGCATCATGTGGTACTTGTGGTGTCCAAGATCTTTTGGCATTTGTGTATTCATTCTCACTGTATGATGGCCTATTTGGTGATGTATCTAGAACACAACTGAATCCCAATTGCAACAACCATTGGTTCACTTGTAGTATTTTTTGGTACAATCCTTTCAACTCTTGTCTTGACTATTGTCTTCTCTCTTCTTCTAAGATTTTGACAAAGTGTCACTATTTGACAATATCCATGCATTATTTACCAAAATGAAATAGAGTCACCACCTACTTTTCCCAAAAGTAGGAAAATGAAATGGATTTTGATATTGTAATGGTTTTCCCCAATGAAATCCCCTATGAACTCAAGTGATTGCAAAAAATTGAAACTTTGTTGACTCTAAATGGAAAGGCTGAAAAAATATTCCTGAGTATTTCCCAGCGGAGTCACCAAACTGTTGGTTCTCAAAAACACAAGTTTGAACCATGAGAGGTTTCCAAGCTCTCACAACGCTTTTGGCCAATGTACAAGGCCAATTGATGCAATTGAATCTTCTTCTCTTTAGGCTCTGCTAAACCAAAGTGAGTGTACCTATATGAATGATGTAGATTTGAAATGTATTTCCTGCTCAAAAAATCTACCCACAATGGCAAATGGAAGTGGATAGATAAAATCACTACACCTACTCATATTGCATAAAAGAAATGATTTGAATATGTTGTTTATTACAAATTTTATCATCTGGGTTGTGATAGATCAGTGCCTTCTATCCACATGGGCAATGGAGTCAAAAATTAAAATGATATGTGTTTCCCTCTTTGGCTTAACTCTAGTTGTTAGGCACTTTGAAAATTCTATGGCTGGCATAAAACATCACTAAATTTATGACTTGCATAAATAGTGCTGGAATGTTTCTTCACCTGGATCTCCTTCAACTATCCAAAACAAATCCTCAAATCACTATGATTTATTAAAAGAATTTAATTCTGACTTGTAGACACCAATTAATTAAATCACACAAAATGAGAATGCACTTTGATAAATTAGAAATATACTTGATATGCTGATTTAAATGATTAAAAGACCTCCAGTTGGAGACAACCAAAATAAAGAATATGAGAAAGTCTGTCATTATTTAAAACATCTTCTCCATTGATTCTGCTTCAAAAAAGTCTGTCATTATTTACATTCCCAGTTCATTTTATGAGAAATCGAACTATTGTTCTGATTCCCCCCTACCCTGTCATTCTCGTACTGATTGTTTACAAAATATTTATACATTACATGCCAAGGGTCACGACCCTTCATTTGACCAGTAAAACCATTTACATTGTATGACATAAATAAAATATTTGATTAATTGCCTTATCGACAAATCATATATTTTTACAATAGTTCACCTTTTATTTTCCTTTAATACCTTTCCTGCACTTTATATCTTAATTCATATTTTCTGCCTTTACATTTACTGTCTTTGTAGTTTCTTTTACGTTCACCACTCTACCGCGATCAAACAGTTGAACGACCGTGGTATTACGGTTTCTAACTTTTACCATCACATTCTGCATCCACTGCCTTACCACAGTCTGATCATTGCCTCCTCACGGTACCGCGGTGCCCTCTCTTAACCACCGCCTCATCACTTCCTCCACGTCCACCGTGCTACCGCGGTCTCATCTCTGACTGTCCGCGGTATCACGGTGACCATTTGCTGACTGTCGCTTCCCTACTTAACTGCTTACCGTGCCACCACGGTCACCCTCCTGAATGTTAGTGGTACCATGGTGGCTCCTCTGACCACCACCTCCATTGCTTGCAATCCATTCACTGCGGTCACCACAGTCTCCCCATAAACCAGTGGCGGCACCACGGTGACTGTCTTCTGACCGATGCCTATGACTTACGACCCACCACGATACTGTGGTCTATGTTTAGATCGAGTGTGGTGTGGTGGTAAGAACTTT
>CM021107.1:517893636-518155310 GCA_007115665.2 Sequoiadendron giganteum
CTGATGATGATATTGAGGACGTGTCTAAGGTTCCTAATTATAGTGTTGTTGGTGGTCTAATATATGCAATGGTTTGCACTAGACCAGATATAGCCCAAGTAGTGGAAGTTCTATCAGGTTTATGTCTAACTCGGGTAAATAGAATTGGACTTTAGTTAAGAGGGTATTTAGATATTTGTGAGGTACTTTTGATTACTATTTTGTTTATCATGGTATTGATAATGTTTCAAGTCATTGGACATATAGGGATTTTTTTATGTAGATTTGGAAAGTGACTTAGATATTCGAAGGTCCACCAATGGGTATGTGTTTATTCTGTTTGGAGGAGTTGTGAGTTGGAAATTTGGCTACAAAGGTTGTCTATATGTATTGGTTTTGATTGCAAAATTATTTAGGTTGAATGTGATAGTCAAAGTGCAATTCATTTGGCTAAGAATATGATGTATCATGCTCAAACTAAACACGTCGATATTTAGTATCATTTTGTTTATGAGTTGATTGCTAATGGTTAGATTGAGCTGAAGAATATTGACACATAAGAGACTGCTATAGATTTTCTTACCAAACCTATGAGCACAAAGAAATTTTCTTCGTGGAGAAAGGCCATGGGCCTTCTTACTTGTACCTCGTTGATTCCATGATGCTATGATTCCCTTAGCTCTTGCAAGGTATTCGACAAGTGGGAGAATGTTGGAAATTAAGGTGTCTCAACATTGGCAATTCCTAAGTTGTTTATTTATTATTACTTTAGTTTTTCCCATGGATAAAAATCATTTATGTTATTAAATAATTATGATCCATCAAAAGGGGCATGGGATTTTGAGTTGGCACTTTTTCCACATGTAGGTGCCTTGAAAAATAAGTTATTAGTTGTCAAAAGATGCCCACTTAGTGGTATACCATGGAAAACCTATTTTTAAGGATGTTATGATGGATTCTATTACAACTGTAAGGGCTAAAGGTGGGGGATATCATTTTGGACATGAGAATCATCTATTGTACACGTAAGGCAATCTTTGCATAACTAATGATGGTTTATGACACATGTAAGAGCATCTCCTATTTTATAGGGATTTTTATGACATCTTGTAAGAAAGTGTAATGTAATGTAGCAGACTATGTTTAGCATGTAAGGGGTCGAGCGGATTTTTACCATGGTATTTTTGAACCTTGTTTTGACCCATGGTAATATTTATGGTGGTATTTTGAGCCCCCATGAGTCTATATATTAAGGGGTTGAGTTGGAGACACTATGACATGTTTTATAGGTACACAGATACTGTTGGATTTAAGAGGAGTTAGAGTGGATGTATTGTAAACAAACTTGTTGTTAATACAATCTATCCATCTCTTCTTTGGTGGAGTTTTTTCCTAAAAGGGTTTGTCCATGTTAAACACTATGTTATGTGTTCAATTTTCTATTGTTGAATTTCCTTGTTATAGCTAATTTAAACTCCATATAGTCAAAACTATTATATCTAATTTAAAATTGTTTTAAGCTTCTATTAATTCTAATCACCTATTATTTCCTAAGAAAAATAACTAGATGGGACTAGATGGTGGAAAAATTAAAAAGATAGTTCATTCCTATGGACTATGAGCTAGATTTGTTGAAGAAGATGCAGGGGTTGAAACAAGAGGGAAAATATGTCAAGGAGTATGTAGAATAATTCTACTCTGTCCTCATTAGAAAATGACATTTTGAGGCCAATAAGGAAATTTTTTCTTGTTAAATAAATGGGTTGAAGTCGAGTATTCAAGAAGAGTTGGGTCTGGTAAGAATGCCTACCATTGAAGATACATATAAGTTTTCTTTGAATGCAAAAGAAAATTTAATTAGAAGGTTTGAAAGCAAACAAAGAGATGGGGGTCATGGTGGAAAGTCCATTGGACGATCATGTGGAGGTCAAAATGAAGATCAAAAGAACGGTGAAGGACCCAGTAGTAGCCTTAACTAGAAAGAAGATAACACATACCACCCTTGTGATAAAAATAATGGAGACCAAATATGAAGAGGAAGATCTGGAAGAGGGCTGGAAAGAGAAGGATTTCATGGAACCTATTCCCAATGCAGAGAAGAACGACATAAGGCATATGAGTGTCCTTAACATCAAGGAAGGAAGAATAGATGACTTGAGGGTAATGCACAAATTACACATATAGATGAAGATTTTGAGTCCTCACATTTTGAGGATGTAGAAAGAGGAGAGGTCCTAGTTACTAGAAGATCTTGTTGAATAAGGAGAGAGAACCAAATCAAAGGAAGAATTTGTTTCACACTAGATGTAAGTGTGAAGGTAAAGTTAGCAATTTTATTATTGATGCAAGTAGTAATGATAAACTTGTTTCAAAAGTGATTGTTAGTAAGTTGCAGTTGGAGAGAATAAGGCATTCAAATCCATACTCGATTGCTTAGTTGCAAAAGGACCATAAAGATTTGGTAAATGAACAGTTTCTGGTAAAGTTCAAGATTGGAAATTAACATGATGAGGTATTGTGTGATATTATTACTATGGATGTTTTTCATATGCTATTAGGTAGACTGTGGAAGTTTTCTCGATGAGCAGTGCATGATGGACATGCTAACACCTATTCTTTAACAAAGGATGGAGTTCGTCATAAGTTGAAACCATTGAGAGGTGTAGAAGAAAAGATATGCAATAATGCACTAATTTGTTTGGTTGATGGAAGAAAATTCTAGAAGGTATGAGGCATGAGCAAATGTCTTTTACATTGATCCCTAGAGTTGATAAAGAAGATACTAGTGAGGTACTTGTAGAGGTTTCTGATTTGTTGAATGAGTTTCAACCTATTATTTCTTATAACATACCTAAAGGTTTTCCTCTAGTAAGAAATATTAGTTATCAGATGGACCTGATTCCTTGAGCCAATTTTCCAAATTAGGTAGCTCATCATATGATTCCAGTAGAGAGTGAAGAGTTGAATAGACAAGTGCAAGAGTTGTTGTGGAAGGGATTGATCAGAGAGAGTTTGAGTCCATGTGTAGTACCTACAGTACTAGCACCAAAGAAGGATGGGGAATAGTGGATGTGTATAGATTTTAGATCCATCAATAAGATCACCATCAAGTATAAGTTTCCCTTGCCAAGGATGAATGACATCATGGATTATTTGAGTGGAGCTAAGTACTTCAAAAAGATAGATTTGAAGAGTGGTTATCATTAGATTCAAACTAGAGAAGGAGATCAATGGAAGGAAACCTTCAAGAGCAGAAAGGGCTTGTATGACTGGTTGTTCATGCCCTTTGGGATAACCAATGCACCGAGCACCTTCACATGACTCATGAATGAGGTACTGAAAGAGTTTGTGGGTAAATTTATCATTTTTTATTTGGATGACATTTTAATTTTTATCAAGACATTGGAGGAGCATTTGATGCATATTAGAAAGGTTTTTGAGAAGCTAAGAGAGAAGTTGTTGATCATCTTGAAGAAGTGTAGTTTTGTGAAAAGAGAGTTGGTATACTTGGGATTTTTTGTCCCAGTAGAAGGTCTTAAGATGAACCCAAAGAAGGTAAAATCTATCATTGAATGGCCTACACCAAGGAGCTCTATTGAGGTGAGATATTTTTATGGTTTGGCTAGCTTTTATAGAAATTTTACCAAAGGTTTCAATAATATTTGTGCACCTATAACAAAAAAAATGAGATGGGATAAAAAAGAGTTTAAGTGGACTATAGGAGCAGCAATTTTTTTTGATATGTTGAAGAAGAAAGTTACAAAGAAAACTGTTTTGGCACTTCTATATTTCAACAAGGTATTTCAAGTAGATTGTGATGCTAGCAGTAGTTCCATTGGAACTATTTTGAGTCAAGAAGGTAATGTTGTTTCCTATTTTAGTGAGAATTTGAATGATGCTAAGAAGAAATATTCTATCTATGATCAAGAGTTTTATGCTATAGTTCAGGATTTGAAGAAATGGAGACACTATTTGTTTCCAAAAGAATTTTTTATATATATTGATCACTAGGCTTTGTAGTATCTCAATAGTCATGGAAAGTTAAATCAAAGGCACTTAAAATGGGTTGAGTTTTTCCAAGCCTATAATTTGTTATGAAACATAGGAGTGGAAGGTCAAATAGAGTTGCAAATGCCTTAAGTAGAAGTACAAATTTGTTGATAGAGATGAATATAGAGGTTGTAGGGTTCAATGAACTCATGAGTTTGTATCTTGAAGATCCAAAATTTTCAAAAGCTTGGAAGGCTTGTTTGAAACCTATTACATTGAATTGGACAAGATGGTTATATTTCCTAATCCAAGATGGAATTTTGTTTAGAGAAAGCCAATTGTACATTCCATAGAGTTCTATGAGAGAGAATCTAATCAAGGAGAAGCATAGTGGAAGATTCGTTGGACATTGCAGTTGAGATAAGACCATTTCTCTTGTTAGTGTGAATTATTACTAGTCATAGTTACAAAAATATATGAAGGATTTTGTACAAATTTATAGTATGTTAGATGGCGAAAGGAACAATTCAGAATACTAGATTGTATCAACTGTTACCTGTACCTGAGAGGCCATGGGAGGAAATTAGTATGGATTTTGTCCTTAGATTACAAAGGACATAGAGAGGGCATGATTCCATATTTGTGGCACAATGGATAGATTTTAAAAGATGACACATTTAATTTTGTGTCATAAGACCAATGATACAATCATATTGTGGAGTTATTTTTCATAGAGGTGATGAGACTACATGGTCTACCAAAGAGTATAGTTTTAGACAGAGATACCAAATTTGTTGGTAATTTTTAGAGGACATTATGGAAGAAGTTGAAGATGGATTTGAAGTTCAGTTATGTGTACTACCCATAGACTGATGGACAAACAAAGGTGGTGAATACGGGTTTGGGTAACCTACTGAGATGCTTAGTAGGAGATAAACCAAAGGGATGTGATTTTATTTTACCATAGGTAAAATTTTCTTATAATTTTTTTTTCAATAGGAGCACTGTTAAATCACCATTCCATATTGTATATGGGATTAGTCCAAGGAATGTTTTTGAATTGAGAAAGATGGATAGAGGAGAGAAGAGTAGTGCTGAGGTTGAAGATTTTGTTGAGCACCTAAAGAACTTGCATGGCGAGATGAAGAAGTTTATCAATAAGATGAAATCTCAGTATAAGGCTAAGGAAAATTAGAAAAAGGAGGTATAAGGAGTTTCAAGTAGGAGATTAATTCATGCTTCATTTATGAAAGGAGGTGTTTCTAGTTGGTACATAAAATAAATTAAAGATGAAGAAGTTTGGACCATGCAAGATTCGAGAGAAGCATAATTTAGGAAATATGTATGAGGTAGAGTTGTCGAGTGAGATTCATGTTTAGACCTATGTTTAACATTACCAATTTGATAGAATATCATGGAGTCAAGGAGAATGAATTGATAGAGGCATAGTGGAACATTCTAGAACCTAAGTCAGAAAAGGAAGAGATAGAAGAAATTATAGATAGTTGTGTGGGTAGAAGCAAAAGAAATAAGAAAAATGCAGAGTACTTGGTGAAATGGAGAGGAAGGCACATTGAATATTTTTCATGGTTATCTAAATATGAGGTTAACCATATTGGTTTCCCTCTAACACCTAGGAAGTGACAGGGTCACTTTTAAAATTACCCTAGGTGTCTGATGCAAGTGCATGTAGTGGTGTAAGGGAAATCTTGCATCACCCAAAAATATTATATTTTTATTTGTTTGTAGTTTCCTTAGCTCTCTTGGGGCCCATGACGACTCATGTAGTCTTTGGGATAGCTAGAAGTTTGAAACTGCCAAACTTGCTATTTTTAGTAAGTCAGCCTATTCGGGTTATATAGACATAAAAATTTACCCCAATGAGTGAAATAAAAAGATAAGATTTTTGGTGAAAGAATCATCTCAAAATCTTGTTTATTTTGGAAGATATTAAATTTTCATCCCAAGGAATTTCTCTAATGAAGTTTAGAATTGAAAATTGAGGCCCTTCAGATCCTTGAAATAGGGTGCAAAATCTGTGATCTTTTAGATATGATAAAATATAGTTGTAGATATCTTCACAAGCTTTCCAATGATATATTACAATTGAAAATATGGTGATCAGATCAAAAGTTATGGCCCTGAGAAGCTACCCCACTAGAAAGTGAATTTCATTAAAATATCTTCCTAGGCAAGAAATCAAATGGTGGGACTTTTGGTGCCAAAATAAAAGGGAAAATACACTTTCTATAACATTCTAATGTGGTTATTGGGTAAAATAAATGGGTTAAGTAGGGGTTGTCGAAGGTGGCTCCATTAGTGCAGATTACGACTCCAAATAATAATTTTTTTTTTTAGAGTTGATTTTGTTGTAATGAACCAAGCCCATGAGGCTATAGCATTGTAATTTATGAATCTATTATTTCATTTTCTGAAAATAAATGAAAGTGAGCTATTTTTTATGTCTCATATTTTGTGCACATCTATTGTTGTGTTTTGTGTGGTTTTCGGGTGGTGTAGCCCTTATCATATTCTAAAGATTTATGAATGAAATTATGAAAGATACGGGTCATCACATGTTGGTAATTTTCTCATACATTATTTAACCCAAGCAACATGACCAAGTAACAAAAGTGTCCCAAATGGTAGTGATTGTTATCTTATACTGATCTTTCAAGTTAATACGAATTCAATTATAGATTGAGAAGCCATCAATAAAGGATAATATGACATGGCCTACAATCGAGTCTATAATCATATCATATTAGGTAATGGTAAATCATACTTAAGAGAATCCTTATTGAGATAAAAAAAATTCAATACAAATGTGAATACAACCACTAGTCTTGTTGGCAATAGTGATATTCAATATCCAAGGTGAATAGTCAATAGGATGGATAAAGCTAGCTTTTAAAATATTATCTAGCTCAATCTTGACTAATAAAGTGACATTGGGATTCATCTTTTAGATTTTTGTTTAACACACTTATATCATAAAGAAATAAGATCATATTGTGAACCACCACAAACTCATCAATATGAGGAATGTCCTCATCAATATGAGGAATCTCCTCATATGGCCAAGTGAAGATATCAGGATGAGAATGTAACAAATTAGAATGTTGCTTAGATTATTCTAAAGAAAAGCATTTCCCAATCTTAATCACCTTTTCAAAAGACTTAGGATCCATGAGAACATCATTAGTATCCCCTTTAAGGAGACTACTATGGCCTTTAGAATGGGAAATAAGATCACGATCATCCACATTAGATGAAGGAGCCTTCTCACCAATGGCCATAATGGATTATCTAAAGTATACTTGTTTGTGCAAGTGATACAAGAATCACCATTTATGGTGATAAGAAGGTAAGTAAGTAGAAACCTAAGACATCTTTGAGCACTTCTTCAAAAATAGAAGAAATATATAGAAACTAAATTAGACTTCTCTTTAATCTTTTAATCAGTTTAGGATGAACTAAATTTAGAGGTTCGATAGAAATCATGTTAACACTCCACATGGTTTCACTTAGAATGCTCATGGGAGAAACCAAGCCCCAAGTTACACTTTCAAGGTACACATTCTATAGGGACTTGAATTCCTTTTTCATTAAACCCACAACCCTTGTGTCTATTATACTAGAAACGAGGATCATACTCCTCTATGGGATAACAATCATCCTTCTTG
Organism: Sequoiadendron giganteum; assembly: GCA_007115665.2. Lineage (NCBI taxonomy): Eukaryota > Viridiplantae > Streptophyta > Pinopsida > Cupressales > Cupressaceae > Sequoiadendron > Sequoiadendron giganteum. Next base: position 517,901,292 of record CM021107.1, read on the forward strand.
ATGAGACTGCACACATTCTAGCTTCTTTAATAAAAGCATGATTGTCTTCCTCAATAGTGGTACATTTACTCTCCATAACAAGATCTTGACGACTTTCGTCAATGGAAGGACTGCCAACTTTCTTGACAAAGGTGTATAAAATTATTGGAATGCTAGGATGGATAGGGTCAACTTTGTACTCTAATGACAAAATCAAAAAATTCCAAGGACCCCCAATCATCACTAAGATATGCATTTGATTCAAAAGAAGAATTGGTAGACTTAGGATTCTCCACTTAGGGGTGATCTTATTTTAGTACATCCATCTCAGGAGTAGCCTTCAGAGCAAGAACTATCAAAGAGGATCTCAATGGATTATAAAATAATGAAGGAATACAATTTTTAAGAGTAGACACAACTGAGGCTTGACCACCTACCATTTCACAAAGGTGTATAGCATGAAGGTCAACCTTGATTGCACTTACTTAATTATTCTAGAAACAAACTTTATATAATAGTGGAAAGGAGAACCCTCAAATCTTGAATCCAAGGTCTTCCTAAGAGAATATTGTAAGGTAAAGGTCATGGCATAACATAGACCAAGGTTGGTATTGTAATGGGTCCCAACCTCAAAGGCAAGATTATCGTTCCTAAGGCTTATCAACAAACGTTATCAAATCCTTGAATGTGTAAAGAAGAAAAAAAAAGAGAAGATCAATAAATCTTAATCTTAGGTAATAGGTCAATGCTACATATGTTGAGATTCAAACTAGTGTCAATGAGAGAACTCCTAATATGAACGTTATTAATATTAACTATATTAATTAAAGGATTTGCTTGCTTCTATACTTCTAGAGGCAAGAGTTCCTGTAGATAGAATGCAATATTCGATGAATCCACATGAATATGAGCCATCAATGCATTAATTTATGTTGGGTTAATGGAAGAAGGCTAGAGGATTTTGTTCAAAGCTTCCTAAACGATACCTTGATAAACCAAAGCAAATTGAAGCAAATCCCACAATGAGATCTTGGTAAGAGTAACCCATATTTTCTCAACAAGATCACAATCACTAGGTGCTTTATTTGTAGGTTTAGGTGTTTGAGGAATAATTGATTGAGAAGGTGGTAAAGAAGTAGGAACAAAAGTAGGATTATTCAAATTTTGATGATTCTTTCTAGTTTTCATGTATGAGCTACATTGTTATAGGGAGAAGTCATAGATTTTAAGAATCTCATGTAATTGTTTGATGAATCATTAGATCCTAGAACCCCACAAATAGAGTGAATCCTCTTAGTAGATGAGATATCTAGAGTCACATAATGATGGGTCTCTTAGGCATTTGAGGAGCTACAAAGACTACAACTACATTTATAGACTCTTCAACTTATGATAAGGAAGTAGATGGTTGTGATGAAGAAGTTTTTTTAGGATATCTAAGGATAGGAGAAGATCCCTCTAAGAAATGATCTAGGGCATCATCTAGAATATCAAAATTTTCTTTAGAAAATGAATTATTAAAATCATTAAATTTTTGAAGAGATCGAACATGATTTGATGCACTTTAGGTTCACCAAAATTTGAACGAGGGGATTCATTTCTCCCAAGTGCCAAGACAAACAAGGTATAATAGGAATGAATTCCCCTCAGTCACACCAATGACATAAGAACAAGTGACATAGGTTTAAGATGAAAGAGATTGCAAAATAGCACCTTAAGGGAGTTTTTGATAGGTTTATGAATGAAGGAATTCAAGGATAGAAAGGGAAAATTACACATGTTTTTGGGATAAAATAACAAGATCTCGGTCATAGGACATAAGTGTGGGACTCAAACAAAAAAGTGCCAAGTTGTAGTCTTGGGGTTTTGCTAGCATCTTGTACAAAAAGAGTGCTATACTTGTACACAAAACTCACTTGATCTGCTATCTATCCATAATCTAAATTCTAACTATTTTACTTAGCTAAGAGAAAGCAAGAATGAAAAGAAATGCCAAAGAAGGTAAGAAACTAACTCACAAAAGGTCTTGCACTATGAAGCCTCTCGTGAAGATCTACATGGACAACCTACACATGAGAAGAATGAGGAAAACTATTGGGGCTATTTTGGGGCTTTCCTGAGTCAAACACCCATTTTGATGTTTCCACCTCTATGGAAAAGTAAATAGATAGAAAATAGACAAGACACAAAGTAAAGTAGACGAGACATGTGATAAAAGAAAACCATGCAATAGAGGATAACTCATATCATGAATTAAATAAACATGTGATAAAAGAAAATGTTGCTATGGAGGAGAACTCATATCACAAATAAGTAGATGAGATAACTATGTTAGCAAATAGATAAGATAAGACAATATCACAAGAGAGAATTACCAACAATTTATGGCTCCCTCTTGGAGTGATAGACATGATGTTGAATGCTCACAAGAGAGCCTTGGTTGTTGAAAATATGTGGGTCTCATAGAGCGTTGTCATAAAAAAAGAGATGAAGAATAGAAATAAGTGAGAGAGAAAATTGGAGCAAAGGAGAGTGAGAATGGATGAGAATGAAGGTGAGAAAGAGAGTTTTTTGAAGTTGCATGGGTGGGAAGACACATTACACTCAATATTTTTCCATGGAAATGTGTGTCACAACAAAGTTCATGACATTCCCTCATTTAAACTTAGAAAGTTTGGGGTTGATTGGGTGCCATGTGGATTTCTGTGCATTGCACAGGAATCCAACTCACAAATTTGTAAGAAATGATGTGGTAGATTGCTAACACTTCATCAATACCCTTTATGGAGTTCAAATAGACTCATAATTTTCTTGTCATAAATGCGTTTAGGCACCATTATTTCAATAGGCTAAATGTGAAAGTGTGAAATTTCCACGAGGTGCAATTTTACAACACTACAAGAATATGTGTAATAGTCAAAGAGAAATATATACATATAAATACTATTGTATGAAAGGATAAATATATAGAAGTTAGTAAAGGATTGAAGAAGAGTATAATGGAAGATATTCCATTGTAGCAATTTTGATCTGATTAATAGAAAGAATATTGGAGTTCTATCTATGTGATGTCATTTGTTACTTTATAGATGTATGATTAGATGTGTATGTGTGTGATTGCATTGGTTTTCATCTTTATATTATTGAGTTTGGGTATAAAATACAACACATAGAAAATACTTGGGGCTTAGAACATTAGTTTGTGTTCCCTCTTATTTCTTGCTAACAATGTGAAAAAAATGGGTTGACTTAGTTTTTCTTTCTTATGCATGTTTACATATATATGTGCACATAAGTCAAAAAATATTATAGCTTGTATGTACCTCCTATAAGATGTGTTATTGATAAAGGCATAAGTTATTGGATGGGTTGTGCAAGTGGCCTTAATATTCTATATTAAGAGGGAAAAACAATAAATAATAAAGAAAAACTTAAGTAATTTGAGGATAAATTTAATTTAAGATACTTTCTACAAAAGAAGTTAACATAAATTTCAATGGAACGATATTCAAATTCCCTCCATCCCAAAGAATATTTTTCAATTTCCCATAAAAAAAATTTGCCAAAAAAAGTATTGGCTAATTTGTAGAAGGTGAACATAAACTTATCTTTCATGTATTGGGAGTTGCATAATGTAGCAAGAAACAATGCATACCCCGTACAAACCTTAAGTAGTGGGAAAATTCCCCACAATCAAACTACAAAGGTGAATTTGAAACCATACATTTATGGTAGATCCCACTTCATTTGGCTAATACCATGCAATCTACATTTGCTAATAGATAGAAAAAAAAAACATTAAATTGTGTTTTTTTCCAATCATTTTCACTAATACACATCAACCACAATAAAACCTTGGAAATACATGTTTGATATTGTAGTTGTGCCATGTTATTGGTCATTTTTTATGAGAAAAAATAAGTGAGAAATTGTAGTTCAAGGAAAAATAGTAACAAAATTTTGATAAATACAAAAATATTAGAGGGTGCCTTTACTTTTTGGTCTTACATGATTTTTAAATGAAACATATAAATATTTGACATTAGCAATTCTCAGAAATATTTCAATTTTCATTGTTCAATGAATGCTAATATGAGTGTTGCAATCATTGTAGTTGAAGGGCCACATTTTTTGAAGTATATTTTTTAATAGTTCACCTACTCGTATATGCTATTTCAATTTTCATTGTTCAATGAATGCTAATATGAGTGTTGCAACCACTGTAGTTGAGGGGCCACATTTTTGGAAGTATATTTTTTAATAGTTCACTTACTCGTATATGCTTTTACATTTTGTATACATATTCACAAGCGCATGTGCAATCATATGTGACAAAATTTAGCTCTTTGATTATGCGTTTAGCTTTTGCATTGTTGTATACAACCAATTCTACAAAGAATAATTTGACACTATTACTGCATCACTTTGATTGTTGAGGAATTTGTCAATAGCTTTCATTATTTGTGTATGCTTTTATTTTTAAAGTAGAACTTGGAACCCTAGAAATATGCCACACCCCACTTCATTTGAACAAATTCCATACACAAAGTATCTATTAATAAATAGAAATGAAAACAATATAATTTAGATTTAAATTTTTCACATAATCTAATCTTGAAGACAACGACCATAATAAAATTTTGAAAATATTTGTTTGATATTGTAAGTATGCTATTCCATTGGTCTGATTTTTTCATTATTTTCAACATATTGAAAATTCAAAAATCCTCTGAACAAAAAAGGACAGCCAATTGCATTTAAAGAAACAATAAACAAAATTTAATAAATACAACATTAGAGAACTCCTTTACCTTTTTAAAGCCTGCATGACTTTTCTAAATGTTTGCAAAACTTTCTGAATCTATTTCATTTTGCACGATTTTCAACAAACATTAATATAAAAAATAACAATACGAATACAAGTTACACTAATAATACGTTGGATTTAGGTTAGAATTTATCAGAGGTCTTAGATTATGTTGGATTTACTTCAATCTTTTCCCACACAAGTAAAGGTACGAGCCAAAACTCACAGAATTTTTCTAGTCTATCCATAAGAAAAGGAGATAATACAGATGAGGGAATAAATGATGTGTTTCTGTACGACTACCCTTTTCTTCATAATCTGGATCTTTTCTCTATCACTTGAAAGAATTTTTTATTTTTTTATTTATTCCATTCCCTTCCACTCACACACCTTTATGAACTAATATTCCTTTTCTTGACCCTATATAAACACCACCAAGCCTCAAACCACAAACACAACACACTCGCTCATTTGTATTGTTCATTGCTTTGTGCAACTACATTATTTTCTAAGCTATAACCAACCATGGCATGCTGCCAGCAGTATGAGACCCAAATATGCGGTGATAGTGAGCAACAGAAGCTCCATCCCCATCGGCAGAAGCAGAATGTGAAGGTCTCCTGTAAATATGACTCTGGGTATCCAAGAAGATGGTAGAGTAAATCTTGTTCCCTCAGCTGAGGTATATATACATTGTCTATACCACAATTGTAATGTATTGGAATTTATGTGTATAAGTTGATATGTATTTAAAAGTTTTACTTTGACTGTGCTTGTATGAGTGATAGTTGTCTTTCTGGATCGCTGTTAATATGTATGTATTGGGTGCAGGTATGGGAGAAATTAGGAGTTGAAATCTTTCTCCTTGTGGAGGACGGCAAGGCCCTTGCTCATGGCGAAGTTCCTGGTGAAGAGGTATATAATTTTTTTTTTCTTTTTCTTTTGAGAAATTGTCTTTCAGAGACTCTCGTTTGAGTCTGTGAATCAACCGTACGGATTTTTGTTTTCCTAGTACATTTCCGAGTTTGGAAGATTTTTATTAAAATTAAGGAGAAATTTTATTAAAAAAATTATATTTAACTTTTCATCAATATTTTACATGACTTTTCATACTGTTTTAGCATGACTTTGGATGATAAAATGTGGTTGTTTGTCGGCAGGTTTCTTTGGTCGAGTTTAATAACATTAACATTTTTCCTAAACCCAAATCTGTTCTCTGGAGTCAACGTACAAGCAATGACATTGCTGAGTTCAAACCCATATCTACGCCAGGTGGACTTTATTTGGATGTAGTCAAAAGTTGTGATGGCACTAAAGTTGTGGTGAACACGCCGAATGGCAAGGAAACTCAGCTCTGGAATACCTTTCCACTCCTCACCTGATATATGAAGTATATATATATATATAAAATTATAATATAAGTATGCTATCCTGATACATATTTATGTCAGGACTATATGTCTTATCTTATAAATAAAGAAGTTCTATCAAATCTCTTTGTTATTATATGTGGTTAGTTTTCTATTCTAGAGTGAAGTTATTGATTAGAAATTTATAATGAAGGATTGACAAAAAATCTATTAGTATGTATTTTGACATGTTAATAAAGTGAACTTACAACTAACAAGGTCTTTCTTCTAAAAAGAGATGAAATTTCTTGAAGATTCATTTCCATGTAGTTAATGATAGTACCATGAATTGCTCAAGCAAATGACAATTTGTTCACTCACAAGGAACTTACATAATCAACCTCACTATACTTATAAGCTAAATTCAAAATCTTAAGTTTTTCATTTTATCCAATCCTTTTTTATATTCATATTTTAGACATTCCATTTTATATTCTCATAACATCCATGCTTTCTCATCTACTTCCCACCGATCTCCTATGTCTAAATGTACTCTATTATTTTTTCTTAACAAATTTGTAGAAGATAGGGTTAATATATATATATATATATGTGTGTGTGTGTGTGTGTGTGTGTGCGTGTGTGAGAGAGAAGCTAGCTATTATAAGATGTCTCACACCTTTCTTCATTTCACATGACTAATTTCTACTATTCAAATCCAATTTACATATCCATTAGAATTTCTATATGTAACATGTAACCAATGCATAACTTTGACAAACACTAGAAAACAATTATTCATGCAAAACCAATTGCTAACTGAAATTTATTTAATAAAACCCTTTTCGCATATATATTATGAGAAACCCCTTGAATAATCTATGTTATTCATGGGTGGCTTCTCTAGGTCTCTCTCAAGTGCAAAGGGTTCCCCTTCTTTAAGTCTTGGATCACTCCTAAATTTTGTGTAACTCAACATTTTAATTGTGGGTTTCATGATGTCTAAGAAAACTTTCCTTTTGAATATTGATACATTGATGCCACTCTTGGTCCTCTATTTATGATTTTGGATAGCCCGTTAGCTTCTTATCCAAAAGTATTTACTGACCTGTATTTGGTTGTTCTAGAAGCTTATATGTTTGAAAACCTTAAACTTGCATGTTCATCACCTCTCTCTTTCGATTGGTCTTACAATCTTCTTCACCCGTTGGGTGACTCACCAAGAAAAAATGCTTTCTAGTAATTTATTATCCTATCTAATAATATGGGCGCTTTCTCTTTGGAATGATTGAGGTTAAATAATTCCCTCCTTCCCCTTTATCTTTTTCCCCTCTCAATGTTTTCTTTTAAATGTTTGCATCGTAGCATCCTTTGAATCACACTAGTCATTGCTTGCAGTAAACTTTGATAGCGTGGATTTACTCACATCAAGTCCTTCATGTGATGTTGGACTCAAATCCATAGTGGGTCCTAATTTAGTCTACATCATCTTCTCTTTAGGAAATTTTGAAGCTACCACATGCTAGTTGTTGATATGAAGAAGTGATCTAATAGTCAAAATATTATTGGGATCTCCTTTATAAAATAATGTTTGACCTCTTTGAAGATCTCCTTTATAAAATAATGTTTGACCCCTTTGAAGATCTTCACAATTTTTTTTTAGAAGAATGTGGATTGAATTTTAGTGGGAAAATTGTGGGGTTGACTTTTTAGAAGGAATAATGAAGATTTATTCTAGAAAATTTGAATATCCACTTTAAGATAATCGATATTATTTTTATGTATTGAATCTTGAATCAAAAAGGATATCCATTATTTTAAAGTGGACATGTATTCAAAAAAATGAATATCTATATGTTCATTTTTTCAAAAATGGATATCTAGTTTAAATAAGTGTTTTTTTTCTACTTGCCAACCTCTTTCATTTATGTTTTAATGAATATTACTTCATAGAAGTTATTTTTTTTTGCATAAAATTTAAAATTTAATCCCAAACCTTTTAAGACACTAAAATATTGGATCACTAACATGAATTTCCAACCATTGCCCCACCTCATTGCCTAAAAAACACACTCATTAAAATAATTCATCTATTCATTATTTAATCCACAAAAATAATTATTAATCTAATTTCAAAAAAATAAATTTATTCTATAATTTAACTACTTAATTATTCTAAATATTTTTCTATAAATAAAATATTCACTATTAATTTGAAAAAAATAGTAGAAATAAATTAGTTAGTTAACTAATTTATTAAAATAGTAAATAAATCATTGAAAAAGGGGAAAATACTGAAATATTTAAGACAATAAAATAAATAAATTCATTAAATCATTAAATTAGTTAGATAACTAATAATATCCAGTTTACCCACATTCACTCCACTTATCCTCATCTATATCTTTGAAAATCCTATATATTGGGATCAAATTGAACATTTTCAACAATCACAATTTTCGCTTCAACAAATAGATGATTAATGCAATAAGAAAAAGAAATACACATATATTATCAATTATTTTTTATCCAAGATACTCTATTAGAGGTTTGTGTGTGGTATATGAATAACTAGTTTTATTTTTATTATAATTCATATTTATGTTATTTTCATTTTATATGCTCACATTTAGCATTCCTAGTGGGATGAGCATTCCTCTTGAATTGTGAGTGTCACAGTGTTAAGGAAGAAAAGGAAGCCATTTTGGAAGACACCCATGTTCCCCTACACAAGCTCTGAATTGTATGCGAATAAATTGAAATATTAAAGAATGCAATATAGACAATGCAATGCTATGGATTGCTAGCTTGTTCAAGGAGGTGAATATTTGCCTAATGATCCTTCTCCCATGCTATTAGATATTGATAAGGTTACTCTTCCTCATATATCTTTGTCATCCCTTGATTTTTTTTAGTCTTTCTTAAACCCAATCCCTATCTTTCTCATCCAAACTAAAAATTAAAACATTTTCCATCTTCACCATCATTCAGTTCATGGAATTCTACAATTTCTCAGTTTATGACTAATAGTGCTTGCAACCATTCTATAATCACTACCATAAAACACATTATGTTGTGTTGTGATACTGATTTAGATAATAACAAGGATGAACCATTGGAAAATCATAAAGAACTATTTTTGATTTTGTGAAATATATGAACATAAATTTTGGGGGGATGCATGATGATCCCTCCCTAGCAAGTGTTTCACCACATGTTTAAATCCATGAATATAGCTTTTGGGGGCATGCATGATGATCCTTCCCTAGCAAGTTATTCACCACATGACAAACTAGGATTTTTCCTTGTATTGCATGCATTGTAGTCCCTCTAGCATATTGTGTGTCATCTCTATATGATGAACAAGATTTGAATGTGTATGATCTACTATAGACTATCTCACTAGTGTGGTACCCTTTTTCTTTATGTTATTCTTGCATGAATTGAAATACTATTGTGATATGATTCTTGGTGTGCATTTTATTTAATAGCTCTATTTGGATTACCCTTGATACTTTTATTGGCACAAGAGTACAAAGACAATGAATTTAATGTGACATTTTCATTATATATAATTTCATTCTTCCATTTGTCATAAATACAAATTTTATTCCTCTTGGGGATGATGCAAAGTGTTGGGACATTTAGGTCTCTTGCATGTTGACCCCCAAAATATATTTGTTTTCATGGCTTTTTCTTTCCTTATACTCATAGTTTCAGTGTATTTGCCCAGGGAATTATGTCAATTCAATATTATCACGTTGATATGCATTATTTATATTACATTGATACTAACCTCAAATATTTGGATCCCTTATGTGTTATTTTATGATATTTATTTTTATGTATGAAATTTTTTTTATTTGGGGGTAAAGGATAAAAACACAAACTTGTGTCACACTTTCGGCCTAAAAAATAGTTTCGAGCGAACTAGTTTCGGTTGGAAAAGTTTCAGACGAGTATGTTCTGGTCGACTTTCAATCTAGCTTATTATATGTTGGCAGGTTTCTATCGGTCGAAACTATCTAGTTGGCATCCTAGTTGGCAACCAAATCAACATTTTTTCATAATTTTCTGACATTTTCAACTTTAAGTAAGTATTTCTCTAGTCAAAATGATTTTTTTGCAAAAAAGAAAAATACCCTTTTGTAGAGCTCGGAGTGGGGAATCTAAATATATATATTTTTAAATATTTTGATTAGTTTTAATAAATTTTATTTTTAAAATAATGCAAAGAGTTTGTTAAAATTAAAAAAGAGGCTGATTAGAAATTTAAAAAAAGTTAGTAAAACATATCAATTTTTTAAAAAACTTATATGGTGCAGTAGAGGAGAGATTCTTCTTCAAAAGGGTATAATTTGTTTTTTGAAAATGATTAAAAAAATTTAATATAGTTGACGGCCTGTGAAAACTGTCAAATTCTGACATGTTTGACTTTAAAACGTTATTACAAAAAAAATATACATCAAAATTTGAATTTTTTTTTTTCCATGTAGTAGATATTGAAGTTACTTATTTGGAATTTTTTTTTTGGGATAAATGAAGGTTTTTCCAAGTTGTTTCTTGACGGCCCGTGAAGTCACTCTTTTCTGAAATTTTCAGCATTCCAAAATTTGTCCTTAAATTGAAGAAAACATAATGAAAACAATTTTTTTTAATTTTTAAAAAATTACAGGAATAAAATTTATCAAAATTTCTACATTTCATTAGTTTACACCATTTTGAAATTCAAAACATAAAGACCAGTTTTATGTGGTCGAAGTTCAGAATTTTTGTTGTTGTTGGCCAATTACTTTATAAAGTGTGACACAAGTTTGTGCTTTTACCCTATAAACCCTTGTCCTAAGTTAGCTCTCATGCCTAGATTTGCATATATCCATTTTATACATTAAATTAATTTTCTCTTTGGTTGGTATTAGCAATTAATTTAAGTTGGGGGCATATATTCCACTATGTTCTTAACTTTTTTCACACAACATGAAGTTGGTTGTTCTATCATGCAACACCTATCTATCATCATCTTAGCAATCTATTTGAGTTACCAATCAAACAACAAATATTATTTGGGGCTATAATTTTTTATATATTGGACATGAAACTCTCTAAGTGAAAAATAGACTTGACTAGCCTATGTTGTTTTTATTTTCTACTTGTGAAGCTCACCAAGAAAGTAATATAATTTACTATTTTATGGTATATTCACTTATTTATGAAACTCGCCTAGTGAATAATGGACTTCACTAACTTTTGTTGTTTCCTCTAGCAACTTGTGAGGCTCACCCATTGAACAATAGACATCACTAGCTTGTGTTGTTTTCATTAGGTGCTTTTTAGGCTCACTTAGTGAAATTTTTTTTTAACTAACCTATGATGCTTTCAATTATTCATGATCCACCTAGCAAATATTAGACTTTTCTATCCTGTGACTTATGAATGTCATCTTGGGTATGGATATTAGTAAGAATATGTGGATCTTCCTAGTCTATGATGCCATGCTTGGCATATTTTTGTTTACCATATATCCTTCGTGTATGCTTTGTATATGATTCATGTATGATTTATTATGATTAATGTATTCTTTGTATATGTTTTAATTTTTATTTTAATAACATAGTTGATATATGTGTCTTACTTTTTGCATCAATTTTTATATGTGTAAGTGACCTTTTATCTTAACATTATAGTTTAGTAGCATCCTATGTTTGGGGATATCAGATCTCTTAACTTAGTGTTATCTTACCTCTCTAGTAATTTGATGAAGAGACTCTTTTTCTTCTCCATACTTTACCATGGATGTGCAAGTAAGTGCATACCCCCACTAAATCCATGGCTAAATATAGACATAAATTGTTACTACTGAATATTTCACACTAATCGTTACAACTATGGGTCTTAGAAAAATGGCATCCTAACACATCTGAGGTGGCTTGATATGTTTCCTTATATTTATGGAATAATACCTACACCAGACACATCGAGGAGTTTATCAGCATGGGGCATCATTAGAGATCATATTATAGGGGTTGTATGTTCTAGTGTTGATCTTTATACTATGTGTGTTGTATCAGATATTGAATGTCCCCACACACTTTAGAAATGACTTTGGGAGATCTATGGAGACCCTCATATCTCTCCATACCCAAAGGATCCTATTGCAGATTGTCTCATCCCTCTTACAGATGTAGATTCTATACCCTTTGATGATGATACTTTAGAGGATCTTGAGTATATCATAGGTCTTGCATGTTCTGATGGTTAAGAGACTTCTCTTCATGTTCCCACTATACAAATTAAGATTACATCATCATCTCTTGTTATTCTTGATCATCTTGGCATCTCCACATCTTTGGCCCCTATTAATTTAGTGCAACAAGACTTCCATCATCTTCTTGACATAGCTACTAGGGATTCATATCTAGAAGACATATCTTCCTTGGTTGTGAAGTCCTATATTTCATATCTGGAGGATTACTTTGAGTACATTCATCTCCTATTCTTTGATAGCCATATCAATACTATTGGTCCATCATATTCATTGCCTTTGTTGCTTGTTCTACATTATCCTTCACAAGATTTTGGATCACTTTTTGACATGTGGACACATGTGCACTTTTTAGAGGCTCTCATCATTTGGATTAGATTCCAAATTCACCCATTTATTTGGATTGGTTTCTCCAATTACTAGTGGATGTATTTCTTCCTAAGGGGAGAAATTTTGTCTGCAAGCAGTGAATCATATTATGTCTTCAGGTGTTCATCATTGGCACAAGAGCTCTTTCTTTATGGGGAGATTCATATCCTCATTTTCTCGCTCCTATTGAGTGACATCTATTATACTTGCATTGTAGAAGTAGTCCTTGGGGTTCACATTGAGTCCTTCTATCCTTCTTTCACTCGTGTAGTCATTTGTTTTTCTCTCTTTGGGAGAGGAGTTTTTCCCATGTGGTTTCTCCCTTTTCTCTAGTTATGAGAGTTTCATTTATTTGTACATGGGTACCTCATCATGACTTGTATCTAGGACCCATCCACGCATCCATCATTACATTCTACATCAAGGTTTTTTTAGCTTCTCCCTAAGTTAATATTAAGGGGGGATGTTGGAGTAATCAGGATAATCACTTGATAATTAATTATTCATTAATTAATTATTATGTCTCTTATTACTTTATTTCACTTAAGCTAAAATTAGGAATATTTTATTTTTATTACTTTAAACTATATATATGACAAGTTGTCTCACTGCATGAGACTGGAACACTTGTCACTATCTATTTGAATCCTCATCTAGGGTTTTCTTTTGCATGCTTTTATAAATCTTGAACATTCATTTTAATAAACAATTTAGAACCATCTAGTTAATAAATAGTAGTTCTCAATTGCTCTTTTGGCTTAAATATTTTCTCTCTTGGTTGCATAGAAAATTAGTTGCTTTGATATTTCTTTTGTGATATGACAATTGCTTACAGGTGATGTTTTGGTGATGTGGAGTTAAATCATCAACTTCAACACTTTTTACTATACCATTATTGAAAAATGTGTACTCCATATCTACGCTATGACATTGATTTTATTGTATACTTGAGACTATATAATAAATAGTCATTTTTTTCAAGTATTATTGTAATCTTAACACTATGTAATGAAAATTTGTACATTTCATTTATGATTCTATTTTATATTCATTATCATAGAGATGAAAGTTCAATTCAATTTTACTGTAAATAAATATTAAAACTTATTTTGAGCAAGGTTTTAATTATCATTACTTTTATAAGTTAAAATAATGAAATTACTTTTTTACATACTATTGTCACAAAGGATTATGCCCTAAATGCTAAGCTTTTAAGATCGGAAATCTTGTGCAACATTGAAACATCCTCAGGCCTTTGGGTTGCGTAAAATAAGGATAAACCTCTAAATTATGCGTTGGTTCCTAGGTTGAAAAGCTTCCTAAAACTTGTTGGTTTGTTTGGAAAAGGGATACAAAACTGAAAAATAATGCTTAACTTGAACTACAAGGTGATACACCAATAATAAAGGACCTTGTACTTGCTGCTCTCACTCACAATTCTCTCAAATAACTTTATCCTATGCACAACTCAAGTTTTTGACCAACCTATGCAAAATTGTTTCAACTAGAGGTTTTGTTTGAAGGAAAACATATGTTTTCACAAATTTAAGCACTAAAAACATCAAACACAACCTATGACCTTCATTAATTGTTCATATTCTTGCATGGAAATGGTTTTAAATGATACCTAGTTTAAGGATTCAATATTGAAATCACAAAAAATGAGTCAAATCCATAATATGATCAACACAAGGATTTTGAGAAGGTAAATAAAGGGATTTTACTGATAAAAAAGGAGCTTCTTATGAAAATTTGTAAAAGATACTGAAAATAAACTAATTATTGTTCTATTAATCTCAAAACTGAGTTACAATGCTTCTCTTTCTTTTGAAGGCAAAATAGGAAAAAAAGAACTAGCCTTCGAAAAGGAAACAAAGAAGAAGATATAGGAGAGAGAGGCCTTCTTCTAATGGAAAGAGTCAAATAATGGTGAACTCCAGCTCTTCTTCTCTTGAAAACTCCACCAATATTAATAATGAATCTACGTTTGGTTGTGCAAAAGAGAAAAGCCTACAAAAAGGTTGGAAACTTGTCTAAATTGGATGTTTATAGGCTGAAATGTTTCCTCAACTAGTGTTGCACCAATGTGGGGCCTTGAACTGAATTGGAACTGCCCAAAATCCCCCTTTTTAGGCCCCTAATTGACTATTAAGATATTTTGCATGGTGTTTCTCCTTTGCTAGGTGTATAAGGTGAAAAAGCCACTTTTCAACGGGTCAAAACTTTGGTCTCAAATTGCTCTTAACCCCAAATGTACTTAGTTTGGTTTCTAATCAAGCCCAAAATTGCCCCTTATTGCATGATAACTAAGTGTTTAGGCTAGTAGAAATATGCTTGTAATGCAATAGGATTGTTTTCCATTAGTGTCTTTTCACTATCATAACATTACCTTTAGCAGGATCTTGAATGATTTCCCATGCTCTGTCATTTTCAAATATACCCCTTTACTAGTTGTATGACTGCCTCTTGAACCTTCACATGCCTTCTAATTTTCCCAAGACTACTCATTGTATAGGAGAAAATTTGCACCCCTAATGCAAATTCCCCTTTTACCCCTTTACACTTTAGAAAACTAAAGGCAGAGGCTTAATTCCACATAAGCCCGATGTTCACATTACACTTGGTGCCTATTTTGAGTGTTAGTGGAGGTGTTTCTATCAGGGATGCCCACGTGATGCACAAATGTCTGTGTAGCCCACTTACATCCATGATAGATTCCTGCATCTAGAGCTTACAAAGGCATTACAATTCCCATTGGAAGTTGACTTGTAATGCCCTCTTTGGCTGATCGACATGAGTATGGTCATTTTCTTCACCCTTTCCTTCAAATTCAGTCACCTTCATTCATTTCATGGCTAGTTGATCTCTTCACATCCTTTCTACATTCTCTCCACAATTTCTTCTACAACTTATACATGCTCTAAGAATTCAATCCATCACTCAACACTTTATACTTCATAGCAAAAACATTAACACTACATCACTTCAATAGAGAAATTGTGGAATGAACACCATTACGGTAGAGGCTTGAGTTCCTCTCATTTTCTCCCCCACTAGCCTTGAACACTTTGGGAGGAGGTGGTAAGCTTTCACTCCTCTCCTCTATTTTTTGAGTAGCATAATACTATTTTGTAGTGCTTTAGTGCTCTTTACTTTATTTCCTACTTTTCTCCCTATCTATCTGACTGTTCGTGGAGTTGGGAACACCAAAACGGGGGTTTGAATGAGGAAAACCCTTATACAACCCCAAAAATTTCTCTCTTGTGTGAAGGTATTGAATACATTCATGTGTTGGAGGCTTCATCACTCACACAATTGTAAGCATTTCCTTTCTCGTCCTCTCCTTATCTTTATCATCTTTATTTCACTTTGTTTCAATCTTATTAGTTCCTGTTGCTTTCTTGCATTCTAAAAGTACTTAGTAATCGAAGTATAAGTCGTCACTTAGCTATTTTCTGAGACAATCTCACTTTTTGGTTTGTATGAAATTCTAGCACGCCTCTGGGATGCTAGTGTGTCACATTATCTTTGGCATTCTGCACTGACATCCTTTGGCTAAGAGCTTGTCAATTTGTCCTTTAAATATGTGACCTACTCTCTCTGACTCTATAACTTTCACTGCTATCACTTGAGGTAGTTTAGGGAAGCTAACCCTATGAGGCTCTCTAAATGAAGAGAACTCATGATTAGTGAATCCCCCTTCTCTACATTTTGGTGAACCCAACGTGAAGAACGTCTTTTCGAAAACTAGGATTTTATTTACCCCTACTTGGTAGGGTCATAAATTTTGACTCAGTGCTCAAAATTCAGAACTGATTGCACTATTGGAAAGGTCTCCTAGAGAAATAGTTTAGTCCCTAAAATACCAGTGCCTGCAATAGTCAAATTTTATGGACCGACGCAAGTTTCGACCCCAAATTCCACTCTGGAGACCTCTGAAAATGCAAATTAATATAATATAGAAAATACAGAAAAAATCATAATGAATTTAATATCTTCTTTCATCAATTCAATATCTAATTTTGTTCAAAATTTTAATGATATTCCATTTCATGCAAGTGATAGTGACTTGGCTTTTCCCATGTCACTTTGTATCTTTGATCCTTCTCATGAAATCCCCCCTACTTCAGAGGATATGTTTTTGTAAGAAGATGAAATCATTGATACCTTTCTTAATGTTACTTTACCTTCTCTTCATTCCAATGCATTCCCTTCTAGGGATGTTACATTTGTGAATGATGAATTTCTTATCTATTCTAATGCACTCTCCTCTAGAGATGATGCATTAGTGCATGATGAACTTCCTTCTACATTTGATCCTATTTGGATCGATGTTGAGAATATGTCTTTAAATAATTATTCTACTACTAGGTGTGATGATTCTGTAAATGCAATCTATGTATCTAGTACCCCTCAAAGGCCTAAGAGACCAATCATTTACCTAACTCCAGCTAGTCCTTCTCCTGAAAGGGTTTGTTCTATTGATGGTGTTCCATTTGATAGTGATTCCCTTGATCTTTCTAAGGATCCATCTTATAGAGTGGTAGTCTATACCTATGATACAAGAATAACTAAACAAATAAGACTTCCTCAAGATCTTGAACCTACAACTAAAGCACCTGGTGGTTATGATCTTGTTAAGCAACCTCAAGTTACTCCAACTAAGATATCACTATGGGACTTGCTTTAGTCTGCTCTAGTTTATCAAGGTATGCTTTAGGAATCCTTGCAAAAGATCCTCTTGCCTTCTTTTGCTAGGCGGAAGATGTTGATGCATTGAAAGCTCATATTCTTGTGGATTCACTGAATATTACGTTCTATCTACAGGAGTTCCTACCTTCGGAAGTATAGAAGCAAGAAGATCCTCTAACATTGATTATAGTTAATATTAATAAAAATGGCAGTAGACATACTCTCATTGATGTTGGTTCAGTGCTTAATGTATGTAGCATTGATCTACTACCTAAAATTAATATTGATTCATCCTCTCTTAATGCTTATTCTATTGAAATTCATGGGTTTGATAATGCCACTCGACAAGCCCTAGGCACGATAGTCTTGCCTTTGAGGTTGGTACCCATTACTGTACCTACTCTTGTATATGTTATGCTAGAAAATTTACCATATAACCTTCTTCTTGGTAGACCATGGATTCATGCTATTGGTGTAGTCTCATCTACCTTACATAAATCTATTAAGTTCATTGCTAACAATAAAGTAGTCATAGTCAAGGCTGACCCTGGTGCTATGTACTTATGTGAGATGGTAGTTGTTGGTCAGGTTTCGGTTGTGCATACTCTTATTCCTTCAGTTCCTTCTAGTGTGTCGATGTTTACTCTAGAAATACCTACTACAAAGGATTCTCTTGAGATAAATTTCCCTAAAGAAGAGCCTTCTAAAGCAAGAAATTCTATGTCTTCTCCTCATTCCTCTCAAAGGAATGCATGTCTTGGTGATTATTGGGGTTCTTTAGACTTTATAAAATCCTCTAGTAGGGAATATAAAGTCAACCCAATCCATTCCGACCTTTTGACAATATCATTCACACTCACTATCAAAGATGCTCACTCTTCTATATTGCAGGGTAAGTTGAATGAAAATTGTAATGTTCTTGGTGTTGATCCTCCTTCTAAGGAAGATGATCACACTCATGTTAAGGAGGTTAACGTTGGTAGCCCTATAAAGAAGGTTGATGGTGATCCCATAGAAGAGTGTGATCCCCCTCTCTAGAATAACACTCTCTATAGAGATCCCCCTCCTTTGTCCTTTATCTTCATGTGTTCTTCTTGTGAGTAGTCGATTCTTTCTCCACAAGAGAAAGGGGTTCTTCCTGCTCATCCTCTATCTGAGAAAGAGTGTATTTTGTTGTGGCTTCTCAAAGCTCTCTTAATTACTTGTCCTCCTCCTACATGCAAGAAACTTCATAAGCATGACAAAGAAAAACATTATTTTTGCGTATACCATCAAGTGCCTGACCATTCCACTAGTGAATGTAAGGCCTTGAAGGAAAAAATACAATAACTTAGTGATTCAGGTGCTTGTTGATGCACCTTCCTTTTCTTTGCATGGCAAGTGATATCAAGGTTTACCTCAAGATCCTGTTCTAAATATCTTGCATTGTTCTTCTCCCCTATGTGTTTGGGGTAGTAATAACTCGTTCTGGAGATGTGTGTCCTTGTTAAAGACCCCCTCTCATCTCTATGTGTTTCAAATTTAGCGTCCCTTGAGTGGAACCCTCTTCATTTTGAAGGGTTCCCAAGGAACCCCCTTTGAAAGTATTTATCTAAAATGGATTCATTCATGTCTAGCTTGGGGGAAACCCGACTATACCTATCTCTGATCTTTGTGTCTAGCTTGGGGTCAGTCTGACTAAACTTTTCTTTCCAAATGGTGTCCCTTGAGTGGACCCCTCTTTCTTTTGAAGCGTTCTCGAGGGACCCCTTTGAAATTTTCCCAACCTAACAACGATCTACTTGATTTTCTGCTTACTTGCTCTATAGGATTGAGAACCTGTAGATCTCCTTTACATCCTCACTCTATGATACGAGTTTTCCTACTCAATCGAGGATTTCTTTTATCACTTTTACTCGGTGGTACAGGTTTTCCTCCTCAAGCAGGGATTTCTTTTATCACTCTTGCATTCATTCCTATCTTTCTCTTTGCAATTGTATATACCATATCAAAGATCAATATCTTCTTCATCTTGAGTAGATGCTCTTTATTTAGCTTCCTCATTCCACTGAACTATGAAGTCCTTTTTTAACCCTACACTCTTGGGTTTGCCAAATCGCGTTATGCTTCCTTGACACTTTAGGTATACATCTATAACCACATTACTTCTGATCTACTTTACCAAAGCACTCATTAGTATTTGTGCTCGCTAAAGTGGTAGAAAAATGTATAGGAGAAAATTTTCACCCCTAATGAAAATTCTCCTTTTACCCCTTTACACTTTAGAAAACCAAAGGTGGAGGCTTAATTTCACATAAGCTCATTGTTCACATTACACTTGGCACCTATTTTGAGTGTCGGTGGAGGTGTTTATGTTGGGGACACCCACTCGACGTGCAGATGTCCATGAAAAATGCTTATGTACCTTACAAATTCCCGCATTTGGAGCCTACATAGGTGTTACAATTCCCATTGGGAGTCGACTTGTAATGCCCTCTTCAGCCGAATGACCCGAATATGGCCATTTTCTTCACCCTTTCCTTCAAATTCATTCACCTTCATTCATGTCATGGCTATTTGATCTCTTCACATCCTTTCTACATTTTCTCCATAATTTCTTCTACAACTTGTGCATGCTCTAATCATTCAACCCATCACTCAACACTTTACACTTCATTGTAGCAACATAAACACTCCATCACTTCAGTAGAGAAAGTGTAGAACAAACACCATTACAATAGAGGCTTGAGTTCCTCTGATTTTCTCCCCCACTAGGCTTGAGATCTTTGGGTGGGGGTGGTAATATTTCACTCCTCTCCTCTATTATTTAGTTGAGTAGCATAATACTATTTTGTAGTTATTTAGTGCTCTTTACTTCATTTCTTCTTTTCTCCCTATCTATCTGGTTGTTTGTGGAGGTGGGAATACCAAAACAAGGGTTTGACTGAGGGAAACCCCTATACAACCCCAAAAATTTCTCTCTCTCTCTCTCTTGTGTGCAGGTATTGAAGACATTCACACACTAGAGGCTTCATCACTTGCACGGTTGTAATAATTTTCTTTCCCTTCCTCTCCTTATCTTTATCATCTCTATTTCACTTTGTTTTAGTCTTATTACTTCATCTTGATTTATTGTATTCTAGAAGTTCTTAGTAATCGAAGTGTAAGTCATCACTTAGTTTTTTTTTTAGACATTCTCGTTTTCTAGTCTGTATGAGATGCCAACACACCATGCTATCATCTACATTTTGCACTGACATCCTTTGGCTGAGAGCTTGTCAATTTTTCCAAAAAAATTGTGACCTGCTCTCTCTAATTTTAGAAATTTTGTCATTATCCCTTGAGGTAGTTTAGGGTAGTTCACCCCGTGAGGCTCTCTCAATTAAGAGAACTTGTGAGTAGTGAATCCCTCTTCTCTACACTCATTAACACTTAATTTTTTGTCCTCTTCACTATGTTATTTTTGGTCCTTCATAGTGTTTTATTGGACCGCTCTCTTATGAAATCCTTGAAAGACTACCTTAATCAACTTTTCAATAGGTTTTGATGATCTAGTTTTCATAGCCTTTACTCATGCTTATACAATTTTTAGGTTCAAAAGGTAGTCATAGTAACAAGCATGTTATAGTTATGAGGGTTGTTGTTAACAATCATGGTATTGCCATATTCATGATAGTCATGCGGTTGCCCCTCACATTATGAACTAACAACCACTAGATCTACTCATCTAAACTATCTTTATGAATGTTTTACTTTAATGGCATAAAAGTGACCTCTCTTCATGGCACTATCCTCCTTTTTACCCATCAATAGGTGCATATGGGACTACCCATACAAGTCCATATTTTGGATTTCCCTTACATAATTGACATTATTACTATGAGTGAACCTTTTCCTTTGAAGATTACTCATTATGCAATATGAACCTTTGCATAAGTATCATGCCATTAGAAATATTTTAAACTACTGCCATGCACATGGATATCATGAGCTATCCTCTTTTTTATTGTACTCTTGAATATCATCTTCAAGGAATGCTATACTTGCCCTTTTGGTGATTGTGCATTACCCTCGGATCTTCAGATTCATTAATGGTGACTTTTCATCATCAACTACTATACATTTATTTATGTCCTCGATAGTCCTTCTAGCCTTTTCACTTTAGATCCATTATTAGCTTATGCAAACCAAAATATTTAGATAGGAAAAAAAAACATGCTGAGCTTTGTTACTGATTTCAAGATCATCTCTAGCTTTAACATTTTCATTCTCAAAGTGACTCACTGGCATTGTATACTTTGGTCCTTGAAAACTTTACAATCTCACCATGCTTCCACCATCTCTAAACTCCAACTTGGAATGTTTTTTTTTCTTCATTCTCATTTAGATTGACACTTTATCATTTTTCCCATACACTACTTTGTTTACATTTACTATCAAAATTGCATGACTCGAAGAGGATTCCCTTTTCCTTAATTTAGTATTTTTTCCAAACTATGCATATAAAGTGATATGATATGTTCCTTCTTTCCCGGATGCCTCACATCTCATGTGACCTAGTCTTTTTCTATTTTCATATTTTCAAAAAGCTTTATACCCTGCTATCTTCTCCTTGTTGAAGGCTTGAAAATTTGGAGTGATGAATTAAGGGATAATCCACCACATTATATTTGTAATAATTGGCTCCAAATATATATCTATAGTAAATATTTATATAAAAATAATTTTTCATTTGGAATAATGATATGTGAGCTTTCCTTAGCAACTTCTTCTTGAAAACCCATTCAGAGGCTAATATCTGCCTCACAAAGTGTGGATGAATTCCACCACCATTTCCTAGAGCATTGAACCCCTAACTATATCATTCTTGAAGGAGATTGTTGAGTTTACAGAATTGATATCCTCATTTTGATCCTTCTCTAATAGATGAAGAATTTCTATTTTGATATAATATTTATCTATTTTTTTTTATCATTCTTATATTAATCATGAAATGGTACTTTCAACTCCTAATTTCCTACAATCTATTTCATTCATCATATTGTGGGCAGACAGATCAAGATTTCAATATTCTCTAATAACTTTCCATATATGAATGAAGTATCTATATTTCTTCTCTAAAAGTCAAAAGCTCTGCTAACCCTAAATCTATATTTGACTTATAATTATGTTCATGTATTTCTAGACCCATCCATGCCCATAATGAACCTCATGTATGCATTCTTGCATGCTTTTGCATGGAAATCATATAGAAAATATTTGCGACTTTTGCAAGCATTTCAAGTTCCCTTTTCTTACAATGAATACACCTCCATGTTCAATCTACCTTGCAACAGACTTACATGACAATACCATGTATGTGATAGCCTTTATTTTTTCCCATTACTTGGTAGGTCTACTCTTGACTATCTTAACTTTGTTGTAATTGATTGTCCCTACTATCTATGGCCTTCCATTTTTTCAATCCTTTACAAGATACTCATGAAAAAAACCCTATGTTCCTATCCATGCATCATTCTTATAAGAAAAGAAGACTTAAGATGTAGTAATTGTTTCCTAACAAGCATGCCTTAGTAAATACTCAAATAAAATCTAACCCATGGCTTGCAATGAATATCTCAAACATAGGAAAAAATTTCATAATCAAATAAAAAAGGAGAAGAAACACTCTCTGGCACTCAACACTTATAAATAAAGCAAAACCAACTTTTTAAAAATTCAAATTCATGAAGAATAGAGTGATGAAACATAGAAAACCTCATTCTACAACTAGGAACTGATCATTGCAACCATTAAGGAGTTTGTTATGCACAATATTGGGGCTTCCTCCTTGAAAATTGTAGTTCCCCTATTGAACCCAAGCTTTCTCCTTTGTCTTGCCTTACATTTTGGTCAAAACCCTAGAATTCCTCCTCAACATGGAGCTTTCTTTGATTTCTTCCTTTTCATTTTCTCTTTTGGTGCCCATATTTCGAGTCTTCAACCTTTTCTTTATCTTTCATCATGATTTTTGTTCTTTTTTACGAAAAGGAGCTTTTTGGAATTGGATATTTGACCCTTAACATTATCATTTGCATAATGATAATAGTTTAATATGAAATCCTTTTTATATGCTTTCAAAACTTGGAAAAGCAAGTCTTTTGATAAATATTTTCACATGGAGATCTTGTAAAACCTGAGATATTTGACTAATTGACCTATTAATGAACAATTTTAACCTAGAAGGTGAGAATAGATAATATTTTGGTGACATCTAAGGTTTTTTCCTACTCAACAAGATGGACCAATAGCCTAGAATATTTATTAGGCATGGGAGTCAATATTGGCTTGAAAGGACTCAAATCAGACACTAATACAATTATTAGAAATATTGAACAACAAAAACTACCTAAAAACTAAGCTAAAAAACATGTGCACCAACACTTAGGAAAGGGGAAAAACTAAAATAAAACACATGCAACAACAATTATTTGAAAGGGGAAAACTATCCTATCATATACAACTTTTAAAACAATATCACCTCAATAATAAAGCTTGAGATGAATCCCATTGACTGGGATTGTCAACTGCTCTCCTTGAAGATTTGATAGTTGAAATGAATTGTGTGGCTTTAATTTTATGATCATAAAAGGACCACTTCACATAGCATCAAATTTAGTGTGTTTTTCAGGTCCACTTTTCAGCTCATCCCATTTGAGAACAAGATCTCCATTAAAATTTCTTGGGTTTGCCTTCCTGTCAAATGTCTTCTTCATGAGTGCTTGATGAATCTCTAGCTTTTTCAATGTTTGTCTTCTTGTTTCTTCCAACTCCATCAACTCAGCAAGCCTTGCCTCCATTGGTTCTTCCTCCGCTATTTCCAGCTCTTTGATCAAACGTAGAGTTGGTAACTCTACTGAGATAGGAGGCCTTGATTATTTTCCATAGACAAGGACATAAGGAGAATTACCTGTAGATCTCTTAGGAGTAATTCTATCATCCCATAAGGCTAGTTTCAAATTGTTGTTCTAGCTTATCTGATTGTCTTCAATTTCTCTTTTGATGATCCTAATCAAGTTCTTATTAGTTGACCCAACTTTTCCATTACCTTGTGGATAGTAATTGGATGAAGTGCTAAAAAAGACATCATTCTTAACAACCCACTTAGTGACTCTCATTACTACAAAAGCTAGTGCATTATCTAAGATTATGGATTTAGGGGTACCAAACCTTGATATTATTTCCTCATAGAAATTTAGTATTTCACTTTCATTTTCCTCCTTCAATGCTACAACCTCTATCAATTTTGTGAAATAATAAGTGGCTATCAATATCCACTTGTGCCTTGAACTAGAAGGTGGATTTATGGGTCCAATTAAATTGAGACTCCACTTCATGAATGGCTTCTCTACTTGAATTGGATGCAAAGGTAAGGCTGATAATCTCCATTTCCCTAAAAATATTGCACATTGTTTGCATTTCCTTTTACCCATTCATAACAATCCTTGTACAAGTTATGCCAATAGTAGCTAGCTATAATCACTTTAAGAGATCTACTTCTTGGTGTAAAATAGCTACCAATTTCTCTATTATGAAATTCTTCTAACACTTTATTTATCTGATCATATTTTATGCATCTCAATAAAACACCATGAAAGTTCCTCCTATATAAATTTCCATCCAAAATGACATAAGGAATTACTTGAAGTCTGAAATACCTTCTTTTTGCATTGCTTAGGCCTTGTAGACACTCACTAGTTTGAAGGTAATTCATTATTTCTTGAATCCAACTTGCAAGAGGAGTTGGGACAATAGCTTGATCTTCATTATCTAATACAAGAACAACTTCTTCTTTGATTTTTTCGTTGTTCTCAACATTATTAGCTATTTTTTCACCCAATCCTTTTCGTATTACCAAAATTTTCATTTTAATGTCTATGTCATATTCCCTAACTTTGGTTATCCAACCAGCCCTCTTGTCATTTAGATCTTTACTCAAAAAAAATCTTTAATTCTTGGGTGAGAAACCATAAGATGAATCTCGTTATTTGAAAGAAAGCACCTAAATTTTTTAAGGCTTCTAATGATAGCTAAAGCATGTTTTTCCATAAAAGTGTGCCTTTCATCATAACCTTCCAAACCTTTGCTGAAAAAGGCTATTGGCTACTCTATTCCATCTTTATTTTGCTGCACCAACATAGCTAAAATGGTATCAATACCCCCAAAAGCATATCGTATGAAATCTTTAGAAAAATTTGGGTTTACAAGAGTAGGTGCAACTGTAATTGCTTCTTTCATCTCTTGAAAAATCCTCTTGGCTTCTCTTGACCAATTTAAACTTAATATTTCTTCAACATAGTTTTTATAGGCTTCACGAGGGCTACAATGTTAGCTATAAACCTTGTAATAAAATTTATTCTTCCCAAGAAGCTTTGTAGACCTTTCTTATGAGCAAGTAAAGGTAAGGCTAAAATTTATTTTACTCTTTCAGGATCTATGGTGATACCTTTCTTTAAGACTATGTGACCCATCAATCTACCTTCATGGATAGAAAAAATTCTCTTCTTAGGATTGAGAGAAACACCATATTTATTGCATCTCTAAAAGATTTTCCTAAAGTGATCAAAATGTTCATTAGAATATTTTGAAAAAATAGTTATGTAATCAAGATAAACAAGTACAAACGTGTTCATGAGGCCTTGGAAAGACATGCCCATAGCTCTTTGGAACGTTGCCCCTATATTGGACAATCGAAAGGGCATCTTTCTATATGCCATGGTTCCCCATTTGGTGGTAAAAGTAGTTTTGAACTAATCTTCTTGTTTTACCAAAATCTAATTGTACCCTGAATAACCATCTAATAATGAAAATCTATTAGATCTTGCTACAACTTGCAAAATTTGTTCCATTGCGGGCAACATATAATGATCTTTGAGGGAAGCTCTGTTTAGATCTCTAAAATCAACACATAACCTAACTTCACCATTATTTTTCTCAACAAGTACTAAATTTGAAACCCAAGATGTATGCTTAATAGGAAAGATGATATTACCTTGGATTATCTTGTTTAGCTATGTTTTCATAAGGTGTTCCATCTTTGGATTCAAAGGCCTTTGCTTTTGTCTCACTGGTTTCACATTGGGTTCCAACTCAATGGTGTGTTGAGCCAATTCAGGATTAAAGCCTTTCAAATATCCATATTCTCAAAAAAATACATCATTAAACTCTTGACAAAGTAAAATAAAAGAATTATTTTCTTGCTTTGTGTATATCTTCCCAAGCTTTAAGAGCTTATCTCTGAAGATTTCAATGGGTTCATAATGCACCTCTGTTACTAACATGCTGGTTTTGTCTTTCCTCACTTGATCATCAATGTTGAAAATAGATTCTAAAGTTACCAAACCTTTTCACAACTTATTTGACTTCAGCTAAAGAATCTAATTATCATACTACTGCTGCTATTTTTGTTGATTCCAAGTTTCAAATTCAACTTCTTCAATATAAAAATTTAGAATTTGTTGATCACTTTCAAAAACATGCCAGTTGGTATTGTTATCTAGAATTGATGGCCTTACTACCACCTTTCCATACTATTGTACCAGAACATTCTTCAGCTTATTTGGGACATCAAATTGTGAACCTATGACAGGCAACCTATCAGCCTCTGTATTTTGATTTCTTGCAATGGAAAGCAAGTTGAAGGCCTCAAACTCTTCAATAAGATCCCAAAATCTATGTTTATACAACTTAAGAAAATCATTTTTAGTTGCATTCAAATTTCTCACTTGATTTTCTACCAATTCTATATCCCCAAAAAAATTTAAGCACTTAATACCTTTGTTTCTTGCCCACTCTAAGCCATGTATGTGTGCTTCATATTCTACTGAATCGTTAGAATAGTTGAAAGAAAATCTAATAGCTGAATAATATCTTTCACCACTAGGAGAGATCACCATAACACCTCCACTAGCACAAAATCTACTTCTTGAGCCATCAAAATATAGCTTCCAAAGATGATTAGATTATTGTTCATATATTGTTCTTTCTTTTTTACCAGGTTAGGGTCAGCTAATTCTTAAGAATGAATCATATAAATCCCTAATCCTACTTCATTAATATGGTTGAAAGGATCAACCTCATGATTTTCAGTAGCACATTCATCTAAGTTTAGATCAGGTATGACTTTGATGAGAGTGTTGGGATCCTAGATAATGCATCGTTCCTTTTGTTTGTGAATGGAAAGATTTGCATTTATAGCATTAGGAACAAATGGCTCTATGTGATCTTTGGCAAGAAGCTTTGATTTTATAGTCACCTCTTTGCCATATCTTGATCAGGGTGACCTCCCGGGATGAACCAATGCTTCACCTCTGTGAGCATCACCTAGATGCAATGAGTGCTAAGTGGACCATTCATTATCATGAGAGATGGGTTCTTGTGAACCACTACTCATGAATCATGGGTCAATAAGTTTGACTCGAAAACTACATAGTTGAATCCTGATAGCAATATCATAATTTGACATGTTGTCGAAGAAACCTACTACTTATCAATTGATGAGCTTAAGGGGCTCTATAATGAATGGTTCATAAGGCATAACACTTGCTGAAATTTTTGCAAATGGGGTAGCAAGCTATGTGGGCTTAACCTTGGGGGAAACTCTGTGGTTAAGCGTGCTTGAGCTGGAGCAGTACTGGGATGGGTGACCTCCCGGGATGGACCAATGCTTCACCTCTGTGAGCATCACCTAGATACAATGAGTGCTAAGTGGACCATTCATTATCATGAGAGATGGGTTCTTGTGAACCACTACTCATGAATCATGGGTCAATGAGTTTGACTCAAAAACTGCACGGTTGAATCTTGATAGCAATATCATAATTTGACACACTATGGAAGAAACCTCCTACTTATCGATATGTATCCTCCCAAATTTTTAATGAAATCCCTAGAAAGGCATATGGAAAAGAGAGGTGGTAGATCTATGTCATAAATATCCCATGGGATTGAAAATTTTGGGAAAGCATGTAAGGTAAGAGCTAGATTTTTAATTACCCCAACTGAATTTATGGTTGTCCCATCCAACTGAATAAATCCCTTTGAAATAGGTTCATTCATTAATTGCAACTTATCTACTAGTTGCTTTGATATTACAGAGTTTCTTGCTCTTGAGTCAATCATGGAATTGTGAACTAATTGCGTGCCAATAATCAGACTAACATAAAATGTGGGTGGTTTGACCTATTGAGTTGGCTATTCATTCTTTGTTTTGAGGCTATTTTCAAGCACAACTTTGGGCTGCTCTTTAGGAGGCTCATTTGACAATGCGATCTTAGCTAAGACATCTTGCAATAAGTCTTTTTTCCAAGGATATACAAAGCATCTATCATTGACAAACTAATGGTAGCTTTCTTTATGTTATCCACAATATTAAATGAACTAGTACTAACCTTTCCTTATCCCTTAGAAATAGCAGCATCGTTTTGTGCTTGTTGAGGTTGTAATTGAACTTTTGGTTTCTACTTACTTGCCACCACTTGACCCCTTAGAAAAATATGAATATGTGGTGAAGATGAAGGCTTAACCTGGTCCTGTTACCTTGAAGAAGTCTAATTTCTTCCCTTTTGAACTTGTTGTTGGCCTTTATCAGCCTACTATCCCATGCCAATAACATTTTTATTTGACCTTTTATTAGCTTCTACAAGGGTGTATGATTCACTCCATAGAACTCTTCACCTTTCCAATTCATCAATGCACCATCAGGAGTACCTTGCTCATTTTGAGAACCATAATGTCTGCTAGTATCTTTTGTTGCATCTTGTTGAACCATAGAGTGGTTTTGTACAATAAGATCTTGATTCAACATTTTTTGGAATATATGATCTAATTTTGAGGTAGGTTACATGGGTAACACCATTTGTAATCTTGTTCCATATTGTTTTGCACATGAATGAGCTCTTTTGAAGAGCTGGTAGCATTGGGATTACAAGGTTGATAAGGCCTTGGATTAAAAATCCTTCTCTAAGCTTAAGGATCAACTTGATAAGGAGGCCTATTACGTTGACTAGGCTGATAAGGTCTAAAAATCTAATTTTTCTACTTCTTTATGTTGACCAATTCATTACTATTTAGGTGTAAAAAATTCCCTTTAACTCCTGAAATTCAGGGATGGAGCCTAGACAACCTTCTATTAGATAGGATTTGGATGATTCAATGGTAGTATAGTAGGAACAAAAACTATTGGGGGTATTGGAAATGGTATAGGTGGTTGTACCTCAAGAAAAATAGGCATTGAAGGCCTTGGGGCTATCTTACCAGCTTGTATGAGGTTGTTTTCTTCTCTAATGAAAATATAATATGCATTTGGAAGCGTATTTCCACCCATTGACTAAATCATTACAAATATATCGCTATTATAGGCTTTAAGGAAATACAAAAATTTATGCTAAGCTAAAGGCTTTACCATTGGTGGAATTCTATCTCACATCTTCTAGAAATAGTAGTTGAAATAAGACATGTGCTCATGTGGAGCTCTCTTAATGGTACTTAGTTGCTCCAATAGAGACAAGTGATCTGATTTATCTTCAAACTGCTTATGTAAGCTGTGACCCGGACCATAACACATTGTGATTGAATCTACTACTAAAATCCTAAACCATTGTAAGGATTTTCCTTTCAATGATGGAACCAAAAGACTAATTATTACATTCTCAGCTATGATTGTAAACTAAGCATAATGTAGCTACATCCCTAATATGATCAATAGGAGTAGTCTAATCTAGTCATGTGAAGAAAGGTAAGCGTCTAAGGGTTTCCATAAGAATATCATCATGCTAAGAAATATTTAATGGGTTGTCCCGATTAAATGGTGCAAATGAAATCTGTCTTGCCATTGGAAATGTTGGTACTTGAATATTTAGTACTAGAACTATCAAAATAGGGCTTAAATGTTGGACTAACCACCAAAATCTCCCTTTAGGTTCACAACATGGTTTAACCACCTCCCATTGATCTTAAGTGAAGCTTGTATCAAGTATTAACAGGTTGATCTTTTGGTGCAATGAGAAGGCCAACAATTGGTATCAGAGTTGGTCACGGGTTCAAACCCCTCGGGTTATGCTGAGGGGGGGATTGTTTGACTAACCACCAACATCTCCCTTTGGGTTCACGACATGGTTTAACCGCCTCCCGTGGATCTTAACTAAAGCTTGCATTGGGTATTAACAGGTCAATATTTTGGTGCAAGGGAAAGGCCAACATCACATGCTTGTAGTTTGGAGGTGTGTAGCATGATCTATTTTGGCTAGGACTCCTCATTGTCCTCACTTTTCTTCTTGGTGGTAGTAGTTGTAAATACTCAAAAGGAGAAGAGATTTTTCTTGTTTGATCTCTTCTCATGTGTTGGTTACACTAGATCTACTTCAAAGTCAAAGACAAGAGTCGCCAAGTATATATTATGACCTCAAAAGGTCAAAATATTGTTGAATATACAAAAAAAATAGTGAAAATATTTTGTTTCTGGACTAAAACAAGATTCAATGTCCCATCGAGAATGCTAAAAAATGTTGTCATGAAGGATTGAGCCCTGAATGCTAAGCTGAAAAGATTGACAATCTTGTGCAACATGGAAACATCCTCAGGCCTATGGGTTGCCTAAAATTAGGATGATCCTCCAAATTATGGGTTGGTTCCCCTTGAAAAGCCTCCTAAAACTTGTTGGTTTGTTTGGAAAAGGGATGGAAAACTAAAAAATAACACACTTAACTTGAATTAGGAGGTGATACACCAAA
The DNA here is from genome assembly GCA_007115665.2 of Sequoiadendron giganteum. Lineage (NCBI taxonomy): Eukaryota > Viridiplantae > Streptophyta > Pinopsida > Cupressales > Cupressaceae > Sequoiadendron > Sequoiadendron giganteum. The sequence goes on from CM021107.1 coordinate 517,932,498, forward strand.
AATAAAGGACCTTGTACTTGTTGTTCTCACTCACAATTCTCTCAAAAAAACTCTATCTTATGCACAAATCATTTTTTTTAACAACCTATGCAAAATTGTTTCAATGGGAGGTTTTGTTTTAGGTTTTATTTGAAGGAAAACATGTGTTTTCACAACTTTAAGAACTGAAAAAATCAAACATAACCTATTACTTGTGTTAATTGTTCATATTCTTGTATGAATTTTTTTTAAATGAGATCTAATTTAAGGATTCAATATTGAAATCATTAAAAACAAATTCAAATCATTCATGATATACTCAATACAAGAGTTATGAGAAGGAAAATAAACTACTTTTATTGATAAAAAAGGAGATTTCTTTTATAAATCTATAAAAGATGTTGAAAAGAAACTAAGTATTTCTCTTTTAATCTCAAAACTGAGATACAATGCTTCTCTTTTTGCTTAAGTAAAAAGAGGAAAGAAAGAACTAGCCTTCAAAACGGAAAGAAAGAAGAAGATATAGGAGATAGAGGCCTGATTCTAACTAAAAGAGTTAACTGATGGTGAACTCCAACTCTTCTTCCCTTAAAAACTCCACCAATATTCATAATGAATCTTCTTTTGGTCATGCAAAAGAGAAAATACTATAAAAAAAGATTGGAAACTGCTCTAAATTGGATGTTTGTAGGCCAGAATGTTGTCTCAACTAGCATTGCACCAATGTGGGGCCTTGAATTGAGCTAGAAATTTGCATGGTGTGTCTCCTTTTCTAGGTGTATAAGGTGAGAAAGCCACTTTTGAAGTGGTCCAAATTGCTCCAATTTGTATTATTTTGGTTTCAAACGACTATTAACCCCAACCATAATTAGGTTGGATTCTAAACAGGCCCAAAAAGTCCCCTTATTGCATGATAACAGAGTGTTTAGGCCAGTGTACTTGTGCTTTTAATGCAATAGGACGGTCTGCCATTAGTGTCTTTTCACTTTCATAATATTGCCTTTAACAGGCTCTTGAATGCTTTCCCATGCTCTATCATTTTGAAATATTTCCCTTTGTTAGTGGTATGACTACCTCTTGAACCTTCACATGCCATATAATTTTCCTAGGACTAATTCTTAACACTTAATTTTTTGTCCTCTTCACTGTGTTATTTATGCTCCTTCATAGTGTTTGATTGGACTGCTCTCTTATGACATCCTTGAAAGATTTCCTTTATCAACTTTGCTCTAGGTTTTGATGATCTAGTTTTCATAGTCTTACTCATGCTTATAGATTTTTTAGGTTCAAAAGTTAAGTCATAGTAGCAAGAATGTTGCAATTATGAGGGTTGTCATTAACAATAATGGCATTGTAATATTCATGACATTCATAGGGCTTCCCTTCACATTATGGAATCTTAACCGGTAGATCTTCTCATCTAAACTATATTTATGAATGTTTTCCTTTACTGGCCTAAAAGTGACCTCTCTTCATGGGTATGCCATCCTTTGTTCACACTATTTTTATTTGGGACTACCCATACAAGTCTATATTTAGGATATCCTCTACATAATTGGAATGAATACTACGATTGAACCTTTTCCTTTCTAATCATTATGCAATATGTCCCTTTCCACGACTATCATGGCATTAGAAATATTTTAAACTACTACCATGCCCATGCATATCATGAGATATACTCCTTTTTATTGTAGTCTTGAATATCATCTTCAAGGACTATTATACCTACCCTTTCAGTGATTATGCATTACCCTTGGATCTTGACAATCATTAATTGTGAATTGTCATCATCGACTATTGTCCATTTCTTTATGTCCTTTTTAGTCCTTCTAGCCTTCACATTCCACATCCATAATTAGGTTATGCCGACCAAAAAATTTAGATAGGAAAATAAAACATGTTGAGCTTTGTTATCGATTTCAAGATCATCTCCAACTTTAGCATTGTCATTCTCAAAGTGAATCACTGGTATTGTATACCTCCTTGAAAAATTTAGAATATCATTATTCTTCCACCATCTCTGAACTCCAACTTGGAATGCTTTTTTTATTCATTCTCATTCAAATTGAAACTTTTTCATTTTTCTGACACACTGCTCTGTTTGCATTTATTGTCAAAATTGCATGACTATGAAAGGATTCAATTTTTATTAATTTAGTATTTTTTGCAAAAATATCCATATAAAAATATATGATATATTCCTTCTTTCTTCAATGCCTCATAGCTCATGTGACCTAGTCTTTTTCTCTTTTCGTGTTTTCAAAAAACTTTATACCCTGATATCTTCTCCTGGTTGAAGGCTTGCAAATTTGGAGTGGTGAATTAAGGGATAATCCTCCACATTATATTTGTAATAATTGGATCCAAATTTATATCTATTCTAAATATTTATAACAAAGGAAAAGTTGTCATCTAGAATAATGATATATGAGCTTTCCTTAGCAACTTCTTCTTCTTGAACATTGATTGAGAGGCTAATATCTTCCTCACATAGTGTGGATGAATTCCATATACATTTCCTAGAGAATTAAACCCCTAACTATCTCATTCTTAAAGGAGATTGTTGAGTTTGTATAATTGATATCCTCATTTTGATCCTTCTCTAACTGATGGAGAATTTCTATTTTGATATAATATTTATCTATTTTTATTTATAACGCTTATATTAATCATGCAATGGTACTTTCCACTCCTAGCTTCCTACTATCTATTGCATTCATCACATTGTGGGGAGGTAGATCAAGATTTTAATCTTCTCTAATAACTTTCCATATCTGAATTAAGTATCTACATTTCGTCTTTGAAAGTCAAAACCTTTGCTAACCCTAAATCTATATTTGACCTATAACTATGTAATTTTATTTCTAGACCCATCCCTCCTCATAATGAACCTGATATATGCACTATTGCATGCTTTTGCATTTAAACCAGGTAGCAAATATTTGTAACTTTTGCAACCATTTCAAGTTCCCTTTCCTTACAATGAATACTCCTCCACATTCAATCTACCTTGCAACAGTCTTACATGGCAATACTATTACTTTGAAAACCTTTTTTTTTTCCATTACTTGGTAGGTCTACTCTTGACTATCTTAACTTAGTTGTAGGTGATTGTCCCTGCTATCTATGGCCTCCCATTTTTCAATTCTTGACAGGATGCTCATGGAAAACAAATACTATGTTCCTATTCATGCATCATTCTTATAAGACAAGAAGAATTAAGGTGAAGCCATAGTTTTTTAACAAGCATTACTTAATACATACTCAAATAAAATCTAAACCATGGCTTGCAATGGAGATCTCAATCAAAAGACAAGAAGAAACACTCTCTATCACTCAACACTTGAAAATGAAGCAAAACCAACTTTTGAAAAAAATAGATTCATGATGAATGGAGTGATGAAGCATAGCAAACCTCGTTCTATAGTGAGGCACTAATCATGGTATCCACTAAGGAGTTGTGTTTGTAGAAAACTAGGGCTTTCTCCTTGAAAAGTTGTAGTTCCTCTCTTGAACCCGATCTTTCTCCTCTGTCTTTCCTTACATTTTGGTCAAAACCCTAGGATTCCTCTTCAACGTGGACCTTTCTTTAGTTTCTTCCTTTGAATTTTATCTTTTGGTGCCTAGCTTTTGAGTCTTCAAACTTCTCTTTATCTTTCATCATGAGTTTAGTTTTTTTTTTACCAAAATCATCCTTTTGGACTTGGATATTTGACCCTTAACACTATCATTTGCATAATGATAATATTTTATAAGTAAATCCTTTTTATATTTTTTAGAAACATGGCAAAACAAGGACTTTTGATAAATCTTTTCACATGGAGATCTTCTAAAACCTAGGATATTTGACTAATTTATCTATTAATGAACAATTTTAATCTCGAAGGTGAAAATAGGTAGCACATACTATATTATTAAAATCTAAAATATATACTAATTTTTAATTTGATGAAAAAAATTGGTTGCTATATTAAAGACATTAGATTTCTAGGGTCCATATTGATTAAGAATGTTTTTTCTAGATTTATAGAGATATCTTTATAACTTAAAGACTATAAATCTAATTAAAAGTAAAGAAAGATAAATCCAATTTATAAAATCAAGAAGATGTTTTTATATTGAAAAAAAAAATATTGGTATGTATTTAGAAATATTAATAAAGTTAACCTACAACTAGAAAACTCATTCTTGTAAAGAGATATGGAATTCCTTTGAATCTCATAGTATTATCAATTTATCAAGTAAATGTCAATTTTTTCACTCATAAGGAACTTATAGAATCAACATTGCAATATTTATAAACTAAATTCATAAACTTTAAAAAAATGTAAAAGATAAATTTAAGAGAATTAAAAAAAAATGAAGTTTTCTATTATAATGCCCTCCACACATTTCTCCTTTTCACATAAAAAATATACCATCCAAAACCAATTTACATATCCATTAATATTTCTCTTTGTAGCATGTAATTAATGCATAACTTTGAAAAATACTAATAGATAATTATCCATGCAAGACCAATTGTTAACTATAATGTAAATTTAATAAAACCTTTATAGCATATATTATGAGAAACCCCTTGATCGGTTTAAACATATACCATTCAATAGTTTCACGCAATAAAAGAAACCTTGGCATCAAATCCAAGTGATAAAAAAACCATGTAAAGGATACTTAAATCTATAATTGAATCTAAGAAAAAAAAATATATATATTAGCATAGTTTTCTTTGATATCGAATAAATAATTTTACAATTTATGTACATAATTTTTATGTCAACAATTCATAAAAGAATTTTACTAAAATAGAAATATAAAGACTAAAAAATATTATAATTAGAACTTCTAAGTCCTATTTTATATCTAATTATTCAATTACCCTTATAATTACCTTCAAGTCCTCCTTTCTCACTATCATTTTTTAACACATAACATTCAATATTCATCATTTTACTATGTATTTATCATACATATATTTTCCAACCTTTCCTAAATTATTTGGAGGCCTCCTAAGAATATTTTAATGTCATTTGATGCACATTATCTCATGAATATCATTATTTTGATTTGTTCTCTTAAATGTAGTTTGTTTTCCACAAAAATTCCCTTTGACTAATTTTTGTTGCTCATGGATTGATTCTCTAGGTCCCTCTCAAGTGCATGGGGTTTCCCTTTTTCAAGTCTTGGATTATTCGTAGGATTTTTACAACTCAAAATTTGAATTGTAGGTGTCAAGGTTCCTACATAACCTTTCCTTTTGAATCTTGATATGTTGATCTTAGATAACTCTTTAGCTTCCTCTCTAAAAAATTTAATAGAGCATTAACTTATTCAAGAAGCTTATTTATTTGAAAATTTTGAACTCAAATGTGTATCATTTATCTCTTTTTATTTATCTCACAATATTCTTCACCCCTTGGATTAATAAAAAAGAAAAAATTATTGGGAGTCATTTATTGTCCTATCCAATAATGTGGGTGCTTTCTCTTTGGAATCACTTGTTGAACATAGGTCGTCACTGATGTCCAAGGAGTAATCTCAAGGATTATTGTCCTTGATGTCAAAATGGTGATTAATGATGTCTAAGGAGTAATTCTAGATGAACAATGAGAATTAAATGTAGTCATGATTAAATATCAAAGAATTTTTAGTACAATGAAGAAGACTAATTGTAGTATTCTTGCAATATCATTTTTGTATCTAGTCTGGTGATTGATGTTGATAGAAATTTTAAAAATTGCTACACATCATGACTAGTTCTAGGTCCTATCAAGCTATTACCCTTGTGCTTAGAAGTTGAATGTTAAGGTTTAAGGGTTATTGCCCTCGTTTAAAATTTTCACATCAATTAAACCCTCTCATTATGTTTTCATGTTGACCTGTTGCTCTAGGTTGTCAGTACCTTTGGTCATTGATTGAGCCTTTTATGTCATGTGTGTCACTGGACCCTTTACCTATCCCTTCAGTCTTTTTTCTGTGTTGGGAATTAATATAAATCTTTTCCTAGTGTTAGGTTGATAATTTTCTAGAATTTTAGACTTTGTCTTAAGGGTTGCCCCCATATGCCTTGTCAACCCCCTTTTATAAATAAATTTGTTGCATGTGTAGGCTTATGGACCATTAGATCAATGGTTTTGATCTTGACCGTTCCCCACTAGCCTTGTAGGATTTTTTGATGACATCACCAAAGTGTTGCAAGGTGTGCAAGATGTTGCCACTTGTCATGCACCGTAATGGGGCCCGGTCGAAATTTGCCAACAGTGTTAATAAAGGATTTAAAATCAATGACTAACTTGTGGTAATGAGGATTAATTGTGGTCATTCCTCCCCAACCTCACACAATTAAAATAATGGCTCTAAAAGTGTTGCGAGGTGTTCAGACTGGTGATGTGTGGCCTCGCTTGGTGGTACAAGGTGGTTGGTTGGGGCCTACTAGTGGCGTGCATGCTTTTTGACTGGGAGGTATGTCATTGGCCAATAGGCTTACCATGTGATGACATGGGATTTTTAAAGATGTTTGACTCAATTTGAGTCATTCAATATTCCAACTGGTCAATGCATCAATGGCCCAAATTCAAAATAGTGAAGCAACCATGTGATGGTTGTTTGAGCTCTTCAAATGACATATATTAATGGTGCAAGATTTCAATGGATATCAACCTAATTTCCATACATGCGAAGGGTTATCTCTATGCAATCATGATGAATTATACATCATTTTCCATGAACCTGGTGAAATTGATTTCATTTGCTAATTGCGCACTCACTCATACTACGGTTGGAGCATTGATGGTCACTACATCAGTTTGCTTGATAAATGCTCACTAGTTTTTCATTTGCATCATATAAATTTGGAGTCTAAATTCCTATGTGTTGTTGCATTGAGTGGATGTTATTTTGCAAAATCTTTTGGTTGAAGTGTGAGATAAGAAAGCCAATTTCTTCTAGTTTGACAATGCGTAGGTCTCCAAGGATGGGGTACAAGAAGGTCTCAGGAGGAGATGAAACAACATGAAAAGAGTACCATTCCCGACATTCTGGGATCCAAGGAAGAAGGTGAAAATTCTCTCCTAGGTCTTGTTATGAGTAGTCCTTGGATCAAACATCGAGTTGCACGGGTGGAGGTAATGAGCTATGGAGAGGAAAATGGGTCTACTAAGCATGGTGAAGGATCAAAGGACAAGCCTGGTTTTAGTAAAGGCTCTTTGGGGCAGTGTGATTTTCCTATTGAGATCACTAGCGGCTCTGATAGTGATGGGTTTAAGACTAATTCTGACTACTGCAGCTATCTCATAGCTATGACTAAGTTGGTTGGTGTGGATGAAGAGGTCCTCATAGTAACCCCTATTGTTGTGATGGAACCTTGTGTTTTTTTAATCCTAGTTCTAGTTCTAGTATTGGTAAGTATAGGGTGGTGTTCTCACCTCTCACTGAGGTGAAGAAACGAAGATATCATCTATATCCTTGTCGTGATATTGCTATGGGTTCTGATTAGTGGTGCTATCTTTTAGGTTTTACAATTTTTTTCTAGTGCTGATGTTGATGTGGATAAATATGACGAAACCTTGGCATCATTTTGATGTGGTTATGGTGGTGCTAACTAGCTAGTGAAGGTCATTACTATTTTGATTCCCTTGCTCACTAAATGACTGCATCCATTTGTGTGGGAATTTTTGATGCAGTTATGGCAAGAGGGTTCTCAAAGAAAAATATCCAACTATGGAACTAGAACAATGTAGTGAAAATAACACTTAATAATGTAGAAACTAGAGGCAATTACACATGCCAACATTCTTATTATCTCAAAATTGGATTACATACATTCTGCCACATCCGGGCATACAGATTTGACTCACAGGTCTGCTTATAACATGCTCAAATGATAGTGCTCATACATGTGAGAAAAAGATCCTATAGATTGGATTTAATAGTCTTATTATCTAATTCTTCCTTGTTTCCTACTATTCCAATGATCTAATACAAGTTATATACAACATCCATGGGCCAAGAAAAAACTACATCAACCAAAAATTATTACAATCTCCAATTAATGAAACGTAACATGTGCAAGAACAATTCAACCTCAAATATGAAATACTTCCACAGTAGATGTGCATGATAAAGTGTGGACCTAATTGAAAGGTTGAAGAAACTCCATAGAAAAACTCTAAACACACCGCGAGGATCCACGAGCAACGAGCGAGATCCACAATCAATCCAACTAGCCACTAGGGTTTGAAATTATTTTGGGGCCAGAACCAAAAAACTATCTCTTAATTCGAAAGTGATAACTTGCTGGAAAAAGATCGAAATGAGCTAAAAACTTGGAATAAGGCAATTGAGCATGTACACAATGAAATACCATGTACAAGAGATTTGGTGAGCAAGTATGTAGCAACACCAGATCTACCAACTCAAATACAAAATGAGAACAAAATAGAAAGGGAATATTTTTGGTTGATGAAAGATTGCCAAGAACCAAGGATGCTTCTATATTAGACACCCTAGGTGAGAAAAATATGCTCAATTAGAGGGGATCATGAACATCTGACAAGATTCAAGATATAGATCCCATGTTTTTTTTTTGATCCAAATGTCTTTCAAGTATGTACCATTCTTCTTCCTTCCCTCTTCTCTTTCTTCTGTCAGATTCATCAAATTATTCTTTCCTTCACCTTCTTCCTCTTGCTTCACATTTGCGTTTGGTAGTAAGGGTAATTTACCACCAACCACCTTATTTTTCTTCTATGATCTATTTATTTTGCAAGACTCCATCTTTCCTACAACCTCAATCATTTGTTCCACAACTTCACTCTTACATTCTCCTGATACTACCTTGTTCCCTAAATTAACCACAAGGTCCTTGTTCATATCCATGCCATCTTTTAGCACAACCTTTGCATCTGCAATGTAAATTTTCACCAAACTTAGAATCCTTACTTCCTCAATCTTATCTCTCAAAGAATCCAAGGAAAACTTATGCCCATCCTTCTCTAAAAAGATAAAATTTCTTCTGCAATCATACATAGCTCTTATGTCAAACTACCAAGGTCTACCCAACAGGACATGGCATGCACTCGTAGAAAATATCAGACAAGAATTCTTCCTTGAGTGCTCCTATGTTAAAGTTCACCTAGCACTGTGCTTTCACTTCCACAACATGATCATCTTGTAACCAACTTATCCTATAAGGACAAGGATTTGGAATCCTCTTGAAACAAAGTTTCCCTACCATCTCCTCAAATGTAAAGTTATTAGTACTTCCACTTTCCAAAATAACCTTACGACACTTACCTCTTGATTTGCACATAGTTCAAAAAAGACTCTTCCTCTGTGAAGTCCCAATCTCTTCCCTTCTCTACCTCATCAGGACTTTCGTAAGCATCAAGGATTCTCCTTGCTCAAGCTCTATCTTAGCTACGTGTTCCTCCTACATCATACAATTTTTTTTACCAATCCCTTTGCTTGATCCCTCATGGAACTCAAAATATTGATGTCCAATCTCTCCACACTTGAAACATTTTCCAAGGAATTCTCTATTGCCATTTCCTTTCCTTTGTACCTTCTGGTCTAATTCTCTATTCCACTTGGGTCTTGATTCTTCTTCACTTGTCTGCTTCTCTTTGTTTCTACTCATCTATTTCCTTCAAAGGTTACTATGTTGTCTTTTCTTCACTTTATCTTCTACCTTAAGAGCATATTGGAAGGCATCCTCAATTGTGGAAATCCTCGACATACTTAGCTCATCTTGAATGTTAAATCTAGGGCCATTTACATACCTAGCCACTTTCTCCCTAGTCATCTGCCTGTGATTGGATCTAATTGTCATCTTGTAGAATTATTCAGTATACTCTTTCACACTCATGCCCTTTTGCTTTAGGTTTTGCAACTTGAACAGTTCCATCTCATAGTCTCCCAGAATGAGCTTAGCCTTTAGCCTTGCAACCATCAACCTCCACTGAGTAATCTTTGTTTCACCATTTTCTACTCTTCCTATCTACAACTCTTTCCACCATAAGGCAACATTCCCTTTCAACTTAGTTTATGTAAACCTAACCCTCAAGGGGTATCTAGTATTCTCAAGCTCAAAATAGTCTTCCAACTCTCGTATCCAGTCTATCAAGTCTTCTGGATTTAATGTACCAGAGAAGTTAGAAACCTGCACCCTATGGCTTTTAATTTCTTGTGCTACTACTCTCAACAAACTTTCCTCTCCCTCATCTATCTACTCTTCAACCTCTTCAACCTCAAGATATTTTGTAGCCTCTTCATACTCATCTTTTGGTTCAAGGTTTCTACGCAGACCACCCAGGAGATTTCGAATCTCATTGCTCATCTCATTTTAAAAATACTCCATCATCTACTTCATTCTTCTAGGGTTCATCCTTCTTAGTGACATCTCTTCCTCTTCTCAGTTGCAACTTCCTCAGCTCAGTGATTTGAATGTAAGGTTCCATTTCCTCTCTCAGTGATCTATTGAACACACTCGTAACTTTCCTCAAATCGACACTTTGTTCACCCTAGGACTACCATAAGGATTCGTAGCCCATTCAAAATTCACAATGAGATTTGCAACCAACTTTGATACCAAATTATGTAGTCATGGTGGGAGGGTTCTCAAGGAAAACTGTCCAACCATGCAGCCAGAACAATGCAGTGAAAATAACACACAATAATTTAGAAAATGGAGGAAATCACACATGCCAAAATTTTTATCATATCAAAATTGGATTACATAAAATCTGCCACATCTGGGTATACAAATTCAACTCACATGCTTGCTTATAACATGCTAAAACTATATTGCTCATGCATGCGAGTGAAAGATCCTACAGATTGGCCTTTACAATCTTATTATTTAATTCTTCCTTGTTTCCTACTATTCTAATGATCTAATACAAGGTATATACAACATACGTGTCGGCCAAAGATTATTACAATCTCCAATTAAGGAAACATAACGTGTGCAAGAACAAGTCGGCCTCAAATTTGAAATACTTCCACAATAGACGTGCATGATGATGTGTGGAACTAATTGCAAGGTTGGAGACACTCCTTAGAAAAAATCTAAACACACCATGAGGGTCCACAAGTAACAAGCAATATATGTTATCGATCCAACTAGTCATTAGGGTTTGAAATTATTCTCAGGCCACAACCAAAACACTGTCTCTTAATTTGAAAGCGATAACTTGCCAAAAAAATATCCAAATGAGCTGAAAACTTGTAATAAGGAAATTTAGCACGTCCACAATGAAATACCAAGTATGGGAGATTTGGAAATAAAATATGTAGAAACATCGGATCTACCAACTCGAACACAAAAGGAGAACAAAATAGAAAGGAATTTTTTCTAGTTGATGCAAGATTGCCAAGAACCAAGGATGCTCCTGCATCAATTGTGAAATGCAATTGAAATACAACTTTTGAAATGAAATTATACTAAAATATAATGGAAAATGAGCCTGAAGCTTGTCGCTCTCGTATTCTATAAAGGAGATTTCAAGCCTCATTTGTGACGTTGGGTTTTGAATCCTAAAGGTTTAGGTGATACATACTAAATACATATAATGTAGAGTTTGGGGTAAGCCAATTGGTTAGTTATCTTGGGTAGGGAATTTATATGGGATACTCTTAATATGTTTTATGTAATTACTGATATTGAAAGAAATCTAAAAAATTCAAGGCAATTTCTCTCCTATGTGTGTTTTGATAGATCATGAATGAAATTATCAAGGGTTCTTTTGTTTGTCTTCAATAATTCAATTCAATGTATGATTCTATTTCTTTCCTTAACTTAATGAGTTAATAAAATTCTTGAGAAAGGATTGTAGGTCTGTGATAATATGCTTAGGATCTGGTAAGGAGTGAATACTTTAAATACTATGAAGTTCCATAATGTAATGCATTGTGAGAAGTGTTCACTAAGATCAAGGTCAAATTTATGTATGACTAAATATCTTGTGTATGAGTCCTACCTAATTTGATGAGGCACTGGCTAGTTTGTGTCAAATTATTTCATGTAATTTAAAATCAGGAAGCACCTACATGTGGGTTCAGGGACAAAACATTAAATAATTCAAATATTATCTATTTTGAGATGCAAATCTCACTTAATACCTGTATTCCAAGCAAATATATGGTTATTTATGTAAAGGTCAACCAAAACTTTGATAGATCATGTATTTATACAAAGTAATGGGAAGTTACATGTGTGTAAAGTGTTCTTGCAACAATGGATATCAAATGAACACAAATAGGAATACCCTCCTTGGCTTCACACAACTTAAAGAGTAGAGATAAAGTTGTGAGAAGCTTTACCTGTGAGTTAGCCACTAGCTTTTGAGATTCTTGAACATAGAGATTGGCTACCTCTTAGAGAATTTTGAAGCCTAGCCAGAAAACAAACCAACATAATGGTGACTCTGTTGGGGAGAACTCAAAAGTTTCAGTTGCAGATGGTCTTATCAAAAGAGTCATTCCAATTTATAACCATTGATTGAAAATTATAATATCTTGTTTTCCTATCCAAGTCACCATCAAAATGGTGCCTCTGTTGGGGAGAACTTCTAAGAAATTTAAATAAAAAGGAATCCTAGGCACAAAAGGTAGTATCATAGAGTCAAGTATTTGGAGAATTTAAACCTTAAGTTTAGATGTTGGAAATTTTTAGACCTGGAAATGGTTTGGTTTTAGAAAAATGTAAATGAATTTAAGTGTGACTATGCTATTGGAGAAGACCTAGAATGAGATTTACTCTTGAAGAAACTTCATACTCCTTTGAAGTTTAGTCCTCTTTGAAATAGGTGACGACTCTTTCTAAGAACTAGTTGAACTGTGAAGAAGACTTCTAGGTTTGTAAAATTTTCACTCTGGGAGAAAAGGTTAATGACTGCTACAAGGCTTCAGGTATTCTCATAAATTTATGGGAAACTTTATACTATTTGAAAGAATTTTATGAGAGATTTTAAAGGATTTAGATGATAAATGGTTCCCTACTAGATGAATTTGCATCAAGGAAGGGAATAGTAGTATTTATTTTCATACTTTTGATATGTAACATGTAATATCTTTAATGATTAGAGAAATATGTTTATTTTGATATATGCCTCTAAGAAAATTTTAGGGAATAAATATTCAATCTACATTTTAGAATCATGGTTGAATTTGTAAATGATGCAATTGACAACCATGTACGAATTTGATACTGATTGAATATGGATATAAGATGGCTTCCCTATGAAATTTCAAGTAAACGTATGTAGGGAAAATGAGTTTTGCCAAGCCCTCAAAGGGATTTTTCTATTGAAAGGTATATGCCATTGGTTTTTAGTGGTATAAAAGGTTTCCCAAACTTGATCCCTAAAAATGTTAGGAAATATTTGCCCAAATTCATAGGGAAAGGTTCAGAATTAGCCTCTAAACATTTGCAAGCATTCATGGATGTGATGGGGGATTATGAGATCAATCATGAGGATGTTGTCATGAAACGTTTTGTTCAATCTCTAAAGGATGATGCCATAGATTGGTTATCATACTTGTTGGCATGTTCTATAGCTTCATGGAATCAATTTTTGACATTCTTTGTTGAAAAACTTTGTGAAAGGATAAATCCAAGTGTGGTTTGAAAAGACTTTAATGAAATCTATAGAAATGAAGATGAGTTGGTTCCCATTTTTCATCTTCGATTTGCAAAGGAAATAAGGGAAATTTCAAAAGGTATGAGACCAAATTATGTTGAATTTTTGGTTGTGTACGTAGGTGCATTTGGTAAAAGGATGAGCTACCTATTGATGGATAAAGAGCTTGCAACAGTACATCAGGTGTATCAAACTACCATGGACATTGAGAAAAATTTGAAATATTCAATAATGAAAGGGTATTTGGCTGCAAGTGTTGGTTATTCGAGCACATCATATATAGGTAGAGTTCAAGGATCAAATAACGAAAATGATCTTGTTGCTATGGTTTCTCCATCTTCACAGTATGAAGATCATAGCGAGTTCCATATTGAGCATCAAAAAAATATCAGTGTTGATCAAAATTATTTTATGCAAGAATTATATGAACTAAAGAGACACAAGGGAGAATCACCACATAGACTATTTTTGAGATTTTTAGATGCTTTGATAAAGGTCCCCAAAGATTTCAGACCAAAGGATTCAATGTGCATTCATTTGTTTTGTGAGATTTATGAATCTGGGTTGAGTACCTTGCCAGAAGAATTAAAGCCCCATAGGTGTGACCAAGTACCTAGTTAGATAAGGATTGTAGAATCAACCAAATGTGGTTATGCATAAAATGGTGATTCTCCAAAGGGAGATACCAATTTTCCTCTTGAAAAGAAAAACAATAACAATGCAAACAAGTTGAAAAGAAAATGTTAGAAGATGGGCATTGTAGTCAATTCACAAACAACCCATATACTGAGCAACATAACAATGATCGAGAAAATGATATGTGGGATAGTAATGAAGTAATTATGCAATAATTCTTTTCTTGTGATATCTCATATGATATTGAAATGAAAATAACTATTCCATGTGGTGTTACTGATATTTTATTACAAATCAGCGAGTATGATCTTTAAAGTTCAACCTCAAGCACACACTCTAGAGGTTTTGAATATGGTTTGTGTAGTAATGAGTCTTCCTGTGATGAAAATAATAATGAGGTTGGTATTTCTAATTGCCTCTTTGTGGACTCTGATTTCTTTTCTGAGGATGATATAGAAGCATACTCCTCACTTGAAGAATGCAATGATATGGATGCTCATGATGTCACTTGTCCACAAGTGACGGAAAAATTACATATGGTGAATATCGGGAATATAGTTCAATTTTTCTATCCATGGAACATGATAATTGTAATAGTGATGAGGAGTGTGAAGATAGGCAAATGTTTGTTCAGTATGTTGATCTTGAGCATAATGTTAAGTATGATGAACATATTGATGAATGTATTGTAGCTCTTATTGCTCATGATTGTCTATATGGGGCAAAGGTGGAGATGTTTGTAATACATGAAGACGATGATGTTGTATATGATACTAAAATAGGGGATTCATGTTTGACTGATCAAGTAGTGTATTTTGGAAAATATATACATCTTGAGTAACATTTTTACCCATTGATGACATTGTAGAGTAGGTTGATTCATATGATATTAAAGCTTCAAATTGTGTTGATACTGAAGAAATTATTGATCCATATGTTGAGCAGCCAAGAAATGATAACAATAATAAATCTCATATTGATGAGTATGAAATTGAGTACAATTGTTTCCTGATTGATGTTCCTTATCTCCATGATGTGAACATGGACATATTTTCATTGCTTGAGGAAAAAATTTATGTGAGAGAAAATGAAAATTCTAGTTTTATTGTTGATGAGGTGTTTTCAACTAGAAATGAGTTGGAACACATATCATTTGATATTGCACGAGAGGTTACTAGTGCACCGAAGTGTCAAAAAATATGCCCATGTTGTAGTAGCCACTATAAAGATGCTCTAGAATGTGCATCTTTTATCTTTGACATATTCAAATATTATTTCCATGACATACCACAAGTTGCGTATGAGAGTTTTCAGTTTGATGTGCAAAATGATTATGTTTTCAATGTAGAAGTTGATGATGTAAAATATCAAGTAAACTATGAATGCTTCTATTTCTTAGCTTAAGTGACTAATCATTTAGTGGAACATGATGATACACTAGCCAAGGTAAAATGCCACAATGATTATGAATTTCAGTTAGTGTCTAATTATAGATTGCAGATGGACAAAATTAGTGGTAACATTGGGAAGCACGGTGATATGGTGGGACATGCCAGTAACCAAGCTAGTTTTTGGGAACTTAATGATAGTATTTTTAATCTTGGCTTACTTTAGACAATCGAGATTTTTTTTTTTGATAGAGGTAAATATTGGTATTTCTTTGATGGGGACCAGGGCCACCAAATAAAGTTTGAACATGAGTTCTAATGCAACATAGTGGAATAGTTTTAAGGGAACCCATATGATTCAGTGTTTGGTCTACTCTCCAGAAACTTGGATTCTTGCTATTCCCACAGGGGGCATACATCCCAAGTTAGAGCCACTAACAAAACTTTTAAAAATTGCTACACATCGTGGCTGGTTCTAGGCCCTATCAGGTTGTTACCCTTGTGCTTAGGGGTTGAATGTTAGGGTTTAGGGGTTATTACCATTGTTTAAAATGTTCACATAAATTAAACCCTCACATTATGTTTCCACGTTGACCTGTTTCTTTGGGTTTTCAGTTACTTTGTTCATTGATTGAACCTTTTATGTCGTGCGTGTCACCGACCCCTTTACCTAACCTATAAGTCTTTTTTCCATGTTGTGAATTAATATAATTTTTTTGTCAAGGCTCTCTAGGGTAGCGTGATTCACCCATTGAGATCACTAGAGGCTTTGATAGTGATGGGTATGAGACTGATTTTGACTACTGCAACTATCTCGCAACTATGGATGAGTTGGTTGGTGTGGATGAAGAGGTTGTCATGAAAACCCCTATTGTGGCGATGGCACTGTGTGTTGTTTTTAATCTTGGTTCTGGTTCTAGTATTGGTAAGGATAGGGTGGTGTGCTCTCCTATCACTAAGGCAAAGACACATAGCGGTCATTTTTATTGTGGCTATGATATTGCTCTATGTTCTGGTTAGTTTTGTGGTCTTTTGGGTTCTACAATTTTGTTTTGGTGTTGATGTTGTCTCCCTTTTTGTCGGATGTGGATGAATAAAACAAAACCTTAGTGTTATTTTGATGCAGTTATGGTGGTGTTGAGTGGTTAGCGAAGGTCATAACTGTTTTGATTTCCTATTCACCGAATGATTGCATCCATTTATGTGGGAATTGTGAAATGAAATTGAAATCCAACTTTTTAAATGAAATTTTGCTGAAATGTAATGGAAAATGAGCTCAAAGATTGTCACTCTCTTGTTCTATAAAGGATATTTCAAGGCTTATTTGTGACATCTAATTTTGAATCCTAAAGGTCTAGGTGATACATAATGAATGCATATAATGTAGAGTTAGGGGTAAACCAGTTGGTTAGTTGTCTTGGGTAGGGAATGTATATGGGATAATATTAATATGTTTTCTGTAATTACTGATATAGAAAGAAATATAAAAAATTTAAGGCAATTGCTCTCCTATGTGTGCTTTGACAGATCATGAATGAAATTATCAAGGGTTCTTTAATTTTTCTTCAATAATTCAGTTGAATGTATGATTCTATTTCTTGCCTTAACTTAATGATTTAATCAAATGCTTGAGAAATGATTGTAGGTTCGTGATAATATGCTAAGGATCTGGTAAGGAGTGAATACTTTAAATACTGTGAGGTTATATAATGTAATGCATTTTGAGAAGTGTTCACTGATATCGGGGTCAAATTTATGTATGACTAAATATCTTTTGTATGATTCTTGCCCAATTTGATGAGGCACTGGCTAGTTTGTGTCAAATTCTTTCATGTAATTTAAAATTAGGAAGCACCTACATGTGGATTCAGGGTTAGAATATTCAATAATACAAATATTCTCTTTTTTGAGATGCAAATCTCACTTAATACCTATATTCCCAACAAATATATGGTTATTTGTGTAAAGGTCAGTCAAACCTTTGATATATCTTGTATGTCTACAAAGTAATGGGAAGTTACATGTGTGTGAAGTGCTCTTGAAACAATGGATATTAAATGAACACAAATTGGAATACCCTCCTTGGCTTCACACACCTTAAAGAGTAGAGATAAAGCCCTGAGAAGATTTACCTATCAGTTGGCCACTAGCTTTTGAGATTCTTGAACATAGAGATTGGCTATCTCTTAGAGAATTTTGAAGCCTTTGTGGAAAAAACACCAACAAATGTAATACAAAATTATAATCCAAAATTTTTGAGGTATGTTACTCAACATAGACAAATTTCTTTGGCAATACATTCATGATATTTATTCCCTCCTAGATCTAAGTTTCAGTTTAAAATTTGAAAGGAGAGTATGCCTGCACTTGTTCTATCTTATTCTAGTGCTTCCAAGATCTATGTTCAATGGGAAAAAATATTCAAGTGACAGAAGGGTCACTACGCTAGCTAGTTAACTAGTTGATTTTCTCTAATTATGTGGAAATTAATTGAAGCATGTGGCATGATTGAGTGCATGATCATGGGAGTCCAAAAAGTGGCGATATGAAAACAAGTGGCTAATGACTTTGTTTTATCCAAATTTGATGAAATGAAAAGGGTTTATTAAGAAAATTTTCAACTTTCTGCCAATATAAGATATGCTTTATTTGGAATTTAGTAGACAATTATTATTGATTTTCTATATGCATTCTGAATAAAGTCCTAATTGATAGATTGATTGAAAAATAACTATTATGTGCTTCTATGATTGATTCATTTTTTGAGATAAATGTTGAATTAAATAGTTTTAAATAGATTTGATATAATTGTAGCATCATAAATTATCACACTTTACAATTTCACACTAGACTTTGCTCCCTATTATGTTTTTGAACCTAATTATGCACCAAAATTCCAAAATTATGCAGTCCATGGCCCATTTTAAAAATTTATTGGAAAAACCAATATCAAGAACCAAAATATGCATTTAATATTTTTCCAATGACTTTTCAAATCCCAAAAAAGTGGGTCTGGAGAAGGGTGCGCTTGTCCTATTAATTTGGTCTTGAATTTAAATATGTTAGAGTTGGTAATTTATTATTTGAATTTCAAATCCTAAATATCGAGTAGTCATATTTTTTGGGGGATAAATTAGATTAATTAAATATAAATGCATAGTATTTTCACCATTTAAATCATAAGAGGAATTTTGGAGTGAATTCAAGATCCTAAAATTAGTCAAAGATAGTGAAGAGCAGATTTATTGTAATGCCCCGCCTTGCAACCTTAAAGGAAGTTGTAATTAACAACTTAAGTGAACCAATTTTTTTTTATATAAAGTGCAATAACATACACATTCACTTACTAATTAACAACCTCTAAGGCTACAAGGTTAGGATTACTTAAACCCACACATACATATTAAATAAACCATAGCAATAAATACTTTATGAAATAAACATCATACATCATAAGAATACCACATAACATAATAAGATGAACATCCAAGATACAATCTTATAAACATTAACTTAATCCAATAGTTACATCATTCATTCTCAGAATGAGACTATAGTACAAAAGTATAACAATTACATAACTCCACCTCATAAACATAAGAGGGATAAAATAACTTTTACAATCTAAAATATTACAATGCAAGAAAATACAATAAGAATCGCGAGCCGTCCATCTGGATGTCTTGCCTCCATGAACTAAAGATCAAGGGGGACCCAACGGTTTTGGTGCATGTTCCACCCAACCAATGTGGTACCCGAAGGCCCACCCCCCATGCTAGGAGATAGTAACCACACAACATGGTCAAGATACTACTACCTCTAACCAAAGGCAGACTCATACTGATATAACCAAACAAATGAAATAGCAAGAACAACTCTCACATCACTGCCATTGCTTCCAGACATAAAATAGACCAAGTATGTTCAGAGAACCATACACGTATACAAATACCAATCACCAAGGGAATCTCAAGAGCATACAACCTAAGAATCATAACCACTCCATCTCAAGGAGGAAACAAGTATAAGAACTCACTCCAAACATTTTGGAGGCAACATAACACATAGTCCACTCCTTTCTTAGGAGGTACAAAAACATCTCCGTTCATGAAAACTGGGTAATAACTGAAAATACACCATGCACTACACAAGGGAAGAACAACTGGTTGACATAAAGATTCGGCAACCATCTTAGATCCTCTAAGATCTTCTGGAAGACTTACGAATTTGGACTGACAGACAATCCCAAAGCCCAAAGTGCATCATGACGACATAGCCATAAAAGCTTTCAAGTCATTAATCAAATCTAATATTTGGATTTCCTAAATCCATATTCATTCAATAGGTAGTGTTGACAAAGTCAAAGACATAATAACTAGATCCTCTGAAATAATCATAACCCTTATTTCCCTTTTCATTATTGAAAATCTAAAACAATTAAACTTACTTCCCTTTACTGAATACAGAGAATTAACTCCTTTAAGATAATCAAGAGGAAGATACTACTTTTGGATATGCTAAATCCATATCTCTTTCACAATCCAATAACAATGATTCAATTAATCTAAATAGAAATTAATAAATAAAATAATTGATTGCCTCATCAATAACACAACTTCTTAATTTACTTTTAAATCAACAAAAATCCATGCAAGTAAACTCTTTCCATTTCCTAACTGAATCTTACATTTCATTCAATTTCTTATTTAGAACATGAAATCACTTTAACATAATAAAATATCGTTTCTTTACCCATTTACCCATATACACTAATCAATCCATTATAAATCTCTATTCAATAATATATTGCATGCTTCTTAATAAAATGCAATACGATAATGAATTTACACTTAATATATATACATGCTCCATATTATATAGACATCAAATATAAATATTACTAAATTTAATTATATATATTCTTTAATATTCCATTCACAATGATTTATTTGCTCTATGAAATAAATAAAACATAACAAGTATTTGTCTTTTCCAATATATTCATTTCCTAGATTTTCTTCTAGTACAACATAAACTATTGTCATTACTATATTCAATTCTATCCAAAATCTATATATTTTCAATTCTCAATTTAAAAACATCAATATCCAAGTGTAAGAAAATATATTTTGGCATGACTATTTAACCATGCATTCATATTGTTTCTAATTAAATCTCATTAATTAAACAAACATTCAAATATAAATATTTCTACAATTCATCAATATATATTTAAATATCTTTTTCCTTAACAGTTTGACCATGCATTCAAAACCAACACAAACACACATCTAATTGGATTTCTTTCGTTTTCTAGCTAACTCATATAATTCACTCAATTTTCTATCTAAACCTTAAAGTTATAAAATATCTCTTTCCTTATTTATTTGTCCATGCATTATAATTCTATCTTTTAAAATCTCCATGCACAAAAACTACGTGCACCTAAATAAAACCAAATAATTATTGAAAATACTCTTAATTGGAAACACTCATGTAATATATACATCTCACTATATTCTACAATTATGTTTAATAAATATTTCATTCTCATAATCCAATATGTTCAATTCTTCAAATAAATATTCCCTCCTATATTCTTTATTGCATGCAAATCATTATTTAATAATTTATATTAAATTTACAATTTTATCTATAAGGTCAATTGAACATGTAAACCATAACAAAATTACATATATATAAATAATCTATTTATCCAATTTAATTATATTAAAAACCACATCAAATATTACATATATTCTCAAATAGAAATTATTCATGTAATATATTCATTAAATAAATAACCATATATTTTTCCAATTAAATCAAATTAATAATTGGACCTTTTACACATGAATTTAAATTCCACAATTAAATTTTAAATTATGCATTCTTTAGATCAAATATTTAACTCCTTCAATTAAACTTTAACATGCCATTTTAAAATAAACAATAGTTTCCCCATACGTTTATAATTTTAATTCCACTAATCTAATATACAAATTTTATTTAAAATAATATAAATAAATATAATACTTTAATACTATAAATTATAATATAAAATATTATTAAATAATATTTTAATATTATAATAACAATACATAAAATATTAATATTTATAAATATCAATTTATTATTATTTTATTATCAGAGCAGCCATGGGAAAATAACTTAACAGCAGTCTCGTGTTTCAAACATAACTCAAAAAATACGATCTGGGTATTTGCAAATTTTTGACAAAGATAAGAAAATTCCAAGATACAGAAACCCTTTAAATTGTCTGACAACCCAGTTTGTGTAAGTGAAGTTATATGTGACGCAACCAGACCATTTCACCATGAAAAATATAACTACCCTGTGGATTTTAAAATCCGATTTTTTTAATAATAAACAGAGGGTTTCATTTTCTAAAAACATTCTAAATGTATTGTTCAACCTCTATGTTTGATTCCAAAAACAAAATAATCAATTTCTTCAAATAATTTAATTTGAGCTGAGGTTCTCATAATTTTCACTCAAGAATTTTCACAAGAACAAAAGCTGTAAATTGATTTAATTCTTTTCTTCTAATAACATATTTATTTTCTAAAACAGATTTAATAAACAAATCTTTAATCACTACTATTTTAAAAGTAACCAAGAACAATAAAACACAAAGAGGAAAACCTGGTTCAAGAAGCTACAGGAAAAGATGAATTTCTGATGCAAGCCTCCTCCAAAGGTTTTCTAAATTCCTTCAATCATCCAACGAATCCAATCCAAAATCCAAAAAATGCAAACAATCTTTTCTCCAATCAATTCTACAATCAAAACTTTCTTCAAACCCTTCTTGATGCAAAATTTTCCAAAATTTCTTCTCTGCTGTAAAAATGAATTTTCCTAAAGACTTTTTCTGCCCTAAAATTAAAACATGTATTCTTTATAAATAAAAAACACCTAATATAACCCTAATTCACATTACATGCAAATTAGATATTTCAATTTCAATTTCAATTTTTACAACCCTATTTCACCTTGCATGCAAATTAGATATTAATTTCAATTCCAATTTTCGAAAACCCACTTTCAAGTTAAAATGCAATTTCAAATAATAAATTAATTTCCAAAGTTGAAACTCATTTCCCAAGTAAACATTTAATTACAATTTCTAATTTAATTCCCACAAGCTGAAATTAATTTCCAAAATTAATTTTAATTATTTTATTTCCTTTCATTTTCTTGCATCACATTTAATTAATTAATTTAATTATTTAATAACTAAATTCAACCCCCTTGGATTAAATTTAATTAATTAAATAAATTAAATATAATTAATTAATTTAGATATAAACTTTTATCCACATTGCATAATTTAAATTAAATAACCATCAACATGATTTAAATGCAATTATTTTAAATATTGTTTAAATAAATACGCACCTTTCAGAATCAAATAATATTAAAATAAGGTAAACTATGACTCAACAACCAAGACTGACGACACACTAAGGCTAGGGTGTAGACTCGACACATGTTACCTAACTACTATCTCCCATTCAACTTAACCATTGGATCGATACACTCAGACCTGTGAAACCAGGTGGAGTCGATGTCATGTACCTGCAATCCTGAAACCAAGTAAACAACATCATACAATATATCCAACATATAATACACACCGTGAAGAGGAAATCACAGAATCGCAGGGCACTCACAAGCGAGTGATGTGAACCCATCCCCTTCACCCATACACTCATCCAAAACTGACACTTCCACAATACATCAAATATTCTCATATGCGATAACATGTTATATCAACTAACATCATTACACCAATAACGCATGTAGAACAAAACATCAGATAAACTAAAAAACATCACATAAAATATTCTATCGCTTAATAACTGGCAATCAAAACATCATAACAAAATGTATCCAGTATCAAAGTAGCTGCAACCAAACATAATATAAAGCAAACTGAACAAGAAGCAAAATGGAGGGGTATTACATTTATCATCATTATAGCAACATTATTTTTATTCAAGCATCATTTCAATCCTTCATCATGTTTTTACGTAATTTTATTTATGTGTTTTGATCTTTTTTTTTTGTGAATATTAACCCTTGTAGGTATTCAAATCAAGTCAAGCCAAATTATATTCAAGCCTTGAGGTGATGTGTATGAATTTATCCCTTCAAGGAGATTATATCTAAGTGGTGATTTATAGCAAGTTGTTGATTCATTAATCATTTATCATTTAGCCTTTATCCCTTAAAAGTATAAGCTCTCTTTCATCATTTTTTTCATTATGGAGGTAGAAATACCAACATGAGGTTTGAATGAGGTAAGCCCCTATATGGCAAAAAAATTCATCTTTCTTTGAATGTGTAGGTTATAGAGCTGTAGAGGATTGGAAGAATATTGAAGGAGACTTTCACATTGATGCATTCAATCCCTTAAACATGACAAGATATTGAAAATCAATTATCTTAGTAACAAACAAAGATCTGATAGCAAGAACTAGAAGGTGGAGGAAGCCTCTAATCATGGACTTGAGGAGTATGAAAAAAATCCAATTTTGGATCTCTTGACAAGGGAACCAGGGGTTTCCTTGTCAAAAAAGTTCATGCTCAAATTCAAATCATAGCTGCACAAAATTTTGGTTTATCTGTTTCTGTAGCATAAAAAAAGTAACCCTTTTTCACACTTAGTCTGGGAATCAATAATTAATGATAAAAATTACTTAATTGTGCCTTATTTAGGGTTTTGTAAAGTGTTTCATTAATCAATTAAGGTTAATTAGAACTTAATTGGCCTTTGAATTTAAATCTAAGACTTATTAATTGCATTTTTCAAGGATTTATCCTAACACTCATTAATAATATTTCATAAGATTTATATTGGCAAGGTTTGGTCCTAGAAAATTGTACTAGGACCCATTCACCACATTTTAGTGAATGGGTCCTCCTTACCTAGGACACCCTTTTTTTAACATATTTATAATAGGATTTTAATGATATTTCATGTCCTTGAAGCTTTTTCCTAGAAAATTATGCTACGACCCATTCACCACTTTGGGTGAGTGGGTCCTCCTTACCTAGAACACCCCTTTTTGAACTTATTTGCGATAGGATTTTAATGATCTTGAATCCTAGATCTGATTTCAGCTTGGATTGTTTGAATTTCATGGTTGATCCTTAGATTTAGTATAAATATAAGGTTAATTCACATAGTTTCATCCTAAGTGACCTAGCAAGTTTATAAGCATCCAATCATCCAAGCATTAGAGGATTATAGATCATTTCAAAAGGAATTCAAGGCTAGATTATCAAAGTTTTATTGCAACAATTAAAGATCATATCATCATGTCAAAGGCAAAGTGTTTCAAGCATGTAGTTGAGATATTTTATTGATGTAGCATTCAAGATCCATTTACAAGCATTGTTTCATATCTAATTCAAGATCAAGATCTACATTCTTTTGTTGGCTCTCAGTTGTGATTATTATTTTTCCTTGATGTTAAATTCACTTGATATGAGGTTCACAATATTTAGATTCATATTTGGTCTTTTACATGATCTTTATGCTACCTCACATTCAGGTTGATCATGTTCATGATGCTTCAGTTTTAGGTTATGCATGACATTAATTTGCAGATGTTTATGATTGTATTGGACTGGTAGTGTTGATAAGGCATGGTACAGGTTATTCAGGTTGATTATTTTTAGATTGATCATATTCGAAGTGATCATTTGCTTCCAAACATGTATTTTGTTTCAAGTATAAAGGTGGCATTGTTATCATTACAAGTCTCAAGTATATTCTAGTTGATCACTTTTAGATTGTGGTATATTCAACTTGATCTTTTGTAAGTTTTCTTCACATGATATATGAGTGGCACATATTATCTTTACACAAAACATATAGGTTATGACATTGTTTCATTGTGGTCAATCACTTCGTAAAGTGATTCGGTATTAAGCAACATTATTATTGTTTGACAGTTGATCACATCATCTTTGACAGGTTCAAGTTCATAAGGAATTCATATGATTTGGTCTTGATTATCACTTTTCAATGCTATTGAGTATTTTGATTATGCACATCTATTTATATATTCTGCATGGCTTATTGGTTTGGTATAATATTAATGTTTTTTTCTTGGCATAAAGAATGAAATTATACTTGTGTCATTGGATTTAAAAAAATTTTACTATGTGGGAATAAGTTGGCATCAAAAAGTGATCTAAACCCTATTAGGTTTCCTTGAGCATATAATAGTGGTAATCTTACCCTATTGGTCACTTTGCACTTACATTGAATTTGACTTTGAAGTAAAGTCACATGGAATTAATCCTTGGAAGTGAATATAATTTTTGTTTCAATGGCATCAATGTTGTTTTGAATATTCATTTGGACTTAATGTTTCTATCAGGCTTATTGAGGTGTTGAGTATTGTATGTGATGTGACATCGACTGAGATGATCTGGTAGTATTTATTTGGCACCGACTATGTGTAATTGATTGTGATGTGGCAATGATGGTGTCAAAATCCGTGGAAAATGACCTTGATATTAGACTCATAAGAATTATGATAGGTTGTTAATAATTATATTTTTGATTCATTAGACTTCAAAGTATTATTAACCCTGTAAAAGTATTCGATAGACTTGAAAGAAATAATTTTTAGGGAAAAATATTTTGTTTTCACATTGCTTAGGGTTCGTAACCCTAGCCGTCCCCATGAGGATGTTCTATTCTTTGTTGTAAATCTATTATTTTTGGCTAACTCTAGAGGAATTAAATTGAGTTCATTGTAAGCATGGATAACAGGTTTTGAGTTGGCAAGAGTTTGGTAGTTGATAAGTGTTGTGCAGTTTTGCACACACACCCCACTAAATGTGGGGACCCTCTTTTGGTTTGGTCTTTTGGCCCATTCCTATAGCTTGCCCCCTCTTTGTGCTTATCTTTGAAAATCTTGGGGTTTTGGTCTTTGGTCTTGTTTTGGTCTTTGGTGCTTGTGTTGGTTTCGGGTGCCTTTGTGTGGGGTTTCTATTGGTTTTGGGGTCTTGCAGATGTCCTCTTTGGGGTGGTCTTCTTTGTCTTCTATTTTCTCCCTTTGGTGTTTTGGTTTGGGTCCTAAGGGTTGGTTTTCTCCCTTGGCTTTTCCTTTTTTTCTTTGTTTCCTTTATTCTGTCGGAGGCAGAACCAGGATGGAATCTAGCTCTGAAATTTTTCTAAGTTCATGGTCCATTTTTTGTTCCTAATCTAGCTCTGGCTCCACTTCCTGCCTCCTCATTTTCTTTACTTCCTTGTTTATTTTTGGCCTAAGGGTTGGTTTTCCTTCCATGGGTTTTTCTTGGTTTTCTTTTCCCTTCCTTTGTAGGAGGTGGAATTGGGATGGAAACTAGTTCTAAACATTTTCAAAGTTCACCGTCCAGTTTCTGTTTTTGTCCTGACTTCGGCCCCGGTTTTTGCATTCTTGTCTTCCCTATTGTTTTGTTTGTCTTCAGGTCACTTTCCTCCTGCCGGTCTTGTTTCTGCCTTTGCGTTAGTCTTCCTTCCCTTTTTTTGGAACTAGAAATGGGATTGGACTTGACTCTGAACTTTGGAAAAGTTCATTGATCGGCTCTCATTCCCATTCTGGCTCCGCTTCCATTGGGGTTGGTTTGTCTCCACCCCCACCTGTTTTCCTTTCTTGTTCAGCTCCTGTTCCTGTTCTGCCTCCACTTCCGCCAAGGTGGGTTTTGGTTCCCATTCCACCTAGTTTCCCTTTGGTTTTTCTTTCCATTCTCACTCCGCCTCTGCCTGTTTTTGGCTCTGCCTTCGCTTGGGTTTCTTTCGTTGGATGCTCTTACCTTAGGAACCTCTTTTTGGACCCGCTTTGATGTTGATAGTGTATTTGGAATTAATGGTGTCTTGTTTGTATGCAGGTTGGATCGAGTTGGGCTTTGCAGGATGTACTTTGAATATTTGAGTGTGATTTGTGGGCACATTCAAGTACGCTTTGTGGCTGCTGTCATGAGACCCATTCCTACACACGAGGTCATTGCATTTGGTGAACCATTAATGGAGGATAGACTTGGTTGGTGGATTAAACCTAGTTTTGTTCAATCTGGGCCGTCAGTTTTCCCAACTCTGGTTCGATTGATGGCTTGTTTTCCTCCTGGTTTTTGCATGTGCTACTATTCACGGCTATTCATTTATTGTTGGGTGTGGCTCGAGGGCATGTTCCTTGAATTCATGCAATCCCAGATTGATTTGATGGCATCCTTCTTTGTGTTCATTATTGAGTGGTGGGTTACTGGTGTTTGTCGAGGCCGATCTGGTTGGTGGTCGTGATTTCTTGGAGCCCTAGCTCTATTTTTCATCCGGGCAGTTTTCTATAAGTATGACACTCTGCCTCTTGTGTAAAGGTTCGAGTTTATCTTAGTTCGAGCTAGGTTAGAGATTGAAAGACTAAGTTAGAGGACTTGTAATCAATAGAGTAGCATGTTAGCAGAGTAGAAATTAGTTTTTTTCATATTTTTGAGCAAGTGCTATAACAAACCAAAAATGTTGTTAATATGGTGATTTTAATACAAAGTGCAGACATTGTGTCATGACTAGTGCCTCCTTTGCATGAAATAATCTTGCATGTTTCTTGTTCCATCTTTCAAACTGCTTGGAAATTCTTGGATGTAGCTTAGATTTAGTCTATAGTGCCGATGATTTAATATCTAGAGTGTTGTAGCAATCCCTGGTTCATATCTTAGGAAGCTTCTTGATTGTGGGAATGTTGTGCAAGGTCAACCTATACCTTATATTCTTGTGCTTAGTTCAACTATATGTATCCATTCAGTCTCATTGAAGGAATGCCTTCAGCCTGAAAATCTTTAACACCTTAGAAGATTGCACTATTTTTTGCAAGATTGCAGGTATAGCCTGGGTCGACCAAAAACTAATTTAAGGGAGTGGTCTATTCCAAGTCATTCATCATCTGCATGGTTAGTCTTAGAAGTAGTGTTAATAGTTAGGACTTCTGAAACCCTTATCTTTTGTTGTCTCTTTTATTAAAAGGTTAGAACTTGAAGTTAAAGCATCACTATATCTTAAAATATGTTGAGTTTAGAGCTTCTAGTACTTGTACGTATGACCCCTTGTGATTATGAGCATATTCACATTTATCACTGAGTTTTTTCTACTACATTGTCATGACCTGACACCCAAGAGACCTTGGGGTTATCTCTTTGTTCATAGAGATCAACCTTTCAAGAGAGATAGGATAACTTTTATTCTGTCCAAGTTGTTGATGTTTAGAAACACCAAACAACATGAATTGGCACTAGAGGGAGGGGTGAAAAAGAAAGTTGGAGAATTTTTTAAATGTCATTTCTTCTGAGAGGCTCAGACACATAACTGAATCCAAAAATAGAGAAGAAGAAGAGTTCAAAGAACTACCACCTCCAACTAGGTCAAGAAGGACCAGAAACAGGGAGGAATCATCATTCAATTCAACATTTCCACCATCTTCATCTCCATCCACTTCATCTACATCTGATTCAGAGACTATTTCCATTCCACAACACCAACCTGTTATCCATTTACCATTACCATCCCCACTGATGGATTTCTTGGAAAATAACCCATCACCCTTGACATTCAACAGCTACAATGTTATGCCCAAGAACCCTTAACACTTCTACTCCGAGTTTCATACGAATGACCTAAATAGGACAACAAAAGAACATATCAGGATTTTTTAGATTTGTCTAAGAGATAGAGGGATCAACCATGAGGATGTTGCATGTAGGCTCTTCCCCTACTCTTTAGGAGAGGACACCTTTTATTGGTACAACCACTTACTTGTTGCTTCTAGTCATAACTAGGCTGAGCTTGAGGCTGCATTCTTGCTAAAATTTAAGATTCCCATTAGTTCCAATGAGCTATATATGCAATTCACTGGAGTTAAAAGAGAAATCAATGAGCCTATAGGATCATTCAATAATAGGTTCCATCAAGCATACACCAAACTGCAAGCACCTTATCTTGGAAATGAGGCCACTTCCCTAGAGGTCTATTTTGAAGCCCTTGATAGTCTCACCTCCACCTTCCTAAAGTGGAGAACTAATCCGCCAACCACCTTGCTCGTTGCACATACAGAGGCTATTAAGGTCAGTACTGACCTAAGACAACACTTTTTAGGACCCTTTCCATCCTTGAGACCTGCTGCTCACCCAAGCCAAGTCCAATCTCTCAACCAAGCTCTAACTAATCACACACCCATCATGAATCTTGTTCCACACTTGCCTCTGGTCCCTCACCCAGGTCACCCAATAAACCAAGTCCAACCAAGGCCTAGTGATCCTCAACAAACTACTAGACATCCCCTCCACTCACAGTTGCAAGCTAGTTTCCCTAGCTATTTGCAGAACTCAGAAGTTTTGAATTAGTCTACTGGTTCTAGAGTGTCAGAGTATTCCCCAAACACTATGAATCCAGTCCCTTACAACAATCTGGATAAAGAAAGGTTAGCTGAGCTAACCAAACAAGTAAAGAAGTTGAACATGGAGGTAACCTACTTGAGGAACCAGAATAATCAACTCCAAGCTAATTAGAGGAGCATGCAATCAAATTATAATAGAGGGAAACATTATAACATAAACCAAAACTTTGAAAGAGGACAAGGTTTTGGCCAGAACTTTGATAGAAATCAGTAGGGTGGACAAGGATTTGAGAGAAGATAGCTACCTAGGCAGAATAGGCCATGGAACACTGGGCCTAACAATGGGGGAGTCCCCACTCCACTAGATTGACCTTCCAATCTGGAAAAACCTCCAAGTGGTGTGTACTTGGAAGAGGCTAGTTTTTCTAGATGGTGTAGGCTTCACGAGACAAATCAACACTCTAAGCTTGACTGCCCTCAATTTCAAACTATTGCTTCCATCTTTCAGTGTGAAGTTGAAAACAACTCCACCGGCCAAGAATTGGTGCCCTCAAATCCCTATGATTCCCCTTTGTTAGTATTGAACCATGCTTCGTTCCCTAGGGATAAGGAGAATGAACTAGAGGAGGAATCAAGCAGCCGGAGTGGGGAGGTTGAACAAGTGCTCAATGAAGGTTAAATATCTCAGCTATTTGATGAAGAAACTGAGAATGACAATGGCCCGTTGCATGGAGAAGAGGCCAATGTTGAGGAAGTGCAAATGTTCCAACAACCTATCAGGAAATATGATATGAGGAGCAAGCCCCACAGGGATCCGCAAGATGGAGGACCATTTACTACATTTTCCCCTCCACATAATTTTACTACTCCACCAGACCCACATGCTAATAACTATCCATCCTACCCTCAAGTTCCCACACAATACCTCACAAAGGAGGGGAAACCAGATGTTTCCAAAGGAAGCCTTGCTGATGCAACCAAGGATAAGAAAGTATTTCATTCCAAGGAGCTCCACACTGACCTGAAGGTGGAACAGCTGGGAGAATATGTCACTGAGGAACGCATAAAAGTAAAGGTGAGTCTTTCTATTTTTGAGTTATTAAGAGTTTCTCGAATCAGAAATGTAGTCCTCGGGTCCTTTAATTCAAATATAGCAACCCTAGGAGTAACAACCAATGAGGAAATTACAAGGCCTCCTAGTTCACAAACACCCAAAGATTCTAGTCCATCACAACCTAGGGATAGGGGTATAGAAAAATATAAGAGTCAGGTTGCCCAAGCTAATTTGCAGTTGAGTTTATTCCAGGGAAAAATAGAAACCCCTCCTTTTCTGATTTCTATTCGTATATTTGGTAAGAATTTGCATAATTGCCTGCTAGATTCAGGGGCGTCCATGAATATTATGCCATTTTATGTTTGTAGGGCTCTTGGTATTACCCTTGTTGCTTCTCAAAATAAAGTTACCCAATTAGAAAAAACAAAGGTGAACATTGTAGGAGAACTAAATATGATTCCCATGCAAGTTTCCTCAGACCCCAGAGTGCAACAAGTACTCAATATTTAGGTGGTTGATATTCCACACACCTATGATCTGATCTTGGGTAGGGATTTTACCAAGGTACTAAATGGGTACACATCCACAGATCATTCCCACATATGGCTCCCCTGGAAAGGAGTCCCAAATCAGATCAGAGTTGAGAGAGAAACTAGAATGAAGTATGTCATCACCGAATATCAGAATACTTCAAATGAGGTATTGGTAACAGAAGTTAGTATGGGAAACTATGTCCTGGCCTCCCTTGATTCCGACACCAAAGAAATCTTGATG
Source organism: Sequoiadendron giganteum (assembly GCA_007115665.2). NCBI lineage: Eukaryota > Viridiplantae > Streptophyta > Pinopsida > Cupressales > Cupressaceae > Sequoiadendron > Sequoiadendron giganteum. The sequence goes on from CM021107.1 coordinate 517,964,377, forward strand.
TTGCAAACCTCTTCGGGTGAGTCCACATCAAAAACCATCAGTTCTGAGGCACCATGTAACAGAACAACTCAGGAAGAAAGACAACTCAGCTTGTTGGATAACTTCCAAGAGTTTATCCAGAAATCTGTGGAAGATCAGATTTAACTTGGCAAAAATATGAAATTTGAAGAATTTCTTCTTCCTAATTGGTGTCGAATCCATGATGCTCCTCATTCTGAACTGGAATGTTGCTTCTATCAAACTGTAGTAGAACAAACAAAAACACACATCAACACAACCCCAATTGTTGGGTTAAGCGTAAAGATCATGCAAAATAGTTAGAAGGGGAAGGATTCAAAACTTGTTGATGAACCTCTAGGTGACAATAAGGATAGGGACATCCCAAGAACAACATGAGCTAATGGCTATTGGACATTGAGGTTTGATGGATCCAAATTCAAGCAAGGTGTTGGAGCAAGATTTGAGCTTATCGGTCCTAAAGGAAAAACCTGCTTTTCTGCTCATAGACTCCAATTCCAATGCACCAACAATGTAGCTGAGTATGAAGCCCTAGTTCATGGGCTATTAATGGCATTAGGGAAGAAAGTTAAAAAAATTCAAGTGTTTAGAGACTTTGAGCTTGTGGTCAGGCAAGTAATAAGATAATACTCATGTCATGATCGAAGGATGACCAACTACAGGCATAAAATTTGGGACCTTATTGAGGGATTTGATGCCTTCAACATTCAATTGATACCTCAGAGTAGGAATCAGACTACTGATTCTCTAGCACAAGCAGCAAGAAAATTTCACCCATTATAACTTTCAGGCTTAAAGAAGTTCATTGTGGATCTTATTCCAGTACCCTTGGTGCCTGACAATGTCACCAACTTTCAAGTATTTGAAGATGATAAGCACATTCTTGATTTTATTACTAGTTGTGATGTATTTTCTTCCGAAGTAATTGACAAGGTTGAGCCTCTAGAGGCCAAAATTGACCTAGAAGGATTCCTCAATTTGAAGACTAATACCATCCCAAGAGGCATGGTGCAATTGGAGAGGATCTTTGATCTAGATAGGATCAAAGATCAGGAGCAGAAAACGAAAAGGGAATCCCTCAACTATCAATGTGAAACATACAACATGGGGACCCAAGGTAACACCAAGAATGTCTTTATTGGAAAGATGTGCACTCCAGAAGAGAGGCAAGGAATTATTGATGCCTTGCACACATATCAGGATGTAATAGCCTAGAGCTATGATGACTTGAAGACATACGATACTTTGGTCATTACACACACAATTCCCCTCAAGTCAAATGTTAGGCCATTCAGGCAAAGATAAAGGCCAATCAATGCTTTGTTGGAGCCCATCATTCAAAAAGAAGTGGAGAAGTTACTCTCAGCATGAATCATATTCCTAGTAAGACATTCAACATGGGTTGCAAACTTGGTCCCAGTCAGGAAGAAAAATGGAGAAATCAGACTATGTGTCGATTTTAGAAAATTGAATAGAGTATCAGAGAAGGATAATTATCCAGTCCCTTCACTAGATGAGGTGCTTCAGGTTGTCAATGGATCTCAGACGATGTCCTTTTTGGATAGGTACTCAAGGTATAATCAGGTCATGGTTCAATATGAGGATAGGCATAAGACTACCTTTACCACAAAATGGGGAACCTTTGCTTACAAAAGAATGCCCTTTGGATTAATCAATGTTGGAGCTACATTCCAAAGAGAAATGGATATTTCCTTCAAATACATCATTGGAAACTGCATAATCATTTACATGGATGATTTGACAGTCTTTTCCAAGAAGATAAGTGATCATGTTGCAGATTTGTGCAATGTATTCTAGAGGTGCAGGGAATTTGGTATTTCACTTAATCCAAGGAAGTGCATCTTTGGAGTTACTGAGGGAAATAAATTAAGACATGTTATTTTAGTACAAGGTATTTCCATTGATCCCAAACGAGTTGAAGAAATACTAAAAATTCAAACCCCTGCAAGCAAGAAATAAATGAAGTCATTCTTTGGCAAGATTAACTTTGTCAAAAAAATTATCACTAGATTTGCAAAAATAGTCAAGCCCTTAAATTCCATGTTGAAGCAAGAAGCGAAGGTTGAATGGAATACAGAGGCCAAGGAAGCATTTGTAGAAATCAAGAGAGCTATTGTTGAGGCCCCTATTCTGGTAAGTCTCAATTATCCTAAACCATTCTACATCTATTTGTTTGCTTTTGATCACTCCTATTCGGTCTTGTTGACACAAAAGTTTGATCAAGGTAGCAAAAACCCCATAGCATTCATGAGTGCACCTTTGAAAGATGCAAAATTGAGATATTCTAGTGTTGAAAAGTAGGCTTATGCCTTGACCTGAACTGTGAAGAAGTTTAGGCACTATATACTGAGAAATAGGGTCTTTGCTATAGTCCTCGATTCGATAGTCAAGCTGTTGTTGATGCAAAATGAGTTAGGTGAACATAGATCCAAGTGGGTGACTATGTTTCAAGTGTATGACATTGAAATTCAACCCATGAAGTTGGTAAGAGGGCAGGGACTTACCAAGAAAATGGAAAAAATGGGCCCCGACCTTGTTGCCCAACACTATAATCTCAAAGATGTTTCCTTGGGAAGCTGGTATGATGACATTATCTACTACTTGTTGAATCAGCAATGCCCCAAACACCTTAATTTAGTGCAAAGGAGAGCTATATGTTTGAAAAGTGACAATTTTATGATGAAAGGAGCTATCCTATACAGGAGGAATCATGAAGGTGTCTACCTGAGATGCCTAGGGAAAGAAGACACAGGGAGAGTGCTTACTAAATTTCATGACAAATATGGCACAAGTCATGGTTCAACATCTTCCACTACAAATCAAATTCTAAGGGTAATCTATTATTGACCTACCTTGTTCAAGGACACACATCACCATGTGAGAACTTGCCATGTGCGTCAAACTACAGCAAGCAAGGAAGGTGCAACTCTTCCACTTCGGCCTGTCATAGAGGTAAAACCATTCACAAAATGGGGCATGGATTTCATTGGTCCAATAAACCCATCTTCATCTACAGGCCACAGGTATATCCTTACCATAACTGATTATTTTACTAGATGGACTAAGGCTCTTGCTCGCAAACAATGCACCTCTAAAGTGGTAATCAATTTCATGGAATCAGGTATCAGTAATCGCTTTGGTTGTCCATTTATTGTGGTTTGTGATAGTGGTTATGCATTTGCATCTTTAAATTTGTTTAATTGGGCTTATGACCATGGTATTTCCATAAAGTTTGCATCTAATTACTATCCATAGGGGAATGGGTTGGCTGAGTATTCCAATAAGAACCTATTGAAATTCATCTAGAAACAACTAGATAAAAACCCCAAGGATTGGCATACTTAGATCCAATTTGCTCTTTGGGAAGATCGCACTAGATAGAAGACATCCTTAGGAACCTCTCCTTATCACTTGGTATATGGTTTGGAACCTGTCTTTCCCATTTAGCTATAGATCCCCACCCTGCAATTCATTAATGAATACTATGATGGGGGGGATAAGCATGAATCCCACTTGGCTGAGTTGTTACACCTTGAAGAGAGAAGAGATGAGGCCCTGAAAAACTTTTCCAAACATCAAGGTATAGTGAAGAGATGGTTTGATAGGAGAACTAAGGTAAAAGCCTTGAGAATCTCTGACTTGGTTCTCTACTGGGATAAGGCCCATGAAAAGAAAGGGGAGCATTGAAAATTTGACAGACTTTGGCTCGGACCTTATCAGATTACTGAAATTTCGGGAGATAATGCCTTCCATTTGAAAACCCTCACTGGAGGAGATGTCCCACTGCCTATCAATGGATAGTATTTGAAGCATTATTTTCAATCTTGAGCTGCTCTCAGCTATGTCCTTATACATTATTAGATTAGGTTTCCTTTCCTTTGTGTTATTTTTTCCTTGTTTTTTGTTGGGTGTCTTTGGGTTTTGCTCTACTTTTCTGTTGCTCCGGTTTTGGTTCTCTTTGGCCTGCTTGGGTCGATTTCTCCTGCTGTTGCTTTGGAGGTTGTCTTTCTTTCCTATGGGCTTGTTTCATCTGTACAACTGGCTGCTTGTCTAGGGTTACTTTGGTATTTCTTTTAAAAACTGTTATCATCTCTTCAGAGCCATTCAAACTGGTGGATTTCCTTCACTATATGTTGCATGGGCTGGGAGTTAGTGTCACTTGACTAAGTTGAATTCAGAAATGAATTTGGGTCTCATACCTTCACACAAATATTAAAGAATTCCAAGGTTGCATATGGTCTTTAGGAGGTATGACTGGGTGAAAAATCTTAAATTCTACTCCAGTGCTGCTATGGTTCTCATCTTTGAGTGTGGGCTTCATTGCTCGCAGGGTGAAAAGTAAATCTTTAAAAGAAAGTCTCAAAAGAGAATATCAAAAGAAAAGAAAGAAAATATTGAAAATCAAAATATTCACCTTTTCAAGGGCATCCTATTATCTCTATCGAGACTATGGATGCCTGGCTGGTAGTAGAGCTATGCTAGGGAGGGTCACAGTGATAACCTCACCGGGGCTATGGACGCCTGATTGGCAGTGAGGCTCTGTCCAAGTTCCTTTTGGAGTTAGAATCCTTATGTAGCCCTGTCAAATTGAGTTTGGTCCTTGTTGCAACTTAGGAAAGGAAAAATGAATGCATATGCACACACTTGGACCCTGGTACATGAAAGGTTGGCTTGTTAGCGATTTCTGAAACCTTATCTATTTATAACCTAATGCTTGGATTGAAACCAGAGATTCTGAGTTCATGATGGCAGTTTTTCATCAAAATGCTCTGGAGCATTTCCCCAATAGAGTCACCATTTTTTGTGTAGTTTTTCACACACACCCCACTAAAAGTGGGGAACCTCTTTTGGTTTGGTCTTTTGGCCCATTCCTCTAGCTTGCCCTCTCTTTGTGCTTATCTTTGAAAATCCTGAGGTTTTGGTCTTTGGTGCTTGCGTTGGTTTTGGATACCTCTATGTGGGGTTCCTATTGATTTTGGGGTCTTGCAAATATTCTCTTTGGGGTGGTCTTCTTTGTCTTTTGTTTTCATCCCTTGGTGTTTTGGTTTGGGTCCAAAGGTCTGGTTTTCTCCCTTGGCTTTTCCTTGTTTTATTTGTTTCCTTTGTTCTGCCGAAGGCGAAACCAGGATGGAATCTGGCTATGAAATTTTGCTAAGTTTGTGGTCCATTTTCTGTTCCCGATCCAACTTTGGCTCTGCTTCCCGCCTCCTCATTTTCTTCATTGCCTTGTTTGTCTTGTGGCCTAAAGGTTGGTTTTCCTCCCTTGGATTTTTCTTGGTTTTCTTTTCCCTTCGTTTGTTGGAGGTAGAATTGGGATGGAACCTGGCTCTAAACTTTTGCAAAGTTCATGATCCAGTTTTTGTTTTTGTCTCGACTCCGGCCCCAGCTTTTACATTCTTGTCTTCCCTATTTGTTTGTTTGTCTTCGAGTCACTTTCCTCCTACTGGTCTTGTTTCCGCCTTTGTGTTGGTCTTCCTTTCCTTCGTTGGAACCGAAACCGGGATGGGACTTGACTCTGAACTTTGGCAAAGTTCACTGTTCGGCTCCGGTTCTCATTCTGGCTCCGCTTCCATTAGGGTTGGTTTTATCTCTGCCCCCGCCTGTTTTCCTTTCTTGTTTGGCTCCTATTCCCGTTCTGCCTCTGCTTCCACCGGGGTGGGTTTTGGTTCCCGTTCGACCTGGTTTCCCTTTGGTTTTCCTTTCTGTTCTCGCTCTGCCTCCGCCTGGGTTTCTTTCATTGGATGCCCTTACCTTAGGAACTTCTTTTTGGACCTGCTTTGATGTTGATGGTGTATTTGGCATTAATGGTGTCTCATTTGTATGTAGGTTGGATCAAGCTGGGATTTGTAGGATGTACTTTAAAGATTTGAGCGCGATTTATGGGCATAGTCAAGTATTCTTTGTGGCTATTGTCATGAGACCCATTCCTACGTGCGAGGTCATTGCATTTGGTGAACCATTAATGGTGGAAAAACTTGGTTGGTGGATTCAACCTGGTTTTGTTCAATCTGGGACATTTGTTTGCCCAACTCTAGTTCGATCGATTGCTCGTTTTCCTCCTGGTTTTCGCGCACGCGCTGTTATTCACATATATTCATTTATTGTTGGGTGTGGCTCGAGGGCCGGTTCCTTGACTTAATGCGATCCCAAGTTGATTTGATGGCGTCCTTTGCATTCATTGCTAAGTAGTGGGTTACTACTATTTGTCAAGGCCGATCTTGTTGGTGGCAGTGTTTTCTTGGAGCCCTAGCTCTATTTTTCACGTAGGCAGTTTTCTATAAGTATGACACTCTACCTCTTGTGTAAAGGTTTGAGTTAAAATCAGTTCAAGCTAGGTGAGATATTGAAATACTAAGTCAGAGGACTTGTAATCAGTAAAGTAGCATGTTAGCAGAGTAGAAACTAGTGTTTTTCATATTTTCAAGCAAGCGCTGTAACAAACCAAAAATGTTGTTAATATGGTGATTTTAATACAAAGTGCAGACATTGTGTCTTGACTGGTGCCTCCTTTGCATGAAATAATCTTGCATGTTTCTTGTTCCATCTTTCAAACTGCTCAGAAACTCTTGGATGTAGCTTAGATTTAGTCTGTAGTGTTGATGATTTAATATCTGGAGTGTTGTAGCAATCCCTGGTTCATATCTTGGGCATCTTCTTGATTGCGGGAATGCTATGCAAGGTCAACATGTACCTTATATTCATGTGCTTAGTTCAACTATATGTATCCATTCAGTCTCATTGAATGAATGCCTTCAGCCTGAAAATATTTAACACCTTAGAAGATTGCATTGTTTTTTGCAAGATTGCACATATAGCTTGGGTTGACCAGAAACTAGTTTAAGGGAGTGGTCCATTCAAGGTCTTTCATCATTTGCATGGTTAGTCTTAGAAGTAGTGTTAACAATTATGAATTCTGAAATCCTTATCTTTTGTTGTTTCTTTTATTAAATGGTTAGAACTTGAAGTTAAAGCATCACTATATCTTCAAACTTGATGAGTTTAGAGCTTCCAGTACTTGAATGTAAGACCCCTTGTGATTACGAGCATATTCACATTTATCATTGATTTTGTTCTATGACATTGTCATGAACTGACACCCAAGAGACCTTGGGGTTATCTCTTTGTTCATAGAGATCAACCTTTCAAGAGGTATAAGATAACTTTTATTCTGTCTGAGTTGTTGATGTGCTGAAACACCAAACAACAATAAGGAAGTGATAATGACTCCTTTAGTTTGGAAGTTTGTGAATATCTTATGGTACTTTTTTGATTTCTTTGCTTCATAATCATGTATTTCATCTATTGCTTGAAGAAAGTATAAAGAGGGAAGTTATTGTTTCTTTTTGCTCGATTTTGGAAGGAGAGTAAGTGGGTTGTTAGAATCTTCCTAACTGGTTATCATGCTCTTTATTCAATTTTCTTTCTCCATTCTGTTATTTGAAAAAGGGTTGATTTATTCAAGCCTTGTGATCATGATGTTAAGAAATTGATTATTATTCTTGGCAGGTTTTAGCAGTGATAGTTCATGTTTAGATCTTTGTGGGTGAAGACGTTTTGAAAAGGATAATTTTCTTTATTTGTAGTCCACCTGTCACTACCTTCAGGTTCTTGAAACATAATGGTTTTGTAATCCGTTTAATGAAATGTTTGATAAAGATTCTTGAAAGGGTGCATATTTTTGTATTCATTTAAATACAATGATTAATAACCGTGTTGTGATGGTTATTCTTTGAAGAATATGTGAAAATTTATGTAATAGATATCCTGAAAAATATAATGTAGAGCTATAGCCAATATGTCTAATATGTCTGGTATTTTGGAGATTCAAGTGTGAATCTTTAGGATATTAGAGATATTAGATAGAGAGGCATATGTGAGTTGATTTGAAAATGGAGAAGTCATCTGATATATTATTTTTTTGAGATTTAATGAGGGGTTGGTGCTCCTTGAAATGGGTGTGTCTAAATAAGGGGTTGATGCTCCTTGAGTGGGTGCTCTAAATTTTTCTTATAAGGCATTGGAAGAAGTGATTTTAAAGATAAGCCAGTATGGCAATATTTTAGGAGTGGTTTTTCTACCCCAAGAGGGTTTTCCACTCGTCATATTATTTGTCTCATGGTCTCATTTGTGGTCTCTTTGATTTATTGTGATAATTCTGTAATGATATTTTTTTTTCTTTGATACTTCTCATTTCAGTTATTTAATGGCTGCTTTCAACTCATGAATGTATTTATCATTTAAATATTGAGAGCATAATTTATCTAATTTTTATTTTATGGAAAATGTAAAAATTGTTTAAGACACTGATTCACCCCCCCTCTCAATGTCATCTCCACTCCAAAATCTTCATGGATACTTCATTTTAGATTGCATATTTACATTCCAAGACATCATTCAAGGTATCATTGTTTCATGTTTTTTGTTTCATGTTCATGTTCATTATTTCATTACAAGGATTAATTACCTAAATAGGGTTTGAACAAGGTAAACCCGTATTCTGTAACAATAAACATTTTTTTCTAATCTATGATGTGTGATTATAGATTTTAGGTTGATGATTCAGTGGATAAAAATATTGAAGGAACGTTGTAAATGTTGTCAAGTTGCAAAGTTTGCATCTACATTGCAAGATCACGAAAAGAGCTCTACATAAATGGTTTCGGACTTTCTGGAGCTTAGCATCGAGGACTTGTAAGTGTAGAGATTGAAGAAAAAAACCTAGAAGTTATTTTTTAGAAACCCTCATAGGGACCCATTCACCACTTTTGGCGAATGAGTCCTTAGTGACCTCAAAAAAACAATTGTTCAGCATCCCTAGTGTGCAAAACAAGGCAGCAGACGTAATGGCTACTATTGGATCTCTCTTAGACATCCCCAATAATGTGTCGCAATTTGAGTTCTTAGTGGAGTAATTGTTGGTTCTTGCATATGATATTTCATAGTTAGAAATAGCCAACAACCAACAAAAATACTTCATCCGCAAAGTCGTCATTATACCATTGTTGAAGTAGCACCTTATATCACCATAGCTTTGATAACACCCTTCTTCGTTGTCTTGACACTGATGAAGCTCAAACAAAATTACACAAGGTAAATGAGGGTATATGAAAATCTCATTTGAGTGGCCCAACCTTAGCTAGGAAAGTTACGAGACTTGGGTATTACTAGCCGACAATAGAAAATGATGCTCTTTAATTTGTCAGAACATGTTGGAAATGTCAAGTGTACAATGATATAATCAATGCACTTGCACTAGAGATTAGACCAATCACTTCTCCTTAGCCCTTCACACAATGGGGACTCGACTTCATGGAAAAAATCCATCCATCCTCCTCCAATGGCTACAAATTTATTATCATCACCATTGAGTATTTTACTAAGTGGATTGAAGCCATCCCCCTCACCTCCATCAATGGTAAATAGATTTCCAAGTTTATCCTTAATTACATCATTTTTTCGGTATGGTGTTCCTTAGTCCATCATCACATACAACAATCATCCATTAAAAAATCAAGACGTCTATGAGCTTTGTGAACACTTCCACATTCAACACCATTTTTCCATGCCCATCTATCTGCAAGGAAATGGTCAGGCTGAGGTGTCCAATAAAATAATCCTTCAAATTATTTAGAAGACCATCAATGATGTTGGCTATGATTGGTATCTACAACTCAATCATGCCTTGTGGGCCTACCGCATCAACATCCACACACCCACTAGAGCCACCCCATTTTCCTTGGTCTATGGATTCTAAGCTATATTGCCCATCAAGGTCGAAGAGTACAAATAGTCTCACCTGCATGAGATATAAATGTTGCAAGAAAAAAGACAAAATTCCTTGAACCAATTATAGGAATATCCAAATCTCCTTTGCAAGAGCTATAACAAAAGAGTAATGGTCATAAATTTTGAAATTAGCGATTTAGTCCTAATGCATAATCCACACAATCAAGCTGATAGAGAGAAACCTGAAAAGTTTGAGCCCAATTGGCTAGGTCCTTACATCATTATTGTTGCATTCAGTTCTTGTGCTTATTAGCTAGCTATTCCAGATAGAGAACAATTGACAAAGCCTATCAATAGTATGCATCTACACAAGTTCTATTTGTAGCATCAAAGAGCCTAGTCGAAAACCTAAAAAATACAAAAAAATGGAAAATACAAAAATAATCGTCACCCTGATGAAAACCTGGCAAATAGGCATCTTGGTGACACCAAAAAAAAATAAAAAATGACAATAATAGTAAAGAGAAATAAATTCGTCCAATAGTGAAAACCTGGAAAATAAGTGTCATGTGTAGTCAATCTTTGCTTCACCATCTACTATCCATCCATCTACCTTCATCCATAATACATAACCATGACATCCTGACACATTCACAACATTAGTCATAAGTCTCATCATTTCCATCCAGGGCTAGTATTGGTTGACATCAAGCCTTGCATATCCCTTGCCTTTTATACTATGTATGCCCCTTTCCATTTCATTTTGCTTGGATAGTCCTTAACCTATCTAGGGGAAAGACCTTTATCATTTGACTATAGTGGGTATTGCATAGGGTCCTAACATTCATAAAATTTCCTGAAAAAATCCTGAAAATTATTAAAAGCTTGAAAAAATCTTCAAAATCATAAAAATAAAAAAAAGTCTTGAAAAAAGACCTAAAAAAAAACTAAAAAATGACCTGAAGAAAACACAAAAACATTCAGAAAGCCTCAAAAATCTTAAAAAACAAAGTCAAAGTCTATCACTTCATTTGTGCCAATAATGTTAGTCAGTCTTTGTCATAGTCCAAACTACTTTGTCTCTACGCATTTCTTATGTACGTAAGGCACATCTTAAATGTGCCCCTGACACATTAGGTTCATCTCTCTAGGTTTGTTCAAATAAAATCATGACTCAATCTTCAATCATTAAGACAACATCAATGGTCATGTCAAACTATGAGGTCTTTGACTACATGATGTATGCAAGGCCATCAATCAATGAGCCCTCGATGTTGCACTAGGTCAATTCATTAGGGTTCATGACACTACACTTTCACACACATCAAAATCTCTTGAAGACGCATAAATTCCTCATCAATCATAAAACAAACTTTAAGCAATAATTTCAATCCACATCTTAATTAAAATAGCATGTCAGTGCTGGTATGTGGTCAAATCGGTCATTTAGTCAAACTCTATCAAAACAAGTCAACCTATCAAAATCTTGGTTCCTCCTTAGATGTGTTCTTTTGAGGAACAACTCTTGTCATATCTTTATGCTTTAGGATATGTCCTTCCTAAGCATCATCATCATCATCATATAGAATTTTGAGGGATTCTCTTGACATCAACATTATTTAGGATGTGTCCTTCCTGAATCTCGCATCACTCGAAATTTGGCAACCTAGACCTCATCAAACTTGGAATCTCGACATCAAAACATTTGGACATTTAAACATTGGAAAAAAATTTGGAAAACACTTGGATAACATTATCTATCTTTTAAATTTCATCATGCTAATAGTTCCTTGTGTCAGAGGAGCCACACCATATCATGATGATTGTCCTTGTCCTTTTGATCATCCTGCTACTAGTTCCTCGAGGATGTCTTGGCATCAGGATTTAGAGGAGTAATGATGTAGTATGATGATTTTATTTTCTTTTATTGGCTGTCATGTGGCTAGTTCCTTGAGGATCTCTTTACATTAGGATTTAGTGGAGCAGCGACGTTTCATGACTAGTTTTGTCTGTTTTTAGTTGGTCATGACAAAATGATTAGGGGAAATTACATTCCTCGTATGATTCATGATCATCCTTTTCTGCAACTTCTTGTCCTATGTGATGGTTCGATCTTGCACACTATTGATCTATGCCATATCATAGTGTTTGTTGGCCATTATGACCAACCTCCCAATGATTATTAGAGTAACACCTATTAGTACTTTGGAAAATATTGAAGGATTTTTTTTCCACACTAACATGCATCTCTTTCTCTGCACTAACATCCACCTTTGCCTGGTCCTTTCTCTTCTCTCCTCCCCTAATGATATCCTGTGAAATACAAAAACATAATTGCATACATGATCATATAGAAATTGTATTAACACATTTCACATTTTCATTTACATTGCGTTCACATGACATATAATTTTATCATTTACATTTATCCATATTGTATACATCAAAACATTTTTGACATCTAATAATTTGTATAACATATCAACATGATAACCATCCAGATCATCAATACATACATCAATAACATAATAACATGGTACAATGCATAAATACATACATACATAAACATACATAATCATAAAGCATGGAATCCATTAGTAAAGTCATACACTTCATCATAAATGGTCATACATTAATGCATGCATCATACATCTCATCATATAGACTAGCATCATCATATAAACACAAGATCATCATGGAATAGAATCATAAACTAACCATCATAATGTATCATCATAAAATGCATAAATCATATCATATCAGATCACATAATAACATCATAATCCAAATCATGTAGTCCACATCAAAATTACATCATATATATATATATCTCAAACTTACCATGTCACAAGATAAAGTCTAGTGGAATCCCAAAAATGGATCTCGCAGGCTCAAAAGTCAATATATGACATGTCTCATCATAACAATAAATTTAACATATGCCCTACATTATGCCCTCTCCATCCTATTAGGGTGAGGAGTGGGGTGATTGACAATCGGTCATGAGATCAACTATAACTGTATTGATGAGGTGGCCTGACTCTGAGACATTGATGGATCAATCATTGAAGGGGGTTGGTTGTGTTGGTTGTGCTAAGACTTGTGTCTTGATGACACTTACCTATGACTGTGGTTGGACCTATGCCCTAATGATTGTCTGTGGCTGTGGTGAGATTTGTGCCCAGATGGCTGTCCTAATGATGTGGATCCTCATACACTATTATGGCTTTAGTTATTGTTGTGAGTCTTGCTGCCACTCCCTATCCTGCTCTATGACCTAGATAACCCTAGATCTCATCTCTTTGGTGGCACAACCTCCTCATTTATTAATCTATATCGGCCTCAACTCTCATTGACCCTCACTAACTCCCTGGACATATCCCCTATGGGCCCCAATGCATAGATCTACAAACTCTCTGACCCACCTCTTGGCCTCCTACTAATGGATCACTGCGTGATCCCTCTCCACCCATACCACCTCTAACTGTACTAACAATTCCTTTTTCTGAGACAATGCAACATACAATATGCTTTTTAGGTCTACTAATCTCTGATTTGCAGTGGCATCTCATGGAAAAATCAGTAGCCTATCACCCTCCTCCTCCCCCTTAATCATCTACTCCCTCAATTGTCTCTCCACGAATCCATATCATCCTCACCCTCGATGTACACATCCTCGTCATTACCTCCAATCTCCTCCTCCCCACCAATTTCCAATGCTTGATTCTCTTCAAAAACATCCTCCTCTCCTTGGACCTCAACCTCAGCCCTATCCTCTGCCTCCCCCTTTGCTCCGACCTTTGCATCACCCTTCGGTTGCTCTCCCTCTTTTTTTACCTTGTCCTCCGTCTAACCCTCGTCACCCTCCTTTCTAATGGGTGAAAATGGTGCTCCACCCACCCATTTCAAATTCTCTTGGGCTATCTTCAATCGTCGTATCATAATCTCCTCCTCCTCCCTCCTCTACCATCCCCCTATCATCATCACTGCCATCTACACCGCCCCTTCCACCATCTCCCTGACCCCTCTCTCTGCCTCTTCCACCATCTATCCCTTCTCATCCTCCCCTTCATACCTGTGGTATCATTGATCACTGATAAATAGATTCTAGACCATACCAATCTATGAGTGGTATTGGCCTATGTACCTACCACTAGGTATCATACTCTACTAAGGTCCCTACATTTGCTAGCCCCCCAATCCATCCCCACTGCTGTGCTACTAACCTATCAATCTGCTACTCTACTAGGGGCACTGCTATAGGAGGTCCCCACATGGTCTCTCTCAATGAATGCACATACTTAGTTGTCCCCATAGGCACACCTCGTTGCTCTCCAAATTGATGAAGTACTCATTGGGGTAGCGACATCTCAATGATATGCTCGCTATGGACTATCGTCCCAATCAGATACCTATACTGTCAGGAAAATGTCAAATTTTCATCCTCCCCTAGCCACTATTCAAGTCATTGTAATCCCTCTGAACAAAGCTCATCAAAGTATCAATCATGTGCTACCAATACCCTGTCCCCCACTCAGGTCTGTGTGACTGAGCCTGCATATAAATATACATAGGGAATCCCCTCACCCAACTGTTGAATTTAAAATAGTGGATGAAATATGGGAATGTGCTCCCAAGTCCAAATCATCAATAAGGTAGTCCCACAACTGATGCTCTATCCCTCTTTGTAATCCACCTAATGTAGCTAGTGATAAATCATACCAAGCTAGTGATAAATCATACCATGCAAAAATTGTCCTATTCCGGTGCATCCTGACTAGCACATCACGCCATCTGATAGGAAATTTGTGGCTGTGGTGATCAGGAGTAAGCAATCTAACAATCAATGTGAAATACATGGCATCCCATCAAGCATAATGTTCAGCTACAAACTCCCATTAATTCTCATAACCCTAAATACAAAGTTCAGCATCGTCCACTACCGCATAATATTTTGTCATGGCTTGGCATCCTTTGTGAGGATCATAAACTACCCGCTCTCCATTGATAAAGATGCAGAGTATCCTATACACATCCTCCAAGGTAATGGTGTCCTATCCTATTAGCATGTGGAAGGAGCAGGTCTCTGAATGCCACCTCTCACACAATGTTGTCAAAATTCTTCTATTTGCCTAGATAATGGGCATGTAGGTAACATAGTAAAGGCTGAATTGCATCAATCGCCACCGCTCACTATCTCATAGTTGATCTCTAAAAGCATATGTGGTCAATCTAAACTCGCATTTATTAATAGGCACTAGTCATTTCTACACACGTAGAAACGAGAATTAGCACATATTGAACATCATTACAAAGCATCATTACCATCTATCTAGTCAAAAGTTCATCAAAAAAGTGAGTCTAAGCTAAGTCAACCCTGGTCAAAGTCAAATGCATCACGTTGACTTCAATTGTGTCACCCCAAGTCACATGCATTGTTTAATCTAGCACATGTGTCGTACCTCATAAATTACGTCATTTTACCTAACAGGGTGATCCCATAATAGTGGTTTACAACTTTTGGCCAAAGTGGACACTGAAATTATTATTTTTAACTAAATCTTCACATTCGGGCACCTATAGCAACTAAACCGTGAGGAATTTGAAGATGATACAAACTAGAGTCTCGTCACATTTTTTCTGTAGATTCTAATTTATTTATTTTCAAAAGAATTTAAATCAGATTGCACTTATTTTTCCATCTCCCACTAAAACTATTTTTTTTCAAAAAACAACATTTTTAAAAAGTGATGCACACCATATAACACATAACTATTTTTCCATGAAGGATAAAATTTTAATTCTTTCGAATTCAGATTTGTAACTCCGATATCTAGTGCTTCCACTTGGTAAGATAGTTTTTTATTGAATATTTTTTTTCTTTAATGAAGTTTTGAAGTCAAACCAATTACAATTCAGACATAACATGACCGTATAACGTGTAACTGTTTTTGTATATATCAAAATTCAATTTTATTTTTGTTGGATCAAGGACTTCAATATCTGGTGCACTCATATTTTTTCATTGTTTTTTTGATAATGTACTATTTTTCCACATGTGCAGAAAAAAGACCTTCATTTTTTATGAAAAACTTATGTTTAAGAAAACTAAAAAACAAATACATAATAAAACCAAAAAATATTAAAATTATATTCATTGGATAGCTCATTTCGAGGACTACCATAATTATTTGAAATGAATTCATTTGTTCCCCCAAAAGGTAAATCGAAAGTGATTTTTATCAGCATTTTGATAGGTTTAAAGGAGACTCATTTATAGGTATGGTTTAAAAGTAGTGAGGTTCTATCCAAGGGGGTTTGATCTAAGGTGGTTTGATCAAACCATCTTCAATTGGAATCCTTAAAATGGAACTTTTAAAGGCTTAAATCATTATATTTTCTAAAAATATGTGGTCTCAATGAAAAACATTTCCTCTCAAAAAATGTAAACCACTATTGTGGCATCACCCAACACTTGCGACACTTTATAGCTCTTTCATCATTTCACAAGTCAATTGTGACCCTTTATAACACTTGTGTCACATGGTCTAGCATATGCATCACAATCTGGTGATTGTGTCATTCGACTTTGCAGTTACGTTGGATTCTAGTGTTTGTGTCTTAAGCCCTATCAATTGTGTCATTTTATAACTCGGTCCTACCCATCCCTCATATTTGTTTTGTGATGCATCAAATTCATACAATGTGATTGTGATTGTAGCTTATGTGAATGCATATGCATCACAATGCATTTGTTTCCCTAGCCTAAAACCCTAATAAATGCACAAAAAATGAGAAATGACAAAGCAGGAAAGGGGTACTTACTGGTGCCTCTATGTCCTCTGGCAATCAGAATGTCTGGACCTGGTAGTTGCAGTGCTCTATCGCTGGAATCACCATCTTGCTACAGCTTCTCCTTGCTCTAAGCTCTTTAAATTTCTAAATGCAAAAGTGAAAATGACATGTCTTTTACCTTTTCAAAACCTATTTATAGGTTGAAAATTAGGGGTTTGCCTTTTGGGTTATTGTTGGAGGCTCTTTTGACCAACTTTGATCGACCGTTTTACTATGTTAATGACATCTGATTTCAAAACCGATCGCACCATTGATTTTTTCGTCATCAAATTGACTTATCGGGACACTTTCCAAATTTTTCCAACCCTGGGCCAAAATTCTCAAAATTTCCCAAGGAGGCATAGACACTCTATACCTTCACTGGGGCATGTTATTGACTTGTTTTCTATCACAATGTGACAAGCTATATTATGACAACGAGGGGCAAAATGTAGACACATAAAATTGACCTAGGCCTGTGAACTCAATTTTCTCCATAATTCTTCTAAACATAATTAAAACATTCGATTATGTCCTATCCATTTTCATCTATTAATTAAATAATTAGTAATTATTTAATTAATTCACATCTTTTATTTTTCCTCACTATTTAAATCAATAAAGTACATTTATTTTATTTAAATATGCCACTAATTTCTAGTCTCCCCTTTAATTAAATAAATTATTTAATTTGTTTAATTGGTCCACTATTTCCTCTTGATTATTTAAATAAATAAACTTTATTTATTTAAATACGTCTCTAATACTAAGGTCTTCTCATAATTAAATAAATCCTTCATAATTTATTTCATTATTAGTCCACTTCTTCCACAATTAAATAATTAAAATTAATATTTAATTGTCCTATTTACTTTTCCTCCAAATTTGAATAAAATCATTTATTTAAATTTCCCTCTTTCCAAGTAAATAATTTTAAATTATTATTTACTGTCACATGGTCCCAACACTTTTTGAATTAAATTAATTTTTAATTTAAAAGGTCAACTCAACCTCTTGTGGGAATTAATTTTAAATTTCTATTTTAATTCCCCACTTTCCTCTTTTTTTGTGCCACCTCTTCTTGTCACATGCATTCTCTACCTTTGATTTGATTTTTCTAAAATCAAATCTATACCCTTCATTTCAAATTTCACCCTAATGTTGCCCTAACCCTAATTGTGGGTTGCCACATTTAATTTTAGCCATTGTTCTTAGGGAATCTTCCATCTTTCAATCTTGTCCCTCTTCAAATTTTCCATTTTTATAAAATGGCATTTTCAACCTCATTTTATCATCTCATTATCTCTCATTATCTCTACATCTTGGCATCTTGCAGCTTGGACATTTCGACTTCATGCTTTTAGTCTAAAATTGTCTTTTGTAGGTTTTCCATTGTATGTAGGCTTAGTTTTACTTGCATTTTCAAGGAATCCATCAATATTTTCTAGGTCATGTCATAGGTATACTTTTCTCACACAAAATTTGAGGGAAAATAACACATTTTTAGCTAATGGAGAAGGTCCAATGAAGGTGATTCATGGAGGTAGAAGATATTTGGTGACATATTTCTTTGTTTTCATGATTTCTAACTCATTTTTTCTTCATTTCTTTACTTGGGTTTATTTTGTTTATGCTTTAATGATGCTAACATAATATTTTCCATAGTTGCATTAATTGTTATAGCAACAATGCGAGAAGTTTTAAGAGTCTAAAATCAAAAGTGATCAAGTAGAAATAGGTCATGAAGCTATCAACCATGCATTTGTAAGGAAACAATTTTTTATCCTTTGTCTCATAATCATCATTCACCTAGTTTGACCAACTGAGAATCTTTGAAAACTAGAAGCATTGTGATTTTCCATTGTATTGCCATTCAACGTCCTATGACAAGTGCCTCGTATTCTGCAATGTTATCGGTACAAGGGAAGGAAATTAGAAATAAATTAGGAATGGAGTCCCCTTGTGGTGTGATGAATAGTATACCTACTCTTGATCTATGACCAATATGAGACCCACCAAAATAAAGCTTCCAAGTTGATGAAGGTTTTGGATGAAAGATAGACTCATCCAGAAAGTCAACTATCAAAGGATGAGTTCCTTTTACAGGTGCAACTATGAGTTGATTGACTATTACTTTTCCTTTTATTTCCTTGTGTTCAACATATTGTATGTCATATTCACTCAAGATCATTACCTATTTTTCTAACCGCCCCTTCAATGGTGCTCGACATAGAAGGTACTTCAACAGGTCAATCTTTGCTACCAATTGTGTTTCTTTCTTCAACATGTAATGTCTTAACTTCTGGTCTCCAAAGAAAAATAAAAGACATGCACTTTCACTTGATGTGTACTTGATTTCATATTTTTCCAAAGTGTGACTAATGTAGTATATAGCTCATTCTTTTTCTTCATAGTCATTTTTTGCTAGCAATTCCCCTAGTGCTAAAGTGGTTGCAGAGACATAAAAAATTAAAAGTTTTACCTCAATGGGATGCATTAGAATAGGTGGTGATAATAGATAGCCTTTGATCTATTGGAAGGACGCTTGACATTTGTCATCCCACACAAAGGGTATACTTTTGCATAGCAGGTATTGAAACGGTTGACATTTATCTACAAGTTGTGCAATGAAGCACTAGATAGAGTATAATCTTCCCTATAATGTCCTTAGCTCACTAATTCCTTTTGGAAGAGGCATGTCTAATATTGCTTTCACTTTTGTGGGATCAACTTGAATGCCTCGTCAATAAACTATGTAGCCCAACAATTTTCTTGAAGTAACCCCAAAAATAAATTTCTTTACGTTCAAAGGAACTTTATATTCTTCCAACCTCTTTAAGATTTTATCTAGGAATTTGAGGTGATCCTTATGTGTCAAATATTTTTTGAAAAGTTCATTCACATAATATTCCATTAGTGTGTGCATGAGATCATGAAATATCATTGTCATGGATTGTTGGTATGTGGCCCCTACATTCTTTAGACCAAATGACACGACGTTCTAGCAATACGTTCCCCAAGGACAAGTGAATTCTATTTTATGCTTATCCTTAAGGGTGATATGTGTTGTGTAGTTTTTGCACACACGCCCCATTAAAAGTAGTGACCCTCGTTTTTGTCGCTTTTGGGTGTCTTGGCCTTTCCATTTTGGAATTTTTCTTGCTTGGGCACATGCTTGGATGTTCATCTTGCCAGTTGAAGTGGCACACTTGTGAATTTTATTGAAAATCCTGAGTTCTGAATTCATTCCAGAGTTTTCATTGTTTTAAGGAAAATTCACCTTGGCCGGATTCTCCCGATTTTTTTTTGATGTCCAGAGGTGACTGCCTTTTAACCCGGATTTGGGGAAATCCATCGAGTCCAGATTTCTCTGAAGCCCGTTGCCTTGTCGAATCTTCGGGGTTTTGTGGGCGCGACTGTCTTGTCGATCACATTAATGGAAATTGTGAGGGTTTTGGGATCGATGATATATTGATTGTTTGGGGAAGTAATTGGTCATTTTGAATTCATTTATCTACTTGTCATTTGTTTTTGAGTCTTGGAGCCTCTAGTGTTGCTAGATTGTGGATTTAGGAGTTGTTTCAACTACTGCGTTTGGATTTCATACTCGTGGCTCGTATCCTGTGTGCGGTTAAGAGTTCTTTTTTCGGCATCACTGGTTCTATTTCTTTACTTCCATGGTATGTAGATATGTCCTCTTCCTTTGCTAGTTCAATTACTCTACTCCATTCACTTTTTGGTTTTGCGTTGCTTCGTTGTTTCCTTGGGCTTGCGTGTTGTTGCTGGGCATTTTGGGTTTTCGTTATTTTACCGGTCCTCTGGATTGATTGTTGAATATTCATTTTTGGTCAAGTATTTCTATTCTTTCGGCATTTTCCTGCATTGGTTCTTGAACTTCCCATCTTGGTGTGTGAGCAAATCATGTTGGGTTCTGGTGTGTTAATGGCGGTTATTTTAGGGTTCTTAACCTAGAGCATTTCCAATCCTTCTTGAATTGTTATGGGGAAGGTCTTAAATTCATTCTTGATCTGTTGGAGGTCTAGGTTAAGTCGTTGGCGAGGTGGAGTCCTTAGATCCAGGGTTATTCAAATCATTTTTGTAAATGCAAGAAAGATGTGGATGGGTTCAGGTTTTCAATGCCTTCAAGGAATACCACTTCCCTCGGATTTCCTTGGATTTTCATAACCTTTCTCTTTGCCTCCTTTTTCCCGGATTTCATCTATCTCACCAAAATCCGTGTCATCCAGATTTACCCAAAGTTTGCGGTCGGGTCGTTACACCATCTATCTCACCAAAATCCGTGTCATCCAGATTTACCCAAAGTTTGCGGTCGGGTCGTTACACCGGGTTCTGGTGCTTTAACACTAATTTATTGAAAATCCACTTAAATCCGTTCCCTCTGGATTTTTCTGAATGTTTCGTGTCTCCTCCATTTTCTTGGGTTAGCTATAACTGTCACTATTTTCGTCAAAATCCATCTTTGGCAGATTCTTTCGGGTTTTCTGGGAAAATGTTGAATTTGATGATTAGGAGAAACTAATTTATTGATGATGTCATTGATTGATTAAATGAACTTATGCTAAGTATTCTTGGAGTTATTCTCTTATTGAATTAATGAATTAATGTGATATTATGGGGATTTGTTTGCTTGGTTCGTTGGAGTCTGTCTGGTCCGGATTTTCTCAAAAATCCTCTCCGGGGTGGAATCTGCGAAGTAAGCTAAAACCTAGTTTTTTTAGATATTGACTTCTTGTGCAGATGGCTTCTTCTAGATCTGATTGTGGTCATCTTCATTTGTTTGCAAGCAGGATCAAGAAAAGATGTTGCTGGTTGAGAAAAAGGGAAGGCAACAGATCTAGGTGCTGAGACTTCTGCCATCTCTAATGCGCAAAAGGTAAAGCTAGACATAAAGAGCAGGATTCCTGAGAGTAAACTGACTTCTATTTGGTCAGAAATATCTGATACAAATGTGGGTATGTGGGATTATGAGGAGTTTAAGGCCGAAATGTCACTATAGGGCCTTGCATTATTGGCTAGAAGGATAGTAGAATCCGGATTGGCCCATGTTGTAGGTTTTCCTCCCATAGTAAAATTTTATGAGTTGGTACTTGAATGTGCCAGGAGCTATGATAGAGGGACACGGAGAATAATTCATCCCCAGGGAAGGATTCTGGTAGAATTTAGTTCGATATCCATTGCTACAACTTTTAACATACCTAATAGGTCACATATGGTGGCCTTTGATATGGGTAGTGCCAAGAAATATTATGAATAAAATGTGGTGAAGTCCCAGTAGGTGATTAACTCTTGGTTGGAGAAGCCCAAGTCCCATTTCTCCAAGTTTCCAAAGCAACTATTCAAGCTCAAGTTCAAAAGGGAATACTACAATGTTATCACTCTTCTTAGTAGGTTGGTAGGATTGAAGAGTGTAGGTATGTTTGAGACTTGGATGTTTAATGTTATTTCTTGAATGGAACAAGGAGTGGATTATCACTGGGCAGGGGCCATAAGTACAATGATCCATGAACAGTTGTTCAGTATTTTGCAAACCAAGACCTTTACCATGACCTCCTACCTGGTGTATGCATTGGCGAGGTCTCATCCATACAAGGGGTTAAGCACTAGGGGCACCCTTGGACATAATTCTATATATGATGTATATACATAGTTGCACCTATCTGGAGGAAGTTATAAGAGATCAAATGATGCTTTCACAATGTGCATCACTAGATTCCTCCAAGGTGTAGAACATGTGAGGCTTTCTTACAAAGCTAAGGAATTGATAAAGAGATATGGGGGATGGTTCATCCATTTTCCTACTTTCTCTTACATCAGGGTTGATGGTTGTCAGAGGGATCCTTATAGGATCCCAAGGTACACCACTAATCATATCATATTACTGGAAGTCACTAGGCAAGTTTGTGACTTCTACATAATTGTGAAGGGGGAGTCACATAAAACAGGTTTTGGGAATGATTTTACCTTGAAGATAGGTATGGGTGAGATTTGTCCTTCCATCCAGTCTGCTCATGCTTCTGAGGAGGAGATGAGTACTTTTGGTCTCTCTCTTCATTCCAAAAGAGAAAGATTTGACATCACTGGTGAAGCACAAAAGAGGGCCAGTAGGGACTATAGCCATAAGGCTAATATTGAGGATTACTGAGTCAACCTCAGTGATGAATTTGAGGTAAGTTAGAAGATGTTCTCTAGGTTACCGGTGGACTTGGTAATGATATACAATGTGAAGGACATCCCTAACCAGGTGGAAGAAGATGGAAACCTAATCCAGGGTCATGTTTATGAGGCAGTAAAGGATAGGCCAGTTGGAGAAGTTGATTGGTTAGAGGAGGAGAGGATAGAATTGGATCAAGTCATGACCCCGGTGATCACGTACACCAAGATGTGGTTGAAGCACACGATGCTAGAGTTGGAGAGTGAGGGTATCCCATGTACCTATGATCTGATGGGGGACCTAGAGTCTCACTCTGCTTCTGAGGAGTCACTCAAGCAAGATATTAAAGGTAAAGAAAAGGTGGATTCACCTTTCAAAATTGAAGTTAGGGAGGTTCAAGCTGAGAAGGTAGTAGAGGTGAGAAAACAAAGGAAACCTGTTGCCAAGAAAAGGAAGCATGCCTCGAGGTAGGAAACTGAAAAGGACGAAGTGGAAGAGGAGGTAGAGACTACCCCTCTAGTGAAAAAGAAGAGGAGGCTTGTGAAACCATCACAAAAACCAGAGGAGGCTCCCAAAACTGATAAGGAGGTTGAATCACTTGTGGTAGAGGTGGAGAGTCCAGGGGAGAAAACACAAGTGTACATGAGGAAGTCTAGGACTCCTTCTCCAAAGAATGTTGTAGTGAAAGATAGTATTTTAGTGGCTACTCCCATGGTTAAATAAGAGGATATCGCCATTCCTCAGGATACTGGTAGCACACAGGAAGAACCAAAAAAGCATGAAAGTCCTAAGGATTTGGGAAAGAAAGAATTTTAGGAGGGAGACCTCTACAGTGCAGAGGGCGAGATTGACAAGGTAATATGGTCCCCTCTGGTGGAATATTTAGATTAACCTGTAGAAGAGCAAATGGATAAGTCCCCTCAATAGGAGAGGACGGCAACTAGGACCCCTTTGCCAACACAGACAGTCATGGAGAACCAAGTACAGGAGAAGGGGGATCCAGTAAGGGATGTTCCTAGGGTGGCAAATGTTGAGGAGAATGTAAATGATGACCAAGATGAATAGGGTAAGCAGGATACAGTGCCAACTGAGTCAACTATCCCAGGTTGGCTAGATAAAGAATTGAAGAGTAAGCTGGTAATTGTGGAGGATGCTCCCCCCAATTGGGATGTCGTGATGGCTAATGTTGAGAAAGGAAAAATTAGGAAGAAGGCTAGAGTTGTGTCCCAGATTGAAAGAGATGGGTTAGGCAAAAGGGTGGCTCACATTGAACAAGGATAGGGATAATGTGACTACCAAAGATTATTAGGTGTAGACTATTCACCTTGGGAATGCTTCAGTGGAGAAAGATATAGAAGAGTATGAAGGATCTAGTGCTATAATCGTGGGCAGATTGAAGAAGGCGTTGTAAACTAGACATGAGTTAGAGAGGGAGAATGAAAAAATAAAGAAATACCTATAGGAGTTGATGAAACCCTTGCAAACTATTAGCTCTTCCTCTTCTGTTCCTGGTTTCTTGACTCAGGAAACTATCTCCGAACTTGAAAGAATGAAACGCACCACACATTCTACAGTTGCTTGGTTGCAGGGTGTTCAAGCTAAGGGAGATATGGCCATCAAGGACATTTTGTGAATTGTAGGGGATGCCACGATATCAATGGATTAGTTGAAGTTTGTATTAGCTAAGGATAAGGAGGATACTGATCTCCTATTGCGGCAGACCATGACAGTCATGGGGTTTATTGAAGATAAATTAGTAAAGAGTGGGATTCTTCCTTTTCCAAGGGTTTCTGAACCTTGGGAATGGTTTGAAGTTCTACAAATGAGGCAGAAGGCCTTGAAGAGAATTCATAAGCATGTCAGGTAGATTGAGGACACCTTGACTGGTATCTATTATAAGTATCTCTCATTCTTTGAAGTTATTACGAGAAGAAAGAAGTTTTCTCCATAGCATCTTAATCTAGAGCAACTGAAGAACTAGTGGAGAGATGTATATTCTCCAACCAGTGAGGGTTCAATCACTGAACATCAACTAGATGATGTTGCAACTTATATTGTAGTTATTGACATATACTTGACTAATAGGGCTAATTGGGATAATGCAGGTAGGCAGGCGAAGGCTGACATCAAGTACCTTGAATGAAGGGTTAGGAGATTTCTAGTGCCACCGGTTGTTGAGCTAGATAAAGTCTTGTTGTCCATGCATGGTGAAGAGGATTGAGCTAAAGACAAGGATTGGAAATAGCTATATAGGGTTACATCGAGATTTGTGCTTCCCATTATTCACATACATTGGGCCGATGTCTTGTGTGGCATTTTATTGTAAATTCTTACTTCTTGGGCCGACCTATCTTAGGGATTCACTATAAAATAGACATGTTGCCTCATTTGGATAGCAAATAGGAGATAGATAAAAAAAGGCATAAGAATAGAATAGGGATTTGATATAGGAGCGAACTAGGGTTTATTTTCAAGCAAATGTTGTAACTAAAAACTGGAATTGTTGCTACTTTGGATGACTTAATATAAGAGAGATATTGGGATTTGGTATCTATCTTGTGGAGTTTCATCTAGCATGGTTCTTGTTGTTCTATATTTAAAACTGGTTATAAGTTTATGATTTAGTTGTTTGGTGATGTTTAGGGTTTCATGTTTGGAATGTTTGCAGCGATCTCTAGTCTATAATTTTTGTACTTAGTTGATTGTTAGTTGCTTTGCAAAGTTAGCCTGGACTTAACATTGTGCTTAGTTCAATTATAAGGATTTATTCATCTCAATTGCAAAAGTATTGTATGAATGAATGTTTGTGATCTGAAAACCTTTAAATACCTTAGAAGATTGCACTATTTTTGTTGAATTGCAGATTTATGTGGGTTAGAATAGAAAGTAGTTTATGAGAGATCGGTCCATTCAAAGCATTTTATCCTTTGGAATTTTCAATCTTAGGGTTAGAAGTAGTCTTAGAATTATCTCTGAAACCTTTATCTTTTTCTATTTCTTTATTATTAGGGTTTGATTTAAGATTCCAAGTATCAATTTATTGTTTGAATCTAATAAATTCGAAGTCTAGCATTTGCTCGTATTAAGGTCCCTTTGTGATTACCAACATTTTCACATCTATCATTGAGTTGTTTATGCATTGTCAAGACATGACATTAGAAACCTTGGGGTTATCTCTTTTCCATAAAGATTGACCTTTCAAGAGAGATAGGATATTATATTTTGTCCAAGTTGTTTCCGTGTAGAAAACACCATCAACAGATTGGCACTAGAAGGAGGGTCTTGAATAAGCAGGCTAGAGCGTTACCTAAACACCATCTCTCCTAAGAGGCTGAGAAGAAGAACTAGGTCTCCCCCAGGAGAAGAGGAATTTCAAGAATTACAAGTCCCCACTAGTTCAAGAAAGACCAGAGGAGGGGAAGAATTATCATCCACTCACCCACTCCCATCATCTTTGTCATCTTCATCTGACTCTGAAGGAAATTCTGCTCAGCAGCCACCACCAATCATAAATCAGCCATTACCACCCCTGCCCCCACCAATGGCTTTTCTTGCAAATAGTTTGTCTCAATTGATATTTAATAACTACAATGTTATGCCCAAGAACCTTGAGCATTTTTTCTCTAAGTTTCACACCCATGATCCAAATAGAACAACAAAAGAACACATTAGGATCTTCCAAACCTGCCTAAGGGATAGAGGAATCAACCATGAGGATTTTGCATGTAGGCTTTTCCCTTATTCCCTAGGAGAAGAGTCCTTTTACTGGTACAATAACTTACCTGCTACCTCCATTCATAATTGGACTGAGTTAGAAACTATGTTTATGCAAAAATTAAAGATTCCCATCAGTGCTAATGAGTTGTACCTATATTTTACTGGAGTAAAAAGAGAGATTAATGAGCCCATAAGATCATTTAATGATAGGTTCCACCAAGCATACACCAGATTATAGGCACCTTATGCTAGAAATTAGGCTACTACCCTAGAAATTTATTTTGAAGCCTTGGATAGCCTTATAACCAATTTCCTTAAACAAAGGACTAATCCTCTGAATACTCTACTGATTGCATATGCAGAGATTGTGAAGGTCAGCACAGACTTGAGGCAACACTTATCCAAACCTTTTCCTTCTCTGGGATCTGCAACTCACCTTGGACAAATCCAAGGCCTTAATCTGGCCTTGACCAGTCATGATCCCATGATGAATCCAATACCCTCATTACCTTTGGTTCCTCATCTAGGTCCACCTTTAAATCAGTCCCAACCTATGGCCTCTTATCCCCAGCAAAGAGCTAACCAATCCCTTCATCAGCAACAAGATGGTTTTCCTACTTATTTACAAAATTCTAAGGTCATGAGTCAGGTAGTTGATTCTGGAGGCATGCCTGTGCACCCTCCTAATGGTACTAACATAGCACAACATAAAATTCTAGACAAGGAAAGACTGGATGAGTTGTCAGAACAGGTGAAGTGGTTGAATACAAAGGTAACTTATTTGAGAAATCAGAATAGCCAGCTTCAGGTGGCTCAGAAGAATACACACTCAAATAATGGAAGGGAAAATAGGAACTGTGAAAGAGGTCAGTATTTTGATAAGAATCAGAGTTATGACAGAGGGGAAAGTTCTGGTCAGAACTTTGAGAGAAGGTAGGGACCTGGTCAAAATTTTGATAGAAATCAACAAGGTGGACAAGGATTTGACAGAGGGAAACCACCTAGGTAGAACAGGTCATGGAATACTGGACCTAATAATGGAGGGGTTCCAACTCCCTTGGATCAACCTTCCATTCAAGAGAAACCCTTGAATGGTGTATACTTGGCAGAAGCCGCTTTATCTAGTTGGTGCAGGCTCCATAAGACAAGTAAACATTCTGAGCTAGATTGTAACGAGTTTCAGACTGCAGCTTCTATTTTTCAGTATGAAGTTGAAAATAATTCCAGTGGTCAGGAAATCATGCCCACAAACCCTTATGATTCTCCAGTACTAGTACTTAATCATGCCCCATTCCCCAAAGGTGAAGAAAATGAACCAGAAGAGAAGTCTAATGACCAAGAGGATGATGCGGAGCAGGTGTTGAATGAAGACGAGATTTTCCTACTGTTTAATGAAGAAAATGAGAATGATAATGGCCCTTTGGATGATGAAGAAGATAGTGTTGAAGAATTTTAGATGTTTCAACAACCAGCAAAGAAATATGATTTAAGAAATAGACACAACAGAGGTCCATAGGTTGGAGGTCCACTCACTACTTCCATTCCTCCTAACAATTTTAATACTCGCCCAAATCCACTGGCTAGTAACAATCGACCTTATCCCCACATGCCAACACAGTACCTGTCGAAGGGAAACCATGCTGACGTGACAAAAGATAGGTAGGCCAGTGGTGGAAGGGAAGCCCATGCTGACTTGAATGTGGAGCAATTGGGTGAATACGTGACTGAAGAATTAAAGAAAATAGAGGTAAGTCTTTCTGCTCTTCGAATTATTAAGAGTTCCTACTATTAGGAATGCAGTTTTGGGTCATTCATTTCAAATATAACACCACAAGGGGTAGCTACCAATGAGGATGTCACTAAGTCTACCAACTCCCAAACACCTAGAAGTCAGTTCCCACCTGTAGACAAAAGAGGAGATAAGCATAAGGGTCAGGTTGCACAAGCTGACACCCATTTGAATTTGTTTCAAGGCAAGATGGAGATTCCTCCTTTCCTAATATTTGTTTGTATTTTTCAAAAGAATTTGCATAATTGTCTTCTAGACTCAAGAGCTTCTATGAATGTTATGCCTTTTGTTGTTTGCAAAGCATTAGGTATTACCCCTATAGCCTCTCAAAAGAAGGTTACTCAATTGGACAAAACAAAAGTGTAGTTGGAGAATTGAACATGATCCCTACACAACTTGCATCAGATCCTAGGGTGCAACAAGTGATCAATATTCAAGTTGCTGATATTCCTGATACTTATGGTTTAATATTGGATAGAGATTTCACTAAGCCATTAAATGGATATGCATCTACAGACCATTCTCATATGTGGTTACCATGGAAAGGAGTTCCAAATCAAATCCAAATTGAAAGAGAGCCCCAGATGAAATATGTAATCACTGAATGTCAAAATGTTTCGAATGAGGTATTAGTGTCTGAAGTTAGCATGGGACACTATGTGTTGGTTGCATCAGTTATGGAAGAAGAAGAGATTTTCATGTTGCATAGCTCTTTGGTCGAATCTAAATTGGAGGATAATGGTCCTGGAACATTGATTGAATAGGTAGGTGAAGCAAGTGACCAAGGGGACACGCAACTTGGTTTGTCGGATAACTTTCAGGAGTTCATCCAGAAATGTATAGAAGATCAAGCACAACTGAAAATAAGTATGAATTTTGAAGAACTATTACTCCCTAATTGGTGTAGAGTCCATGATGCCCCTCATTCTGAACTAGAATCTGGCTTATGTCAAACTGTTGTCCAACAGATACATAAATGTATTAATTTAGTTCCTCCAATTGGACTTAATATACAGGAAAAGTTAGACAAAGATAAGGGTAAGAGCCCAATTCTTCGTAAAGAGCCCCCCATTTCTGGTAAAGATTCAGAAAACCTAAAACCAAGGGAACCTTATGGCTGTTGAAAATTGAGATTCAATGGATCCAAATCCAAGCAGGGTGCTAGAGTGGGATTCGAGTTGATCAGTCCTAAAGGAAAGAATTACTTTGTTGCTCATAGACTAGTTCCAATGCACTAATAATGTTGTTGAATATGAAGTTTTGATCCATGGCTTGTTAATGGCATCAAGGAAGAAGGTTAAAATGCTACAAGTTTTCAGAGACTCTAAGTTAGTAATCAAACAAGTAAGAAAGCAATATTCATGTTGTGATAGAAGAATCACCAGTTACAGGCATAGAGTGTGGGATCTCATTGATGAATTTGATGCTTTTAATATCCAATTGATTCCTCGAAATAAAAATCAAGTCGTTGATTCTCTAGCACAAGTTGCTAGCACATTGTAGCCCCTGTCACTTTTAGGATTGAAGAAATTCACAGTTGAACTCACTCCAGTACCCTCAGTGCCCGACAACATTACTAATTTCCAGGTATTTGAAGATGATAAGCATATTTTGGATTTTATTACAAGTTGTGATTTGTTCACTTCTCAAGTTATTGATGAGATAGAGTGTCAAGAAGAATAAATTGACTTTGGAGGAATCATTAACCTAAAGACCAATACCATTCCTAGAGGTATGGTACAACTTGAATGAATTTTTGATTTAGACAAAATAAGGGATCAGTTGCAACAAGCTAAAAGGGAGTCTCTTAGTAGTCAGTGTGAAACATATAATATGGGGACACTGGAAGATATGAAGAATGTTTTTATTGGAAAAGTATGTACTCTAGAAGAAAGAAAGGGGATTATTGATACTTTACATGCATATCAAGATGTAATAGCTTGGAGCTATGAAGATTTGAAAACATATGATACCTCAATCATTACGCATACCATTCCTTTGAGGTCAGATGTCAAACCATTTAGGCAAAGATAGAGGTCCATCAATGCTTTGTTAGAACCTATTATTCAAAAGGAGGTGCAGAAATTGCTTTCAGCTTGTATTATATTTCTGGTAAGGCATTCTACTTGGGTTGTGAATTTGGTTCCAGTAAGGAAAAAGAATGGAGAAATTAGACTATGTGTGGATTTTAGGAACCTGAACCAAGCATCAGAAAAGGATAATTATCCAGTTCCCTCACTGGATGAGGTAATTCAGATCATGAATGGATCCCAAATGATGTCCTTTTTGGATAGGTATTCTGGATACAATCAAGTTATGGTACAATATGAGGATAGACACAAGACTGCCTTTACTACACAATGGGGAACTTTTGCTTACAGGAGGATGCCATTTGGGTTGATCAATGCTGGAGCTACATTCCAAAGAGCTATGGACATTGCTTTTAAGGACATAATTGGTAAGTGTATCATTATCTATATGGATGATCTGATAGTTTTTTCCAAGAAACGAGGTGATCACATAATAGATTTATGTAAAGTATTTGAAAGATGCAGAGGGTTTGGCATTTCACTTAATCCAAGGAAGTGTATTTTTGGAGTTACAAAAGGAAATTTGTTGGGAAGCATTGTCTCAGAACAGGGTATTTCTATTGATCTTAAGCGAATACAAGCTATCTTGAGGATTTAGCCTCCTGTGAGTAAGAAAGAGATGATGTCATTTTTTGGTAAGATCAACTTTGTCAGGAAATTTATCACCAGATTTGGAGAAATTGTTAAGTTGTTGAATGCTATGTTGAAACAAGAGGCGAAAGTAGAGTGGAACATAGAAGCTAAGGAAGCGTTTGTAGAGATCAAGAAATCAATTGCTGAGGCCCCTGTATTGGTGAGTTCAGATTACGCTAAACCTTTCTATATATATCCATTCACTTCTGATCACTCCTGTGCTGCAATGCTAACTCAAAAGTCTGATCGAGGCGACGAACATCCCATAGCCTTCATGAGTACACCCTTAAAGGATGTAGAATTAAGATATCATAATGTAGAAAAGAAGGCTTATGCTTTGGTTAGAGCAGTGAAGAAGTTAAGGCATTATATTTTGAGGAATAAATTTTTTTCCATAGTACCTGATCCTGCAGTAAAGTTGTTGTTAATGCAAAACAAATTGGGTGAACGAAGGGCCAAATGGGTGACTATGTTGCAGAAATATGATATGGAAATCCAACCTGTGAACCCCTAAACCTGCAAATGCACAAAGACAACAAACATGGTTAAATGTTAGATCAAAAATGCATAAAAATATGAAAGATTCCCCATAAAATCCATCTATTTAAACTAGAATTAGGAAATAAATAAACTCAAATAACAATGAAAGAAATCTTAATTAAGCTAATAGCATGATGATCCCATGGGGGAATTGGTGCCAATGAAGTGTTGCAATTGGCCATTTCCCAATTCCTAAGTTGCAATGTTGAGTGATTGAGAGAAATGGTCAAATCTCCAAAGAGATTTGAGCATAACCTAGTTATAACTTTTGAAGATGGTGATAGGTTGGATGAAGTGGGAAAAATTGGCTCTCAATGTGAAGATAGTAACTTTGCATATGATTGTGGATGAGAAATGAGGAGAGAAGTCCCCTATTTATAGAATTGAATTTGGAAGAATAGGAAAGATTTGGGCAATGTGGGACTAAGTTTCACCCAATGGCCAAATTCCACTTGTCACCATGTGAATGGTTGATGGTTGTGCACATCTTGGCCAAAGTGCCAATAAATGCATTTGATTTGAATTTGAATTTGTGAAATGACATGTTGAAGAGGGAAGAGAAATAAATTTAATGTCACTTGGCTCAAGGCCAAGGACATGTAAGAGGCATTAAATGCCTTGTTGGAAGGACCAAGTCCACTTAGCCTTTTTGAATTCAAATAAGGGAATATTTCCTTTTGATGCTTTGTGAGGGAAAGTAAACAATTAAAGAAATCAAAGTAATTGATTTATTGTGCAACTTGCATTCTCTAGAGGATTTTAGTGAGAGGGATTAATTTAATCATGGTTTTGATTAATTTAATGAAGAATTAGATGATGTGACAATTTAGACTTAAATTTATGAATTGATTTAAGCCAAGAATTGAGAGAAAAAGGTTAATTAGATAAATGATTTGATTTATTTGACTAGAGGGAAATATGTTAGATTAAATCAAATAAGGTTTAATTTATTTAATTTAATAAGAGGACTTTAGAGGTTAAAATGATTTATTTAATTAAACAGGGATGTAAGATTAATTAAATTAAATTGATTAATTTAACGATTGGAGGAGAAAGATTTAATCAAATAAATAATGATTTATTAGATTAAGAGAAAGAAGATGATGAAATGTTGAAGGTGTGATTCAAGAGGAAATGTTGTTAGTAAATTGGGATCAAGTGCTTCAATGTACTTGTTGCATTGATTCAAAGAATAAACTGATGTGATCAAGCTTCAAAATTTTCTTGATTTTTTTCAAATGACCCACTGTTGCCCCAACGGAAGGATTATGCTGGATATTGCCCCCTCGAGAGATCGAACAAAATTTTTTAAACTTTTGGATGATCTCGAGGAAAAAAAAATGGATAAGGTGCGAAACAACCTCTAGATGCCCCAGATTGTGGAAAAATACGTTCACAATGTCCAAAATGGTGCAGAATGGCCCCTAGTTAGGCGAAAACAGGATTAGGAGACAAAACTGCCAATTAGATGGTCAAATCAGGTCAAAAAATCCTAATTTTTAGGCATAAATAGACCTCAAGGGGTCACTTTCAATACATTTGCAATCTTAGCCTTTAGAAAAATTCCCTCTTTGAGCTCTGAGTCTTTGTTGAAATGGCACAACGACAGCTTCCCAAGCACGTGTCAGAGAGGGTTCGAACGTAGTAGCGGCCAGCTGGCGCAGGACCCGTGGTATGTACCCCTATCCAACTTTCACATTTATCATTTGACTTGCATTAAATAGGGTCCAAGCTCTATACAACCTGCGTGGTGCTATATGGCACAACGAAAAATGCTTTATCAACACTACGTGGTCCTCTATTGCACCACATATGCGAAGTGGGCCATGCGGGTCACTTTCGAAATTAGGGTTTAGCTGACCAAAAGTTTGACGAATGTGAATACTCCAACACACGACATAGTTAGTAAACTAGGGTTTGCCTTAAGTAGGACTGCATATGAAAAGTGCGCCATGCAGGCCACTTTGAGACTACCAAAATGTCAAACTCCACCGTGGCAGTGCAGTTTGGAACTGTCCAAACTACGTCGCACTTGCAAACAGCGCCACATTTGCTAGTTTAGGGCGAAATTCAATGTGAGATGCAAAAAAATGAAACTTTTTTCTGACGCGATGACTTTCCCTGTGTAGGAGGAGCCTGGTGTACTTTACTCGTGGGAGCACTGATGGCCAGTGCTTGGCAGACTAGCGGGTATACATGAGTTGATCCAGGAGCACCTTGGTGCCCTTGGTCTCTGGTATGTTGCTTACATCCCTCTTGTTCAGGCTCACTTAGGTATGATGACGGCCCTGGCTGAGCGATGGCATAGGGAGACTTCCTCCTTCCATCTTCCTACCAGTGAGGCCACCATCACTCTTGAGGATGTATGGCACATCCTCCGACTACCTATTCATGGGACCTGAGTCATCTATGATCCGGATGCCGACAAAGACGCTTGTTACAGGGTTATGGAGCTGGATGAGATTGAGTTTTCTGACAGTAAGATTGACTTAGAGCTATACTGCAGCTATGTGCCTGTGTATAGATTAATCATTGCTGCCATCATCTTAGCCCTTGTGGTACCTGATCGGCGAGGCCGATACTTCAGTGCAGGATGGGGACTAGCATGGGATCAGATGGTTCACCACAGGGAGTGCTTTGCTTGGGGACCGGTATTACTGGCGTCCCTCTATAGAGATCTTCATGAGTTTGTTTACTTGGATAGCAGGTCCATAAGGGCCAGAGGTACCTTACTACACATCTGGGCATGGGAGAGGATCCTAGTCCTTTTCCCAAATATTACACCAGTTCTCCTAGAGACAAAAGATCCCCTCATTTGGCGATATGGCAGGACGATGATTCATTTTTCCTTCACCGACGTAGGTGGTATTCCACACTGGCGGTGAGTTCTTGATGAGATGAGAGAGTTCATCAGGTGACCGTGGATGGGTGTCGGTCTATGGCTAGATGATGATCAACAACTCTTCTTCGCTCGACAAGATCGGTTTATGCAAGGCCGAGAGCACACTATGATTGAGAGATATCTTTCGGACAGGGTTGCTCGTCAGTTCGGGGAGGTACATGATAGGCCTATTGATCAGTATGTGGCCATCTTTGCACGTACGACCAGAGAGCCAACATGGGGTCAGCCCATCCCAATAGCCAAGGTGGTATCCTCATTTAGGCAGTTAGTGGCTAGACCATGGCCATATGATTAGGGGCCGATAGATGCGGGGTCACTCCAGCTTATAGGGCATAGTTCAGACCTCCACTCAGATTAACAGTTCTAGGAACAGTTGTCCCATGATGCAAACACAGGGGTTGGGCAATTGGTAGAGGATAGGGTAGAGGACAAGGTGGGCCACCTCCCCATCAGACACCTCCCAGAGATCTAGCACAGCAGCCAGCAGGGTAGGATGGGCAGCCTCTAGTAATTCCACAGCAGCCAGCAGGGCAGGATGGGCAGGTGCCAGTGGTAGGAGTACAACCAAGGGTTCAGGAAGCAGACTAGGCGACAACATAGGCAGTAGCACAAGCAGCTGCATAGGTAGCTGTGCAGCCAGATCCTAGAGACGCCTTGATTGCTCAGTTGAGGGCAAAGAGAGACAAGGCCAGGCAACAGGCTGCCACTCTTATAGCCGAGAGAGATCAGACACGATTCAAGGGGGATTAGGAGATTAGCTAGTGGTGCCAGTTAGAGAGCACAATCTCCACATCCTGAGGTCAATCAGTTGATATCTATGGTTACAGAGAGGCCATCAAAGAGGCCGAGTAAGACCGGCAACACTATCGATGGGTAGTGCCCTCTGCCAGTAGAGTGCTAGACTTTTTCTAGTAGACAGGGAGGCGATCGACAAAGGAGCACAGTTAGAGACAGGTGGGGGAGGGCAGCAACCAACAGAGCTAGTGCCTTGATTCACAGATAGTTTTGAATTTTTGATTTACAGGCTGTAGTACTTTGGCCTTATTGTACTTGATCCAATTTGTACCATAAGATTGTATTTTTTGATGATATATATATGAGATGATTTGCCAGTTTTTCATGATATGTGTTGATGCAAATGTATGACATGCAGTTTTGTTATTGTGTTTATGAAATGTTCTTATGATGTATGGATGCATCTCTATTTTTTATTTTTCATGCTTTGAATGGTGATCTAATGAATGAATGAAATGTATGTTAATGATGGTCCAATGATATGCAAGTGGTAATGGATGCAACTGATTATGTATAATGCAATGTTGGTGTGCAAATGGTAATGGATGCAACTGATTATGTATATGTTTTCTTAAGATGCTTAGAATAACAAATCTATATTTATTCCTCATAACTTAAGATAATGATGTGATGTAATGTGTTAATGATTGTGCAGATGCAAAGTGTATGCACTGGCAATGTTTTGGTTACTGTTATGATACCCTATTAGTATGGATAGAATAATTGAGAATCGATGAGTTAGTTAGAACCGACGATGATTTGCATTGCTAGGAATTGGGATTTTCAAAAGGTAAATTGTGTTATATTTGATAACACACATAGGTACGATGCATCAAGGTATAAGGGACCTGGATGACATGGTGCCAAGTGTGATGGAGTTTGACTCGTCAAACAGATAGGAGTACTCTTGTTCACACCTGAAAAACATAACTTTATTCAGAATGTAGTTCAGATACTCTAAACATCTCGGGCCAAAACATAAAAAGGAAAGCCTTCTTATGTGGTCAACAAGACACCTAAAACATCCTTCCTACAAACAAACAAAGTACACCTGACGAAGTTATTTTACAAGAATTTTTAACAAGCACAAAAGATAATGATCATTTCCCCATTCCTTCCTCTCTAAACCTATTTTGTTTAGGCATCATCGAGAGGTCCTTGGAATGAGCACAATATAAGATAAGTCTAAAAGACCAAGATAAAGTAAACAAACAAGATGATGTTCTTCATACCACTAGCCAAGACTAAACTATTGTGGGGTACTTGATGCTTATGTCCATTGTGGGAAAGCTTCATCCTAGGACATGTTGTGATCAGGGTTTTGGTGGGACTGAGTGGGTGATAAGCTATTGATACTCTGATTTGACCAATTTACTGACTTACTGACTTAGACCTTGAGACTTTGATGATTAGGTGCTCACTTTTTGAACTTGCTAGACTTGCTTCTGACTGACTCACCAAAGGGTGAAAGCGATGACTGATTTATTATGAGTGATGATGATCACGGGTGAAAACAAGATGGGATGGATGGACCATTTTGGGTTTTTTAGATATTTGGATGTTTTTGGTCTTTTGAAATGTTTTGAGGTTGTTTTGATTTTCAACTTTTTTCAATGTTTTTTGTTTGGGTTTTTATGATATTTTATGAATTGTTTTGGATTTTGTGTCTCGGGGGCCGATCAAGGATGGCCTTTCCTACATTTAAGCTCAAAGACGACGTAGTTCAGACAATAATTAACTTGACTGCTAATGAGATAGATGGGCAAATGGATTGCCAATGTGACGGACGCCTAAAGGACTGACCTAAATGTAGACTATATGGGCAAACGGATTGCCAATGCGACGGACGCCTAAAGGAATGACCTAAATGTAGAATAGATGGGCAAAGGGATTGCCAATGTGACAGACGCCTAAAGGATTGACCTAAATGTCTTGGGGGATGATCAAAGAGCAACCTTGCCTACATTCAAGCTCAAAGACGACGTAGTTCGGCTGATGAAAAACTTGACTCAATGAAAAGATGGATGCGAAAACGGATTGCCAATTTATTGTAATGGATGCTTAGAGGACTGAACTAATTTTCTCAGGGGATGATGAAAGATCAACCTTGCCTACATTCAAGCTCAAAGATGACGTAGTTCGACTAACGAAAAACTTGACTCAATGAAAAGATGGATGGGCAAACAGATTGCCAATTTATTGCGATGGATGCCTCGAGGACTAACCTAATTGTCTCGGGGGATGATCAAAGATCAACCTTGCCTACATTCAAGCTCGAAGACGACGTAGTTCAACTGGTGAGACGGACAAGACTGAATGATGAAATTTTGAATATTTTCTGATATTTTGACATGTTTTTGGATTTTTGATGATTTTTTTGAATGTTTTTAGATTTTTTGATTTTAGGAAGAGTTCTGAAGATATACACAAATCCAATCCACTTCCAGTTTGAAGGACATGCCCCTAGCATTTAAGCAATAGACTACTTCAATAAAGGTAGGACAAACTGACCTTAAGAATATGCCAAGTAGTACTATGGTGGAATATGATATGGGTATCAATTCATGCTATGGTATGGATGTGAGCGAATGGGTGAATGGAGGATTAGTGAAATGTGATGGGATGGATGAGTGAACCATGCATATCTTGGTAGATAGAGAGTGCTTCATTTACACTTGGCTTCTATTTGCCAGGTTTTTCACCAAGGTACTTGTCCAAAGCACCACCGAAGTGGTTTTCACTAGAGGATGATTTTTCCTTTACTGTTTTCAATTCTTTTTCTGATTTTTTTGTATTTTTATTTTTTTTAAATTTTTTTTGTTGTCACCAAGATGCCTCTTTGCCAGGTTTTCATCAAGGTAACCATTTTTTTAGGACATTTTCTGATGATTTTTTATTTTGTATTTCTGGTTTCATACCTTGCAAGTTCTTAGGCGTAAATTTTTTTGAGATGGGAGCTATTCAGAGGCTCCTGCAGAGGCTCGCCTTCTGGTGTTGCTAATTGTTATGCCCCTAATGTATAACTTGCTGTGATGATGAACGGCCCCAGCTAGTTCAGTTCAAATTTTCCTTTGCTTTTAGGGTTTGACACATTTTTCTGGTTCTCCTTGAGCACAAGGTCACCAAGTTGGAAGGTGCGTTGCCTGAACTTCTTGTTGTAGCTTTGTTTCAAGCAATTCTGATAGACCTGTAGATGATTGAGGGTGTCCATGCGCCATTCATCTTATAACTCCAACTCTTCGGTCTTGTAACCCTATACTCCTCATCTGTAATGAGGTTCTGCAGTGATATCCTCAGTGATGGAAGCTCGATCTCGATAGGGAGGATGGCTTCTGATCCGTAGACCAGGGAGAGTGGGGTGGCACCTATTGGCATGCGGATGCTGGTGCAGTAGGCCCATAAGGTAGGATTTAGCTGAAGATGCTAGTCATGACTAGAGTCATTGATTGTTTTCTTGATTATTTTCAAAATGGTTTTATTGGTAGCTTCTGCTTGGCCATTTCCTTGTGGATAATATGGGGTGGAAAAACAGTGTTGGATCTTGAATTTTTCACATAATTCACGAACATCCTGATTCTTGAAAGGTGTCCCATTATCAGAGATAATGGATTGGGGAACACTGTATCAGCATATAAGGTAGTTCAAGATGAACTTGGATATCTACTTTCTAGTGATGTAAGTCATGGGAATTTCTTCAACCCATTTTGTGAAATATTCAGTGGCGATGATAATGAACTTATGGCCATTTAAAGAGGTGGGTGAGATTTTTCCTATGAGATCGAGCCCCCACTAGGAAAAGGGCCAAGGTGTAACAATGGGATGCGATTCTTTAGCTGGTGCATGAATGAGGTCTCCATGTTGCTGGAACTGTAAACACATTCTGACAAAATCATGTGCCTCTCTCTCCATGGTAGGCCAATAGTATTCAGTTCTCAACAATTTCTTGGCTAAGGTCATACTGCTCGAGTGTGAACCACAAGTGCCACTATGTACCTTAGTTAGAGAAGTCAAGGCTTCCACAGGATTTAGGCAATGTAGCAAGGTCCCTTCAATGCTTCTACGGTAAAGGGTGTCTCCTAAGATGACAAAACGTGAGGGTCTTTTAACAAAGGTTCTTTTAAGGTTTGGGTTTAAGTCAGTTGGGAGGACTCTTATTCTCAAGTAAGTGTAAATTTCATGGTACCATAGATCACCAGGATCAACGAGTTCACACGCGTATTCTGACTCTGGTACCTCGAATGTGGGTACGAGAAGCTGTTCTATCAAGAATTCATATTTTGAGACATTGCGAGGGATATCTAATAAAGATCCAATCGTTGCCATGGCGTCTACTGATCTGTTATTATCTCTTGGTATCTACTCAAATGTTATATCAATGAATGATTCCCTGAGGCCTCTTACTAACTTCTTGTATGGAGTAAGCTTGTCATCTTTGGTTTGGTATTCGTCGTTGACCTGATTGATGATGAGTTGTGAATCCCTATAGACTTTTAACGCCATGATTCACCACTGTGTTGCAATTTTGACACCTATGGTCAGAGCCTCATACTCTGCAATGTTATTAGTGCACGGGAATGCCAATTTGTAAGACCTGGGAATACTGTCTCCTTGTGGGGTGATAAAGAATACACCCGCTCCTGATCCATGTTGTGTGTGTGAACCATCAAAGTATAGTTTCCAATGGTCGACTGTACTAAGACTGAAAATGGACTCATCTGGAAACTCTGATATGAGTGGGTTGTCTGCATATATTGGAGCCTCTGCTAGTTGATCTATAATTACTTGTCCTTTGATCTCCGTTCGCTCTACATACTCGATATCATGTTCAGATAGTATCATCACCCATTTAGCCATTCTTCTTGTAAGCATTGCTTTAGACAATAGATATTTGAGGGGGTCTATTTTGGTGATTAGCTTAATTTGGTGAGCTAGCATGTAGTGTCTGAATTTCTATGTTGCAAACACCACTACCAAGCAAGATTTTTCTATTGATGTGTAGTCGAGCTCGTGCCCTACCATTTTTCTACTGATATAGTAAATGGCCCGCTCGGTCCCATTTTCATCATGTTGGGCTAAAAGTGTACCAAGGGTGGCTATCTTTACTGAGATGTACAAAATTAATGGCTTCCCAACAATTGGTGGCATCGACTAGGTGGGTTGAGTAAATATTCCTTGATTTTACCGAATGCTTGCTCACATTTTTCATCCCACCTGAATGCTACTCCCTTTTGGAGTAGGTGTGAATAGGAAATCTTCTTATCTGCTAGTTGTGCTATGAATCTTTGTATGGACTGGAGCCTACCTTGTAATCCTTTGAGTTGATTTAGTGTTCTTGGTGCTTCCATATCGAGGATTGCTTTGAATTTGGCCGGGTCTACTTCTATCCCTCTCATTGAAACTATGTACCCTAGCAGCTTTCCTGATTGTACCCCAAAGACACATTTCTTTGGGTTGAGTCTGACTTTGTATTTTTCCAGCCTATCAAAAATTGCACCTAGGATCGCTATGTGGTCCTCTCTTTTCCTTGATTTAGCCAATATGTCATCCACATAATCTTTGACAGTTTTTTGAATCATGTCATGAAAGATTAGCGTCATAGCTCTCTGATAGGTAGCCCCTACATTATTTAACCCAAATGGAATCACGTTCCAGCAATAGGTGCCCCAAGGACATGTGAATGCTGTGTTATGTTGGTCCTCCTTTGCGATCATTATCTGATTGTACCCCAAGAAGCCATCCATTAGGGATAGCATCTCATGTCCACTATCATATCAATGTTGGGTAGTGGAAAATCATCCTTAGGACATGCTTTGTTGAGGTCTTTGAAATCAGTGTAGATGTGGATGCATCCATTCAGTTTTTGAAACTGGTACAAGGTTGGATACCCACTCTAGATATTCAATTGGGTGTATGAAGCCAACATCTAGGATTTTTTGCAATTCTATTTTCACTAGCAGAGCTATTTGTGGGTGCATCTTTCTCAACTTTTGCCTAACTGGTTTAGCTCTAGGGTAAACAGCTAGATGGTGGACCACTATTTTCAGATCAAGTCCCGGCATATCAGCATAGGTCCATGCAAATTTTTCCTTCCTTTCTCTTAAGAATGCGGCCAACAATTCTTGTTCTTCTGTTAGAAGTCTTTGAGCATAAAATGTGATATGTGGTGTTACCTCTGTTCCCAAATTGATAGGATCACACTGTTCTGCCAGGACTGCTGATTTTTCTTGATGTATCACAGTGAGGGGAAGATTGAATCCTTCATCCTCTAGTGCCTCAAATAGGTTTTCACCTCTGGATGCGTCCTTTATTTTTACTGTTTTATGGTCAGAGAGTGCCACAGTGTGGTTTTCACTCAAAAACCCTGAGCTTATTCTTGATATCTTCCTTTTGCGACTAAAGGACTCAATCGTCTCCCCATAATATGCCTGAGTGTCCAATGTCATGTTGAACCCTGCCCTGTGATCCCCACACAGAACTGTATCCCTTAGTCCCATAAATTCCAAGAGCGCCTCATCATTTTCAAATGAGTCTAAAATAAGTGGCCCTCATTGGTCGTGATCAATGAGTTGGGGGTATACCAAGGTGATCTGGTGGGTTTGACTCAGTTTGACTCGGTTGGTGAGGCACTAATCATTAGTGCGAAAGAGTTCTCAAAAGACCTAGGAAGGTCAGCTATGGTATCCTCATCGACACTACTAGTGCAAACGTCAGTTATGTCAAACGTGAAATTATCAATGGGCTGACTTGTGGACACAAGTAACTGAAGGGCGGTTGCCCATGACCGAGGGGAGGTTCTGACAGCTCTACTAGTGGTATCTCTGCCACGAACGGTTATACTTAGAGGATTACATCCAAGGCCAAGGCTCCTCATTCTTCTTTCTACAATGATGGGTTCCAGACGTCCATCACTATTTCTTCCAAGGCTTTCATTCCTATTATAGCCCATTACGAGCATCATTTGCAATCCTCTGTTATTTTCCTCCATTGGTAGGGTGGGGGTAGGTTCAACATCACGGTATATTGAATTTGCAATGTCTTCCTCATCAACATTTTCCTGACTCAGATCTCCCCAATGGTGGAATCCAGAAGGGTCTGCCACAAGGGTGCGAATAGGTGTTTCTATTGGTTGAGGTCGCCCATGTGTCCTAGGAGATTGTGGTAACTCTCCTATAACAAATTCATTCCTTTTCATTCTATAGTCACCGCATCCATTGTCCTAGATCATGTTCTTGATTTCGGATATATCAGGGATTGTGGGTGTCTCTATCGCAGAAGTGGAGGTGAAGTTGGCTGGGTCGACATATGAAGTGGATGGCCCTTCATCATTCTTTGGTACTTGAGGGATTTTATAAAACTTGGCTTCCAAGTTTTTGCATTCCTCATTTTGATGTGAGAACTTGATGCATTGGTGATATGCCGAAGCCATCGCCTTCATTCCATGAATCCAAGGACATCCTAGGAGGATGTTATATGGTAGATCAAGGTCAAGGACCTGACAGGCGGTCTCCATAGTTGTCGGTCCCACTTGGATGGGTATTTTGATAGTGCCTTGAGATACTCTTTCTTGGTCATCATACGTCCTTATTGTGATGCTTTTATTATTGTTAATGGAATCCTTCGCGAATGCCAATTTCTTTATGCGTTTAAGAGAGCAAATGTTAAAGCCTGTGCCTCTATCCACCAAGACTCTTTTAAATTTCTTTTTATGGACTAGCACTTGTAGATGAAGTGTGCGGTTATGAGATGGCTGCGGGGGGAAGTCCTGATCAGAGAATGTTAGGAGATTCGGGGTGACAATATTTCCAACCATAGCCTGGAATTGATCTGGGTCAAGGGTGGCAGAGATGGTGGACGTGGCTAATGCTTCATCAAGGATCTTCCTATGTGCTGTAGAGATTTTCAAAAGTTCCATGATGGAAATTTGGGCGGGGGTTCTTTTTAGTTTGTCAATGACATTGTAGTCATAGGGGATGACTTTTGTATTAGAAATGGGGGTCTTATCTAGTGCCCCTGTAATGGTGACCTTTCCACCACATGTGGTGACTCCACAGTTAGTGTTGGCACCTTTAACATTAATGACTATGACCCATTCATCAACGCATCCAACTATCTCTTCATACACTAGATTAGCACTAGCGTATTTCTATTTTCCTTTGTTGTTCCCTTGATTGTTTCCTTGATTGTGGTTAGGCATCAGATTTGTGTATATTTTCAGATCTTGGTTTCCGGTTGGTTGTTTGATATTGATGATCTTATCCTCGATGAGTTCTCGGATAATGTTTTTCAACCTCATGCAGTTGGCAGTGGTATGTCCTCTGACCTTGTGAAAGTCACAAAGAAGGTTCTCGTTATACCATGGCGGTTTGGTCATGGGTTCTATGTATTTCTTAGAGCTAAAGATCTTGATTAGATTTTCTTTAACCAACTTCTTCATGATGAACTCGATAGATTCCCCAAGGGCTGTGAATTTCCTCTTGGGGGGATATTTTCCCTGGGGAGGTGGTCCTCCTTGATTACCCAAGTTATTGATTTGATTGGTGGGGAGTGGTTGTTGATGTGCTACCACTGCATTAGTATGCACATTATTGTGATGGGTTTGAATGTTTTTCTTAGGGGATGACCACCTTAGCATCAACCACGTCGTCATTAGTGATATTTTTTTCCTAGACCAGGTTCGAGGTTTATCATTATAATTATTGGATAGGCAGTTATCTTGCAACAAAGTGAATGTTGATGCGCCTCCTCGTGCAGTAAGGGCTCTTTCGATGTTGAGCACCTTTGAGATCAGCTAGTCATATGACGTGATGCATTGCATTTTCAAGTAGAATGCCAGGTTTTCATCCAGGTTGGATATGATTGTGCAAACCTGTTGTTCCTCCAGCATGGTCCACTTGCTTTGATTGGCCTTGGATCACCATCGTCACAAGAAGGATGTGAACAATTCTCCTTTTCTTTGTTTTAGCATGGATAGTTCTTCCAAGCTAACATCTGCCCCCATGTTGAAAGCACGGTTCTTAAGGAAAGCATCCACAAATTCTTGGAATGTTTTAATGCCCTTGGGTAGGTGAGAAAACCATTCAATGGTGGGACCAATCAAGCTTCGAGGGAAGAGTGGCATTAGATATGTGTCATTGTATGCCACCTCCATGCAATGCACCTGAAATTCCCTGATGTGATTTTTCAGGATTTCGTCTCCCACTATACTTATTGAACTTGGGGATTTCGAATCCCTTGGGGAATGGCACAATTGTAAGATCCCTTTCAAATAGATAGGGACACAAATTTCTTGGCATTCTGGTTGTTTTCCCTGATTGAAGATCCAACACTTGCTGTGAGAGCAGCTTGATTTGTGTTGCGACATCATTATGCGAATCAAGGGGTGGGATGAATTTATTTTGTGAGGCTGGGGGAGTTCCATGGGTGGAGGGAGTACTCATGGGTGTTTGCTGCAAACTTG
Organism: Sequoiadendron giganteum; assembly: GCA_007115665.2. Taxonomy (NCBI): domain Eukaryota; kingdom Viridiplantae; phylum Streptophyta; class Pinopsida; order Cupressales; family Cupressaceae; genus Sequoiadendron; species Sequoiadendron giganteum. The sequence continues at coordinate 518,009,071 of CM021107.1, forward strand.
GTTGTGTGTTCAAGGCCTGCTGGTATGCTTGCATTTGTGCCAACAATGCTTGTTGTTGGTCTTGCTGCTGTTGTTCTAACAATGTTTGTTGCTAGTCCATCTGTTGTTGTTCCCATGAAGCCTATTGTTGGTCAAGCTGTTGTTGAGCCAATAGAGCTTGTTGTTGGTCTAGTTGTTGTTGTGCCAACAAAGCTTGTTGTTGGTTGAGCTATTGTTGCACCAATAAAGCTTGTTGCTTGGCTTGCTACTATGCCTGAAAGTCTTGCAGTGCTTGTTGGTATGTTTGTCGATGGATTTCTTGTAGTTGCGCTTGGTATTGTGTGTGTGCCTATTGTTGGGCTTGTGCTTGTGCTTGATTTTTCTACTTTTGGTTGAGTACCCTCTATTGGTTGGCTTTTTGGGCAACTTGCATCATGGTGATGAAATAATTTGATGTGTTAGCTTTTGGTGGAATGGGCGGTGGATTAGGGATGATGCCAACTATCATGGTGAGTGGGAGGGTGGCTTTGGTGGTTGGGATTTGGGTCATTGGAGGAGTGGTTGAGATGCTTGGTCCGTGAGGTGGTATGTTTTGGGGGATTTGCGGATTGACCAATGTATTGACTATGGCAGCTGGGGTGGTTACTATTTGTGATTGTGATGCTACCGTCCAAAGAAGTGGACTTGATGTGACAGTTAGATTTCCTTGATTTGTGAAGCTAGCAGTTGGTAGGGGGGGAAGTCCCAACCCAAAATATGCTATGGATGCAGGTGATAATGGAGGGAATGATGGTATGTTCCTTGGGAAGAGTGATGATGAAGATGGGTCAATGATTCATGTTGCTCCAAACAAATTACCTTCCTCCTGTGAAGGAGAGGATTGTATGCTTAGTGGATAAGCTGGTGTGGCATGGAATGAAGTTGAATCCACCTGATTGTGAAAGGTGAGTGGGACATAAGGATGTGATGGGTTTACTAGAACAGAGTTTTTCGGCATGGTGGTGATTGCTACCTCTTTGTTGATTACAAGGCGATGCTTTTGTAACTCTCGAAACATGGAACTCCCTTTGTTTACATTTGGTGAGGTAGGTGTGATGGTTAAGGTGGTGTGAGGTATTTCTTGATTGAAATTTGATGTTAGGGATGTATCTGTAAGAGGCATGTCCATACTAGTGCCTAAGTCAAGGTCGGAAGGGAACAGGACCCCTCCTTCTGCTAGCGTGGTTAAGTATTTGAACATGGCACTTACAATCTTGTTGTTCTCTAGATTTTGAACCATTTTCATCATTTCAGATTGTGTCATCCCTATGTCTTCATTTATGATGTCCTCTTCAAAGCTCTCCTCTTGAGGATTTTGTTATGGTAAAGGAGAGTTTGGTGGGGGAGTGCTTGATCCCGCACAGTTTATTTCAGAAGCTACTTGGCTCATGTTCATGCAAGTTGATATTTCACTGATATTTTCCATGTCTTTCTTGTATTGCGATCTTGTTTGGACCATAAAAGTAAGGATCGTGTGATCTTAAATCTCTTAAGCCTGAAAAGAGAAGAACTAGGGAAGCTAAAGAAGATCAAAGAGGGTGGTAATGATGATGGAATAAGTGGATGGAATGAGTGAGTGAAATATTTTGAAGAACTCTTGAAGGGTTATGTTAAACTATTTTTAGGACTTGAATTGATGGTGATAGTTTGACTAGATGTGTTAAGTCAAACGAGATTGCAGTGAAGTTGTAGTCCCTAGGAAGTTGTGTTATCTTTGGGAAGAAATTGCACAAGGTGATTTTATGAACTAGTAAACCTTAGGAAGTTGCGTTATCCTAGAGGTAAATTTGTTCAAGAGACTTGATTATCTAGGCTAGGTGTGTTAAGCCAAGATAGGGTGATATTGATTTAGCCCTTTTAGTTTAGCACGAGTGATTTTTCACGAATTCACAAAAGATTTGTTGATGGGATGTGGTTTGACTTGATGGATAGGTGGATGAAGATGAAAACTTTTGATCTTTAGACTTGAACCTAGACACTACTCTTTTTACAAGACCTCGGTGTTGAAGAACATGCTAGAATTCCTGTGTGAGGAAAGAAAACTTTTCAAAAAGTCCAGGATTCTGTTGATAGTAAAACGCATACAAAGTTGGATTACTCCTGGAAGCCTTTTTGTAGAAGTTGTATACTATTCTTTCTCTTACTTCAAGGAGCATTTCAGAGCATTGTTCACGGGATTTTTGACTTATCTTTTTGAACTTTGGTTTCAGAATTTTGATCTTTCGAGAAATCATTTGGAACAACGCACACAAGGTTCAATTTGTCTCTTATCTTGTTTTAATGAATTCCTTTTATCAAAAGACACTTGCTTGCTTATGTTCCAAACTATATGTCTAATGCCCCACTCCTTTTGTCATCCCACAAAGTCCATTATGTGGAAATCAAGGAAAATAGGGAAAAAGTCTCCTATGTTTCCTTCTTGAAAACAAATGATGATAGAATCCAAACACTTAGAAACCTCTAAGGATATGATCCCTAGGGAAAGCAAAAGTGTTTAAATTCATCAAAAAAGGTATTTGTTTCCTCAAAGGTCTTTTGAAATTTGGAGGTCTTTGTGAGTGTTTGTTTTCAAATGTTTTGCAAACCAAGCAATGTGTTCTTCTCTTCCAAGCACTTTTTACAACCCTAGGATGATGAGGCAATATTTTGTTGGGTTCCCACTTGGACGAATCCAGTTGCGCATATCTTGTGTGGATGGCTAAATGCTTGACCACACTAGCTCCCCTCCATGACACACACTTCTCGGGTCAGCCAAACATTAGTACCCATGAATCTCCCATGGCATACCTTCCATCTCTACAACAAGACCGCATGTATAACGTGGGGAGGCTTCAAAGGACATGACCTTTTGCACCAAAAAAATAGACAAGGTTTTGCCATTTTTCTAAACAAGGGGTTTTAATGTGGGCATTCCATTCGTGGGGGATTATCCAACATCAGCAAGAGTCCATTTCTGTCCATCTCATTGGAATAATCCTCGTGACTCTTGAACTTTCCTCAAGAATCCACACTTATATACTGGTTGGGAGTCGCTTGGCTTTAGCGTGTTCCCGGTTGGGTCATTCCCTTGGGTGAGTACTTTTTTCCACAAGATAGGCACTCTAAGATAGACAATAGCAAATAAACATATATGTAGTTCAATCAACCTTCATTTAGAAACAAAGGGAGAGCAGAGGCAATATTTATACTCACACTCGCATGTGTTGTTCAATTTTAAACATCCAAATTGAAGTGTGGAGGCAATCCTTTATGCAGCTTAGTGTCAGTAACAAGACTTTTGATTCTCAAGATCATCGTGAGGCACGAGAGAAGCGCATACGCCTTTTCAAGTGACACTAATTTTCACAAAGGTTTGCAAGACACAAAAATTACATGTTCATTTTAATTCCTTCAAAGCAATGATGAATTCTTTTAAGCACCAAAGGAAGTGTGAGTTTGCCTTGTTCAATTCTTATCCTTTAAAAAAAATCTAGTACATTTGTCTAAAGTTCTTTTTAGCCCCTTGCCAACTTTTTGAAAAGAAATTTGATTGTTTATTTTAGAACCCAAAACAAAATTACTGGTCCTAAGTCAAAAGGTATTAAAAAATTTCTCTTTTAAACAAGAATTTTAAAATTCTCAAAGAGTGTTAAAAAACATTTTGTATGTAATGGGTATGATATCATGATGAACTTCTTCCTTGGCTTTTCCTCATATCCAACCTACAAAATAACAGAAAACTAGGGAGCAATAATATAACTAGCAAAGTCAATAATCAGAAAATCCAAAAATTATGAAACACATGCTAAATTTAAAAGTGACTGTTCCCCGCGGCGGAGTTAGCGGGTACGGTGCTGCTTATCAAATAGGCAGTGCCATACAATGCTGCACGGTCGACTGTATACGGTGCTTTGTAGAAATAGAGGTTGCGGGTGTGGTGGAATTTGGCATGCGGTGGAGTTTGGAAGCGGCGGAGCCTGCCAAATTTTTAAATTTCAAACATGGGAAGCAATTGCGGTGTTGTATAGTGTCGCGGTCTTCCATGGGTGCGGTGCAATACAACACCATGTCTAAGTCAGCGGTGCAATACAAGACCGCGTGACTGATCCACGGTGAAGTTTCCTGTGTGTGGTCAAAAAAATGTGAAAATGATGAAATTTTTCACAAACAAACGTGATGAGATGGTTGCAGCCCTCCTTCTAGCGCCAAAATGTGAACCCCTAAACTTGCAAATGCACAAAGACAACAAACATGGTTAAATGTTAGATCAAAAATGCATGCAAATATGAGAGATTCCCCATAAAATCCATCTATTTAAACTAAAATTAGGAAATAAATAAACTCAAATAACAATGAAAGAAATCCTCATTAAGCTAATAGCATGATGATCCCATGGGGGAATTGGTGCCAATGAAGTGTTACAATTGCCCCTTTCCCAATTCCTAAGTTGCAATGTTGAGTGATTGAGAGAAATGGTCAAATCTCTAAAGAGATTTGAGCATAACCTAGTTATAACTCTTGAAGATGGTGACAGGTTGGATGAAGTGGGCAAAATTGGCTCTCAATGTGAAGAAAGTAACTTTGCATATGATTGTGGATGAGAAATGAGGAGAGAAGTCCCCAATTTATAGAATTGAATTTGGAAGAATAGGCAAGTTTTGGGCAATGTGGGACTAAGTTTCACCCAATGACCAAATTCCACTTGTCACCATGTGAATGGTTGATGGTTGTGCACATCTTGGCCAAAGTGCCAATAAATGCATTTGATTTGAATTTGAATTTGTGAAATGACATGTTGAAGAGGGAAGAGAAATGAATTTAATGTCACTTGGCTCAAAGCCAAGGTCATGTAAGAGGCATTAAATGCCTTGTTGGAAGGACCAAGTCCACTTGGCCTTTTTGAATTCAAATAAAGGAATATTCCCTTTTGATTCTTTGTGAGGGAAAATAGAGAATTAAATAAATCAAAGTAATTGATTTATTGTGCAACTTGCATTCTCTAGAGGATTTTAATGAGAGGGATTAACTTAATCATGGTTTTGATTAATTTAATAAAGAATTAGATGATGTGACAATTTAGACTTAAATTTATGAATTGATTTAAGTCAAGAATTGAGAGGAAAAGGTTAATTAGATAAATGATTTGATTTATTTGACTAGAGGGAAATATGTTAGATTAAATCAAATAAGGTTTAATTTAATAAGAGGACTTTAGAGGTTAAAATGATTTATTTAATTAAACAGGGATGTAAGATTAATTAAATTAAATTGATTAATTTAACTATTGGAGGAGAAAGACTTAATCGAATAAATAATTATTTATTAGATTAAGAGAAAGAAGACAATGAAATGTTGAAGGTGTGATTCAGGAGGAAATGTTGTTAGTAAATAAAGATCAAGTGTGCCAAACCAAATTTGTTCATTTTTCATGTCTACACAACCTATGAAATTGGTCAGGGGATAGGGACTTACAAAGACAATGGCTGAGACGGGACCTGAAATCATAGCTCAACATTATCACCTTCAAGAGGTATCACCAGGAGACTGGTATGATGAAATCATTTTCTATTTGCTTAACCAGTGATGCCTCGATCACCTTAACACAGTTTAGAGGTGGGCTTTGTGCCTGAAGAGTGGAATTTTTATGATGAAAGGTTGCATCTTATATAAGAGAAATCATGAGGGGGTGTCCTTAAGATGCTTAGGAAAAGAGGAGGCTACTAGAGTGATGATTGAGTTTCATGAGAAATATGATACAGGCCATGGTTCTACATTATCCACTACAAACCAGATCCTGAGAGCAGGATATTATTGGCCTAATTTGTTTAAAGATGCACACCAACATGTGAGGATTTGCCACATATGTCAGACTACGACAAGTAAGGAAAAACATGAAGCTCTTCCACTTCAACCAGTCATAGAGGTTAAACCGTTTGCTCAGTGGGGTATGGAATTCATAGGTCCAATTAATACATCATCTTCTGTGGGTCACATGTATATTCTTACCATAACTAATTATTTTACTAGGTGGATGAAGGCTCTTGCTTGTAAACAATGTACTTCAGACATGGTAATCAATTTTCTCGAGTCTGGAATTATCAATCGTTTTGGTTGTCCACTATCTTTAGTTTGTGATAATGGTCCCGCATTTTCATCACCGAAATTTTCTAATTGGGCATATGATCATGGGATTGTTATTAAATTTTCATCCAATTATTATCCTCAGGGTAATGGCCTAGTTGCGTCTTCCAATAAGAACCTATTGATAGTTATCCGTAAGTTGTTAGAACAAAATACTAAGGATAGGCACACTCAGCTCCGATTTTCTATTTGGGTTGATCGTACTAGACAGAAGGCATCCATAGGAACCTCTCCTTATCACCTAGTGTATGGTTTGGAACCTATGTTTCCTATCCAATTGAAAATCCCTACCTTATAGTTTATCAATGAATACTACAATGGGGAAGATAAGTGTGAAGCTCATCTAGCTTAGTTGTTACACCTGGAAGAGAAAAGAGATGAAGCCCTAGAAAAATTTGCTAAGCATCAGGGTGTGGTGAAAAGATGGTTTGACAGAAGAGCTAAGGTAAAGGCCTTTAGAATTTTTGACTTGGTTCTATACTAGGATAAAGCCCAAGACCATAAGGGAGAGCATGGTAAATTTTACAAACTCTGGCTTGGTCCTTACCATGTTTTAGAGATTCTAGGAGATAATGCTTTTCTTTTCAAAACCCTCACTGGTGAGGATATCTCGCTGCCTGTCAATGGGCAGTATCTGAAGCATTATTTTCAACCTTGAATTGTTATGCAATTCATCCTATACATAGTTAAGTAGGTTTTTCTTTTGCTTTGTTTTTTTTGCTTTTCTTTGCTTTGCTTGCTTCGTTTTGGTAGTGTAGGTTTGCTTTGGTTCTTTTCCTTTTCTTTTGGGTTTCCTCCTTTCTTGGGGTTGTTACAACTGTACAACTGGCTCTTTGCTTGGGATTATTCTAGAAATTTCTTTTATAAACTCTAATCAATTCTTAGAGTCAAGTGGTGGAAGTCTTCTATCTGATGTCCCTTGCACTTGGAATTAGAGTTGCTTGTTCTGGGCACACTTTGGAATATATTTGGGTCTCACATTTTCGCACTAAATTTTAAAATTTTTGGAGTTGCATAGGATTCTTAGGTGATTTGATCTAGTGAAAAATCTTACATTCTGCTTCAGTGCCATTGTGTTCCTCATCCCTAAGTGTGAGTTTCATTACTTATGAAGGTGAATGAGAAAAGAAAAAAAAGAAGAAAAAAAAAATAAGAAAAGAGACAACATTGAAAATCTAAATAAGCTTCACCTTATCAGGAGTATCCTAGTATCTCTACTGGGGCTATAGACGCCTGACTGGTAGTAGAGCTATGCTTGGGAGGATCAAAATGATAACCTCACCGGGGCTATGGACGCTTGACTGGCAGCGAGGCTCTATCTAGGTTGCCTTTGGAGTTAGAACTTTTATGTAGCATGGTCAGATCTTCCTAGGTTCCCATTGTACCCAAGGAATGAAAAGCAATAAATACACAATACACACACTCAGACCCTGGTATATGAAAAGGTCTTCTCGCTTGTAATTTCTAAAATTCCGTTAATAGGTGTCATGATGAGAGAATTGAAACCAAAGATTCTGGGTTCTTGATTCTAGTCTTTTTTTAAAAATGCTCTGGAGCATTTTCCCAGCGGAGTCGCCATTTGTTGTGCATTTTTTGCACACACGCCCCACTGAAAGTAGGGACCCTCATTTTTGTCGCTTTTGGGTGTCTTGGCCTTTCCATTTTGGAAATTTTCTTGCTTGGACACGTACTTGGATGTTCATCTTACCAATTGAAGTGACACACTTGTGAATTTTATTGAAAATCCTAAGTTCTGAATTCATTCCAGAGTTTTCTCTGTTTTCGGGAAAATCTGCCTTGGCCGGATTTTTCCGATTTTTTTTCAATGTTCGGAGGTGACTTCCTTTTGACCCGGATCTGGGGAAATCCATCAAGTCTAGATTTCTCCAAAATTCGTTGCCTTGTTGAATCTCCGGGGTTTTGTGGTCGCGGTTGTCTTGTCGATCGCATTAATGGCGATTGTGTGGGTTCTGGGATCAATGATATATTAATTGTTTGGGGAAGTAATTGGTCATTTTGAGTTCATTTATCTACTTTTAATTTGAGTTTGAGTCTTGGAGCCTCTGGTGTGTTGCTGGATTATGGATTTAGGAGCTATTTCGACTGCTATGTTTGGATTTCATACGTGTGGCTCGTATCTTGTGTGTGGTTGAGAGTTGTTTTTTAGCATCACTGGTTCTATTTCTTTGCTTCCATGGTATGTAGATATTTCCTCTTCCTTTGCTAGTTCAATTAATCTGCTCCATTCACTTTCTGGTTTCGCATTGCTTCGTTGTTTCTTTGGGCTTGCGCATTGTCGCTGGGTGTTTTGGGTTTCATTATTTTATCTGTCCTCTGGATTAATTGTTGAATATTCATTTTTGGTTTGGTATTTCTATTTTTTCGGCATTTTCCTGCATTAGTTCTTGAACTTCCCATCTTGGTGTGTGAGCAAATCATGCTGGGTTTTGGTGTGTTAATGGCAGTTATTTTAGGGTTCTTAACCTAGGGCATTGCCAATCCTTCTTGAATTGCTATGGGGAAGGTCTTAAATTAATTCTTGATCTGTTGGAGGTCTAGGTTAAGTCATTGGTGAGGTGTAGTCCTTAGATCCAAGGTTATTCGAATCATTTTGGTAAATGAAAGAAAGATGTGGACGGGTTTGGGTTTTTGATGCCTTCGTGGAATTCCTCTTCCCTCGAATTTCCCTGGCTTTTCTTGTTCTTTCTCTTTGCCTCCTTTTTCCTAGATTTCATTTGTCTCGCCAAAATCTGTGTCATCTGGATTTACCTGAAGTCTACGGTCGGGTCGTTCTGTCGGGTTCTGGTGCTTTAACGCTAATTTATTGAAAACCCGCTAAAATCCGTTCCCTCTAGATTTTCCTAAATGTTCCGTGTCTCCTCCATTTTCTCGGGTTAGCTATAACTGTCGCTATTTTCACCAAAATCCATCTCTGGTGGATTCTTTTGAGTATTCTGGGAAAATATCAAATTTGATGATTAGGAGAAACTAATTTATTGATGATGTCATTGATTGATTAAATGAACTTATGCTAAGTATTCTTGGAGTTATTCTCTTATTGAATTAATGAATTAATGTGATATTATGGGGATTTGTATGCTTGGTTCGCTAGAGTCTGCCTGGTTCGGATTTTCCCAAAAATCCTCTCCGAGGTACAATCCGTGAAGTAAGCTAAAACCCGGTTTTTTTAGATATTGACTTCTTCTTCATATGGCTTCTTCTGGATCTGATTGTGGTCATCTTCATTTGTTTGCAGGTAGGATCAGGAAAAAATGTTGTTGGTCGAGGCAAAGGGAAGGAAACAGATCCAGGTGCTGAGACTTTTGCCATCTCTGATGTGGAAAAGGTAAAATTAGACATAAAGAGCAAGATTCTTGAGAGTAAACTGACTTCTATTTGGTAAGGAATCTCTGATACAAATGTGGGTATGTAGGATTATGAGGAGTTTTTGGCTGAAATATCAGTACAGGGCCTTCCATTATTGGCTAGAAGGATGGTAGACTCCGGATTGGCCCATGTGGTAGGTTTTCCTCCCAAAGTAGAGTGTTATGAGTTGGTACTTGAATGTGCCAGGAGCTATCATAGAGGGATACAAAGAATAATTCATCCCCAGGGAAGGATTCTGGTAGAATTTAGTCCAGTATCCATTGCTACAACTTTTGACATACCTGACAGGTCACATGTGGTGGCCTTTGATATTGGTAGTGCCAAGAAATATTATGAAGAAAATGTGGTGAAGTCCCAACAGGTGATTAAATCTTGGTTGGAGAATCCCAAGTCCCATTTATCCAAGTTTCCAAAGCAACTATTTAGGCTCAGGTTCAAAAGGGAATACTACAATGTTATCACTCTTCTTAGTAGGTTGGTAGGATTGAAGAGTTCAGGTATGTTTGAGACTTGGATGTTTAATGTTATTGCCTGAATGGAACAGGGAGTGGATTATCATTGGGAAGGGGCCATAAGTACAGTGATCCATGAATAGTTGTGTAGTATTTAGCAAACCAAGACCTTTACCATGACCTCCTACTTGGTGTATGCATTGGAGAGGTCTCATCCATACAAGGGGTTAATCATTAGGGGCACCCTTGGATAGAATGCTATATATGAGGTATATCCACAATTGTACCTAACTAGAGGAAGTTATAAGAGATCAAATGATGCTTTCACAATGTACATCACCACATTGCTCCAAGGTGCAGAACATGTGAGGCTTTCTGACAGAGCTAAGGAATTGATAAAGAGATATGGGAGATGGTTCATCTAATTTCCTACTTTCTCTTACATCAGGGTTGATGGTTGTCAGAGGGCTCCTTATAGACTCCCAAGATACCCCACTGATCATATCATATTACTGGAAGTCACTAGGCAAGTTTGTGACTTCAACATAATTGTGAAGGGGGAGTTGCATACAACAGGTTTTGGGAATGATTTTCCCTTGAAGATAGGTATGGGTGAGGTTTTTCCTTCCATCCAGTCTGCTCATGCTTCTGAGGAGGAGATGAGTACTTTTGGTCTCTCTCTTCATTCCAAAAGAGAAAGATTTGACATCACTGGTGAAGCACAAAAGAGGGCCGATAGGGACTATAGCCATAAGTCTAATACTGAGGATTACTGAGTCAACCTCAGTGATGAATTTGAGGTAAGGAAGAAGAAGTTCTCTAGGTTACCAGTGGACTTGGTAAGAATATACAATGTGAAGGCTGTCCCTGACCAGGTGGAAGAAGATGGAAACCTAATCCAGGGTCATGTTTATGAGGTGGTAAAGGATAGGCCAGTTGGAGAAGTTGACTGGTTAGAGGAGGAGAAGACATAATTTGGATCAAGTCATGACCTCGGTGATCAGGTACACCAAGATGTGGCTGAAGCACAAGATGATAGAGTTGGAGAGTGAGGGTATCCCATGTACCTATGATCTGATGGGGGACCTAGAGTCTCACTCTACTTCTAAGGAGTCACTCGAGCAAGATCTTAAAGGTAAAGAAATGGTGGATTCACCTTTCAAAATACAAGTTATGGAGGTTCAAGATGAGAAGGTAGCAGAGGTGAGCAAACAAAGGAAACCTTTTTCCAAGAAAAGGAAGCATGCCTCGAGGAAGGAAACTAAAAAGGATGAAGTAGAAGAGGAGGCAGAGACTACCACTCAAGTGACAAAGAAGAGGAGGCTTGTGAAACTATCACAAAAACTAGAGGAGGCTCCCAAAACTAATAAGGAGGTTGAATCACCTGTGGTAGAGGTGGAGAGTTTAGGGGAGAAAACACAAGTGTACATGAGGAGGTCCAAGAATCCTTCTCCAAAGAATATTGCATTGAAAGAGAGTATTTCAGTGGCTGCTCCCGTGGTTGAACAAGAGGATATCTCCATTCCTCAGGATAATGGTAGCACATAGGAAGAACCAAAGAAGGATAAAAGTCCCAAGGATTTTGGCGAGAAATAATTTTAGGAGGGAGACCTCTACAGTGTAGAGGCCAAGATTGACAAGGTAATCCGGTTCCCTCTGGTGGCATATGCAGATTGACTTGCAGAAGAGAAAATGGATAAGTCCCCTCAACAGGAGAGGATGGAAACTAGGACCCCTTCGCTAGCATGGACAGTCATGGAGAAGCAAGTACAGGAGAAGCGGGATCCACTAAGGGATATTCCTAGGGTGCCAAATGTTGAGGAGAATGTAAATGATGACCAACATGAATAGGGTAAGCAGGATATAGTGCCAACTGAGTCAACTATCCTATGTTGGTTGGATAAAGAATTGAAGGGTAAGTTGGTAATTGTGGAGGATGCTCCTCCCAATTGGGATGCCTTGATGGCTAATGTTGAGAAAGGAAAAATCAAGAAGAAGGCTAGAGTTGTGTCTCAGATTGAAAGAGATGGGTTAGGCAATAGGGTGGCTCACATTGCTACCCCTGTTCTGAACAAGGATAGGGATAATGTGACTACCAAAGATTATCAGGTGCAAACTATTGACCTAGGGCATGCTTCGGTGGAGAAATATATAGAAGAGTATTAAGGCTCTAGTGCTATAATCTTGGACAGATTAAAGAAGGCTGTGCAAACCAGACATGAGTTAGAGAGGGAGAATGAAAAACTAAAGAAATACCTACAGGAGTTGATGAAACCATTGCAGACTATTAGCTCTTCCTCTTCTATTGCTGGTTTCTTGCCTCACGAAACTATCTTCGAGCTTGAAAGGATGAAAGGCACCACACATGCTACAGTTACTTGGTTGCAGGGTGTTCAAGCTAAGGGAGATATGACCATCAAGGAAATTTTGTCAACTGCAGGGGATGCCACGAGATCAATGGATTGGTTGAAGTCTGTATTAGCTCAGGATAAGGTGGATACTGATCTTCTACTATGGCAGACCATGACAGAAATGGAGTTTACTGAAGATAAATTAGTAAAGAGTGGGATTCTTCCTTTTCCAAGGGTTTCTGAACCTTGGGAATGGTTTGAATTCTGGCAAATGAGGCAAAAGGCCTTGAAGAGAATTCATAAGTAGGCCAGGAAGATTGAGGACACCTTGACTGGTATCTGTGATAAGTGTCTCTCATTCTTTGAATTTATTACGGGAAGAAAGAAGTTTTCTCCACAACATCTTAATCTGGAGCAACTGAAGAACTGGTGGAGAGATGTCTATTCTCCAACCAGTGAGGGTTCAGTCACTAAACATCAACTATTTGATGCTACAACTGATATTGCAGTTATTGACAGATACTTGACTAATAGGGCTGATTGGGATAATGCAGTTAGGCAGGCGAGGGATGAAATCAATTTGCTTGAAAGAAGGGTTAGGGTTTTGCCAATGCCACTGGTTGTCGAGCTGGATAGAGTCTATTTGGTCATGCATGGTAAAAAGGATTGAGCTAAAGACAAGGATGGGCAATAGCTATATAGGGTTACATCAAGATTTGTGCTTCCCATTATTCGCATACACTGGGTTGACCTCTTGTGTGTCATTTTATTGTAAATTATTACTTCTTGGGCTGACCTATCTTAGGGATTCACTATAAAATAGGCGTGTTGCCTCATTTGGATAGTAGATAGGAGATAGATAAAAAAAGACATAAGAATAGAATAGGGATTTGATATAGAAGCAAACTAGGGTTTATTTTCAAGCAAATGTTGTAACTAAAAAATGGAATTGTTGCTACTTTGGATGACTTAATATAAGAGAGATATTGAGATTTGGTATCTATCTTGTGGAGTTTCATCTAGCATGGTTCTTGTTGTTTTATCTTTAAAATTGCTTATAAGTTTATAATTTAGTTGTTTGGTGATGTTTAGGGTTTCACGTTTGGAATGTTTGCAGCGATTTTTAGTCCATACTTTTTGCAGTTAGCTGATTGTTAGCTGCTTTGCAAAGTTAGCCCGCACTTAACATTGTGCTTAGTTCAATTATAAGGATTTATTCATATCAATTGCAAAAGGATTGTATGAATGAATGTTTGTGATCTAAAAACCTTTAAATACCTTAGAATATTGCACTATTTTTTTTGAATTGCAGATTTATCTGGGTTAGAATAGAAAGTAGTTAATGAGAGATCGGTCCATTCAAAGCATTTTATCCTTTGGAATTTTCAATCTTGGGGTTATAAGTAGTCTTAGAGTTATCTCTGAAACCTTTATCTTTTTCTATTTCTTTATTATCAGGGTTCGATTGAAGATTCCAAGTATCAATTTATTTTTAAATCTGATAAACTTGAAGTCCAACATTTCCTCATAGTAAGGTCCCTTTGTGATTACCAACATTTTCACATTTATCACTGAGTTGTTTATGCATTGTCAAGACCTGACATTAGAGACCTTAGGGTTATCTCTTTTCCATAGAGATTGACCTTTCAAGATATATAGTATATTTTATTCTATCTGAGTTGTTGTCATGCAGAAAACACCATCAACAATATGGATTTGATTGTAGCCCAAGAAACCATCCATAAGGGACAACATCTAATACCCTACTGTGAGATCAACAATGATGTCTATGTTTGACAATGGAAAGTCATTTTATGGACATGCCTTGTTTAAATCTTGAAAATATGTGCAAATGTAGATCTGTCCATGTGGCTTACTGATGGGTACAAGGTTGGATATCTAGTCAGCATAGTCTATTGATCTTATAAACCCCACATCTAACAACTTCTTTAGATCAGGTTTTACAAGCAATGTTATCTATAGGTGCATTTTCCTTAACTTATGCTTGATTAGTTTGACATTTGGAAGTAAAGGAAGATGGTGCAACACTAATTTGGGATCCTGTCTTGGCATATGGCCATGTGAAAACCTTTCTTTCTAAGAAGAATTTTTGGAATTCAAGCCTTTCTTCTTTTTTCAATGATGCGACAAAGAGAACCATTTTAAATTCCTCGGGTGAAGCTATGTTAACTTCTATAGTTTCCTTAATAAGCATTTTTGATTTCCTGTGTCACGGGAAGAAATTCCAATCCTCCATCCTTGGGTGCCTTAGGGAGGTTTTCACCCTTGGATACATCCTTTATTTTTATTTTTTTATTTTTAAAAGGTGCCTTGAAGATTTCACCTAAAGATGTCTTTTTCTATTTTATTTTTAATATTTTTGTGACTAGAGGATTGCATAGTATCCCCAAAGTATCTTGCACAATATAGATCTATAGAGAATCCTCATTTTTGGTCACCACTTGGTATTCCTTCATGAAGTCCCATGAATTTTACAATAGCTTCATCATTCTGAAAGATGTCCATAGTAGGTGGGACTTATTGATCCCAGTCAATGAGTTACGGGTAGACAAGGGAGATACAATCATTAGTGTTGGTAAAGGGTGGGGATGACACAAAAAGCATGCAAATGGAAGCCTCAAGTGTGAAGAAAGAATGTTCATCCTTAATTTCCTAGTTGGATTCTATCCAAGGACCATCTTCGTATTTAGATGAGTTATATTCATGGTCATAGTATCGGAGAAATGGATCAGAATCATGATCAACGAATGGCAGTTCAAAAGAATGGGCATTAGGTTTAGGCATTTTAGGCTCATGGAGGTGTTTAGGAATGGGGCGGGACAAGTCTAGCATTATCGATGATAGTTTAGGTTTATTCTTATTTGGATCCCAAAAAATGCTTACCCATTCTTTTGCTTTAGAATGGGCATCTAGAGCATTAATGTTATACATTTTTCTGAATATTTCCTCAAAAGAGGGTTCGTTGGGTTCTAAACATATTTCATCAATATCATAGTCTGATGGATTTATCATATTCCCATTCCCATTCATACAGATCAGTTTTGGTATGGGATTCTTTGCTTGTCTTGACACTTTCAAGAGTTTTTATGTCCTCACTCAAAAGTACATTGGTATGTTGATCATTAGTTTGAAGTTTCTCAAACCCTAGCCTTAGATACTTTGGTCTCTTAGAAGGGATGATAGGTTCCCTCCTAGTTTTATTTTGTCCCACTCTACTAGTTCCATCAAAACCATGTGCTTTGCCATATATATGTACTAGTAGGGGGGTATTTATTTTGGTTCTTTGTAGATCCAAGTAGATAAGTCTTAAATTTCTTCATCATTCATGTCTCCCCATAGTGTGAAGTTCTTCATTGGAGGAACCTTGAAATTCTTCTTAGGCTCCACTATGAAACAAGGTCGACCATAAACTTTGGGTGGATTGGGAATTGTTGTAATATAGTAGGCCATGTTCAATTTAAATTTTTTGCAACCAACATCTTGGATCTTAAAGTTAGTACTTGGTATGGTGGAAGTGGATGGTGTGGTGGAGATTGATGGAGTGGATGTGGATTATTTGGTGAGTGTGTATGGGTCAATGTATATGGATGAGGTGGATATTGAAGCCTCATAGTTGATAGGCACTTGGTGCTTAGAAGTAGCTCTCAAATTGGTACAATATTGGAAATTATCAAGGTCTCCTAGTATATTGATTCCAATGCCATCAAATGGGAACTTCAACCATTGATGGTAAGTGCAGGGTATGGCCTTTAAGGCATGGATCTAGGGATGACCAAGCAAGACATCATAAGGTAGATCACGATCCAAGAATTGACATGTTGTATTTATGATTACTAGTCCCACACAAATTGGAAGTGTGATAATTCCTTTAGAGGAGTGTTCTTCATCATCATACACTTTTATAACAATACTTTTTGTAGCATCCACACAAGCATCAGAGAAGCCAAGAGCTTTAACTATTTTTAGAGAGCATATGTTCAATCCTGCTCCATGACATACTAAGATTTGTCAAACCTTATATTTATGGATGAAGACTTCAATATGGAGTGCATCATTGTGAGATGGCTTTGGTGAGGAATAATTCAAGTCTGAAAAGGTGATGTTATGTGGGGAATTCAAGTATTTGACCATGGTTTTGAAATGGTTGGCATCAATATCAGTTGGAACAAAAGACTCCTGCAATTTTTTTTCCAATATGGCCTTATGCGTGGGCAAAATATGGAGTAGCTCCAGGATGGAGATTTGGGCAAGTGCTTTGTTCAGTTGTTCAATAAGATTAAATTCCAGATTGGGTTGTGATAATTTGGCAGATGGGCCAAGTATGGTGATCTTAGGCTGTGAAGCAGAAGGATCTAGGATTGTGACCTTTCCTTTATAGGTAGTGACATTTCATTCTAACATTCTCTTGATGGTGATGATATTGATGCATTCACCTTCATTAGAGGCCCAAAGGTGATTAATGATAGTATCACTAGAATAGTTAAAGGTAAATGGTTTTAATTGGCTTGATTGTCAGTATTCTTTGTATTAGATGATGAGAGGTTACCTAAACCATGATCCTATAGTGGGTTTTTATGAATTGTAGGTTTGAATTAGAAGTAATATATTGGAAACCAAGTTCAATGGTACACTTTTCAGTAAGATCATGTACAAGATTTCTTAACTATTGACAAGAGGAAGTTTTATGCCCTTTTATGCGGTGGTAATAAAAAATACATTATCATCCCACCATGATGGCTTCAATTGACTAGGGTCATATGGTTTAGGGTCCTCCAATGTGATGACACCATTTTGGATAAGTTTCTTAAGGACAACTTCAATTTGTTCACCCAAGGGTGTGCACGTGCACTTTTGAAATTGTCTTGTTTGACGTGGTTTCCTTTGGTTTGATTGGACATGATTGCTTTGGATGGAATTAGCAGTGGGTGTTGGTGTAGTCACTAGTATATTTTGGGATTGAAATCTGTTAAGAATGATTGTAGGACTTGTCACATCTACTATTTTTGCGTCAACAACTCCATCATTGGTGATATATTTATTTTTGACCCAATTTTTTTTTTTTTCGGTGGGAGCACTTGGGTTTGTGTTGATGGTTTTGCTGCCATACTTGAGTTTTCCTTTGGAAATTAGGGATTTTTTGAGTTGAACTCATTTTTCAACAAGGTTAGTGAAAGTGGTGCAACAATGGACTTGTAGACCATATCTCAGTGGGTCAAGGAGATTTTGCACAAACTTGGTGACTTTTTATTTTTTGGGTATTTCCATAGGACAATAACTTGCTAAAGTTCTACATCTTTAGAAAAAGGGAATAAATGCCTCACTTGTATCCTCTTGAGTAAGTTTATATAATGAGGCAATGTCAATGTCTGTGTCAATGTTATAGGCATAAATTTCAACAAACTTGTTGGCTAATTCATCTCATGATTTTATTCCTTTAGGTAATTGTGCAAACCACTCAAGTGTGTGACCTATGAGACTCCTAGAGAAGACTCTCATTAGATAGGCATGTTCATAGGCCACTTCAACATAGCTAGTTGTGAATTCTCTGATGTGCTCAATGGAATTTGTTCTACCTTTGTATTTAGGAAAGTGTGGAACCACATATCTTGGAGGGAACTGTGGCATGTACAAGTCTATGTCAAACGGATACAGACATAAGTCATATGATGTATGAGGCTTTTTTTGGACATTTTTATATTCCCCACTTGTGTTTGAAGGGCAACAATTTTAAGTTTGAGTGCTTCCACTATAGGGTTGTTTGTAGCATCACACATGTTGTGATAGGTATGGCTTGATTTCCCACCTATTGTGATGATGTGTTCTAATTTGGAATGTGTTGGTGATGAGAAAAATTTTGTGTTTCAGTTTTAAATTTGTTGATAGTGAGCATTTTTATTAGGGATGTGTTGATGCGTGTGAACTTGAGATGCATAAGTGGGAATGTGTGTTCTAGCCATGTTGGATTGAATTTGAAGAATTTGTTGTCCTTGAGTATTTTGATGACCAAAGGGAGTCATATGTTGTGTCACTTGATTGCCTTCTCAAAATTGGTATATGCGACCATGTGGAATATTTGTGTTTTGTCTTAGGGGGACATTGGTGTTGGTATTGATTTGTGATGAACTAGGGACATTGGGTTTAGTTCCTTGGATGAAAACTCATATTTTGTTCCTCCTAAAGTAATTTAATGATTTTGTTGCCATGGCATTGATTGATGACCCAATCAAAGTGTTGGATGATGTTGCCCCTATAGAATTAGATGAAGCTCCCCATAAGAGGTTTGATGAATTTATTCCCATTATGTTAGTTGAGGTCCCAAATTTTTCTCCAATAATTTGTGATGGGATTGTGGATGTTTTTTGTGATGTGTCATTTTCTAGTGTTGATGTGCCCCCAATGGATGTTCTATTGAACACATTGGATGTGTTTTTTGTAGTTTGGGTGGTGGTAGCACCACTGGAGGTAGCATTAATAGTATGTGAAGCATTATGTGTTGTAGCTCCCATGGAGGTATTGTTTGCATCATGTGAAGGTGTTGAATGTGATTGACTTGTTTGAGTGGTAGGATCAAGAGATGCTGATCTTATGATTTTAATGTTAAATCATTTTGGAAATCTAGCCCCTTGGTCAAGGAGCATGTTGGAAAAATAAGGATAGAAAACTAAGAGGGGGGTGATTCAGTTGTTACCAAAAAATAACTTATGCAACATTAACCAATCTTCATATCACATATCTAATAATTAATAGTGCAAGCATAAGAAAAACATATCAAAGACACATGAACACCAAGATTTTATATGTGGAAACCCCGTTAAGGGAAAACCACAGTGGATGTTAGTCCATAAGATTATACCCTATTAGAAGTATAATGGAGAATAAAAAGAGAATGAACTTGCATTCAAGAACACTTCCTAGAGAGAAATACTCAAAGGGAAGGATCATTTCCTTACATATAGTAATCAAATTAAAACCATCTAATGAATATGAATTAAGAAAATAGCTTCTGCAAAAGCCTGATGATAGTTTCGGTTAGGCACATATAAAATTCTTTAAACTATTCCACACTCTTCTCTGAATGATTTGACCTTTAGTCACACTTGTACATCACTTTTACACTTGAGCACTTCTCCTAAATGAGAAAAAAAATCTCATATATATATCCACTATACAGATTTACATCCACTAAATAGTCGGCCACAAATAAAGAATAAATTACAACTGTCAGCTTTGATACATGATTAAATTACAATGTGTACCAAAAAAATTCGGTCACAACATAGTGAGGACCCAAATAAACATCTTCAAATATGCTAAAAAATGAAATACTAATCTCCAAGGATCAACAACATGCTAACACCGCAATGTCGGCCAAGAACATGAACACTTGGGAACATATCAAAAAAATCTCTGATCACAAACACTTCAATCACTACAAACACACAACAAGGATAGAGTATAATATAGAATCATCCATGAATGTAATAGATACATGTGCAACACATGAGATTACTATAATTTCATCCACTTCAACTAAGAACACCATCTACAAAAATTGAATAATTGTAGGCACATAGATCTTCATAACTTCCACAAAACTTGATGCGCACCTCTGAAACTTTTGAAAAACATACTAGAAAGGTTAAACAACAAACCATTTTAAACACACCTTTATATCTTCAATACACAGAGCTTTCCAACATTTTGACCTTCTCAGCACCATTAGCTACCTAAACTATATATTTAAAAACTTTCTCAATCTCCTCGGCATATACAACCTTAAGCAGATTAAAATTATAATAGTGTTGACATCAATGACAACCAAATATCAGTAGCATAACCAAAAAATCAAACAATCTCCCCCATTTGCATTGATGGAAATACATGATGTGAAAAATAATACCATCAATGCAACTAAATCTTCTTCAACAATCCCCCTTGAGATTGTGCACTTTTTCTTGACTCCTTCATTGCTCTTATTTCCAAATTTTGCATTCCACTTTTTTAAATTGCTTCTCTCCCCCTTTGACATCAATGGAAAAGGCACACATGCTCTAATATCAAATTTGAAACATTTGACTACTCCCCGTGAGTAGCAGTCACCACAACATCAATGCAAAATATGATATGGCAATGAATTCATAGACTAATGCAAATACCTACATCTTTAGTTCTCATCAGGAGGGGAAATTACCCATAACTTTCCTCTAAGGTACTCAAAAGTATCCTTAGGCAACATCTTTGTAAATATATCTGCAATTTTCTCTTTGGTAGGTATGTACTACAGTCTGACTTCTTTGTCACTAACTTTGTCTCTCAAGAAGTGATACTTGATGGATATATTCTTTGTGTTTAAATGCAGCATTGTATTCTTAGAAATGTTAATGGCACTTGAATTGCCACAAAATATAGCAATGGGTTCTTCATACTCAATGCTGACATCTCTCAACATTTGTTTCATCCATAATACTTGAGTACAACTGTTTGCAACAACAATGTACTTTTCCTCGGTAGTAGATAATGAAACTAAGTTTTTCTTTTTACTTAGCCAAGATACCAAATTCTTACCTATGAAGAATGCACCACCACTGGTACTCTTCCTGTCATCTACATCTCCTACCCAATCAACATCAATAAAAGAACTTAGAGTAACATCATCATTCTTGGGGTACCAAAGACTAAGATCAATTATCCCTTTTAGATATCTAAATATTCTTTTCATAATAAAAACATGGTACTCTTTAGGATCAGCTTGAAATCTAGCAACCATGCATACACCATTCATTATATCTGGCCTTGTCTGAGTCAAGTAGAGTAATCCACCATTCATTGACATGTACCATGTCCGATTTGCTTTGGGAGTGTCATCTTTCTATGTAAGTTTGCATCCAATCACCATAGGTGTACCAACTGGCTTTGAATCCTCCATGTCAAACTTTTTGAGTAGCTCTTTCACATACTTAGATTGAGATACAAAGATTCCATCACCCAATTGAGTAATTTGCAATCTTAAAAATAATTTTAGCTCTCATATCATTGAAATTTCTAATTCACTTTTAATTTCATCAGAAAACTTCATACACAAATCATCATCACCTTCAAAAGTGATATCACCAAAAAATACTTCAATGATCAACTCTTTGCTCTGATCCAATTTGAAATATAAGTTTCTATCAGTAGTACCTTTATTGAATCCAAGTTTCAACAAGTATTTATCCAATCTAGCATACCAAGCTCTAGGGGATTTCTTTGTTCCATAGAGGGATTTCTTCAATTGACATACCATATCTTTTTCATCAGTCAACTGAAATCCATCTAGTTGTTCAACATAGACTTCTTCCTCTAGTTCACTATTCATAAATGCTGACTTCACATCCATCTAATAAACTTTGTAGTTCTTGAAAGTAGCATAAGCAAGAAATAATCTAATAGCCTCAATTCTATCAATAGGAGAAAATGTTTCATCAAAATCAATACCTTCCATCTGTTAGTAACCTTTGCAAACCATTCTTTCTTTCTTTTTTACCACATCACCTTGTTCATTCAACTTATTCCGGAACACCCACTTGGTTCCAATTACATTTTTTTTCTAAGGTTTGGGAACAAGATCCCATGTATTATTCTTTTGTAATTGCAACAGTTCTTCTTTCATGGCTTCCATCCAATATGCATCTTTGCATGCTTCACTTATGTTTCTAGGTTTAGCTTTAGAGATTGAACAATATTCTTCTATAATTCTTCTTCTAGTTTGCACACCTTTGCTTTTGTCTCCTATGATTTGACTATCATAATGATTTCTTCTTCCTCTTACCTCTTGTTCTTTGTTTTTTCTTCTATACTTTTTCTTGCTTCTACTTCTTGATTTCCTTGGTTCACTGAAACAATTTGAAGTTGATTCTATGTGTGAACATCATTGTTTGTATCATCTTGTTGATCATCTAAATCATAATCACTAGTTTTTAATGATTTAGCAATATATTCATCAACCTTAACATTTTCACTTTCAACCATTTTCTTCGCTTTTATTAAAGCATCGATAAGGTTTTCTCTTAGTAGAATATCCTGGGAAGATTCCTTCATCACTTCTAGCACCAAACCTACCTATATCATCATCTCTCTTGATGTAGCATTTGCTTCCAAATTTTTTGAAGTATTTGATAGTAGGCTTATAACCAAACCATACCTCAAAGGGCGTCTTACCAGAATTACTATTGGCATTTACCCTATTAATGGTGTACATAGTAGTACTTACAACTTCTCTCCAGTAGAAATGAGGAACATTTGCTTCTAGCATCATGGTTCTAGCTGTATCTAGAACAATTTTTTTTATTTCTTTCAACAAATTCATTCTCTTGAGGGGTTAGGGGAGCAGATAGTTTCCTTTAAATTCCATTCTCTTCACAAAAATAATTGAATTCATGTGAGGTAAATTCACCACTTATGTCTAACCTTAGACATTTTATTTTCTGACCTATCTCATTCTCTGCCATAGCTTTAAAACTTTTGAAAGTTTCTAATGCTTCATGTTTTTCTCTCAAGAAAGCAACCTATATCATTATAGAATAATAATCAATGAGTAGCATAAGATACCTTTCCCCTTGTAGGCTTTTGATTCTAGAAGGACCACATAGATCAATATGTATCAAATCCAATACTCCATTAGAGTTGTACAATTTGCTCCAGAAGGAATTTCTTGTTTGCTTTCCCATCTGACATTCCTTGCACATAGTGTTAGTAGGGTTCACTAACTTAGGTAAATCTATGACTTCTTGATTAGAGCTTATCTTGACAATGTTATCAAAGTTCACATGAAATAACCTCCTATGCTATAACTAGCTTACATCAATTTGAGCAATCAAACAACTTTGACTAACAACACTTAAATGAAAAATATTACCTTTTGTCTTTGCTCCTGAAGCAGTCATATTTCTTGAACTTCCTTTTATTCTGCATTTACCATTCTTGAACTGTAGATTGTAGCCTTTGTCTACCATTTGTCCAACACTCAAAAAAGTATGTGTTAGGCCTTCTACATAAAGGAAATCATCAGTATTGTGCTTACCATCAAAAGAAATAGTGTCTCTACCACGAATCACACTAGAAGTGTTTTCACCAAACCTAACAACACCATCATCATAGTTTTCCAAAATTACAAATTTTATTTTGTCACCAGTCATATGATGTGAGCATCTGTTGTCAATTACCCACTCATCTTTCTCTTCAACTTTGGCTGCAAGAGCTTTCTCAACATTCACATCACTAGCAGATTTAGTGGACACCTAACCATTTTATTTGATAGCAATAAATACCCATTCATCTTCATTTCTAGTTTCTTTTTTAAATTCTTCATCAGTTACTCCTTTTTTAGAATAATAGCACTTTCTTTGAAATCTAGTGTTCTCAGGATTATACTTTGAAACTCTTTCAAAACATCTAGAAGCAAAATGACCTATCTTACTACAAGAAAATATTTAATAGGTAACTTTCCTTTGTACTTACCATGACCTCTTGATTCTCTTTTCACAATCAATGCTTCCAGTTCTTCCATTTCTCTTTCTTCATCTTCAATCTGCTTCATGTCATATTCATATCTAGATGTTCTCTAAGAACTTTATCTTGAATCGTATCTCTTTTTCCTGAATACAGTAGCCTTGAAAGAAGACTTAACCTTAGGAGCAGATTCACCCAATTCACTTAATTGAACTGTAGAAATTTTTCCAATCAACATGTATTTTGCAATATTTGTCACTATTCTAATTTCTTCAATAGCCTGAGATTTTTTCTTGTAGGAAAAGGGCACAGATCTAAGTGTCTTAGCCACAATTTCATCTTCATTCATAGTTCCATTGGAACATCTAATGTCCATCACCAATTCATTTATCTTATGTGAGTAGGAAGTGATGTTCTCATCTTCACTTATCTTCAATCTCTCCCAATTTCCTTTTAGACTTTGTACCTTAGCACTTTCACTAGTGCATCTCCTTCATACACTACTTCCAGCTTTTTCTGAATCTAGTATGTAGTTTTCAATCCCATCACATTTTTCATTTTTGAATATGTCAAAGCACTCACCAGTTTTTCTACTGATATGGTATTAATTTTTTCTTGCTTTATCTCATCTTGAGAGGAGGGACCATTCTGAGGAATATTATATGCAATTTGTGTCATCTACCAAAAAGGTTCACCAGTGCACCTCAAATGACATTCCATCTTGGCTTTCCATAGAGAGTAGTTTGTACCCTCAAATCTAGGACTATCCTTCTTAAATGATTCCATCTCGGATCACCTCAAGCTATTAAGATTCTTTCAAAGGAACTAGCTCTGATACTAATTGTTGGAAAAACAAGGATAAACAACTAAGATGGGGGGATGAATAAATTGTTACCAAACAATAACTTATGACACATGAACTAATATTTATATCACAAATTTGATAATTAACAATGCAAGCATAAGAACAACATATTAGAGACACATGAACACCAATATTTTATACGTGGAAACTCTATTAGGGGAAAACCATGGTGGATGTTCGTCCACAAAATTATACACTATTAGAAGTATAATAGAGAATAAAAAGAGAATGCACTTGAATTTAGGAACACTACCTAGAGAAAAATGCTCAAAGGGAAGGCTCACTTCCTTACATATAGTAATCAGATTAAAACCATTTGATGAATATGAACTGAGAAAATAACTTCTGCAAAAGCCTGATGACAGTTCCAGTTAAGCACAAAAAAAATTCGTCAAACTCTTCAACCCTTATGTTCAAACTCTTCCACACTCTACTCTGAATGATTTGACCTTTATTCGCACCTGTACATCACTTTTACACTTGATAACTTCTCTTAAATGAGAAAAAATATCTCATATATGTATCTGCTATACGGATTTACATCCAGTAAACAGTCGACCACAAATAAAGAATAAATTACAACTGTCGGCCTTGATACATGAGTAAATTACAATGCATACCAACACAAGTCAGTCAGAACATAGTGAGGACCCAAATAAAAATCTTTAAACATGCTAAACAATGAAATATTAATCTCCAAGGATCCGCAACATGCTAACACCACAATCTCAGCCAAGAACATGAACACTCGGGTACATATCAGATAAAATCTTTGATCATGAACATTGCAATCACTATAAAAATACAACAAGGATAGATTATGATTTAGACTCATCCATGAACATAATAGATACATGCAAAACACATGAGATTACAAAAATTTCATCTGCTTCAACTAAGAACACCATGTACAGAAACTAAATAACTATAGGCACACAAATCTTCATAACTTCCACAAAATTTAATGCGAATCTCTGAAACTTTCAGAAAACATACTAGAAAGGTTCAGCAACAAACCATTTGAAGAGAACTTTCAGATATTCAATACACAAAGCTTTCCAACATTGTAAACTTCTCAGCACCACTTGCTACTTGAACTATATTTTTAACAATTTTCTCAATCTCCTTGACATATACAACCTTAAGAAAATTAAAATTCTAATAGTGTTGACATCAATGACAACCACATATCAACAACACCACCACAACATCCAACAAAGCATTGCTAGGTATCTGCCTAAATCTTGTAAGACTAATTCTTCCACAAAAGAAGCCACTTTAGGATTTTGTGCAACATGTATATCTTCCTGAAATACTTGTCCATTTTGGTCTCTGTGGATAAATGGTTCAAAAGGATTGTGTGAGGAAGATGGAATGTTTATTTCACTCAATGGATTTATGAAAGAGTTCCCCATGTTAGTATTTGCTTCCATGTCATTAGAAAGATTATAAAAGTTATTTCCTTTTCCAAAGGGATCCATTCTTCTTTTTCTTTGTAGTCTTGTTTCAACCATCAAAGTTTTGCTCAAATGGGGGAGGATGGATGATGACCTATATATGAAAGTGATATGACACTATTTTTTTGGATTGTTTTGAAATAAGGAATTCTATAATGATAATGGTGTCTAAAGGAGAATTCCAAATGCAATGAGACTAATGAAGACTAAAATGAGGGAGACTAACGATGTGAAAATGCAAGTGCAAGGAATTCTAGGATGCACTCAATATTGGTAGACTTAAGGAAAGGTACACTTAACCATTCAAAGCTTGGTCAATGTCTCAATTTTGGAGTTTCAAGGGACTTGTTGGAGGACTAAATGACGAGGTGAAAAAGTTAGGTTTCCACACTAGGCTTATGAGTTGGAAATGGATCACAAAAGGACAAGGAATAAAAGAAATGGTTTGGATTAATTCCAATGACAACCTACTTTTGAAGGAAAAGATTTGGTGAAGTATGGGAAGGATCCCTATTCTAAAGTCTACAAAATGAGGACCTAGAGTGAAAGTGAAGCCTAAGGATGAAACTAAAAGGTGCAATGGTAGACCTATGGCAACCTAAAAATGAAAACTAAAATGAAAGGATGGAGGATTTGAGCAATTATTGTTTTGGTTTTGGATAGAGACTACAGGAAAAAGGTGTTTGGAAGCTATTTAAAAAATTTGGTCTCGGGTTTTTGATTGTGATAAGGTTTTTTATAGGTCATAGGAAAATGCATCATTTGTGCTGTCAAATGCATGGCAAAGGATCAAATGCATCACAATATGAGAAAATGTGGTGTTACAAATAATAGATGTGGTTTAATAGAGGAATTGTGGTTCTCAGGAAAGAAAATGTGTTGCAAAATAGTCAGATGCAATGTTTGAGATATAAAATGTAGTTTATCAAAGCGAATGTGTTGCGGAAGGTGGCAAATATGGTCTAGAATGTCAAATTCATTGTAGGTTTATCAAATGCGTTGTAGAGTCTATGTTATAGGAAATTTTGTTATATTTTTGAAGATTGTTTCAGTTTTGAAGGTGTTTTCCAGATCTTGAAAAGGTGTTTAATTGTTCATTTGGTCTAAAAAACACTTGGAAAACACATTGGCTTTGAAAGTTGTGAAAATAAGCACATAGAAGACAAGCACAATCCTATGGTTTACAAGGACTATATTATCTAGATTCCACACAAATTTTAATCCAACTACACTTATTTTGAGTGGGTGACTTAGAATCTTGGCCATGATGGCTCCCCCACATGACACTCACTTCTCAGGTCAACCAAGCTTCAAGCTCTAATGACTCTCCCATGACATTTTTTTCACCTCTACTAAGAACTGCGCAAATGTGGATTCCTTGGAAACGATCGTTACTACACCAACGAATAGATAAAGGTTTTTGGCTTACTATAGCAAAAGGCTTTAGTATAGGAATTTCATTCATGGGGGATCATCCATATGGGAAGAGACCATTGTTTCCCTTCTTGTCAAAATAATCCTCATGATACTTGAACTTTCCTCAAGTACCCACACTTATATACTGGTTGGAATTCACTTGGCTTTAGCGTGTTTTCAGTTACGTCATTCCTTGGGGTGATTATTTTTTTCCACTAGCCAGGCCCTCTAAGGATAAAAAAAGTGAATTGGAAGTTTTATTTTTGGTCATCCAAGATCACACTAAACCATGAGGAAATCGCATACACAAAGCTTTCAACTCACACTTACAAGTTTGTTCATTTTTAAAACCCAAATTGAAATGTGAGGGGGGTAAAGTAACAATATCTTAGTGTTTTTGTTTCTCAAGATCACACAAAGTGCAAGAGAGATGCATACAAACTTAAGGGGATATTAGTGCACCACAAGACACACAAGACACTTGTTCATTTTAAAACCTCTTTTAATATGAGATAGACAATGTTTTTGTTAAGCCAATGTCATGAGAATGCATTTTCATTTTAAACCTTATGAGTTGTAATGCAAAGTTCTATTTATTTTAATCCCATGACTGAATATGCATGTTCATTTTATCCTCATGAAATGTAAATGTAAGTTGTTGTTTGTTTGATTAATATTTTTACTCCGGAAGGCTTATTCCAGAGCTACTATGTGTGTCTGCACGGTCTGGTTGGAAAGGTGGAAGGAGTTATGTGTATGAAGATTGTTGCAATTGTTGAAAATGTATCTAAAGGTTTATAACAAATTTTATAGTGTCTGGTGAAGCATTCTATTTGATCCACATGTCATCATCTTGTTGTGGATGTGTGCACTTCAAAGTTCATTTGTGCTTTCATTAGGTTTGGTTGACCTGGTGTCTACATATTACATGAAGGATAAGCATCAATTAAGGAAGCATGTGATTGATCCAAGATATTATTTGGGTCTTGATTAAGTATGTATTAGGTCCACTCTCATTCTTATCCACCGTGGGAATGTTGAGTCGACGACCTAATTTAAATTGTAAAATAAAAAATGTGTAGCTGATGTTGGAGAAATTTTCTAAGATGGAAGATGG
This sequence comes from Sequoiadendron giganteum, assembly GCA_007115665.2. Classification (NCBI taxonomy): domain Eukaryota; kingdom Viridiplantae; phylum Streptophyta; class Pinopsida; order Cupressales; family Cupressaceae; genus Sequoiadendron; species Sequoiadendron giganteum. Next base: position 518,037,762 of record CM021107.1, read on the forward strand.
TATAAATGAAAGTCAATATGTTGTGAATTACAAGTGTGAAACAAGTGTAGTGTTTGAAAGTGAATCAAGGAAGTAGTACTTTAATGTTTTAGATTCCTGAAAGTAGTGAGCTAATGGTGTCTACAATTCCTTAATCAAGGTTGTGAATGTGTGGACCAGTTGTGGTGGATTTTCTATTATCTTTCTTTGTTTGTAGGCAGTGAGCCTTTGTATCTAGACAATGAGTCCTTTCTGGGCAGTGAGCCTTCTAGCAGTGAGCCTTTGTATCCGGTTTTGTATTACTATTATACTATGAGTTAATTCTCACTGTGTTTTTTTGCTCATTGGGTTTTCCATGTAATCCTCATGTCTCTGGTATTTTATTTTTGTTATCTAAATTTCATGTTTATACTTAATAATAGATTAAAGTGAATGTGGAATTGATTAATATTAGAAGTGAAAGTAATTTGATACAACTGATTCACCCCTCTCAACTTTCTTGTGCATTTCAACAATTGGTATCAGAGCTTTGGCTCCTCAAAGAAGAGCTTAATCGCTTGAGGTAGATCAGATGATAGACAAGATGAAAATCCTTATGCTTGATGGAGCTGACTATAGTGATTGGAAAGTGTAGATGAGAGGTTACTTGATCTCTCTTGGTTTCAAGACTTGGAAAGTTGTTGAGGAAAAATATTTTGAACCGCCTAGTGTTCCTTCTTCTATAGATGAGATTTTTTCCTATGATGAGAATGAAAAAGCAAGGTATGCTATCTTTAGCGCTTTGTCTAAAACTAAATAGACAAAATTTATTTCTTCAGGAATTACTTATGAAGTATGGGAAAAGTTGAAATATATCTATGAATGAAATGATAGACTCAAATTATCAAAGAAGCTAACAAAAGAGCACATATATGAGAACTTGAAAATGGAAGAAGGTGAATACATTGAAAGATACTTTCAGAGAGTTCAAATTGAAGCAAATGAAGTAAAAAATCAAGGAGATACCATGGTAGAGGAAGATGTAATAGAGAAGATCTTGATGATCCTACCAGAGAATTATAGTGACAAGGTGTCTTCTATTGAAGAAATATATGATCCAAATAAATTCACTAAAGAGAAAATATTTGTCACTTTGAATACATTTGAGATGAGGAAGTTTGGAAGAGAAAAGGAGAAAACAAAAATAGCCTTCAAAGCAACTAAGATAGAGGATGATCCGGATAGTGATGGTTAAGAAGAGTTGGAAGAAAAATTTACAAGGAAGTTGAAGAAAGGTACTAGTAAGTACAAATGTATGTTACCTTTCAAATATTTTAGATGTGGAAATATTGGTTACTATGCTTCAAGACGTCCAAATAGAGTTGTACACAAGAAGAACAGAGATATTAAAGACAAGAAGGACAATTTTTTTAAGAAATTATATTATATTATAGAAGATGCTAGAATTTTTTATGATGAGTCTAATTTTGAGGATGATAAAGATGAATACTTGTTTCTAGCCTTGGAGAATAAATCTCTATCTACTAACCATGGAAGATATGCAAGGAAATTTGGTTCAGAGAACAAGGAGGATGAGATGGAAGGTACTCTGGTTACTGCCTTGCATGCTAGACAAGATGAAGACTATTGGGTAATTTACAATGGATGTTCAAATCATATGATTGAAGAAAAAAGTAAGTTCACTAAACTTGAAAAGTATGATGGACGATTAGTCATGCTTGGAGATGATTTTGGTGCAAAAATTGTTGGAAAAGGAAAATTAGTCTTGATGGAAAAAACAATACTGATGATGTCTATTATGTTAAGGGCTTAAGGCATAATCTTTTGAGTTTTGGAAAAATGTGTAGCAAAGGATTCAAGCTTGTGTTTCAGGAAAACACTTATGAGATTAGAATAGGGTTTGAAACTGCGGTAGTTGTAGGAAGAAAAACATTTGGAAATATCTATCAACTTAAGAGTGGTGATGGTCAATGCTTTGTTTCTCAAGCTAATGAAATTTGGCTATGGCACCAAAGGATGGGACATGTAAACTTTGATAGTATGATCAAGATAATTTAAAGAGATGTAGTCACAGATCAACCTAGAATCATAAAGCCCACCAATTTTGTTTGTAGAAGCTGTCAATTGGGAAAACCAACAAGGTGCAGCTTTAAAGGAAAAGAAAAATCATCTACCATAATGCAGGAATTGATTCATATAAACCTCTATGGTCCCACAAGAATAGGAACTTAATGGTGACAGGTATTTCATGCTTCTCATTGATGATTATTGTAGAATGGCATGGGTTAATTTTCTTAGGGAGAAATAAAAATATCTAGATAGATTCAAAGTGTTCAAGGAAAGGGTAGAGAATGAAGTGAGCCTAAGAATCAAATGTTTAAGGTCTGGTAGAGGTGGAGAATTAACTTCTAGCGAGTTTAATGCATTTTGTGAAGAGCATGGTATAAAGAGACATTTTTCTACTCCTAGAACTCCTCAACATAATGGAGTTGTGGAAAGGAAGAACTGAATTGTTCAAGAGGTTGCAAGGACTATGATGAAAGAGGCAAATGTTCCTAATGTATATTAGAGAGAAGAAATCCAAATTGTTGTTTATATTATTAATAGATTTCAAATCAGAGGTAACAACACAAAGACCCCCTATGAACTATGGACTGGTAAGACTCCTACTGTTAAGGAATTTAAGGTTTTTGGAATTAGATGTTACATTAAAAGAGATGATGAGAACCTTGGAAATTTTTATGTCAGATGTGATGAAGGTATTTTCCTTGGATATTCAACTAACAATAAATCATATAGATGCTTTAATAAAATACTAAGGAAGATAGTTGAGAGTGAAAATGTAAACATTGACGAAGATATGCAAAAACGAGTTAAAATAAGTGAAGTTGAACTTGATGATCCTATCTACGGACAAGTACAAGAAGAGGATAATGAAGAAAAAGAATAGAGTGGTGAAGAAGAGACTCTGGAACCTACTCCTAAGACTCCTAAGTATGTATAGAAGAATCATCCGGAAGAATAGATAATTGGAGATAAAAGTGAAGGTGTAAGAACAAGAAGTAAAGTTGTAGTAGCTGAGGTAAATTTGTGTTTACTTTCTAAGATAGAACCTAAAACAATGATTGAAGAATGCAAATATAAGAATTGGGTTAGATCAATGAAAAAAGAATTATAGTAGATAGAGAAGAATAAGACATGTGAACTTTTCCTAGACCGGTAAACAAGAATGTAATTGGTACAAAATGGGTGTTCAAGAATGAGTTGAATGAAGATGGTGAAGTAGTAAGAAACAAAGCAAGGCTTGTATACAAAGGTTATTCATAGGTTGAAAAAATAGACTTTGAGGAGACTATTGCACCGATAGAAAGAATGGAGGCCATTCAAATGTTTTTGGAATTTTTTGCTCACAAAGACTTCAAGGTATACCAGATGGATGTCAAGTATGCATTCCTGAATGGAGAATTTGAAGAAGAGGTGTACATGGAGCAACCATAAGGATTTCAATTATCAGATAAACCAGGCATGGTCTACAAGTTGAAAAGGGTACTATATAGACTTAAATAAGATCCTAGAGCATGGTATGCAAGGTTGGACATATATTTGACACAATGATGTATATCGTCTACACACCTCATGGGTACTCATGAGCCAAAACACAAATCCTTGAAAAGGTCTCTTAATTTCCTTCATTTTCTAGTTGTTTCCATATGGAAAAAAGACATCAATTCAACAAATCTTGCTTCTTTAGTTTAATAAAACCCCAAAAACACTTCAATAATAATTATTTATATAGATTCAAATAGATAACACTCTTCCATAGCACTGTTACATCAGATTCTCAGTTCTTTGCATTCAAAGATCAACATTCTAGTAGTAGTCCACAATAGCAAAATCGGGTAAATATTTTAAACCAGGTTGAATCTCACAAAAAAATGTAGTTTGAAATAAAATTTATTGAGTTCTTAAACATATCAAAAAATAATATAGGGTTGTTTTGAAAAGTAACCTTATAAAAATGATTGTCCCGCTCCTACAAGGCTTAATTTAGTAGAAATTCACCGTAAATTGACCATAATTTTAGAAACCAGCTCCAAACCATGATCTAAAGCCTGTTTGGGATACCCATTATGGATTTATATAACATATCTAAAAGTAAATGGTGGTTGTTTTGGAACAACACCTTCAAAAAACTGATTCTACGCTTGCATAAATGCCTAATTAGGCTTGTTTGCACATGGGCTTATTGGATTTATGAACTCCAAACCTTAAATTAATTAACCAATGCCTTAGAAACTTCAAATATCACCTGAAAATACTATATCAACCTTCACATGAACAATTTCAAGAGCCTTTGTACAAACCCTACATTCAAAGCACCACTTTTCACTCAAAATCATGAAGAATTTAACTAGGGCAGCAAGAAAACTTCATCAAACTCTATCACCTGCATCTGAAAAATTGTGGGAGGAAAAATTAGTCCATATTATTCCATTATACCATGGTTATAGCTAACTTCAATGGTGGAATTTGAATTTATTCCATTTTCTTGTATTCAAGCCCTCAAAATCAAAGGTTTCGAGCCTCTTCTAGTAAATATGTCCTAAATCTCTCAAAACTTGATGAAATTAAATGAAACAAATTAAAAGATGATCTAGATTCAGAAAAATATCAATCAATATATTTCATAATCACTTACAGATCTTACAAAATTGTACAATCATGTGGAACAACAAAGAAAGTTTGAAAATGCATAAAAAACAAGGATATTTCATTGAAATTCTCACATATACATTTTCCTCTTCTTTTCCACTTCTACTATTATCCTCACATGACCTTACATGAGGTTTTTGAGAATATTGAAATAAATGTCAATCTGAAAAACCAACTTCCACATGACTTTTCAAGTGATAACCTTTCATATTCCCACTTTTTACATTCTTGCAACTTGGCAATTTTGACAATAATTTGACACTATTCACCAAAACACCTTCTTAATGACCCAAGACAACTTTAAAACATTTAATATAGACTTTGAAAACTTTATTACAACCAAAATAGACTTGAATCCCTTTAAAACCCCACCTTTGCACATATTTGCAACATGACAACTTTTGCATTTGTTTACACCCCTGACCACCTAGAGACCTATTTTGAGACTTCAAATACATTAATTATGACCTCCCAAGACATTTTACAGTGATTTTACATTTGAACATTCAATTTTTTTAATAATTTTTCCTATTAAAGGAATCTAGTGAAAAAGGTGCTCCTGCACCACACAACAAGGGTTCAACAAAGACTCTGTAGACAATAATTTCTATTTCAAATTTGAAAGAAACAAAATGTTGATAGTTGTGGTGTATGTTGATGATATCATCTTTCGAGGAGATGAAGGTATGTGAAAGAAATTTGCAGATGAGATGAAAAACTATTTTGAGATGTCTATTATTGGTGAGTTGAATTTATTTCTTAGACTCCAAGTGAATCAAACTGATAAGGGTATATTCATTTCACAATCTAAGTATGTTAAAGAATTGTTGAAGTTTGGAATGGATAATTCCAAACCGTTCTATACCCTATGGTGACTAGATACAAACTGAATAAGAATTATGACTCTCCTAAAATTTATTAGAGCATGTATAGATATATTATTGGTGGATTGTTATATATTATTGCTACTAGACCAGACATCATGCATGCAGTATGTTTGGTTGCCAGATTTCAAGAAGAACCTAAAGAAACACATGTTACAGTTGTGAAGAGGATATTCAGATATCTAAAGGGCACTTTGGATTATGGTCTATGGTATCTTAAGGATATTGATTTCACTTTGAATGCCTACATTGATGTAGATTGGGTTGGTTGTGTAGATGATTGGAAGAGTACAAGTGGTGGTGCATTATTTCTTGGAGGAAGATTGGATTCATGGCTAAGCAAGAAAAATGATTCAATTTATTTATCCACTTCAGAAGTTGAGTATATTGCAGCAACATCCTATTGTACATAGTGTAGAGAAGGGGGATTTTCTACTCATGAGTTCTCTTCACTCAAAGAGCCTCACCAGTCGAACTTCCCTAAACTACCTCAAAGAGCAGTGATGAGAGTTCTAGAATTAAAAAGAGAAGGTCACATAGATTCTTCAGAAAAACCAACAAGCTCTCAACCAAATGATGACAGTGTAGAACATAGGTGATAGCATGATGCGGTAGCATCTTGTACTCACCAAAAAGTGAGTTTATCACATGGAATGGATAAGAAACTACTTATTATTTGATTTTTGAGAACTTCTAGAATGTGATAAAGAAACATAATTTAATAGAATTGAAACAAAGTAAAGTATAAATGAAAAAGATAAGGAGAAGAAGAGAAACAAAATTATTACAACCGTGCAAGTGATGAAGCCTCCAACATGTGAATTTCTTCAATACCTACATACAAGAGAGAGAGAGAGAGATTTTGGGGCTGTATAGGGGTTTGCCTTAGTCAAACGCATGTTTTGGTGTTCCCACCTCCACAAAAAACTAGATAGATAGAGAGAAATGTAGGAAATGAAGTATAGAGAACTAAAGAATTAAAAAATAGTGTTATGATAATCAACCAAAAAATAGAGGAGAGGAGTGAAATCTTACGACCTCCACCCAAAGTGTGCAAAGCTAGTGAGGGAGAAAATGAGAGGAACTCAAGTCTTTGTTGCAATGGTTTTTGTTCCACACTTTCTCTACTAAAGTGATGGAGTCTTGATGTTGTTCATGTGAAGTGTAAAGTGTTGCTTGAGATTGAAGAGATGGTGAAGAAGTTGCTTGGAGCTTCTGAAGAGATTGTAGGAGCAATTATGAAGAAGAGTTGGTGAAGAGCTAAGAGAGGGCTCAAAGAGAGCTAGAGAGTGAAAATGGATCAAGAAGAGGTGAATTTGATGAAGGAGATGAAGGAAACAACCATAGTCAGGTTGATCAACCAAATAGGGTGTTACAATTCCACTTCGAATGGGAAGTGTAACACCTTTGTAGGATCCAACCATGGGAATTTTTTAGGGATGTAAGCACACCACACAAATGTTTTGGCATCACATGGGTTTCCTTGACAGTTATGCTTCTACTGAAACTCAAAACAAGTGCCAAGTGGAATGAAGGAAGCATGATTAGGTGGAATTTTGACTTTGGATTTTTTCTTCTAAAGTGAAGGAGGGTAATAGGATAATTTTCTTAAGGGGTGCAAATTCACTCGTATACACACATGTACTTTGGATGAAACAAACATTGAAGGATATAGATGTGATGTGTGATGAGCCTATCCCTATCTTTTGTGATAATAATAGTGCAATAAATATTTTAAAGAAACCAGAAATGCATTCTAGGACAAAGAATATATCTATCAGATATCATTTCTTGAGGGAGAAATTGTTGAAAAATGTAGTTAGGCTTTAATATGTATCTACTAAGGACCAGATTGCAAATATATTTACTAAGGCTCTTTTGAAGGATACTTTTGAGTATCTCAAGGAGAAGTTGGGGGTTACTACCCCTCCTTCTTTGAACTAGGTGCACATGGAGGTGCATCAGTCCAATGGATCTACAGATTCATTGTTTGACTGGACTGATGATTATGGTCTACTCCTCAGGGGGAGTAAAGAGTATCATTGTTGCAGTATGTGATGTGGGTGCACTCCTAAGGGGGATTCATCAGATTTTTATATGGTAGTAGTTTCATACAAAAAATTATTTTTCCATTGATGAAAAAGGGGGAGAGAGAGTCATGTGAAAAAAAACTAGAAGGGAGAGAATCTTGCAAGGAGAAGAGAGTGTATAAATGTTGTGTAGGTTGTGTAATCTAAAAAAGAAAGCGAAGAAGAAGTAGGAGAGTGTGTATGTTGTTCTTGATTTTTTTTCACATCATGTGTTTCCATCAATGACAAAGGGGAATATTTTTGCAAGTATGAATGTGTTTGGTGGTGTTTCTATTAATGTTGTCATTGATGTCAACATAGTTCAAGTTGTTGCAGAGAAAGGAATCAAGTGATTGTAGGTGGTACATGTATAGTTGAGATATTGTAGAGATGTTGAGAGTACATGAAGTTATCTTTATGGTGTTGCAGGTGTGCGGATATCAAGTGCTTTTTAGAAAATTAATAAATGGTGAAGATAGAGTTGTGTGTGTATCCTGAATGTGTTCCTGTAGTGTGCTCTATATTTCTTATGTGTTGATCATATTCTTGTCTAGATCTGTAGTATTGTTTATGGGCTTCATTAAATAACATATCCTAAGTTATAGCTTTTGGTTTGATGAAGAGGGAAAGTTGTGTTCACTAGTGTGTTAACTAGTTTGGTAGAACTATTTGTTTATTTATTAGGAGACTTTTTTTTGCTCTCTAGTCCCTTGGTGGTTTGTCTTAGATCTTGCAGATTTAGAAGAAGGTTTATATTGATGTTATTTGTGTTCTAGAAAATATGATCATGTTTTGGTACTCTGAAAGGATTGTTCCAGAGCTACTATGTGTGTCTAAACGACCTGATTGGACTGGTGGAAGGATTTATTTGTATGAAGATTTTTATAGTTGCTATGGATGTATCTGAAGGTTTCTAAGAGATGTTCCAATGTCTGTTGAAGCATGTTGTGTGATCCATGTGTCATCACCTTTTTGTGGATGTGTTAACTTCAAATTTCATTGGTACTTCCATTAGGTTTGGCCAACCTGGTGTCTACATGTTACATGAAGGAGAAGCATCAATTAAGGAAGCATCTAATTAATCGAAGATATTGTTTTCGTCTTGATTAAGTATGTATTTGGTACACTCTCATTCTTATCCACCACGAGAATGTTGATTCACTGACCTGATTTGAATTTGTAAAATAAAAAATGTGTAGCCGACCTTGGAGAAAGGTTCTAATATTGAAGATGGTATAAATGCAAGTCAATATGTTGTAAATTACAAGTGCAAAGAGTGACAAGTGTGAAACAAGTGTAGTGTGCAAATGATAATCAAGGCAATAGTAGTTTGATGTGTTAGATTCCTAAAATCAGTGAGCTAATGGTGTCTATAATTCCTTCATCAAGGCTACGAATGTGTCGAACCTATTGTGGTGGATTTTATATTGTATTTCTTTGTCTGTAGGAAGTGAGCCTCTTACTGGATAGTGAGTCCTATTTATAGGTAGTGAGACTTTTTATCTAGATAGTGACTCCTTTCTTGGTGGTGAGCCCTTTGCTAGTGGTCCTTTGTATCTAGTTTTTCATTACTATTATATTGTGAGTTAAGCTTCACCATGGATTTTCCCTCATTGGGATTTCCATGTAATCTTGGTGTCTCTAGTATTTCTTTATGGTATCTGCATTTCATGTTTATACTTAACAACAAATTAAAGTGAATGTGAAATGGATTAATATTAGAAATGAAAGTAATTTGATACAACTGATTCACCCCCCTCTCAGTTGTCTTGTGCATTTCAACATGAATAATCACGATAATAAGTTTGTAGACCCTCCTAACCATAATTTACAAATCTTTACCAATAACATGTCGAAGCACACTATTTCATTTGTCAAAGCTAGTGAAACCAAAAATGATGTGATGAATGTTGAAACAAATGATGAAAACATAAAATATAGAAATAACATACTTAAACATACTTAAATGGTAGCATTTATTGAAGCTAGAACTCATAAGGGATCAACTAAAAATCCTCTTGATATTTATTTGTCACAAAATAACATACTTAAACATGCAATTGATGGTCCTCTTTACATACTCAGTTGAATCAATAACAAACCCACTAATGTGATATTAATAGATCTTGTATGTGGAGAGAATGTGATCACTGAAGAATTCCTATTTATGCATGAACTCTATCAAGATACATATGATAAACTGAAAGAATGGATCAAGATGCATAATGGTTTTTCTTATAGGCTTGATAGATCTCCCTTTAAAAGTTGGACCAATAACATTAAATGTCACATTCACCATCATCTCGCAATTAGACCAATTTCATGTGAAGTTAGGCTACCCATGGCTTCATTCCCTTGATTGTGTATAAATGTTTAAAGTTTCCATTTGGCAATGATATATTTACTGTGAATCATAGTGGGTTTAATCCTATTTTTTCTTGAGAGAACTTTTCATTAGATTTCTTTTGCCTTGAGCATATGGAACCTATTAAACCTTGTGAGAACTTATTTTTCAAATCCTATCAAAATTTTAAGACAAATTATATAGAAAAATTATCCCTTCAAAACATGCCTCAACATATGACTAAACAACCTATCCTTGAGGAAACAATTATTGAACCTTGAAAATATCCAAGAATAACTGATCATAAATCCTCTTGCAATTTCTTATAAGAGACCATGAGATAACCAAAAAAATCTCATTGTCCCTCCTAAAATTAAACAAATTTACAAAGATAAAGATAAAGTGGTTGAAAAACCTCCCATGGTTCCTTTTGGTCCTCCCCTAAATGAAGAGGAGAAACCTATGATTGAAAAACCCACTCTTACACAAACACAAATTGATAATAATTTGAAATGAGATTGAAGTGCTAGGGAGCGTAGGTGTAGATGCTGTGCTATTTCTCCTATGTTACAAACCAATTAAGACAAGAACAAGATAGAAAATCAAGATCCGTACTTACCTAAAGTAATGCATGATGATTCTATAAATTTTCCCCAACATAAAAATAACATTCCATGGAAATTTCAGTTTGACCTCCCATTGTGATCAATGTAGATGATAACAATGATATTACAAAGATTGATGAACAAGTGCATAAAAAATTGAATACATTGTTTTCCTCTTCTTTGATATTAAATGAAAAATCTCCTAAAAAGAGTGTTGAACTTCATGCTTCTCATAGTTCAACACTTTTTGTTTTTGTCCCTTTGGCTAGTTGTCAACCTTCCATCTATACTAATCAAGATTAGGATGCAGACAACCTGATAAGGTTGAATCGTACATTCCTTACTATTCTTTTTATTTTTCATGTTTCTTTATGTGATCACATGTGTGTAATGTGATCCCTCATGATCTTTAATTTGATGTATCTCTCTCTCTCTCTCTCTCTCTCTCTCTCTCTCTCTGCATTAGACTCTATATGTACCTACTTTCTTCTCTATGTCAAAAGCATTTTATCTTTTTTATTTGTATTTTTTTTTCCTTTTAGGGATGATGTAGGGTGTTGAGAAATTTATGTCTCCTCCACATTGAACCAAAAGGCTTTATCTATGTTTTCACTCTCTTTGTGTCATTCTTCTAGTTCTGTGAGTATTTAGGGAATGATGACAATTTTGAGCTCTAAAAAAACATTGTATCAAAGACATACTGACCCCAAATCCATAGATCCCTTATGTATTTTTGGGGAAACCCCTTCCCTACTTTTTCATGTTATAGCTTTATTTCATAAACATATGAATTGGCATAGGGGCTTTTGAGGAAAGCTCTCACATATTAGGACAAAACATTGGCTACTTTAAAGAAGTTTCTCACAAAAATGGTGTTAGAAACCGCTCTAAAGTGGAGGCATACATCGATTCCATCTTTCAAAAAAATTCATATTTCATGGTGTGATTTTATTTATTCTTGTGATGTGTCCTTTCCTTGGTGGTTTCATTGGGTTTTATGTCCTCCAAGAGCATGATATTTCTAAGCATACAATTTCCCTTAGTGACATGATACGAAATGTGAGGCATCCCATAAGTGGTGATCTAATATTCTTGACTTGTCCTCTCTTGGAGACATTAAGTACAATATTCCCTAAGAAGAAGACCTTACATGAACAAAGAAAAATACTCTTTAACAAAAAATTATAGACATAATATTCAAAATTATTCATAAAGCATTGCATTGTGGTACCTTATTGAAGTTGTTAGGAGGATAACTTTGGTATGGTATGGGAGGCTAATATGATTCTCTCATTTTCCACCTCATTGGGATAACTTACATAGTTGATGGCTTGATGTTCCACTACCCCAGAGTGAGCATGCATGCTATGGAAAAACATCCTAGATATGTTTCACATCATGTTGGACTATCGAAGCTTGATCCTTGTTATAGAAAAATAGCCTAGATATGTTCCACATCACGTTGGACTATCGAAGCTTGATAATTGTTACACAAAATAGCCTAGATGTGTTCCACATCATGTTGGACCATCGAAGCTTGATCCCTTTTCTTGGAAAAATAGCCACGTTTCACATTGTGTTGCAATGGTTGTGCTTGATCCTATATTTTCCTTTACTTCTCTTGGCCTTTGATAGGGTATGACTGTGTATACTTGTTATTGTTGCATATTTAAGTGTCTTGAATATCTAATTTAGTGTGAGTTTGATATGGGGAAAACTCTCACTAATGTGGGGGAAAAATTTTGCGTTAAAAAAGTAACTATTTTTCACACAGTCTGGGAATCAATAATTAATGATAAAATAGGCTTAATTGTGATTTATTTAGGGTGTTATAAAGTATTTTCTTAAACTTTTACACTACTATAGGGATTTATTAATTAACTAAGGTTAATTAGAGCTTAAATGTCTCTTTAATTCAAATCTAAGCGTTATTAATTGTATTTTTCAAGCATTTATCTTGAAACTCATTAATAATATTTCAAAACAATTAAATTGGAAAGGTTTGGTCCTAGAAAATTATGCTAGGACCCATTCACCACTTTGGGTGAATGGGTCCTCCCTACCTAGGACACCCTTTTTTAATCATATTTGTGATGGGATTTTAATGATATTTCACCTCCACAAAGCTTGGTTCAAGAAAATTGTGCTAGGACCCATTCACCACTTTGGGCGAATGGGTCCTTCTTACCTCGGACACCCCTTTTTGAACATATTTGTGGTGGGAATTTAATGATATTGAATCCTAGATTTGATTTCGGTTTGGATGATTTGAATTTTGGGGTTAATCCTTAGATTTAGTATAAATATAAGGTTAATTCACATAGTTTCATCCTAAGTGACCAACAAGTTTACAAGCATCCAAGAATTGAATCATTAGAGCAATACATAGCATTTCAAAGGCATTCAAGGGTAGATTATTGAATATTTTTGTAGAAATTCAAGATCATTTCATCATCTCAAAGGCATAGTGTATAGAGCATGTAGTTGAGCTAATGTTGTTGATGTAGCATTCAAGATCCATTTACAAGAATTATTTCATATCTAATTCAAGATCAAGATCTACATTCTTCATGGCCACTTCATATTAGATTGTAGATTCACATTTGAAGACATCATTCAAGGTATCATTGTTTCATGTTTCATGTTCATGTTTTATTATTTCATCACAAGGTTTAATTACCTAAATGGGGTTTGACCAAGGAAAACCCCTATCCTCTAACAATCAACAAGCTTTTCTCCTCTTTTAAGTGTTATAACAAGTTTTAGGTTGAAGATCAAGTGGAGAACAAGATTGAAGAAAAGTTGACAAAGTTGACAAAGTTTTCAAGTTACAAAGTTGTCTTCATTGCAAGATCATGGAAATAGCTCTATATTATTGGTTTCAAAAATTTGAGAGCTAAGCACTAAGGACCTAGAAGTGCAAAGATTGATGAAAAAAACCTAGAAGTTAGTTTTCAAAAATTCTAATAGGGACCCATTCTCCACTTTGGGTGAATGAGTCCTCAGTGACTTCAAAAGAATAATCTTTCAACAAGGTAAACATTGTTCCACCCTCTTAACACTTCCCATATTCTTGCTATAACAATTGAGAGTGTATTTTGATTTTTATTTGCACCATTTCCTATACATAATTGTATGTTTCATAGCAAAAATTAGCGGGTCATCATCTTGATTGATTCATGTTGATAACTCTATTTTTCTATGAAACATCTTCTAGTCATTAATTTTTTTGTCAACTTTAAAATTGTCCATTTTCATATCAAAACAGTACAATCTCATAAAACTAACTAGTTCCACCATTTCTTTTCATCAAAAATCAATTTTGAGGGCATTAAAGAATTAGATCCAAGATTGATTGACTCAACTTCTAGGTTGAACTTTAATCTCATCCCTTGTCGATTTTCATTCTAATGTTCTTTGAAAAAAATTGATTTTAGTGCTCTAAGCATTAGACCTAGGATCCCTTTTTCAAAAACATTTCAGTGAACTTGACATTTTGAACACCATTTAGATCTTCTAATATTTAGCATTTTTTAAACCTAAAATTGTGAAAAAATATTATCAAAATTTTAGTGATCAAAGGCTTTTTATTGCAAAAAGTATCTTTGCATTTGAAAGAAAATTTGTTATTTTCCTTGATTTGGTATAAGATTCAAAAAAGTGTTTTGTTTCAATACTATTTTTTAGATCTATAGCAAAATTGCATGAATTTTCTAATGCATTGCATAATCAGGTTAAATTAGATTTTAGTTTGTTCCAATATAATGTAATTCCAAAATTCATCGAAACAAGAACAAATTTAGTTTCACATCTAAACCAAAATACGACTAGACTTCACTTTCCCTAGTACCTCAAAACCTAAAATTTTAGACAAATTTCAAGCTAAACTAGGGTTCCTAGGCACCCTTTTCCAACGAAAATTACCTCATATTTTAAGTGTAGACCAATTGCTATTTCCTTTCTACAAATTTGGACTCTAATTTGTAGATCTATGTCTGACGAGTCTATAGGTCTATTTTATTCTTAATTTATATTAACATGACAAAACATAATTTTAAATTGTAAAATTAAGTGTTAATCTTTGAAAAATTATAGCAATATGATAATGTTAGGTCTCTTTCTATAAGTACATTATATACCTACCAATCCCTTTGGTTATTATGACTTTTCTAGGATAGATGATAACCTTGAGGACTTGATATCACCTAGATCATTGATGCATAGAAAGGGTGGAATAGGTTTGACTAACACAATACAACAAAATTCAATCACCTCTTAAGCCTCAAGACCCCAACAATGGTGATTTGCTTAAACTCACATGTTTTCCCTTCTAGGACTCCCAAACTATGTCTTTGAGCATATCGTTTAGAGAATTTCATCCCTCCATGAAGAAAAGACCTTTTTAGATACCCATTAGGCTCAATTCTAATATATCTGACTTGTGACATAGGTTGTTTCAGAACAAAGTTATCAATCTTGACCTACTACACTGGAATAAGGCTAAATTAGGCCTCTTTTATAAAACATCCACAAATAATTTTAATTCCAAAACACTAAAACTCTCCCCCAATGGCCTTGATATGTTGCATAGGGTCCCATTCCATATATTTCATCTTGAACCAACACTTACAAATTGTTGTCCTCCACTATCACTACTCTACCTAAGCCTAACACATGAAGATGTTAGGCTAGGGCTCAAAAAAAACCCTTCTAACTCCATCCCTTGCTCCAAAAGACAACAAAAACATTGAAATAAACCTAATATACACTATTCCACTAATTTGGACCTATATTCTATGGTGAAATGGTTTGAAATACATGATTTTGTGTTCAAACCCTCGAAATGAGGGTTTTACAGGTGTTTTGCAATAAAATGCACCAAACGGGCTTATTTCCTAATGAAAATCAAGCACACCACATTCAAATGAAAATTTATTCACTGTAGCAACTCCTCGCATGAATTTTATCTCATGACACAACTGTATGAGGCCATACAAAACAAGAAAGCTTTAGAAAATACACTAAAAATACAGAAAATAGAGTCTCTTTCAATTCTTTGTCTTGAAAATGCTTCAATAATGCTGCCTCAAAGTTTGTGAGGCCAAATAAACATGTATTTATAGAAACCCAATAGTTTCCAACAAGATTCTCATAGGTGATTGTTCACTTTCCCCTCAAAATAAAAATTGACAAGATGTAAAGCAACTTTTACACTTTTTGACAACTTTCACCAAACACAACAAATTGACCTTATATGACAAAAATACCTCAAGGATGGTCTCCAAATGACCTTATTACATCAAATAAGAAAAAAATATACAAAAATAATCAACCTAGACACCTAAATGCATCAATTAAGCAAAATGACCATGGTGCTCCTGCACCATAAACCCAAAGAGGAAAGATTCTAAGGTTCCACTTGAGATCAACTCCTTAACTAAGGTCCCATGTTTTTTAATATCTTCTTTAGACATCCATGTGGAATCTTTATGAGGTAGACCATACCATTTTACAAGATACTCATTATAAGCTTTATGCCTAGGTCTTTTGACCTCCTTAGTGTCCAAAATTTCTTCAAGCTTTAATGGTTTAGTAGGAGGTAGGTCTCTGACCCATTCTTCATCAACAATATTTGAATCAACACCTGTACCTACATCCACAAATCCCTTTAAAGGGTAGAGGTTAGTAACATTAAACATAGGGGAGATATCAACTCTAGGAGGGAGTTTTATCTCATATGCATTGGCCCCAAACTTGTGGACCACTTTTCAAGGCCCAATTTTCGTCATCAATAGTTTGGTGTGATTTCATTTTGGTAGTCTCTCCTTCTTCAAGTGTGCAAGTACCAAATCTCCCACCTTTAAATGTACCTCTCTTCTCTTCAAATCAACTTGCTTATTGTACTTCTCCACACTTTTTTGCAAGTTTTCTTTCACTTGGTGATGGATCTCTCTCATAGCTTCTACAAATGCCTCTCCTTGAATTCTTCTCTTCTCCATCCCTATAAGATCTCTAAGCTCAAAGACTCATCTTGGTTTCAACAAATACACCACTTCAAATGGACTTTTCCTTATTCTCCTATTGATTGAATCATTGTAAGCATATTCAGCTTGAGGAAGAACTAAGTCCCATTGTTTCCCATGCTCTTTTATAAGACACCTCAAGAGGTTTCCAAGTGATCTATTGACCACCTCAATCTGCCCATCCATTTGTGGATGGTAGGTAGTACTAAAAGTCAAATTGGTTCCAAATTTTTTCCAAAGTGTCGTCCAAAAGTGACAAATGAACTTTGAGTCCCTATCTAAAACAATTGTTAATGGAAGGCCATGAATCCTCATAATTTCCTTAAAGAATAGGCCCACAATATGAGAAGCATCGTATGTACACTTGGAAGGAATGAAATGGTCCATTTTACTTAACCTATAAACCACAAAAAATAAACTATCATATCCCATTTGAGTTCTTGGTAGACCTAACACAAAATCCATACTTAAAATTTCCCATGGCCTATTAGGAATTGGTAAGGGTTGATAAAGTCCTACATTATAATTAGTTCACTTGGGCCTTTGGAAAATTGTGCAACTTTCAACAAACTTCCTGATGTACCTACTTGAATTTTTGGCCAAAAATATAACCTTCTTACTTGATCCAATATTTTTCCAATGCCAAAATAGCCTCCAAGACTTCCACAATGTTTCTCCTTTATTTGATTTTTTCTCATAGAGAACCTTGGTATACACAACTGAGCTCATTTGAATAACAAGCCATCTTGCAAAAAAAAATTAGAATACTCATCATGGAAATTATCTTTAAACTAATTACAAACAAAAAATACCTCCTTGAATTCATCATCTCCAACATACATGTCCTTCAATGCATCTATTCCCACACTTTGAATTTATATCTCATGCACGAACATTGACCTCTAGCTAAGAGCATCAATAACCTTTTTAGCTTGTCCTTTCTTATGTTTGTTGTTGAATGTATAACTCTGTAAATATTCAACCCACTTTGCATGTTTGTGATTCAATGTGTCTTGACTATTTAGAAATTACAAGGCATGATTGTCGGTGAACACTTTGAATTCCTTAGGTAGAAGGTAATTTCTCCACTTCTTGAGAGCCTGCACCATTGTATATAACTCTAGATCATATGATGAATATTTCCTTTTAGCTTCATTAAGCTTTTCACTAAAGAAAGCCACTAGTCTTCCTTCTTGGCTTAACACTACACCTATTGCAAAACCAATTGCATTAGTTTCTATGGTGAAAATCTTATTGAAATCAGGGAGAGTAAGTATTGGTTGTTGTGCCACTCTAGTTTTTAGATATTCAAAAATCTTCTCTGCCTCATTAGTCCACTAAAATTTCTTTCTTTTGTCTCCCTTAATGGGGTCAATGATGGGTGAGCAAATATGACTAAAGTTCTTAATGAATTTTCTATAGAAACTTGAAATCCCATTAAAGCTTCTTACCTCTCCTACTGACCTTGGAGTTTTCCAACTAACTATTGACTCTACTTTGGTGGAATCCATCTTCAATGAATGCTTAGAGATCACAAAACCAAGATATGTTAATTCTTCTTTCATAAATTCACACTTTTTAAGATTTATCATCAATTTCTCCTCATGTAACCTCTGCAAAACCACGTCAAGGTACTACAAGTGATCTTCTTTTGTTTTTCTAAACACAAGTACATCATCTAAATATACAATAAATTTACCAATAGAAGGCTTCAACACTTCATTCATAAGTCTCATAAAGGTACTTGGAGCATTTGACAGTCCAAAGGGAATCACCATCCATTCATATAGGCCTTCATTAGTTTTAAATGTATTTTTCCATTCATCTCCTTCCCTTATCTTGATATGATGATACCCACTTTTCAAGTCAATCTTTGAGAAATAGAATGTACCTCCCAAGCAGTCCATTAAGTGCTCCATTCTAGGTATTGGAAACCTATATCTGATTGTTATTTTGTTTATATCCCTAGAATCTATACACATTCTCCAATCCCCATCCTTTTTAGGTGCCAAAATTATTGGGATAGAACAAGGGCTCAAACTTTCCCTAATTAGACCTTTATCCAACAATTCTTGAACTTGTTTCCTTATTTCCTCATTTTTTTTAGGGGTCATCTTATATGTAGCCTTATTTGGAAAACTAGAACCAGGGATTAGATCAATATGATGACTAACATCTCTCATGGGAGGTAAAGAACTTGGAAACTAATCCATTGCAATATATTTATATTTATTCAACAAGGCTTGAACTTCACTAGGTAGGTCTTCCATCTTGTTTGCTACTAAAACAAACTTGGACTTAGGTCTGATCACTAAGGAAAATCCTTGACCTCCTTCATCCTTAAAATTTTTCAAAATCTCCTTCTCTCCTACTACCATGACACTAGAACCAACTTTCTTGTCAAACTCTTCATCTTTTAGGGGTGTCAAAGTGTATGAGGTACCATCTTTATCTATTACATAGACATTCTTATGGTCATCATGCTTGGCCTTTCTATCATACTGCCAAGGCCTTCCTAGTAGCAAGT
Source organism: Sequoiadendron giganteum (assembly GCA_007115665.2). NCBI lineage: Eukaryota > Viridiplantae > Streptophyta > Pinopsida > Cupressales > Cupressaceae > Sequoiadendron > Sequoiadendron giganteum. Next base: position 518,056,906 of record CM021107.1, read on the forward strand.
GACAAACATCCATGGGGATGATGTCACAAAGGATTTTGTCCCTATAAAACCCAATATTGAACTCTACCCATGATTGTTCCTTTACCAAGTCTTGTTGACCCATGTTTAGTCATGACACTTTGTATGGTGTGGGATGAGGAATTATTTTCATATTCAAATTTTCAACCATTTCTAAAGACACCAAGTTATCAGTAGAACCTAAATCTACAACTACTTTGAATATCTTTCCATGTGACTTGCATGTGGTCCTGAACAAGGATTTCATTTGTGGAGGTTCTTTGGTTGTAGGCACCTTGATAAGTTTTCTCCTCATCATCAATGACTCACCTACCCTAGGGGAAACATGTTGAGATGGTGAGTTCATAATTTCAGTGTCCTCTTCATCTACCATTTGAGTCCTTTGTTCACCACCATGAGAACTTGATGATTATTTGTCTAGGCACTTCCAAGTTGGGTGTCCAAATTGATTGCAGTTGTAGCATCTTGTTGAGAAATTATTGGATCCTCTCCCTTGTCCACTAAACCTTCCTCTACCACCAAATCTCCTTCCTTTGAAGTTACCTTTGCCACTTGGCTCTCCACTTTTCTCTTGTTGACTGCTTGATTAACCTTCTTTCCTTTGTGACTAATCTCTTGCACCAAAGTTTCATCTACCTCTAAAATTTTTCCCTCTTCCTCTTCCTTTCTGCTCTTGTCTTCTTTTGATTCATTCCTCTACCTTTATTTCCAATTGGAAACATTTTTCAATAGTCTCGGGTGTAGTGAGGTTGATTTCGTCTTGAATGTTGTACCTTAGGCAATTTAGGTACCTTGCCACCTTTTATCTCTCATTCTCCACATGTCCTACTCTAATGCTTAGCCTATGGAAATCCTTAGTATATTCCATGATGTATAATTCCTTTTGTCTTAGGCTCTACAACTTTCTAAATTTTTGAATCTCATAATCAATAGGTAGGAAATTTCCTTTCAACTTAGCTACCATCCTATTCGATGAACTTATCTTTGTATTTCCCTTCTTTAATCTTTCATCTTGGACATAGTTCCACCATTTTAGGGTAGGGCCCTTGAACTTAGTTTTAGAAAAATTCACCTTCTTATTGTCTTCTAATTCTTCAAATTCAAAGAAGTTTTCCAAATAATCTATCCAAACCGAAACTTCTTCAATGCCCATCTTTCCACCGTACATGGGAACTTCAATTTTCACCTTTGGAGCATTGTCACCCTTGAAAATATTTAGCATCCTGACCATCCTCTTTTCTTCAGGATCCAAGTCCCCATCCTCATCATGGACTCCTACTAGAGGGTTCTCAATCTCACCCTCATCCTCCTCATCACTTTGGTCACCTCTGACCACATCTCTTCTCTGGTTCTTCTCCAGGGCTACTATTCTAGGAAGTGATGCTTCTTGGGATTCCTTATAGAGCCTCTCCTTATAGAGCATCTTCTCTTCCAGTCCTTTAACCTCTTTGGCTATTGGATTATTCTTTGTAAGTGTCTTGCTTATGCCAATTCTCATTCACTTTTCCACTTTCAATCAAAACCTATGCTATGATACCACCTAATGTAGAGAAATGGTGGAATAGGTTAAACTAACAAAATAAAACACAATTCAATCACCCCTTAAGCCTCAAGACCCTAAAAATGATGGTTTGCTTAAACTCACTTATTTTCCCTTCTACGTCTCAAAAAAAATGTCTTCAAGCATATGTTTTAGAGAATACCATCCCTCCATGAAGAAAATACCTTTCTAGATACCCATTAGGCTCAATTCTCACATATCTCATTTGTGACATAGGTTGTTTAGGAAAAAAGTCATCAATCTTCACTTGCTAAGCTAGAATAAGGCCAAATTATGCCTCTTTTACAAAGCATCCACAAAGAATTTGATTCCCAAACACTAAAAATCTTCCCCAATGGTCTTGAATTGTCATATACGATTCCATATATTTCATCTTGAAACAACACTTATAAATTATTGTCCTACACTATCACTACTCTACCTAAGCCTAACACATGAAGATGTTAGGCTAGGGCTCAGACAAAAAACCTTCTAACTCCATCCCCTGATCCAAAATACAACAAAAATATTAAAATAAACCTAATATCCACCATTTCACTAAGTTATACCTATATTCAATGGCAGAATGGTCTAAAATACATGATTTTGTGTTCAAACCCTTGAAATGAGGGTTTTACAGGTGATCTACAATAAAATGCCCCAAATAGGCTCATTTCCTAATGAAAATCAAGCACACCATGTTCAAATGAAATTATATTCACTGTAGAAACTCCTCATATGAATTTCAGTTCATGACACAATTGTATGGGGTCGTACAAAACAAGAAAGCTTCAAAAAATACACTAAAAATGTAGAAAACAAAGTCTCTTTCTATTCTTTGTCCTCAAAATGATTGAATAATGCTGCCTCAAAGTTTTTGAGGCCAAAAAAACATGTATTTAGTGAAATCCAATGGTTTCCAAGAAGATTCTCATAGTCGGTTGTTCACCTTCCCCTCAAAAGAAAAATTGACAAGTTGTAAAGCAACTTTTACACTTTTTGACAACTTTCACCAAACACACCAAACTGACCCTACATGATAAAATACCTCAAGGATGGTCTCTAATCAACCTTATTGCATCAAATATGTAACAAAAACACACAAATCATCAACCTAGACACCTAAATGCATCAACTAAGAAAAATGACCATGAGTCCTTGGTGTAGGAGCACCTTGGAAAATGGGGTCAAGGGATGCAATTTTGAGTCTAGTTTTGGTTTTTGTCTCAATGTGATGTAATATCGTCTATTAAGACTAGTTTCAACGTGGTTGGGTTATGTAGGGTCCATTAATGTTGTAAAAGTGTGTATGCAACTTTGTCAATTTTCGCTTTGTAAAGAAGTTGAACGGTCACTAATTTGAAAATTGGTTATGAACGATTGTAGTTAGCTGGGTTAAGGATAAATAAGCCTTAGATGACTTGAGGAAATGTTTTGAAGTTCATATTTGGAGACATACATTAATGAAAACAAAATTTTCCTGGAATTTGAAGCATGTTTATGATTTCAATGCTTGGTACGGTTCTGTACAGAAGGATTATGCTTGCTAACTAATTGGATTTCATGGAAGGGTGAACTAGCTTTCATTTTTATCTAGTTTCATAAGAATTCATTAATATTTGTGTATTTTAGAAGTGTTTTTCTAAAATTTGCTCTGTAACCTAGGTTTTCAAGGGTTTGTAGATTGAATCATGCATACTCAACCATTCCACCATTGAAAATTTGTGAAACTGAGTGGAATGGACAATTTTGGTGTGCTCTTAATGTTCATAGTGGTTTCTAGGGAAGGGGATGGATTTTGCAAGGGTTTAGACTAAGCCCTAGCCTAACATCCTCATGTGTTAGGTTTGGTCATTGGAGTTTTGATATGATGACAAAAACAGTGAGAATTTCTGGTGAAACCAATTGAAAAACTAGACCTTATGTGACTTGGAAAGACTTTACAAGTGAATATTTGGTGTGTGGGAGTCAGATTCAGGGCACTTGCTTTAGAAAAGTGGTCTAATTAGGCCTAGTTTTGTGAAGCCAATCAATTTTAGGGTATCATGTTTCAAAACAACCCTAGGTGAAAGTCAAGTATGTTGTGAAACCCATTAATGGGTATCTAGAAAGGATATTTTTTTATGTTTGTACAACCTTGTCTAAAATATATGCTTGGAAAATGTGAATTGGAATACTACAACACCTAGTGATGGTGTGTGAAGGAAGACCATAAAAGAGGGTTTGAAGTCCTTGAAGACAAGTTGATTTTGGTTTGTTAGAACACTTCCACCCCTACTCTACATCATGGCCCTACACCAATCATAAAATAAGAATTCTAACATTCCAGCAAAGAATAATAAATCCAATCATTGATACTCATAAAAATAATGTTTGTCCCTCTCCTAATATCAAGCCTACTTGTGAAGAAGGTATCTTGGTGCAAGAAGATCCTATGATTTAGAGTCCTCAGAAATATCTTTGTTTCTCTCCCAATACCTATTCTACTTGGTTGACCCTTGTTTAGCCATGAAACTTTGTATGGTGTGGGATGAGGAATTATTTTCATATCCAATTTTTCAACCATTTCTGAAGACACCAAGTTATCAATAGAACCTAAATCTACAAATACTTTGCATACCTTTCCATGTGACTTACATGTGGTCCTGAACAAGGATTTCATTTGTGGAGGTTCTTTGGTTGTAGTAACCTTGATAAGTGTTCTTCTCATCATCAATGACTCGCCTACCTTAGGTGCAACATGTTGAGATCATGATTTCATACTTTCAATGTCCTCTTCATGCACGGTTTGATTCCTTCGCTCACCACTATGAGAACTTTATGCTTGTTTGACAAGGCACTTTCAAGCTGGGTGTCTTAATTGATTGCAGTTGCAGAATCTTCCTGAGACAGTATTGGATCCTCTCCCTTTACCACTAAACCCTTTTCTACCACCAAATCTCCTTCCTCTGAAGTTAGCTCTGCCACTTAGCTCTCCACTTTACTCTTGTTGGTTGCTTGATTCACCTTGTTGCCTTTGTGACTGCCCTCTTGTACCAAAGTTGCCTCTACCTCTGAAATTTTTCCCTCTTCATCTTCCTTTCTTCTCTTGTCTTCTTTTGATTCTTTCCTATGTCTTTATTTCCAATTGGAAACATTCTTCAATGGTCTTAGGTGTAGTGAGGTTGATTTCATCTTGAATGTTTTACCTTAGGCCATTTAGGTACCTTGCCACCTTAGCTACCATCTTGTCCCATGAACTTATCATTTTATTTCCCTTGTTGACTCTTTAATCTTGGTCATAGTTCCACCATGTTAGGGCAAGGCCCTTGAACTTAGTTTTAGAAAACTTCACCTTCTTATTGTCTTCTACTTCTTCAAATTCAAAGAAGTTGTCCAAATCACCTATCCAAGCCAAACATTCTTCACTATCCATCTTTCCACCTTACATAGGCACTTCAACTTTCATCTTTGGAGTATTTTCACCCTTGAAAACCTTTAGCATCCTGACCATCCTCTTTTCTTTAGGATCCAAATCATCATCCTTATCATGGACTCCTACTGGAGGGTTTTCACTCTCACCCTCATCCTTCACATCACTTTGGTCACCTTTGACCACATCTCTTCTTTGGTTCTTCTCTAGGACTACTATTATTCCAAGGGATGATTCTTGGGACTCCTTATAGAGCCTCTCCTTATAGAGCATCTTCTCTTTCAGTTCTTTCACCTCTTTGGCCATTGAATTGTTCTTTGGAGGCATCTTTCTTATGTTAATTCTCATTCACTTTTCCACTTTCAATCAAAACCTATGCTCTAATAAGACATAATGCTGAGTAGGGGTGGAATAGGTTCTGTATATACCTAAAATTGGTCTGGAGCATCTGATTAATTAAATACACATTATTTGATTAATTATTCTATTTTCCTCTACTGTTTAAATAAATAGAAATATTTATTTAATATAGTTCACATTCACATTCTTCATAATTTCTTCTAAATCTTGTCTTAATTAAATAAACAAAAATAAATACTTTGTTCAATTTAATTATCACATCCCTATTTTATTCTATCACATTGATTCTAAATTAATCAAATAAAGACAAAAACACTTTATTGATTAATTCCCATTTATTCTTCTATTTTAATTTAATAAACAACTATCCTATAGTTTGTTTTATTAAATTATTTATCTTTCCTTTCCTAATTTAAATAAATCAAAATATTTGAATTGTTGCACAAGGAATATTCCATCCATATTCTCCCAAAAATGAATTAGATTTCCTATTTCTAAACCATGTCTAATTTATGTCTAAATTTGTCACAATTAATGCTTTGAAACTTCACGGGAAGTTTTGGAGACAAATTGGAGACAAATTTGGAATTTGATCTCTCAATCCTCTTCCCTCAATCCTTCCTCTTATTTTGCCTAGTGTTTTCATGGGTAGAGACAATCTCCATCTTTCTCTCAATCTCCTCCATCTCTCACCATTCAATCCTCCAGATTGAATCCAAGCCTCTCAAAGCTTTCCCTGTGCATTTCTACAGCCAGGAAATCTATAAATAAAGCCTCGTTGTACCAAGAAAAGGATCCAGATAATCAAGTTTATGCATTCTTACTCTACAGGAATCCAAACATCAAGCATCAAGCATTTACATCAAGTAGCTCAACAACAAAGCTTCACATCAATGGCTGCCTCCCGTAGCTGCAAATATCTGTTTCACATCGATATCATGCTAGTTTAATTGATTTATCATTTAGCATTGCATTAGTATTATCTCATTCTTCAAATAGTCATTTTAACAGTCTTATATGCTTACACAATCTGAGAGCTAAGTAGGATTTAATAAATCTTTGGAGATAGAGAGCAATAGGACGCTTTCAATTGATTACTTTGTTGAATTGATTCAATTTGTTTAATCATTGATATAATGTCTTATTAAGAAGTGTTCTTATGCTTATTCACTTATTATACACTTACAATTTGGCACCCACTGTGGGGCATTAACCCCATTTTTATCAAAAAATGCAATTTTCTGGAAAGTGTTACGTAGGTTCGCGGCGTGTTCTATTTTAGTGCTTCCATTAAAAAATTCGGCGCTTTCGGTCTTTGTTTTAGCACATCGGGTGTTTTAGCGCTTCCGTTAAAAACTTCGGCGCTTTCGGTCTCTATTTTAGTGCATCGGGTGTTTTAGCGCTTCCATGACAAACTTTGGCACTTAGGTATCCTATTTCGGTGCTTTCGGGTTTTAGTGCATCAGGTAACTGTTTCGGCGCTTCGGTACCTTGTTTCGGCGCTTTTGGGTTTTAGCGCATCAGGTAACTATTTCGGCGCTTCAGTGCAATATTTCCAGTACTTTGTAAAAATCATTCTAGATCCGACGCAACCACGGCCAGATTTCAATTTTTTCATTATTGGATTAAAATGTATCAATCTAGGATAGCCACTTCAAAGTTCTTTAAAAAATGTATCAATCTAGGATAGCCACTTCAAAAGTTTCTAAAATTGATCAATCTAGGATAGTCACTTCAAAGTTTCAAAAGTTTCTAAAATTGATCAATCCTAGGATAGTCACTTTCTTGTTTTTCTTAAAGCAAATCTATCAATCCTAGGATAGTCACCGCATTTTACATTACAAAGTTAAAAAGAACATCATGATTTCAGTGAAGCAACACCTTCACTTAGATTAAAGAATATTTCTTTTTGGGCTTAAAATAGAACAAATCTATATGTTGTGCTTGTAGTGATTAGGCTTATGCTCTCCCCTTAACTGGATGACCAAAGTGCCAAATTCACTTTTATTTTCATGTCATTTACACTTTATTAAAACCTTTAGCAAGCCTTCCGTAGTGGGAAAAAGTACTCACCCTGCGGGAACGACCTAAGTGGGAACAACCAAAGCCAAGTTTTCCAACCCACTATAATAAAAATGAAAGTTGTTGATGAAAGTCCAACTTGACGGTAGTAGGCAAGATAACCATCCCCAAAATCTTTGTTCTAAAGATTGGGAGGTCTCCTGATGGAGTTTATCTATTTGCCACACCAAACGGAACCCTATCTAAGAACCATAGAATAGTTTCTCGCCGAGTGAGTATCCATACATCGTCATACTCACGGTGCAAGGGGAGGGAAGAATCTGCCTCCAATACACTCACCATATAATTACCAAGGATTGTTGCTCAAGGGATTCAGTATCTACGTCTGTCACTTTGAGTACACACCTGGCAAAGACAAAAACACGGGCGCCCTCTAGGGGGTGACACTGCTGTGTGAGTCAATGTAATTCAAGATGTTTGTTGTGAGTATAATGATGACCTACTTGTCCTTAAGTGTGAGTCTGCTTGATTTATGTATAATTGTCAAAACAACCCGTCAAAATCAATAAAAATCATTCGTGGTTTTTGAACATACACGATCTTTTTAAAACAAATTATTCAACATTGCTTGTTGTGTTTTCACAAAGAATTATTAAAATCAGATTAAAGATCATCCTGAAAACAACAAAGTCAAGTTAGATTAGAAAACTCCATGCTTAGAAAGTGGAAGTCCACCACATTTGTCAAGAGGAAAATCAAAATCACCAAGCCCAAGAAACCACTCAGTCCTCGAGGTCTCTTGAGAAAAAGACGTTTCCTCTATCTGAATCACGATATTTTGTTACACCATAGAACCTTTATTCATAGGTATCACGACTTTGCTAGAGGGTACACAGACGATTATGCTGTAGAACCACTCTACTCACGAGCCTTCTTCCAAAGAAGAGCCCTCACACAATATCACAACCGTAGTCAACGCATTCGTCAGTCTTATTTTCCACAACCCATGATAGAATATTCCACAAGACCAGATCAAGTTTTACAGTAGAGAGTCTTTAGAGTCATGTTTTTTTTGAAGCTCTGGAAAAACCTGTTTCAGCGCTTCTGGTCACAGAAGCATAGTGCTTTTGTGAAATAGCACTTTCGGGCTATGTTTTAGCACTTATAGTCCTTAGTTTAGCGCTTCTGGTCAAGTAGCAGTTCCATTAATTTTTATGGCACTTTCATGCACTGTTTCAGTGCTTTTGGGCAATAGCGCTTCCGGTCACTGTTTTAGCACTTCGGAATTCTGTTTCAGCACTTCAGGTAAAATAGCGTTTCTAGTCTCTGTGTTTGCGCTTTGGGACTCTATTCTAGCGCTTCTAGGAAATAACGCCTGTGTACTCTATTTTAGCACTTTCAAAATAGAGAGTTCAAAAATCTTACCATTCAGTCTGTCTGTCATTTATCTGCAATCTTTTCCAGAAAACAATTTCCTTGTCATCAAAATCACTGTTTAAAGACCGAAATCAGAGAGGTTTATAAAAAATTTCAAACTTATCAACTCAAACAAAATCTTGCAAATCAAAAGTGTCATATCAGCATACACAATTGATTACTACACGACGGTTTCATTATCAGGATACTATCATCCTTTATCATGAAACCTAAGTATAGTGAATCAAATTTTTAACATAGTCTCATCAATAAGATCAGTCATCTTATTTCGACTTTGTTAAAAATTCAAATTGACATCTTTCTAGCACAAAATATTAACATTTTGGAAGGAAGTGTAAAAATTTGTATGCCAATCTTTACTCGGTTCCAAAAAAAGAGACTCTTAGAGGAAGAGCTGGAAACATCCCAAACAATGGCAGAAGAAAATCCTTGGAACAATCTGAATCGAAATGACAAAAATGAAATAACTCAAGAAGACATTCAGGCAGCCCAACAAGATCCTAAATTCCATATATTCATGGACAAGGTTTTAGAACAAGATATGGAGAAGTATCTGTTGATGTTAGCTGAATCAGGCGCAAAGCTTCTCAAGGACTTTGATGTTAATCGTCTAAAAGAACCGTCCACTACAAATGAAACTGAAATACCATCCCAAACACTAGTAATAGATCCTGTTGTGGCTTTAACATCTCAAATGAAAATTTTACAACAACAGATACAGGATATGACAAAGGGAACTAGCAAACGGTACGCCTTACAGGACATTTGTCCATACCCTTTTCATTCAACGGTGGACATGGTTCCCTTTCCTCGGCATTGTGAATTTCCAAAGTATGATAAATACAATGGAAGAACAGACCCAATAGATCATGTAAGAGAATTCAAAATGATGAGCCTAAAATTCGCACAGGAGGAAACATACCTCATGAGGCTTTTTCCCCAAAGCTTAGGAGGATCGTGTATGGAGTGGTTCTCGAAATTACAACCAGGTATTAAAACATTTGAAGAACTTATCAATCGATTCATCTCCCAGTACTCCTTTAACATCCAACACGATGTTACAATAAAGGATCTTTATAACTTAAAACAAAATAAAGGGGAGATGTTCTTATCATTTCTACAGAGATGGCGATGATTGTTCGCTAGATATCCTCAATCCATCGCTGAGGAAGAGAAAATGGAGTTGTTCATTGACAACTTAACAGAAGAAATGAGTTATAGACTAGAATTACAATGTCCTTCTACATTTGAAAAGGTTGTAGAGAACGGTCTTAAAATCGAAGAAGCATTAGTCAAAAGGGGAGTTATTAAACATTTTAACGATAAATCAAACAACACCAATAACTCCTCAAATCAATACTCCAACAATGATAAATCAAAATTTTGGCCAAAGAATCGAAATACAAATCCAAATGAAACAATTGATTCTCAAAATGTCAAACCAGTTTTTAACTTAACAACTTCTACCTCAAAGAATCAAAGCAATGATCAAGCTGTCAAGTCCAATGTTGTACAAAATAATGAGAGCACCAAATCACAGTCCTATCAAAAACCATCAAATTGACGAAGGTTCACACCTTTAGGACAAACAATGGAATCAACGATGAAGGAGTTAGTAACTAAAGGTCTTCTCACAACTCGAGAGGCAAGATTTTGGGATCCAAAGGTTAAACCATCATGGTGGAATGACTCAGATTACTGCAACTTCCATAACAATAAGGGTCACAAAACGAACGATTGTATGGAGTTAAAACATGTTGTGCAAGATTTAATTGACAAAAATAAAGTGTATGTGGAAGGACCTCAAACTAATAATGATCATTTTTCCTTCAAAGACCCTTTGCCAAATTATGACAAAGGTGCATCATCCTCAACAAACAAAGGTAAGAATGTTAATCACGTCTATGATAAAAAAATCCATTGTCTTTCTAAAGTCAAGGATGATCATATAGTTCACCCTATTACCAGCAAAACCAAAAACAATGACATTACTCCTTTGGATTTGTTCCCAAAAATGCAACACTCTGACAATCAAATCAATGTTTTAAAAATCAAAGATCATCAAGAGTATCAACCAGTAAATGTCATGACTAGGGGGCAATCCAAATTCATATTAAAGGGAATTGGATCCACACATGCAGTTCCACCTCCATCACATTATAACATCGTTGATCAACTTCAGAACATCCCCGCTCAAATATTGATATTAGAACTTCTGAAAATATCACCATCACATAAAGAAGTTCTAGAACAAGCACTAGTTGCCACTACAGTGTCTGAGAATCTGGATGTTTTCCAATTCCAAGCTATGGTGGGACATTTAACTACCCCACATTGCCTATCATTCTCTAAATAGGATGATTTCTCATTAAACCATCCCCACAATACTGCATTGCATATTGAAGTCCTAATCCACAATCACCACGTGAAGAGAGTCCTAATAGATGGGGGAGCTGGTCTAAACATTTGCACTCTCAAGTTAATCTGTGCATTAGGATACTCAGATGATGCTATCGATACCCAAAGAAAAATGACTATCAAAGCATATGATGAGGAAGAAAGATCATCTAAAGGTTTAATTGTATTACCGATTCAAGTAGGACCCATGATGAAGCACATAGCATGTCAAGTATTGGAGAGAGAATTAATATACAACATTCTCTTAGGGCAACCATGGATCCATGAAATGTAGGTTGTACCTTCTACTTATCATCAATGTCTGAAGTTCCCAGTCAATGGACAGGAGGTAACTATATCTACTGATTACAATCATCCTCAACATTGTGATACAATCAGAATATCCCAAGAAACCTTGATACCTCACAACAGGGAAGCATCCAATTTGAAATCATCCAATGAAGAACAACATCCAAGTATTACCACCAAGTGGGTTGAGAAAAAGGGTAAAGAAAAAGAAACAAGTCCTATTCAAAATAACTCAACAAATAATCTAGATCAGCAAAATTCCTTATCACAAAATTTTCAAGAGAAAGTCCATCTGACTGATAAAGGAATGGGAACATATTCTATGGAGCACTCGCTTAACCTCTCATAGTTCATGCCATCTCCTAGGACCTATGGACAACCTTCTTTGATAAAACATCAAACATCATTACCAACCACAGTTCTGCAAGAAAGGTTTGTCAAAACGGGTACCATAGCAAATGAAATAGATGAAAAAGAAATCTTGGATTGGCTCTACAAATATGAGGAACCTTCTACATCAAATGCCAGTATCGAAAATATTAGCGTCAACATCGACAAATATGGAAAAGGAAAAGCCATTTTAGAAAAAAATGGGATATGAAGGACAAGGACCTATGGGATTGAGAAAAGAAGGAATCACAGAGCCTATCCAACCCCTCACCCTCCAATCAAAAGAAAAGCTAGGATTAGGATACTCTGACAAGGACAAACAAGAAATGACAAGAAAAGCTGTTGAAAGAATCCTTCAGCTAAGGGAAAGTTCAGAAATAGACTCAAATGAATATGAGTGGGACATAGGCTTTGAGGTTTCTTATACTGACATACAAGTCAATGTGATACAAACATATGCACCTATGCGAGAGGAGGGACAAGGTTCTGGGTCTATACCATTCGTGGCAGAGACACTAAATATCGATGATTCAAGTGAGGACGATCAGACCTCAAGTGAACTAGACGACTTTGAAGAAAGTATCATCATAGACCTCGATATCCCATTACAAAACACTGACAAAACGACCGTCTGAACCCTTACATCCATCACTCTGAATGACTCTGATAATCTCATGCTGCTCATCCATCCTGAACTAATTGACTAGGAACCTATGGAACCCTTAACTATGCCAAAATTCGTAGACGATGACGCTATAATAAATTTCCTATGTCATACCGAGCCTGATTCAAGTTTTGTTCATAATACTCATAACAATGCAACTCAGCAGGAGAGTGTCAAATCTTCCAATTGCAAAATTAAAAACAGGGAAAATAGATCTGATGGTGAAAACCATTCCATGGCAGTATCGGATCTCAAAAAAGATAAAATAAAGAACACATCCAATAGTGAAAACCTTTCTGAGGCACTGGCGGATGGAAGATTTGACACTCTTCCGGAACACTATCATGAACGATCATTAGTTCTGGTGGAACCAACACAGTCGGTAAATATTGGTAATGAAGAAAGAGCAAAGATCCTGCATTTGGCTGAATCCATGATAGATAAACAAAAACCAGATTTCATCCACTTTTTCAAAGAGAAAAGCATCAACTTCGCTTGGTCGTATTCTGATATGCCAGGCTTAGACCCAAATTTACTCATGCATCATTTGTCTTTACCAACAGGAATCAAACCTATTAAGCAAAAATTAAGGAAAATGCACCCCCATATAGCATTAATGGTAAAGATAGAGTTGAAGAAATTATTGGATGCTAGCTTCATACGGTCCATCGACTATGCTGAATGGATATCAAATCTGGTACCTGTTTCAAAACCTGACAATAGCATCAGGATATGCACAGATTTCAGGGATCTCAATAAAGCATGTCTGAAGGATGATTTTCCACTTCCTAATATAGATATCATTGTGGACTTGATAGCTAGGCATGCAATGTTATCAATCATGGATGGTTTTTCTGGATACAATCAGATTAAAATCTCTCCCAAAGATCAGGAGAAGACAACTTTCACATGTCCATGGGGAACTTTCTGTTGGAATGTCATGCCCTTTGGTCTAAAAAATGTAGGTGCAACATATCAAAGGGCAATGATGACAATCTTCCATGATATGATGCATACCTTCATGGAAGATTATGTGGATGACATATTAGCAAAATCTACAACAAGAGACGGACATCTGCATATCTTAGATAAAATCTTCACACGACTGGAGAAATTCAATGTCAGATTAAACCCTAAGAAGTGTGTCTTTGGGGTAACAGCAGCAAAACTATTGGGGTACATTGTGTTGAAAAAAGTCATTGAAGTGGATCTCACAAAAGTCAAAGCAATAATGGAGATGCCTCCTCCAAGGAATATCAGTCAGCTTAGATCACTACAGGGAAGGCTTCAATCGATCCGAAGATTCATCTCCCAGCTGGCAGACAAAAGTCATCCATTCAATCACCTTCTACATAAAAATATAGTATTCAAGTGGGATGAGGGGTGTGAAACAACTTTCAAACAAATCAAATAGTATATGATGTCACCACCTATTCTCATACCACCAACAGAAGGGAAACCTTTAATATTGTATATTGCTATAACTAATATCTCTTTGGGAGAACTCCTAGCACAAGAAGATTATGAAGGTAAAGAGCATGCCATCTATTACATTAGCAGGACATTGAATGGATATGAAATTAATTACACTATCATTGAGAAGTCTTGTTTGGTGGTGGTGTTTGCTACCCAACAACTAAGGTGCTATATGTTGGCCCACACATTCAGATTAATAGCAAAGATTGACCCACTAAAGTATCTACTCAACAAAGTTGCCTTAACAGGTAGACTAGCAAAATGGGTCATGTTATTAAGTGAATTCAACATTCAATATGTGGAAAGAAAAGCTATCAAGGGTCAGGCCATCGCTGAACAATTGGCTGAAGCTCCTCTTCCAGATGATTGACCTATGACCATGGAATTCCCAGATCCAGACATCCTCACAGTAATGCCCCAACAATGGGTATTATACTTTGATGGATCATACACACAGCGTGGATTAGGAGCTGGAATCTTGTTCATAACTCCTCAAGGACACACCATTCCTAGATCATACAAACTGATGTTCCAGTGCACCAATAATGTGGTAGAGTATGAGGCATTAATCATTGGGGTCAAAATAGCCATTCAATGGAAAATCATGGACTTACAGGTATATGGGGATTCTAACCTAGTCATTTATCAAGTAAATGATGAATATCAAACAAAAGATGAAAAGTTGATGCCCTACAAGCAACACATTGAGGCTTTGAAATAGTTCTTTGTCAATATCAAGTTTGATCAAATTCCAAGGGCAGAGAACAAAGTTGCAGACGCTATGGCCACCATCACTTCATTACTACAATTGCCTAAGAAACGTGTTTGTTATGAGTTTATGGTGGAACAAGTATCATGTCCTTCCCATAATAATTCAGAAACCGCCACTATCTGCCATCTAGAAACCAGGGAAACCTCCATCTATAAAGAAACCTATGCTTATCTAAAAGATGATATCCTCCCTCCTGGCCTTTCTAGGAATAAAAAATGAAGCTTTATCCGCCAATCCGCATGACATACACTAATTGCTGACATCCTATATCGTTGAGGTCTTGATGGTACTTTATTTCGATGTCTAGAACACGACGATTCTGAAATAGCCCTACGAGAGGTTCACGAGGGTATTTGTGGCACTCATTCGAGTGGTATAACTCTAGCCAAGAAACTCCTCCATTTGGGATACTATTGGCCAGGCATGGAAAAAGAATCTTATCATTTTGTTAAGAAATGTCAAAAGTGTTAGATTCACAACAATTTGATTCATGCACCAGCATAAGAACTGCATCCTTTTACAACCACATGGCCTTTCTGTCAATGGGGCCTAGATCTGGTAGGAAAAATCAATCCATCTTCATCTAATGGACACAAGTTCATTATAACTGCTGCAAAATATTTTACAAAATGGATTGAAGCAGTGCCACTTACAACCATCACTGGGAAGCAGATCTCCTATTTTATCTGGAACTATATCATATGTCAGTATGGTATTCCTCAATCCATTATCACAGATAATGGATGACCTTTCAAAAATCAAGATGTCCAGGAATTATGTGAAAAATTCCATATCCAACATCGTTTTTCCACACCATACTATCCTCAAGGGAATGGCCAAGTAGAGGCCTCAAACAAAACCATACTCAAAATTATAAAGAAAACGATAAACGATGTTGGACGTGATTTGCATGTTCAACTCAACCCTGCACTATGGGCCTACAAAACAAGCATCAGAACACCAACAGGGGCAACACCATATGCCTTGGTATATGGATCAGAAGCTATTTTTCCCATTGAAGTTAAAATTCCATCCCTTCATGTATCACTTAGAGGAATAATTTCAGATGAAGACTATAGGGTATCACGACTACAGGAACTGGAATTGTTAGATGAGCGTCATCAAAAAGCTGTAAATCATCTAACCACTTATCAACAAAGGATGTCAAGGAGTTACAATCATAGAGTGAAACCAAGGGTCTTTTAGGTTGGTGACTTGGTACTAAAGGAAAACCCTAGAAATCAGCAGGACAGGGAGAAGAAAGGAAAATTTGAACCTAACTGGCTTGGTCCATTTGTCATCACATCAGTGTATGGATCAGGGGCATATCAGCTATCAACATCAGAAGGAGATCTATTTGATGAACCTATCAACAATATTCATCTTAGGAAATTCTATAATTGATTCTCCTTATGCACGGGTTAAACTTTTGAAAATAGTTTCCTTGATGAAAACCTGGCAATCAGGCATCTTGGTAACACAAAATACAAAAAAAAATAGAAGATACAAAGAGAGAGAAAACAAAGAAAAAAATAGAAAAATGAGAAAAATTGACAAAAACAGAGAGTGTAATCAAAGCATATGGTGAAAACCTGGAAACAGGCATCGTATGTGATTCTATGATCAGCTTTCCCATCTATTATGAACATATCTGGATCATTAGTTTGGCAGTCAGTACCATTCCATATCATGTCAGTCATCTTTCCATCACTGCATCCATTATGAAAGTCATGTCACATGGTTACTATATCACTCCATAGCTTGGGGGCAACATCTGGATATCATTAAGGGCAATTAAGACGTATCAATTTCACTAGTCTGGGAACACGATAGTATGGCAGAAAAACAAAAACAAGGATCAAAGCGCAATGTCAATCATCATTAGAAAAGCATCAAAACATCCATATCATATCAAAAATCCAAAAACATGTCCAAAAGGAAAGTTTGAAAAAAGAAAATTCCAAAAAAACATAGGTCTATGTCAATCAAACTACGTGGTCTCTGCGTGTGTAACGTAGGCAAGGCTAATCTTAAATCAGCCCCCGAGACCCCTAGGATTAGTTAGTAGGCTAGGTCTTTTGTCAAAAGTCTCAAAAAATCCAAAAACATGTCAAAAAGTCAGGATGGATGATCTTAAATTTGAAAAATGATTGAAACACACTAAGTGAACATGGATAAATTGTACTTTTTTTTTATTGTCATTTCTTTGGAGTAACTCAATGATGTCTTGAACTAGAGGAACAAGGAAAAAGAATGATGTTTTTATTATCTGTTGTTTGTATGTTAATCATTTACATGTATGATTTGTCGGGGGATGTGCTATGCAAAATGTATCACCGATGGCATTCAGAATTCACACATTCAAAATGATTAATCACTGTCTGTTTGCGCAATGAATGCTCAGGTCATCTTGGTTCAATTATACCTCGATGCTTGTGTTCGATTGCAATATCAAAAATCATGAAAGTAATACTCAGGTCGTCATTGGATTAACACAACCATTGACGCTTGTATTCACTTTCAACATTTAATAAAGCTCTATGATGATACCAAAACTGTTAAAATGACATTTGTTTTACATATAGCTGCATGATTAAAATTAGATTGCATTCATCATGATTCATTATCTGCAGAGTATTTGTTGCATAAAGGACTCCAATCAATGATTATCTAATCTACAAAAAAGACTGAGTATACTTGACACAAAATCAACAAAAACATATAGCATCAATATATTGCATCATCATTTCATCATTCATATATTTCATCATGCATCATAAATTCTACCATAACAAATTCATTACATTACCATTTGTCCGACATCATATGCATACATTAATTACCATCCATACGTTTTCTCATTCATCATAAAATCATCATTTAGAATCCATACATCACATCATATATCCACATACCATTTGTCCATCCACACATACATCATTACATCATTACATTAAAATAAAACATCATTACATCATCACATTTAGAATAAACTCATCACATGAAACATATAATCAAAACATCCATCACATAGAAATCATGAAGCCATCAACATAATCATATCAAAAGGATCTCATATATATATAAAAAAAATGTCAAGTATACAATGAAGTCGGACTTAAAAATACATCATCGTACAAAGAGGTACAATCACAATATACATCACACAGGATCAAAATGGCCTCTACAACCTACTATTACCAAAATGAGCAGGCCCAACAGGACCTGTACCACCACCACCCCCAGACGGAACCTGATCTCTAGAATCTCTGCGTGGAGGCTGTGACACCCCCTCACTGACTATCTGTGTGTGAGTCTGCCCTGATCTCGATGGGGCATAACTGACTCAGTGCTCGGCAGGCACTGCATCATGATATTGGCCTCTATAAAACTTAGCCTCTCGAGCAGCCCGCAGAACCTCTCTCATATAATCTGACACTGAGCTACCATTGGCAGCTCTCTGTAGGTTTTCGGCTCTCTCCTGTGCCCTCTCGGCAATCTGCTGAACACTGTCTTGCTCCGCTATCAGGGTATCAACCTGTGTTTGCATGGCGGCTAACTGTCCCTATACCTGGGCTAAGGCCTGTGTGTGAGCTTGTGCCTGAGTCTGCATCTGTGTCTGTGTTTGCACAACCATGCGCTGAGCTTGTACCAACTGCCCCTGCAAGGTCTGGACCTATGCCTGGAGCCCAGCTATCTATCTCTGCTGCCCAACTATTGGCACTGTCACTACCTGCCTCTTGCGAGGCCTGTGGATGAAGGTGCACTATGGATGTCTGGCCCTGGCCCTCTGTATCCTCCACTACCGCCGTCACTGTCATCACTGCTGCTGCTATCCTCGATGTCGCTCTCTGAGCTCTCCTCTGCTAAGATATCACCCTCACCACCAACAACATCCTCTGCCACATCCTCCTCTACTGGTAAAGGTGTTGGCTCATCAGGGATAGTAATACGAGGATGAGGGACCAATGCCAAATATGCTGCATACTCCTCTGTGACAGCTGCCTCAAAAATATTTCTTCGCATATCCCAAGGAGATGGATTTAACGCTCTATAACCCTCTACTACAACATCATAATATAAGGTGGGGCCCCAATCCGGAATATCCATCTGTCGTCGAGCATAGTGGGCTACCCCCTGTGGCATACACTGAACAATGCCATACTATCTATAAACCCGACGGAGAAACAATCTCTCTAGAACAAAAGGAGTCTGGCTAATGAGGTACATGGAATCACACAAAAACTCCAACACTGCACCATCCTCATCCCACTACTCACAATCAAGGTAGGGGCACCATATCACTGTCTCCGTATCATCAAAAAATCTCCTCCAGTGCTCTAACTTGCCCATCCGGACCTATGTGAACTAACCACTGTATCTAAATACATACGGTCTGCCGACTGGTCTTTCTACCAAAGGAAATGGTCAAGCAATGGCAAAATGCTCGCGCCTGTGGATATACTACGTGCACCTAGGTACACAATGGAATGAAGATCATGGTAAAGATGTGCTAACATGCACATCCCCCACGCATATTTGGTACCATGTACCATCATACTATCAAGAGTTCGTCCCCAGCCAATGAGGAATCCCTTTGACCTACGATCAGGGCAAAGGAATCCTCCAATAAATCCAACTAGCACTGTTGGTAAGGTCGCGTATGAATCTGCAATCCTCTACCATCTGACGCTCGGACCCTCTATATCCTGATCCTAAAATACTCGACGAAGAGCATCTCTACTGCTGGTCCCATGTGAATCATATGTCACTATCTCCCCCATGTAAGGAATGCACAATATACGCCACACATCATCTGGTGTGACTTTCTTCTCACCGGTGGGTAGCTGAAAGGTGTTGTGGTCGCTATGCCACCTCTCAGCCAATGCAGTCAATAAACCTCGATTAATCCTAATCTGGGGCATATCAACTAAACTCGCAAGGCCACACTAGCCTATCACTTGGAGCTCATCCGCTGTCAAATGTGGTATCAGATCAAACGTCTGTGAAAATCTCTCACATCTAGAGAGTACCTAGATCCTCCTATCATAACAAAAAAGAATCTACAATTAGTAAACTATGTCAAGAATCAAAAGTCGTTCTACTATCAAGTCTATTTCAAAAGCTATGGTATGGATTTTCAATCAAAATTCATAGGCGAACATCAAGCCTCACCTATCATGAGGTTCATCAAAACATTATCTAGATCTCGCCTATCATGAGATTTATCAGATATTGAATCATTTCCTCGCCTATCATGAGGATCATCAAGAAATAGGATTTCTTCTCACCTATCATGAGAGTTCATCTTATTTAAACCATCAAATCCAACATCACGAATTTGAATTATCAATCATACCAATCAGGAAAATGGGCATGATCAGAATTGACGTAATCAAAGTTCACTAAATCAAACTCATCAATTCTGACATGGAAGCGCTAAAACAGGGACCCAAAGCGCTAAAATCCTGAAAGCGCTATTTCAGCACTCCAAAGCACTAAAATAGGCCGTCAAAGCGCCACTTTACCAAAAGCGCTAGAACAGACCTTGAAAGCGCTAATCTACCGACTCAAAGTGCTGAAAAACTCAAAGCGCTAAAATCCGGGCTTCAAAGCGCTAAAAATCAACACCTAAGCGCTACTTCGCTGAAAGCGCTACTTTACCGATCGGAAGCGCTAGAAGTTTTAATGGAAGCGCTAAAACTCAAAGTGCTAGAATTTTTATTGGAAGTGCTACATCGGAATGTAAGCGCTACAGTGCGGCTTCAAAGTGCTAAAAGACACTTGGACACGCCTAGGACCGAAAAAGCATAAAAAACAAAAAATCATGAATAACGAGGAGGTCGAGGGATACATACCGGAGGTCCATATGCAGGCGACCGTCTGTGGCATCGAACATGGTCGAATCGGTGAGTGTGGTAGGGGATAGGCATATCGCTCTAGCTGGCAGAAAAGTCTTTATCACTGAGAAATTTGAACTCAAAAAGCAAATAATGAATTGAAAATGACCTTTTAGCACTATTTTCAAAAAATTCTAAAAATCATCAGATCATTAATTTATCTCCCGAGGGGGCATACTAGCATCAATCATCTAAAAATCAATGTCTGGGGCATGTCTGGGGCACACGAAATTATTATTTTTCTTTATCATCGATCCTGGTAGTAGCAGTAAAACTATTCTTCGTAGCAATGCGTAAACACATCACTTCGAAGAGGTGCAAAATGTATACACCTAAAATTGGTCTGGAGCATCTGATTACTTAAATACACATTATTTGATTAATTATTCGATTTTCCTCTATTGTTTAAATAAATAGAAATATTTATTTAATATAGTTCACATTCACATTCTTCATAATTTCTTCTAAATCTCGTCTTAATTAAATAAACAAAAATAAATACTTTGTTCAATTTAATTATCACATCCCTATTTTATTCTATCACATCAATTCTAAATTAATTAAATAAAGACAAAACCACTTTATTGATTAATTGTCATTTATTCTTCTATTTTAATTTAATAAACAACTATCCTATAGTTTGTTTTATTAAATTATTTATCTTTCCTTTCCTAATTTAAATAAATCAAAATATTTGAATTGTTGCACAAGGAATATTCCATCCATATTCTCTCAAAAATGAATTAGATTTCCTATGTCTAAACCATGTCTAATTTATGTCTAAATTTGTCACAATTAATGCTTTGAAACTTCACGAGAAGTTTTGGAGACAAATTGGAGACAAATTTAGAATTTGATCTCTCAATCCTCTTCCATCAATCCTTCCTCTTCTCTTGCCTGGTGTTTTCATGGGTAGAGACAATCTCCATCTTTCTCTCAATCTCCTCCATCTCTCACCATTCAATCCTCCAGATTGAATCCAAGCCTCTCAAAGCTTTCCCTGTGCATTTCTATAGCTAGGAAATCTATAAATAAAGCCTCATTGTACCAAGAAAAGGATCCAGATAATCAAGTTTATGCATTCTTACTCTGCAGGAATCCAAACATCAAGCATCAAGCATTTACATCAAGCAGTTCAACAACAAAGCTTCACATCAATGGTTGCCTCCTCTAGCTGTAAATATCTGTTTCACATCAATATCATGCTAGTTTAATTGATTTATCATTTAGCATTGCATTAGTATTATCTCGTTCTTCAAATACTCATTTTAACAGTCTTATATACTTACACAATCTGAGACCTAAGTAGGATTTAATAAATCTTTGGAGATAGAGAGCAATAGGATGCTTTCAATTGATTACTTTGTTGAATTGATTCAATTTGTTTAATCATTGATATAATGTCTTATTAAGAAGTGTTCTTATGCTTATTCACGTATTATACACTTATAGGTTCAAATAACAAAATACAACAAAATTCAATCACCTCTTAAGCCTCAAGACCCCAAAAATGGTGGTTTTCTTTAACTCACTTGTTTTCCCTTCTAGGTCTTTGAAACTATGTCTTTGAGAATATCTTATAGAGAAGGCCATCCATCCATGAAGAAAAGACCTTTTTAGATGCCCATTTGGATAAATTATAACATATCTCACTTGTGACATAGGTTGTTATGGAAAAAGTCATCAATCTTGACCTCCTACACTGGAATAAATCCAAATTAGGCCTCTTTGACAAAGGATCCACAAATAATTTGATTCCCAAACACTAAAACTCTTCCCCAATGGTCTTGAAATGTCAGATACCATTCCATATATTTCATCTTGAAGCAACACTTAAAAATTTCTGTCTTGCACTATCACTACTCTACCTAAGCCTAACACATGAAGATGTTAGGCTAGGGCTCAAACAAAAACCCTTCTAACTCCATCCTCTACTCCAAAAGACAACAAAAAAATTAAAAGGAACCTAATATCCAACATTCCACTAAGTTAGCCATAGATTCAATAGTGGAATGGTCTGAAATGCATGATTTTGTGTTCATACCCTTGAAATGAGGGTTTTATAGGTGATCTACAATAAAATTCCCCAAACAGGCTTATTTCCTAATGAAAATCAAGCACACCACATTCAAATAAAATTATATTCACTTTAGAAACTCCTCAAATGAATTTTAGTTCATGACACAACTGTACGGGGTCATACATAACAAGAAAGCTTCAGAAAATACACTAAAAATGTAGAAAACATAGTCTCTTTCTATTCTTTGTCCTGTAAATGCTTCAATAATGCTACCTCAAAGTTTGTGAGGCCAAATAAACATTTATTTACTAAAACCCAATAGTTTCCAACAAGATTATCATGGGTTAATGTTCACCTTCCCCTCAAATGCAAAATTGACAAGTTGCAAAGAAACTTTTACACTTTTTGACAACTTTCACCAATCACACCAAACTAATCCTACATGAAAAAAATACCTCAAGGATGGTCTCTAATCAACCTTATTACATCAAATAAGTGACAAAAACACACAAATCATCAACCTGGACACCTAAATGCATCAATTAAGCAAAATGACCATGTTGCCCCGGTGTAGGAGCACCTTGGCAAATGGGGTCAAGGGATGAAATTATGAGTCTAGCTTTGGTTTTTGTCTCAATGTGATGAAATAAGGTCTATTCAGACCATTTTAAGTTTGTTTGGGTCATGTAGGGTCCATTTAGTAAGTTTTGTAAATATTGTTATAATGTTGTAAAAGTTGCTATGCAACTTTGTCAATTTTGGCTTTGTAAAGAAGTTGAATAACCACCAATTTGAAAATTGGTTATGAACCATTGTAGTTAGTTGGGTTAAGGATAAATAGGCCTCATATGACTTGAGGAAATATTTTGAAGTTCATAGTTTGAGAATTATGCTTGGTATGGTTCTGTACGGAAGGATTATGCTTGCTAACTAATTGGATTTCATGGAAAGGTGAACTAGATTTCATTTTTATCTAGTTTCATAAGAATCCATTCATATTTATGCATTTTAAAAGTGTTTTTTTTGAAACTTGCTTTATAACCTAGGTTTCAAGGTTTCGTAGATTAAATATTGCATATTCAACCATTCCATTGTTGAAAATTTGTGAAAATTGGTGGAATGAAATTTTTTTGTGTGATCTTAATGTTCATGGTGGTTTCTAGGGCTTGGGATGGATTTTTCAACAGTTTTTAGCAATCCCTAGCCTATCATCCTCATGTGTTAGGCTTAGTCAGTTGGAGTTTCGATAGGACATCAAAAAAGGTGAGAAGTTTTGGTGAAACCAATTTCAGAATTAGACCTTATGTGACTTGGAAAGACTTTCCAAGTGAATCTTTGGTGTGTGGGAGTCGGATTCAAGGTACTTGATTTGGAAAAGTGGCCTAATTAGGCCTAGTTTTGTGAAGCCAATCAATTTTAAGGTAGTATGTTTCAAAAAACCCCTAGGTGAAAGTCAACTATGTTGTGAAACCCATTAATGGGTATCTAGAATGGTGCTTTGTTCATGTGTGTACAAACTTCTCTAAAAGATATGCTTGAAAATTGTGAATTGGAGTGTTACAAGGCCTAGTGATGGTTTGTGAAGGAAGACCTTAAAAGAGGGTTTGAAGTCCTTGAAGACAAGTTGATTTTGGTTTGTTAGAATAATTCCACCCCTGATTTGCATCATTACCCCACACCAATCATCAACTAAGACTTCTAACATTCCAAAAAAGAATAATAAATGCAATTATTGATACTCATGAAAAGCATGTTTGTTCCTCTCCTGATATCAAGCCTACTTGTGAAGAAGGTATCTTGGTGCAAGAAGATCCGATCATTGAGAATCATGACAAATACCTTTTTTTCCCTCCCAATACCTATCCTACTTGGGAATATATTAAGGCGCAAGAGGAAAAAATCATTGATACATCTCTTTCAAAAATATAGTAAGATGGATTGCATAGATGATGTTAAATTTTCCTTATATCCCCCATCAATAGAAGATAATCAATAAGTAATTAACTTAGTTGAGGTTATGAATGCCCAATTGACTACTAGATCTTCTTTAATTATCGGACCTCCTAAAACTCTTATAATTATTGGACCTCCTAAATCACCTCTCATTATAGGACCTCCTAAACCTCCTAGCCATATCCTAAACTTTAGAAAACAACTCACTAGTAATCATTCACAACAAGATAGGTTGAATAAACCAAGTTACCATGTAATTTATCACACATATAATAATAGAAATAATAAGAAATAAAAAAAAATACTAACAACCATCCAATTACCTCAATTATAACTTCCACACACACCTAATATTCCTTAGTGTAGTGTTAAATAATATGATCTTGTTGAGAAATTCATAATACTCAAACCAAAATATCACTTTGGTATTTGATTCAAATATCACGTACATACCATGGGATACTCCAAGAGGCTTCACAAAATATTGATGTCTCAACTTCTATTAAACCAAATGGTGTAGCTACCTTGTTTGATTGTATCAAGTGACAAAGTTGGAAATAAACATGAATCTTTAATTATAATGGTGGTCATTAAGAAATTTTTAGTTATACACACTCTCATATAGGTGTTTCCACAATAATGGGTTACACTTTCTAGTACATTCTATTTTTTTCCTAAAATCACATATTTTGATAAAATATAATGATTTAATCCTAGAAAGGTTCTATTTAAATTATTTTAATTAAAGAGGGTTTTATCAAAGCCCCTTTGATCAAACCCCCTTGGATAGAACCTCGCTAGTTTTAAACCATTCCTATAATGAAGTCTCCTCTACACCTATCAAAATATTGATGAAAAACAACTTTTGATTTACCTTTTGGGGGATCAAATGAATTTATTTAAATTTTATATTTTTTAAGTATGTAGCCCTTATTATAAGCTTCCCAAACATTATAATTTTAAATATTTTAATTTTATTATTATATTTATTTTTTATTTCTTTTGAATGTAGGGTTTTCAGTGAACATCAAGGTCTTTGTTTCACACACATGAAAAATAGGAAAATAGAGGAAAAAATTATAAAAAATACATGTCCCCTAGGTATTGATGTCCTTATTCCAACAAAAAAAAAGTTAATTCAAATTCATACAAAAAAAATTATGTCGTACACAATACACCTCTATCCAAATTATAATTACTCTGACTTAGAATTTTTTTTTAAAAATGCAACAAAAAATTATGAAAAAAATATTCATGCCCTAGATATTGGTATGGAAATTTTATATTTTAAAAATTAGAATTGTATCCTTTGTATAAAATAATTTATGTGTTACACAGTAAAAATAATTTTTTAAAACTAGTTTTTAGTAGAAAAATTAAGTAATTAAAAACTACATAAAACGATTCACAATTTATTTTTTAGTTTAAACAAATAATAATTAGAATTTGCACACAAAATCTCACAAATCACTAGTTTGCTTCATCTTCAAATTCTTAATGGTTTAGCTGCTATAGGTGAGAAAATGAAGATCTGGTGAAAAATGTTGATTTCAATGTCAAGCTTGGCCAAAAAGTGTAACCTAGTATGGTGTGATCACCCATACACAATGGATCAAGTCTTAATGTTTCTAGAATTGATCTTCTAGTTAAAATTTGTATAGATAAAAATCTTATAGAACCTAGTGATCTTTCTATTCATGACATTAATAATGCTTTTATGAAACCATTAGGATTATCACACTACCCATTAAGGTGGGTGTTGGTTGATTCCACAAAAGGATATAAAAGTCATGGAAAATCCTAACCTGGGAATTAGACATTCCAGCAGGTGACTAACATCTTATGGTCGTTCATTTACATTGTCAAACCAGGGAACGTATACTTGAAATGGAATGGCACTATATGTGCACTAAGAACTAGTTTCAGCCACACTTTACTAGAAATAAATGCTTGGAAAGAATTCTACTTATGCTGCAGGAACATAATGTAAAGTCTTCTTAACTTCAGCATAACTTAATCAAAGTAGAAATCATGACAACTATTACTAAGGAACAAAATATGAACTGGTCTTATGTTGTAGGAACAAACATAGGGATGGATTCCCGATGCTGCAGGAACAATATAAGACTAAGTTTGTGCTGAAACCTTCAAGAATGAAATTCTAACTTATAATCAACAAGAAATAAACAACTAACTACAGATACTCACTAAGTGGGCCCCCTTAGCAAGCATCAACCAATTTATGCTATAATTGAACTCAAACATTCATCAAATTTTATTCATAAACTTGGAATCATATACATTGATCATTCTGCTTGTAAGAAAACTAACACAAAACTCTATTTCTCATTATAATACTAATCTTAATACACTCTATTGTATTTTTTACTCACACAAGAGGAACACCTATTTATAGAAAAGCAACTAACTACCTAACTCTAACAGAGAAAGACATGGACACAAATGCATCTTGAAGCCGAGGAATAGACTTCTCATAAATGAAAGCATATCTATTCAACCGATTCAGAGAGAATCTCGCATTCCACTCTTCCTAGATTAATGATCATTTAGATTTCCTCCCAATGAACCGGTCAGAAAGTCTTTGCTGGAACAACATCCTCGATGACGTGTTGGAAATGGACTTTACTGCAAGGCCGAGATATGTTGCTCATTGACTCGTTCATGCCTCTTTCAACAACCTGCAATACACATGGCGACAGAAGCAAAAGAAAGCATGCACACAATAACATGATACACATTCACTAATCACACATTAAATCCATTTCATTATCCAAAAACCACATGCATTATATCAATCATTCGGGAGGTCAAACAGGGCAATTAATATAGACACACAACGATGCTAAGCTGCAGGAATATAGGAATGTGTTGCTACATGATACTACCCGATTTTAGATAAAAAGTCGTTAATCAAAGAATTTAAACAACCATCAGCAAAAGCGTAAGGGTATTAAAAATACATCATAATATTCAAATTATGAGCATATTTCGAGCTCATCATTTTCCCCCTACTTATCATAATGATGGTCTCCATCATTAAGCTTTCTAGTCATTTCTATGAAATTAGTAGGAGTAGCATGGCACTGCAATGAAATTCTGAATTTGTAGTAGAAACCTTTGAAACTTTGCCATCTCTCATACCTGCGGGATTTTGGATCCTCATTAAAATTTGTAGCCAAATAAGGGTAAAGTGGCCACATCAAAATTGGAGGTCAAAATTTTAACGGTAACCATAAATCAAACCTTTCTTGGAGACCCAACTGCATATACTTCTTTGTCCTTGTGATGGCTTCTTTAAAGTTCAAAGGGCTATGAGGCTCAGATTTCCTTAGACCAACAGTCAGTTTTCCCCATCTTGTTTCAATTATGGAAGATGAAAGCTTCCAAAACATATATGTTTGGTCTTTGAACTCATCATACACCTGCTTCCTAATATCAAATACTTTCATTCTTTCTGTAGGATCATGGAATCCATACGCAACAGTAAGCCAAGTTCTCAGAATTGTGTGGGGATCTGAGCTTTCAGGTCATAGTGGAATTGGTTCATTCCTTTTAGCCTCTAATTATTTTCCATAGTTAGTTTCATTGGCCGCCCAAGAAATGAGTGACCTCAGATGAATGTCACCAATGTAGAGAAGTGGATTCCATTATGTTTTAGAGGGAACACAAATTATCCCTGCTGAGATTCCTGAAACTCAAACTTCTTCTGAAAATTTACAAAAAAGCTTTTTTTTTCCCTACTTCTTTCTTTTCTGTTGTCACCTTTCTTTACTTTTCCAAGAATGATACAAAGCATAATTGCATGAAATTATTATTAAAAACTACTCAAATCAAGCAGTTAACTTGTTGATTAGGATAAAAGCACGTAGTTATACCTAGTAAGTACAAGAAAATAAAATTGTCTTGATAGATGTGATAGTGGCACAAGAAAAAGTTTGAAATGGATTATCCCCACCCCCTACTTAAAATTTGGCATGTGTCCACACATGTGCGAAAGGATAGGCGAAAAACAAGCAATAATGACTGATAGATACATAACAATTAATGAATAAATGAAATACATAAACGATGTGACAATAAAAGATATCGTGTATGTTATAATAAGTGCTTGTAGATGCTGGGAAAGATCACAACTCGGCTTGAAATGATGGCTGGAGCGGAAACCATAAATGAAGGCGGTATGATAGGATGGATGACATGGATGGTTGACATGGAAGAAGATGGAACGAATGATGGTGATGGATGAAAAATGGAGAAAGTGGCTTCCTTAAAAAGGAAACCTTTATTATGGGTATGCAACATAGCATTTTAAAGAGATGCTGCAGGAAAAAGGCCGAAGCCTTTTGCTGTAGGAAGATCAGTGGTTGCATCTGAAACAAACTTCTTCATAAATTATTCTTTGGATGATGGCTTATGATACAACCTAAGACGGTGTCCATTAGCCAGTAGCTTGATTCATACATGATCTATTGTAGCCAACTGAACTGAACCGTTATCAAACACATTTTTTTATTTCATAAGGACCAAGCCATCTTGTGGTGAGTTTACCTTGATTTTCCTTGTACATGGAGTCATTGAGCAACGCCCAATCACCGACAGAGAATTGCTTAGTTCTAATATAGTGGTCATGCCATTTCTTTCTTTGTTGTTGGATAGATTCAATATGTTGCAGGGCAGCTTTCCTTATCTCATCCAATGCATTTAGCTACAGGAGGCATTCCTTTTGCGCTTCTGAAAGATCAATGTGAAGTTGAAGAGCAGTTCTTAAGGTCTTATGCTCAAACTCTATTGGCAACATGGCAGTTTTTCCATAGAGTAACTCAAAAGGAGTAAACTCTATAGTTGTTTTCCTTGTTGTCCTATAGGCCCAGACTACTTTAGGAAGGCGACTGCTCCAATCCTTCTTGTGTAACTATACTATTTTAGTAAGGATTGCCTCTAATTCTCTGTTGGTAACCTCTGCCTCACCATTGGATTGAGGGTGATAGGGGCTAGACTTTCGGTGCCTGATCTTGTAATCATTCATCAATGCAGTGATTAATTTTGATGTAAACTGAGCTCTTTGATCAGTAACAAGTTCCCTTGGGACTCCAAACTGAGTAAAAAACTACTCATACAAGAACTCAACAACTTTATTGTCACAAGAATGTGTCATTGCTTTCACTTCCACCCACTTGGTTACATAATTAGTGCAAACCAAAATGTATGATTTCCCATTGGATGGAGGATCCATAGGCCCAAAAAATTCCATGCCCCACTTTTCAAAGGGACTGACTACCACTTGAGGATACATGGGAATTTCATCAGACCTTGTTGGTCTCCACATGCGTTGACATCTGTCACATTTTCTGGTGTAGGCTATAGAATTCTTGTGTAGTGTGGGCCAATAGTACCTTGTAACAAGCACTTTCATAAATGTTCTCTTGGTTGCAAAGTGCCCACCACATGGGTCATCATGACAAGCATGCAAAATTTCATAGGTCTCATCTTCTCTAACACACCTTCTCATGACTTGGTTAGGTCCTATGTAAAATAAACAGTCTGCAATCCATGAAAAGTTAAAAATTTTCTCTATCAACAATTTCCTGTCCGTTGGTGAGAAGTGAGCTGGGATCTTGTTGGCTGCTAAATAATTTGCAATATTTGCATACCATGGAGTTTGAGAAGCAATAGAAAAAAAAATTTCATCAGAAAAGCTATCATCAATTACCTCAAGGGTGGCAGGTGTAGTTGTTTGAAGTCTTGACAAGAAATCAGCCACCACATTAGCCCCGTCTGGCTTATCAATAACTATGATATCAAATTCCTGCAACAATAGGAGCCATCTTGCTAATCTACTAGATATGGCGGGCTTATTGATGAGATACCTTATTGCTGCATGATCTGTATGAACAAATATTTTGTAACCAATGACATAATGTCGAAACTTGTTCAAGGCATACACAACTACTAGCAATTCTTTCTCTGTGATAGTATAGTTTAATTCAGGGCCTTGAAGGTTTTTGCTAATGAAATATATGGCATTCTTTATGGAATTTTCTTTTTGTCCTAAAAGTGCCCCTATGGCATAATCAGAAGCATTTGTGTGTATATGAAAGGGTAGACTCCACTTTGGTCCTTGAAGAATAGGTGCCTAAGTAAGTAAGTTCTTAAGCTGCATGAAAGATTTGTCACAGGGCTTAGTCCAGTTAAATTCAGAATCCTTAGTCAATAAGGCATATAATGGACTGGCTATTTTGCTGAAATGTTTGATAAATCTTCTATAATATCCAGCATGTCCTAGGAAGCTTCTAACATCCTTTTGTTTCATAAGTGTTTGCAAAGTTAGAATGACTTCTATTTTTACAGGATCAACTTGAATTCCTGTTTGAGAGATATGATGGCCTAAAACAATTCCTTTTTGGATCATCATAAAACATTTCTCACTATTCAAAGACAAATCGTGCTCCTTACATCTTTTCAACACTTTCTCCAAATTTTCTAATGCTTCTTCATAAGTAACTCCATAATTGGTGAAGTCATCCATGTAGATCTCCATAGAATCATGAGAAATGTCAGCAAAGTTACTAATTACTGCCCTTTGAAATGTTGCAGGTGCATTATATAGGCCAAAAGGTAAGACAAAGTAGGAAAATTTTTCCCATGGATAGGTAAAAGTTGTTTTGTCTTGATCCCCAGGGGAAACTCTAATTTGATTATACCCACTATATCCATCCAAAAATGAGAAATACTTTTTACCAGAAAATGAGTCTAGCACTTGTTCAACAAATGGCAGTGGAAAGTGATCCTTTTTAGTTGTTGTGTTCAGCTCCCTGTAGTCTACATAAACTCTCCATTTTCCACCTTTTTTAGGAACGATCACCAATGGAGATACCCATTGACGGTCTGAAATGGGGTAGATAAAACCAGCATCAAGCAATTTTTGGAGCTCATTTTTAACTATTTCCTTGAGTATTGAGTTTATCCTTCTTTGAGGCTGCCTAATAGGTGAGAAGTCTTCCTTAATGTAGATCCTATCAGTATAGAGTTGAGGATCTATTCCCTTCATATCCCCATAGTCCCATGCAAAATCTCTGTGTTGATCTTGCAACATTGTGACTAGGGCAGTTTGTTGAGATTGAGGCAGCTTATTATTGATATTTAGATAGCGGACTGGAGATAGTTCTATTTGCTTGGTAAGATCATTCATGGAGGCTACTGATAAAGGTGGTGTTTTTATTTCATGTAGAAGAAAATGTTGATAAACTGCAGGAATTTTAGGTGCCAGGTTCTCAGGATTCAGTTGTTGCAGAAAGCACTATTGTGGACAGCTATCTAGAATAGATGGGCTACTCATATTAGAGTTGGACTGCAAAATGTGTAAAAGTAGGCCATCCTCACTTTGAAGCTAGGAAAATGGATTAGTTTGTAGCATCATTAGTTGAGTCAATGAATTGACTTCTTTATTTTCCTTTCCTAAATCTGGCCAAATTGGTTGAGACAAGTCTGGCCGAGGTTGGGCAGGTGGGTATAAAGTCAATTTCTTTGTTGACTGACCATCAAAAATTGTCATGTCTCCTAAATGGAATCCTATAAAAGCATCAGCTATGGCTAACCATGGTCTGCCATGGATGATATGATATCCTCCCAAAGTTCCCTTAGTGGACAATATGGTGAAATCCGTTGGGTATTCCCAAGACTCAAGGTTGATAATGATATCTTCTACCATACCATTAGGTGTTATTGTGGAATTATCAGAAAATTGTAGGATGGTAGGTGTAGACCTAATGGTTAGGATATTCAAATACTCCATAGTATGCCTAGTCATTACATTGATGGTTGCACCAAGGTCAATCAAAACATTCTTTACTATCAGGCCATTAATATTTATTTGTACCACAAGACTCCCAGGGTCAACATGTTTTGGAATGACTACCTTTTTTTAGCATAATATCTGCCAACTATCCTAGAACATGGATAGTTTGGGGATCCTTTTTCTTTCTTCCCGGTTTCTTCAAACAGGCCTCCTTAATGGTTTTCCCATAAATTGGGACATCTTTAATGGCTTAGAAAAGGGAATTTGAATGTGTACATTCTTTAGCTGATCCAAAATATCAAAGATAGGCTCTTCCATAGACTTGGATGTAGTAACTTGCAATCTCTGAGGAAAAGGCAGTTTGGCTTGATGTTGCAGGAAAGGCTCCTTAGAGACAATATCTAATATAGGTATATGTTCTATAGGATCAGTAGGTTGTTCAGAGGTAGAGTCTGGAATCTCAGTAATTACTAGCAGCTGTGGAGCAGGGAGAGTGGTTCCAGACCTGAGATGGATATCATTAATATTCAGGGCATAAGCTAGATACTGATTGGCTTCTGCAAAATACATAGGTTGTTGTCACTACTGCTGCTACTTATTATTAGGATTTGACAATGGTTGATCAGGTATAGGCATTTGTTTTGGAGGGCCAATATTTGTTGTAGGTGTTGCAGGAGGTGCAAGAGGTTGCATGAGGGTCAGAGGTTGTGGCTGCTGAAGCTGCAAGAATCCAAGGGATTGGTTCTGCCATTGCTGAGAACCTCTCCATTGAGGATTCTACTGCCAGTTACCTTGGGGTGGAGTCCATTGTCCTTGTGGCTGCTGCCAACCTCCTTGAGGAGATTTCCATTGAGGACTCTAATAGTTAGGCCAGTCTCATTGAGAAGTATTCCAAGGTGGTGATGGGCCATATGTAGGTTGTCATTGGTTATTGTAATTAGAATAAGAATTACCAAAATTCAAAGGGTCTTGAGGCATACCTTTTCTTTGATCCCATGGGTGCCTTTTTGCAATGAAGAATACTTGGTCATCATCACCCTCTAGTGCCTTAAAATCAATAGGTAATTGCTTAGCCTCCAGGTTAGCCACCATCTTACATCTGCAGTAATGTTTCTTCTGTCTGCAATGTGGACAAAACTCAACCAAGATTGTTTCAACTTCCTCATGTTTCTTCTGAGCTTGCATAGTATCCAACTGTGTAGCCATGTTGTTTATGATATCCTGCTTGAAATCAGATAGCAAATTTGTGATCAACATCCATGAAAGTCCATTAGTAGAAGACTTTCCCACTGTGGCTTGATGACCTCTACTCTTCTAAACATTTGGTTGAGAGTTGTGACATATGGTCTTAATATCATCCCAAGGCACTTGGGTTATATCTCCTCCTCCCATCAGATCTATGACATCTATACAAGTGTCATTGATTCCCCTCATAAAAAGTAGTTTATGAGATTCTTCATTGAGAGTATGGTCTGAATTCGTTTTCAGGGAAAACAAGAACCTTGAGATGTAGTATTCTAGGATTTCTTCCTCCTTTTGCTAAATTTTGAATATATCATCGCCTTTACTACCACTCTTACAATATTCCTTTTATTTCTCAAGAAATTTTGTTTGCATGACTTCCCAACTATCAAAAACATCCCTTCCCAAACTCATAAACCATCTAAAAGCTCCCTCCTTCAAAGTAGCAGGAAAAAACTTCATACTATGAGCACCTAAAGTGTAATAATAGCTATGAAAAAGGATGCCAAACTCAAACAAGAAAGTGTTTGGGTCCTTTATAACTAGTCCATAGAACTTGGGAAGTAATGAAGAAGGAATATTTTTAAGGTTATCATTATCTTGCTGAGTCGTGATGGGGAATTCAAAAGCATGAGGTCGATTAGGTGGATTATGTGCCATATTTTCTTGATAGAGTATCAAATAAAATGGATTTTCTTGAGGTTCTTCATCAGCTAGGGCAAATGGGAATTCAACAAGCAGGTTTTCAGCAAATGGATTGATATCTTGGTCTCCTCCTTCCTCAAATAGATTATAAGCTAGTTCAAATTTGTTATCAATGAATGGAAAATTAGGGAGGAATCTTCCTAGAGCGTCTCTTCTTCTATGCATGCAACAGACTTAACTGAAAATTGAAGGAATTTGAAAATGCTTGAATAATCACACTAAACTACTGCTAACAATGACTATGACAGGTTCTTAGCTTGATACCATCCCCGACAATGGTGACAAAAATGTTGGTTGATCCACAAAAGGATATAAAGGTCATGGAAAATCCTAACCTGGGAATTGGACATTCTAGCAGGTGACTAACATCATCTTATGGTTGTTCATTTACATTGTCAAACCAGGGAACGTATACTTGAAATGGAGCGACACTGCATGTGCACTAAGAACCAGTTTCAGCCACAATTTACTAGAAATAAATTCTTGGAAGGAATTCTACTTATGTTGCAGGAACGTAATGTAAAGTCTTCTTAACTTAAGCATAACTTAATCAAATCATAAATCATGACAACTATTACTAAGGAACAATCTATGAATTGGTCTTATGCTGCAAGAACAAACATAAGGATGGATTTCCAATCCTGTAGGAACAATATAAGATTGTGTTTGCACTGAAACCTTCAAGAATGAAATTGTAACTTATAATCAATAGGAAATAAACAACTAACTAAATATATTCACTAAGTGGGCCCCCTTAGCAAGCATCAACCTGTTTATGCTAGAATTGGACTCAAAACTTCATCAGCTTTTATTCATAAACTTGGAATCATATACATTGATAATTTTGCTGTTAAGAAAACTAACACAAAACTGTGTTTCTCATTGTAATCCTAATATTAATACACTTTGTTTTGTTTTTTACTCATGTAGGAGGAAAACACATTTATAGAAAAGAAACTAACTACTTAACTCTATCAGAGAAAGATGTGGACATAAATGAATCCTGAAGTCGAGGAATAGACTTCTCATAAATGAAAGCATATCTGTTCAACCGATTCAGAGATAATCTAGCATTCCACTCTTCCTAGATTAATGATCATTTAGATTTCCTCCCAACGACCCGATCAAAGAGTCTTTGCTGGAACAACTTCCTTGATGCCGTGCTGGAAATGGACTGTACTATAGGGCCGAGATCTAATGTGCTTTGACTCGTTCATGCCTCTTTCAACAACCTGCGATATACATGGTGACAAAAGTGAAAGAAAGCATGCACACAATAACACAATACACATTCGTTAATCACACATTAAATACATTTCATTATCCAAAAACCACATGCATTATATCATTCATTCAGGAGGTCAAACAGGGCAATTAATATAGACACACATAGATGCTAAGCTGCAGGAATATTGGAATGTGTTGCTAAAGGATACTACCCAATTTTAGATAAAAAGTATTTAATCAAAGAGTTTAAACAACCATCAACAAAAGAGTAAGGTTATTAAAAATACATCATAATATTCAAATTATGAGCATATTTTGAGCTCATCAGTGGGGAAAATGGTTTTTCCTACTATTTTCCATATCATGTTGGGGCCTCTTTCATCAAATCTTCTCTTAGGTAGATTGTGGATTCATGCTATGAAAGGAGTCTCGTCTATTCTTCACCATAAGATGGTATGAATTTAATAACAAGATATACACAATAAAAGTAGATGAACAAAGTTAAAATTCAAAAATAGAAGTTAAACATAGAACTTCCAACTCTCTTAATACTTTGATCCCAAAATTAAAGGTAGATCCTATAAAAGTTGATGATAATCATGATTTTATTTTATCCATAATAAAACTCTTAGATGATGATTGGGTATGATTATATTTTACACCCTCCTTTATGAGAGAGTACAAAACCTCATAATATACTCCTAAGTAGTCTTGTGTTTCATTTTCTCAATATTTTTCTACACTAATAGATTTAAAAACATCACCCCATGATGGTGATGGGGGCTCTTTAACTTCTATCCCTTGCAACTGGAAGATGCCTAAATTTAAAAAACCTAAAAAGTATTTTCTTTCTTACAAAAGAACCAATTCTTCTCATGAGAAATTATATGAAGGGTATGTGTAGGATCATGATGGGCCAAAAAGTGGTGATATGTAAGTGATATGATGGCTCATGTGGCTGACAACTTTTTTTTACCCAAAATTGATGAAATGAAAAGGGTTTTTAAAGGAGATTCTCAACTTTCCACCAATATAAATTATGCTTTACTTTGAATTTAATAAATAGTTATTATTCATTTTCTATTTGAACTATGATTAAAGTCCTAATTGATAGGCTGATTGAAAAAAATCTATAGATTTCAAACAATATCACATTTTTGAATCCAAAACATGTGTCACATTTTATGCTTTTCATACTATAGGATTAAAAAAATGAATTTCATGATTTTTTCACCAAGTTAAGGTGGTCAGAGATATGAGTTTTTATATTTTTTAAAATTTGTAATAAAAAATTCATAATTAATTATTTACTTGGAAAAAAAATACAAAAAAATATGCATCACATCAAGACATGAGTCCTCTACCTATATCTAAAATATTATAAAAAAATACTATCATTTTATTGTGGTTAGGGTGGTTAGACAGAAACCTACTTATTTTTTGCTTGAGATTTAAGTACTACTGCATTGAAATTTCAAATTTTCACCAAATAGATTTTTTTTTTTTAAATAAATCTAGTAGTTTAGAATCTACATTCAATTTGATACATATTCTATTTTTTATATAATATATTTAACTTATTCAAATTTTTACGTGAAGTTGCCTAACTCTAATTTTCTAAATTTTCATCGCCACTTAAGGGCTTGTTTATTCCATGATGATCTTGCACATACCTTGAAACTTATTCATTTGAGTTAGAAGAATGTTATGGGCTTGGATACAAAATTATTTCTAAAAATGGATAAATGAAAATGTGAAATAAAATGATAAGGATCAAGTGAGGTCCATACCATACCTTTTCTTAATAGGGTCTAGGTTTCTATCTTTCATATTCATATTCATCTTCATCTAGTTATGTATCATCTACTATATTTATGAAATATTGTGGTATGCAATAAATATTTTCTCCATAAGAGAAAGTAATACTCCTCCAAAAACTTGAAATAAGTTATATAACAATAACTCATTTTGTGCATATCATCAAGTGCATGGCCATTCTACCAAAAAAATTTAGGCCTTGAGAAATAAAGTACGAATTAATTATTGTGGTGCTCTTCCATGTGTTGACGCACCTAATCACTCTAAAAAGTGATGATCTTTATTCTATGATGTTGCTCCTTACTATATTGAATTTATATCTTCATGGGTTTTCGCATTCCCATTCACGGTGGTGGAATCTTAAGTGAAAACATATTTTCCATTGCAACAACATGATAGTATATTGTGTGGTTTTCTTTGCCTCTTACACTTAGGGGTAAGGATAACTAGTTTTGGGTGGTGTGCATTCTTTTTATGGATCCCCTCTTCCCCATTTCTTCCTTAAATACCAGCATCACAAGTATGTTGAAAATTTAAGGGGGGCATATATTACCCCTATCCATTTCATAGATGTATCGTATGAGTTGAATTATTGATATACCCCCTTAGTGGTGGTGTTGTTTATAATTCCCCCCTGAGTTATGGTTGTAATTTCATCTCCCATAACATTAAACTTTGTGCACCCCTTGAAATGGTTTTTGTGTGCTCCTTGAAGAATGGTTTGCATAGTCCTAGCATAATTGAGCTTTTCGGTTGATTATTTTAGATAATTATTAACATGACCACCTATCATAACACACCTTTCTTACAAATTCATCCATTTGTTTCATGAATGTCTTGGCACAATGCAGCTCACTAGCCTTGTGAAGCTCATCTTATTACATGAACACCTAGCATAACACACCTTTATTTCCAATTGAGCCATGTGTTTTATGAGATACCTAGCATAATTCAACTTGACCTATCATAACATAGATTTCTATCTAGTAGATTTATGTAGCTCATGCATGATTTAAAATCCTTATGATAGAAATATTTTATTTAAATACCACACTCGATGAATGATGTTTGGTATTTCAAAACAAAATATTGAGGTCTCTTTTCCTCAGTGACTCAACTATTTTAGTATTAACCTTGTGATTTTTTTGAACATTGTATATTATGTGTTTAATTTTATGTTCATGTTATGTTTACAATATTTTTTGTGTATTCATTATGTATAATTAACATTTTCCATGTTGCATTTCAATTCACATGTGTGTTCCTTTGTACTTATGTTTGTTTGGCATGAGATCTTGAATCTTGGGAGCTACCACACCGCTTGGATTCAATGCCATTATATCTCATCAATATTTGGATAATTGAACCCCTCTCAACATATTTCTTCCTTAGTGTGAGTTTTAACATAAGTTCATATTCTCACTAAAGTGGGAGCTAAATTTAAAATTGTAAATTGTCACTCTTGATAATTTCACACTAAATTTTGTTTCCTCCTATGTGCTTAGACCTAAATAGGCACCAAATTTCATAATTGTGCATTCCATAGCCGATTTTAAATATTTATTTAAAAACCCAATGTGAAAAACCAAAATATGCATTTAATATTTTGACCTTGACTTTTTAGGTCTTAAAGAAGTGGGTTTAGACGGGTGCCCTTGTCCTCTTAATTTGGCCCCAAATTTAAACATGTTAGAGTTGGTGACTTATTATTTGAATTTCAAATCTTAAATGTTAGCTATCAAGATTTTTTTTTTGGGAAATTAGATTAATTGTATATAAATACATTGTATATTCACCTTTTTAAACTTAAGGGGAATTCTGGAGGAAATTAAAGATCCTAAAATCAGTCAAAGGCAGTTAATAGTAGATCTATCTGCATTTATTTTATTCAAGCATCATGTCAACCCTTCATCATATTTTTTTGTAAGTTTATTCATGTTTTCTTATCCTTTGTTTTGTGAGTACTAACCCTTGTAGGTATTTAAATCAAGTCAAGAGAAATTGCAATCAATCCATGAGGTGATGTGTATGACTTTAGTACTTCAAGGAGATCAAATCCGAGTGGTGAGTTGCATAAATTTGTTGATTAATAATTCATTTATCATTTACCCTTTATCCCTCAAAAGGATAAACTCTCTCTTTCATCGAATTTTTCCATTATGGAGGTAGAAATACCAGCAAAAGGCTTAACCAAGGAGAGCCCTTGTATGGAACAACCCTTCCTCTCTCTTTGAATGTGCAAGTTATAGATCTATAGAGGATTGGAAGAATATTGAATGAAGCAAAGACCTTAATGTTCATTGAAAAACCTACATTCACAAGAAATGAAAAATATTATATAGTAATCAAATTAAATATATATAAAATTATACTTTTTGGGAAGCTTATAATAAGGATACATATTTACAAAACATAAATTTTAAATGAATTTATTTGATCCCCCAAAAGGTAAATCAAAAGTGGTTTTTGATCAACATTTTGATAGGTGTAGAGGACACTCCATTATAGGTATGGTTTAAAACTAATGGGGTTGTATCCAAGGTGTTTTGATCTAAGGAGTTTTGATCAAACCCTTTTAAATGAAAATCCTTTAAATGTAACCATTGAAGGCTTAAATCATTATATTTTCTAAAAAATATGTGATTTCAAGAAAAAATCAGGATGTCCTAAAATGTGTAACCCATAATTGTGGAAACACCCATAGATACAAGCTCACACAAATAAAACTAAGTGATAAGATAAAACCATGTGCCACAAAACTATGTGAACAAAAAACAACTAACCCCTTATTTAATATTGGGTACTTTGTTTTGACTTTATTAAATATTTCCCCAATATTAAATCACCATCCCATGTCTCTCACACATTAAATAATAATACAATGTTACAATACAGCATAAAGTGGACCCCAAATAATTACCTAGTCTGATTAACCGCACCACCTAGGTGCATCACAACTAAATATTTATTTAATTAGAATATTATAATAAAACATTTTATGAAATGGTGTACAACACCACATCCCAACAATGATAACCCTCTTTTCACCCCTACTAATGGGGATTCTGCCAATGAAAGTTTAGCCAAGAATGATGATGAATTTCCAAATAAAACACCTATTGATCCTATAGGAAATGTTGGCTTGTAACTCCCCCATGTCCAACTCTGAATTGATGTTTCCTAACAATGCTACCCAAACATGTATTGCCAATTCAACTAGAGATGGGAACCTCCTAGAATACAATGGGATTTTGAGTAGCTCAAGTAATAAAATAAATAAAAGGAAAAAATAATCCTCTTATCCTTTTTTAAAGAGGTTGGATAGTTAAATTAGTCTTCCTAAGTTATTTGAAAACTTTAGGAAACCAATTGATACAACCTAATACTTATTTTTCTTGAAGTTAAAACTATAGGTCTTGGAATGTAAGGGGACTTGAGTCATAAAACAAGAATTATATTATAAAGAAGTTCGTAAATATTAATACCAATAAGAAGGTGGTCCTCCTACAAGAATTTAAAGCCACACATTTCACCCTAGAAACTAATTTAAATCTCATATAGAAGGAAGCTATTTTATTTACAACCAATCATGAAAAAGGAAAAAGAGGGGTAAAAATCATGCTAACAAAGACTTAGAATAAATTTGTGGTGGCTAGGGGATCCTCACCTTGTCAAAGATTTGTATGGATAATACTTGATAAGGATGGCACCAGGTTTGGAGTATGCTCAGTATATACCCCCAATGATTATAGGGACAAAGCTAATATCTAGCAATGGCTCTTGGAGTTTCTAAATATCCCTTGGGTGTTGGGGAAGAATAAAAATGGTGGTAGCAAGATGGACTAGAAAGGAAATAAGTAATATTTTTGGGAAAAATTAAAATCTAAACATCAACTTTATGATCCCATAGTTGGAAATAAAAAGGATAATAAAAGAATTTGGTAAACTCGGTTCAACTTATAGAAACTAATCACCAAAATATGCAATATGTTTTATAGATTCTATTCCAACAAGAACCTCAACTTTGAAAAAGATGAAAAGGGTCAAATTGTGAGAGTTTATCCATACACTTTATTATATCATCACCCCATCCTTGCAAAGATTAGATGGAATCATACTGAGAAAAATAGCTCGAGCTAATAGAGACAATTTATTCAAACTAAATGGAAGTCTTCTAAGGGATCAAGACTACAATAATACAATATTTTCTATCATGGAGATCAATAGATGGATGATGAAAGATGTGTCTCTAAGAGAGGTATGGGAACAAAATGTTAAAAGATAGAATGTAATCTATTAAACTATTGGAAAAAAGAAGGCCATGGATGTCAAGTAGGAGGAACCAAAACTGAACCAAAAGTTGCTTAAAAAGTGGAAGGTAATTATCAAAATGACCCACCTAACATCACACCTTTTGATGAACTATCCCTTGTTAGGGGTTCCCTAAGTAAAATCCAAACAATAAAAGGCCCAAGGTTTGAGGGCCAGATCCAAGATAAATTGGCTTAAAAATGAGGACAAAGGAAAAAAATCCTTTAATATTATCAAAAGTAAAGAAGCAAAAGAAAGTATTGAAAAATTTAGCTTGAGGATGCTTCCATCCTTGATCAGGAAAAAATCAAGGAGGATTTCTTAAAATTTTATAAGACTATATTCTGATCAGATGGAAACAATATGAATAACTACTAATGCAATGGAAATATGTAAGAAAATCATCCCCAAGAAGCTCACTGAGAGTCATGTTTTTACACTTGACAAAGAAATTGTAAAATATGAAATAGATAAAGTTATTCAAGCCTTAAATAAGGATAAGCCTCCCAAGGCTAATGACCTCATAGTAGAATTTTAAAACCAAAATATTGAGTGGATTAGTGAGGATCTCCTCCATTTATATAGAGAAGATGATATTAAGGGATTCTTGGGAAAGGAAATTAACAAAGGAATCATTAAGTTTCTACATAAATATGGTGATAAAACTCTACTAAAAAAATGGAGACTGATTACACTATTGAATGTGTCATAAAATTTTGGCTAAGACCTTGGCTAATAGGTTGGTGAATATTCTTCTATAGCTCATAAGTATTATGAATACTAGCCTTATAAAGGGCAAATATATATTAGAAAATTTAATCATCAAGTGAGAGGCTATGAATTGGGATAACATGTATAACTAATAGGTACCTATTCTTCGATTGGATTTTGAAAATGCATATGATAGAGTGGAGTAGGATCTCTAATCCAAGATTTGGAAGCATTTGGCTTCCCTAACAACTTCTACAAATAAAGCAGAGTTCTCATGGATGATGCTAATTCTCAAATAGAAATCAATGGGTCCTTAGAAAAATAATTTAAATTTGAAATATCAATCAGGAAGGGGTGCCCTCTTTTCCCTACCCTTTTTGTTATTGTTGTTAATGCAATATTCTATCTTCTAAGAGAATTATCTACATCCCTCATAGTCAAAGGCATATCCATAGCAAACAATGAGGAAATCCTAAATCTAAAATTTGTTGATGACAACCCTTGTGCTTATGCAAGGATGTTCTACAAAAAGTTAGCCATCTAAGGGCATCAAGTTCTTTAAATATATCCTAAGAACTAGGGTGATCAAACCTTGGGACACCCTCTATCATGAGTTTGACATCCCCCTTCTAATTGGAGAACATACTCCATAATTAAGAATGCTTCTAATGATCTACACCTACCTAAAAATGTAATAATAATAAATATAGTTTCACACATTCAAATGGGAAGATGACTCACCAATTTATAAGTTTAACTCAAAAGTCATTTATAACTCCCTAAATAACTCTAATTCAATCTTCAACTCTTTGAACTATGCTTGAAATATTTATTATCTTACAAGAACTAGAAAAGTATGTTTATTAATAATTGGTCTAGTTGTGTAATAACCCATTCTAATTATTACTTAATTGTATTATTGCAAATGCCATTATGAATATTTAATTTTAAAAAGACATAAATAAGTATCTATTTTCAATCATATCAACACATGTCTAATTAAAATAAGTCATATATATATGTTCAATTTCAATGTCAATTACAATATCTAAGTTGAATTTTCTCATATGGCCATAAATTCAATACAATATATAAATTTTATATCAAGGTTACATCATGGACCATGATAATAGTTAAAAGACCCAAAGTTTCCTCTTAAAACTCACCTCAAATGGTGGACAAGAACATGATTGAAGTGCTTAACCACCCAACCATGAAGCTTATTGTTCCCCAAAATTCTTCCAACTTGAAGAATAACCAACCCTACATGAAACGTTTAGTAAGAGAACAATCTGCAAGTTGGAATCTGGTGTGTGCCCATACATCAACACATATCTCTATCTATGATTAGAAAAATGCAAGATCTATGCTAGGAATGGCAGAGTGTTATCACAAAGTCTATACATACATAATGGGCTAATTGCTTGGCCAAGCATAAAAATTGAGTTGCAACAAAAAACAATAGGTTTTAGATAAATTGTAAAAACTTATACTCTTTGAACTCCATTTCAACACTCATCCCGAAAGGTAACTTTTAACAACACAATTATCTCTTAGCAACTATCTACCTTTTTGTAGTATCTACCCTTAGGTGCTCTAGTATACTTAGGTGTTGTTGTTCTATTCAAAAAAGAGAATATCCTTTACACACGTATCTACGAAAAAGTAATCTAGTCTACTTATTTCCTTGACTTAAATAAAATCAGAAAAATGATTCAAATGGAACTAATCAATACATTATCCATTCATTTCAAACATATGTCACATGATTGCATTTAATGTAATTTGATATTCATTTAAGAATGAATTAAATATGTAAAAAAAAAGGTATGCCACAAGTATGTGTATGTATGTAGACGAAGGTCTAAGTGCATGCACATATATGTGTTGAATTAAGTTATTATTTTGTGCATAAATTATAAAATAAAAACCATTATAACATAGTGCTTCCATTCAAAATAATGTTGCAGATTGACATATTGTTAGTCGGTACTACAAGATGTAAATTTTCCTTTCAAGAAATGAGAAAAAATCTGTTTGAATAGTTCTTACATATTGATATGTTGTGTGTATAAAAACAAAGTTGTTTTTAGCAAATTAAAAGTTGCTTGTAGAAAAAA
This sequence comes from Sequoiadendron giganteum, assembly GCA_007115665.2. Lineage (NCBI taxonomy): Eukaryota > Viridiplantae > Streptophyta > Pinopsida > Cupressales > Cupressaceae > Sequoiadendron > Sequoiadendron giganteum. Next base: position 518,101,526 of record CM021107.1, read on the forward strand.
TGTTGTTTGTAGTGAAACAAATGCTATTATAGCAAGAATGTTGTTTGTAGCAAAACAATGCTATTTGTAGCACAATAATGCTATTTGTAGCACAACAATGTTGTTTGTAGAAAAACAGTGTTCTTTGTAGGAAAATAATGTTGTTTGTATTATAAGAAATATTGTTTAATAGCAAAACAATGTTGTTTGTAGCAAACCAATGTTGCTTGTAGCAGAAAAAATGTTGTTTGTAGCAAAATAAATGTAGTTTAATAGAAAAATAATGATGTTTGTAGCAAAAAAATGTTGTTTTTAGCAAAATAAATACTACTTTATAGGAAAACGATGTTGTTTGTAAAAAAACAATGTTGTTTGTGGAAAAAAAGATGTTGTTTTGTAGCAAAATGATGTTGTTTGTAGAATTTTGTAGTTTCATTTTCAAGTTATCTAGTGTTCAATGTATTCGAGTCTCATCTAGGGATCCTCAGTTATTTAAATAAAATCCTAGTTGAAGATTTGAAATGACATAACTTTCATTCTCATGTTCACAGTCAAGCTCTATCATTCTAAGAACATTTCTATATAAATATACATATGAAGAAAATAACAAACAATACTAATATTGTTTTATGCAAGGTAATAGAATCCGAATGACATTTTGGTCATTTTCACATAAATAATATTTTACATAGCTATTAGGATCAATCTTATTATTGCTCAAGGTTTGAAGAACCCTTGTTCATTTATATAAGCATATGTATGCCAATTCTATTCAATGGAAGAACCAAAAGTTAGTTGGCTATTGCTTAATACATAATAGTATCGAGGTTGAAACTTATGCATGTCAACCTCAGTTTGGTTGCATTTTTCCAAGGGATAATTTGAGTTTTGTTTGTAGGGAATGATAATCAACATACCTAACATACAAGCATAAAGGTAGAACAATACATCATTCTACCATCATCCTCTGTAGATGAGGCAACAAGGAATATTATCATAGCGATATGGTAAAACAACAATCCTCAAATAACAATGGAATGACATAATGCTCCACCATAGTTCTCTATAGATGAGGTGACATGGTTTCCAATGATGTTACCCATCATTCCCAGATCATATTCTATGGTTATCACACCCATATGGTGTTGCGTACTGAAAGGTCTAACTTTAAGTAAATGATATAGCATAAAGATTACAATGAAGGATTTTGTTGCCTACACTATGAGGGGGTGATAACGATTTAAGAATCATTTCATTCCAAATCACAGGCTATCGGTTCACCTGATTTGTCATGTGATTGGATAATTATAATCACATGCAACATATACATAAAATATGGTGACATCATAAAAATTACAAGGTATGAAATAATCGGCTTTCATGTCGTTAGAGAAGCATGCACACATGTTCAAGAAAAGAATGGTCAACATGGCCTTGCTTACAACAAAATGTATAATAAATTCAATCAAAATAATTGCATATAGAAGATTAACAAACAAATTTAATCGGATTCAATAGAATTGTTGAAATAAACAAATCATATTGTGCTTAAGAATAAAAAAACTGGAAATGCAAGCATTTCAAAGTAAAAATATAAAATACCTCTATTTTTGAGGATTTTTCCCTTAGCTTTTTCCTTGGGAATTGTCAAACCATTCATTCTCCTTCATTTTGGATCGATGCTTTGATACCAAAATGACAACTTTATTTATTTTTCCTATGCCTCCACTACAGGGTTCATTTCAAATCTTAATGGCCATTAATTTTTAGCTGCCTCATATATCAAATTTGAATATTTTCCTTAGATTTGACTATAGAGCCATGACTTCATAAGGTCTTCCTCATGATATTACTTGAATTCTATTAATATGATTGTGATAATTTTGATTCCAATTCATTTTTTAAGGAATATATATATATATATTTATATTTATATATATTTGCACACATATGAATGTTTTTACATATACGTGCAAATATATATATATATATATATGTGTGTGTGTGTATATATACATGTTTATATATATATTTATTTATGGAATATATATGTACATATATCAACATTTAAATAAGAATGAACTTTTATTTTATTTTTAATGTTCAATAATATATAAATGAATTGGGTTTTCTTAACCTTTAAACAAGCCTTTTCTAAATACGTACATTCTTTTGTGTGTTACGTCACACTATCATTTTCTTTTAAATTTTCAAAATACAAGATCAAGATAGACAATTAAATAAGAATTCACATGTATTTCATTTCAAAAGCCTACCTTTTCAATCATTGAATCATTTCAAGTCATATTAATATAATCTCCTATATGAATTTCAAATGCAATCATCATTCCATTTTATGGTGTGTGAACCCAAATTCCATCAAGCTTACCATTCAATCTAGCTAAATGGTCCTACTTCAACTGTGTTCTAATCCTTCAACCTATTTTCCTGAATTTGCTCATGCTTATACTTACATAGTTCATCAATAACATTCAATCATGATAAGGTATAAGATGGTTCAAAAGATCACATAGTAAAAAAGATGAAAACTTCTTTCAAACTTCTCAAAAATATCAAAATTTTCATTCAACATATTGAATTTCCTGTATAATTTAAATACAATAAAAATTGGGTTATGACATCGTCTTGATGTCTATTTAATCAAAATTTAAGCATATATGTCTATTTAAACATCATATCATAATGTTTCCAAGCCAAAACATTATAATATTCAATCCAAAATTTTCAAACAATTTTTTTTCAAAATTCTCTTTCTAAGAAAGAAAATGTGGGACGAAGCATTCTATTTCTTACACATCTTCTCAAGTAGCATTGTCTTATGAATATTGGTCCCATTGGACCTTAAACTGAGCAATTTCTCTCCTCCTCAACTTAACATTACATCTATCTAGGATTCTAATGGGCTCCACTAGCACCACTCCTAGGTCCTGTACCTGCAAGGATTTCTAATCAAGTAGATGAGCTACATTAGGATGATATAGCTTAAGTAAAGAAACATGAAACACATTGTGAAGTCGAGCCAAAGTAGTGGTAGAGAAAGTCTATAAGTAACTAGGTTGATTACTTCCAAGATGTCAAATGGACCCACATTTCTTGGGGCTAGCTTGGAAGACTTTCCAAAGGAAATGAAACTTTTATGGGGCTTGACTCTTAAGAAAACTTTATCCACTTCTGCAAACTGTCTAAGGGTTCTATTCTTTTCAGCATCACTTTTCTATCAGTCTACCACCTCCTTTAGTCTACTCTTAATAGCACTCATTTGTTTTTCCATCTCCTTAAGCATTTTAGGTCCTACTATGATCATATCTTCTAATATATCCCAACTAATGGGTGTATGACACTTCCTCCCATAAAGAGCTTTGAGTGGTACCATATCTAGAGATATGTGATAATTTAGTTTTTGTAAGCAATCTCTACCAACGGTAAGCATTCTTCCCACTTATACTCTTGGTCCATGTAATACATTCAGAGGTCTTTGACTATCTTATTCACCTTCTCTATGTGTTTTTCAGTCCAAGGATTATAAGCCAAGTTGAAATTCAACTTGGTTCCCAATGTGGCGTTTAGGGTCATCCAAAATCTTGAGGTCATCTAGGTGTTTTTATCAAAAATGATATTCTCTGGAACTCTATGTAAATGGAAGATCTCCTAGAAAAATTTATTGGCCAAGGTCAATGATCCATCCTTAAGGTTTCTTGGGATGAAGTGCACCACCTTGGTCAACCTATCAATAACAACCAAGATAACATCATGTTGAGAACTTGCTCAAAGGTAGCCCTTGTATGAAGTCCATACTGATCACCTAACATTTATACTCAAGTATTTCATGAGGATAAAATAGCCTCGCCAGATTTGCATGCTCAACCTTTACTCATTATCACTCTAAGCATATGACTATGTACTGCACTACATCATTCTTGAGTTTAGGCCAAAAGTATAGAGTTTTCCATTTTGTGACCATCATGGATACTTCAAGTGTCCTCAATAAGGTGCATTATTAACCTCCTCTAGAACCAACTTCCTTATTTTTCCAAAGTTTGGAATGTATATTATTCTTTAATATCTCAAAATACCATTCGGTTTTATCTCATACCCATCGAACCGATGATCTGATGGATTATTTGCTAGGGAACTCATCACTCTTTCCTAGTGCTCATCCCCCTAGAAAATTTTGTATCACATGTTTTTTCATATGAGACCTTATCAAGAGCATGGCTGCCAGATGTCTTAATTTACTAAGAGCATCAACCGCTGTGTTCTTTTTTCCCTTTATGTACTCAATTCTAAAGTCATACTCACTAAGGAATTCTAACCACTTATCTACCATGCATTAAGGTTTTGTTGAGTAAAAATGCATCTAAATCCCAAGTGGTCTATCTTGAGCTCAAATGGCTTCCCTAAGAGGTAATGTCTCCACATCTGCAAGGTATGAATTGTTGCGACCAACTCTAAATAATTCAATATGTAGTTCACCTCGTGTTTTTTAATATTCCTTGCTTCATATGCTACCACTATGCTAGCATCTATGGCTGCCATGAATCTTCCATTAGGATCAGGGATGGTCAACACTAGCGTTGTCATGAGCCTATCCTTCAAGAGTTGGAATGCATTTTCATACTTCTCTTTCCATTCAAACTATGTTCCATTTCTTTAGAGAGACACGATAGGAGATGCAATATGGGAGAGCCCTTGTCCAAAATTTATATAGTATTTTATGAGGCCCATGAAGCTATTAAATTCTTAAACATTCTAAGGAATTGGCCAATCCATGACCACCTTTATCTTATTCCCTCGGCTTAAATAATATGGCCTAGGTAGTACACCTCATCTTGATAAAATGAGAATTTAGATAGCTTCCCAAAGAGTTTTTTTTTCTCAAATGTTGTAAAATTACCCTCAAGTTCCTATCATGCACTTCAAAAAACTTTGAGTAAACTAGGATTTTGTCAATAAAAATCAAAACAAAGTCATCCAAATAGTCTATGAACACACTATTAATGAGGTTCATGAAACTTGTAGGTGCATTGGTCAAACCAAAAGGTACCACCATGAACTCATAATGTTCATACTGAGTTTGAAATGCAGTCTTCAAAATATCTTCTTCATTTATTCTCAACTGATGGTATCTCTACCTGAGATCGATTTTGGAGAGCATTGTTGCTCCCTTCATTTAGTCAAACAACTCATTGATCCTCGAAAGTGGATATTTATTCTTGATGGTAACCTTGTTCAACATCCAATAGTCTATACACAGATGCAAGGATACACACTAGGTCTTATGAGCCCTTTGTTTAAAAATTCCATTAATTGGGCCCTCAACTCATAGATTTCAATTGTAGTCATTTGATAAGGTTCTTTGGATTGAACAAAATAATTTATGTCAAAATTATTTGTATGTTTGTAGATGAAGGTCTATGTGCATACACATATATGTGCCAACTTAAGTTTTTATTTTATGCATACATTATGAAATAAAAACCATTATAACATATTGCTTCCATTTAAAATAATGTTGGAGATTTACATATCATTAGTCACTAATACATGATGTAAGTTTTCCTTTCAAGAAATGAGAATAGATTTGTTTGAATAGTTCTTACATACTGATATGTAATTTGTATCAAAACAAAGTTGTTTGTAGCAAAACAAAGCTATTTGTAGCAAAAAAAACCTATTTGTAGCAAAATAAAGTTGGTTGTAGCAAAACAAATAATTTTATAGAAAAATGATGTTGTTTGTAACAAAACAATGTTGTTTGTAGAAAAACAATGTTGTTTGTAGCAAAACAATGTTGCTTGTAGAAAAACAATGTTGTTTGTAGCAAAACAAATGTTGTTTAATAGAAAAAAATGTTGTTTAATAGAAAAAAATGTTGTTTAATAGCAAAACAATGTTGTTTGTAGCAAAACAATGGTATTTGTAGCAACACAAATATTTTTTTATAGAAAAATGATGCTTTTTATAGAAAAACAATGTTGTTTGTAGCAAAAAGAGTGTTACCCTCTCTGCTAAAAACTGTCTTAAAAAAATGTTGTTTGTAGCAAAAGAAATGTTGTTTTATAGAAAAATGATATTTGTAAAATTTTATTATTTTAGTTTTAAGTTATCCAGTGTTTGATATATTCGAGTCTCATCTAGGGACCCTCGGTTATTCAAATATAATCCTAGTCAAAGATCTAAAATGACATAACTTTCATTCTCATGTTTACATTCAAGCTCTATCATTCTGAGAAAATTTGTATATAAATATACATATAAAGAAAATAACCAACGATACTGATATTATTTTATGCAAGATAATAGAATCCAAACAACATTGTGGTCATTTTAACATCAATAATATTTTACATGGCTAGTGGGATCAATCTTATTATTGCTTGGGGTTTGAAGAACCCTTTTTCATTGATATAAACATATTTATGCCACTATTGTTCTACGAAAAGACCAACAATCAGTTGACTATTTCTTAATATATAGTAGTACTGAGGCCAAAACCTATGCAAGCCGACCTTGGTTTGGTTGCATTCATCCAAGGGATGATCTAGGTTTCATTCGCAAGGAATGATAATCAACATACTTAACATTCAAGCATAAAGGTAGAATGATACATCATTCTTCCATCATCCTCTATAGACGAGGTGACATGGTTTCCAATGATGTTACTCATCATTCCCAGATTGGATTCCATGGTTATCACACCCATATGGTGTGACTTCCCGAAGGGTCTAACTCACAGTAAATTATATAACATAAAGATTACAGTGAAATATTTTGTTGCCTACAATGAGAGAGGGTGTTAACAATTTAAGAATCATTTCATTCCAAATCACAAGCTATTGGTTCACCTTATTAGCCATGTGATTGGATAAGTATAATCACATGCAATAGATACATAAAATGTGGCAACATCATAAAACTTATAGGGTACATGAAATAATTGTCTTCCATGCCATTAGAGAAGCATGCACAGAGCATGTTCAAGCAAAGAATAGCTAACATGGCCTTGCTTACAATAGAAAGTATAACAAATTCAATCGAAAGAAATGGATATAGAAGATCAAAAAACAAATTTAATCCAATTCAATAGAATCATTGAAATAAACAAATAATAATTTCTTAAGAATAAACAAAACTAGAAATGTAAGCATTTCAAAGTAAAATTCATGAAATACCTCTGATTTTGAGGATTTTTCCCTTAACTTTTTGCATAGGAATTGTCAAACCAATCATTCTCCTTCATTTTGGCTCGATGCTTTGTTACCAAAATGGAAAATTTCTTTCTTTTTCCTATGCCTCCACTAAAGGGTCCATTTCAAATATTAATGGCCATTAATTTTTAGCCACCCCATACATCAAATTTGAATATTTTCCTTAAATCTGATTATAGGCCATGACTTCATAAGATCTTCGTCATGATACTATATAAATTCTCTCAATATGATTGTGATAATTCTAATTGAAAATTCATTTTTTAAGGAATATATATATATATATGTTTGCACACATATGTACTTTTTTTGATATGTATATGTGTGTGTGTGTATACATATATACATGTGTATATACATATATGTGTATTTGGTTATAGATGTTTATACATACATATATCAACATTTAAATAAGAATGAACTTTTATTTTATTTCGAACAATAATATTTAGATGAAGTAGATTCTCTTATCATTTAAATAATCCTTTTCCAAATAAATACATTCATTTATGTGTTAATTCATGCTATCATTTTCTTTGAAATTCTCAAAACACAAGATCAATATAGACAATTAAATAAGAATTCACATGTATTTCATTTCACAAGTCTACCTTTTCAATCATTGATTCATTTCAAGTACAATTAATGTAATCTCTTATATGAATTTGAAAAGAATTCATCATTCCATTTTGTGGTGTGTGCACCTATATTACATCAATCTTACCATTTGATCCAGTTAAACTATCCTACTTCAACCATGTTCTTGTCCTTCAACCTGTTTTCATACACTTGCACACACTTGCACTTACACGGTTTATCAATAACATTCAATCATGATAAGGTATAAGATAGTTCAAAAGATAAAATTGTCAAAAAGATGGTCAACTTCTTTCAAAATTATTAAAAATATCAAAAAATTTCATTCAACATTTTGGAATTTCTTCAATAATTCAATTTATCGTATTAAATGTAATAAAAATTGGGTTATGACAAGTTGTGTAGAGCCAAAAAATCTTGATTTAAGTGGTTTTTGATTTTGAAATGATTTCTCTACAAATACAACCATACTAACATTGATTTTTTCAACTTTTGTAGAAAACCATAAACAACTAAACATATTTTCTTTTAATGTCTATATTGAAAAGAGGTGTGGAATTTATTTTTGTTTGATTTTGATGGTTGGAAAGGCAATATTCAATGGGATGGAATATTTTTTGGTATAGTATATGGATTGAATAATGAATGTAATTCATTTTGGCTAATTCTCACTAATGAAAAATTATGGCAATTATGGATTGAGGAGTGGGGAAAGAGTGCAATTGGTTAAAAGAATTCTTACTGAGTTTTACAAAGAACTCTCTTTTCACAAAATTGTTGTGTAGGTAACCTTAAATTTGGAAATTTCAAAGCGAAAGTTTCTCAATTTTCTAAAAGATAAGACAACTCTAATGAATACAAGAGAGAGTGTCTATGTACATATGCATGCCTTTGACAAAGACACTAGCATCCCATTGCTAAATTGGATAGTGGAGCTACTAAAATGTTACAACCAAGGGATGGAGAAAAGAGATAGGAAGGAGAAACACCATGCAATATTCCATATAAATAATCCTTCAAACTTGGGCATCGAAGTTATTCAATCAAATGAAGACTTGTCAGTTAACTACCCTCCTCGAGGTAGACTAGAGTAGGAAGAGTTTGAAGAAAGCAAAGAAGAATGAGGATGTCAGATATATATGCTACTATAGATATTTTTGTTCCAACCTCTATTTCTGGGATTGTTACAATGTATGATTTATAAAATGCAATAGCTATCACATGACAATTGACATTGCATAATACAATATTGTAAGAGTTTTTTTTGTGATATTTAATTGAAAAAAGCTAACTGGAAAGTGTTGCATAAAGGTGAAAATAAATGGGTTAACTTAGTTTTTCTTGTTTATGCATGTATGTATGTATGTATGTACCTCCTATAAGATGCACCATTGATAAAGGAATAGTTTATTGAATGGGTTGCACAAGTAGCCTTAATACTGCATAATAAGAGGGAAAAGCAATAAATAATCAAGGAAATTTTAAAGAACTTGAGCATAAATTTAATTTGAGATACTTTCTTCAAAATAAGTTAAAATTATATTCTCAATGAATTGATATTGAAATTTCCTCCATTCCAAAGAATATTTTTCAACTTTCCATAAAATGTGTGCAAAAAAACTACTAACTAATTTGTAGAAGGTGAACATAAACTCATCTTTCATTTCTTGGGAGTTGCATAATGTAGCAAGCAATAAAACATACCCCATACAAACCTTTAGTAGTGGGAACCTTCCCCAAAGTAAAACTTCAAAGGTGAATATGAAACCATGAGTTTGTGTCAGATATCACTTCATTTGGATAGTACCATGCAATCTACATTTGCTAATAGATAGAAATAAAAACAACAAACTATGTATTTATTTATTTTTACAATTATTTTCAAAAAAGCACAATAAAATTTTGGAAATACATGTTCAATATTATAGTTGTGCAATGCTATTGGCCAAATTTTTTCTTTGTTTTCAACTAACCAAAATTCTAAAAGATACGAAAAAAGTGAAAATTTGTAGTTCAAGGAAAAATAGAAAGATTTTTTTTATAAATACAAAAATATTAGAGAGTGCGTTAAATATATAAATCTTAAATATTATCAATTCTTTGAAATATTTCTATTTTGATTGTTCAATGAATGCTAATGTGAGTGTTGCAATCACTGAAGTCTAAGGGCCGTAGTTTTTGAAGAAATTTTTGAATAGTTCACCTACACCAAATATATGTTTTTTGCATTTTGCATGCATATTCACAAGGCCACACACAATCATATGTGAAAAAATATAGCTCTACTATTATGCTTTGAGCTTTTGTATTATTGTATGCAACCAATTCTACAAGGAATAATTTGACACTATTATTGCATTTCTTTTATTGTTGAGCAATTTTTCAAAAGCTTTGATTACTTGTGTATGATTTTACTTTTAAAGGAGAACTTGGACCCATAAGAATATGCCACACCCCAATCTATCTAAAAAAATTTGTATATATTAATAAATAGAAATGAAAACATTAGAATCTGAATTTAAATTTTTCACATAATCTAATCTTTGACTCACAATATCCATAATAAAACTTTGAAAATATTTGTTCGATATTGTAACTACATCATTCCATTGATCTAATTTTTTCATTATTTTTAACTTATTGAAAATTCAGAATCCTTTGAACAAAAAACAAACATCCAATTACATTTGAGAAAAAATAGTAAAGAAAATTTAATTAATACAACATTACAGAATGCCTTTATCTTTTTAAGCTTGCATGGTTTTTTTAATCTTTGCAAAACTTTATGAAGCTATTTCAGTTTGCACGATTTTTAGCAAGCTCTAATATAGAAAAAAAACCTACCATATAGGCTAGGACTAATAATACATTGGACTTAACTTAAAATCAAGTTGAATTTACTTCAATCTTTTCTCACACAAGTAAAGGTAGGAGCCAAATCTTACAGAATTTTTCTAGTCTATCCATAAGAAAAAGAGATGATAAAGATCAGGGAATAAATGGTATGTTTCTATAATACCTCTTTTCTCCTCATAATCTCGATGTTTTCTCTATCACTTGAAAGAATTAATTCCAATCTAAAGTTAAAAGTTATATTCCATTCCCTTCCGCTAGCACACCTTTATGACCTAATATTTTGTAAAGTACGAAAATATTAAATTCCATAATTCAACAATACTTTAAATAAAATCATTTATATTCAAAATAAAGTCTTCTACTCATTCATTCAACATCATCGAAACTCAGTCGATTCCAAACAATGACATATAGTCGATAAGGTCGATTCATTTACAATTCCAATCTAAATACATACATGTGTCATATTACACAATTTGATAAAATTTAATAGAAGACTTAATATCAGTTACAAATCAAGACTTAGGCATTCAGTCGCCTTAAGCTCTACAATACATAATTCATGAATAAATAACTTATTTGAAGATGAAATCCTTTGATCTTCAATCCAATAGAAAATCTTCAATAATGAAGACGAGAACAAGGATCAGGCGCTTTTTCCACCCAACCTCAAAGCTTACGCTTCCATGGAATTCCTTAGTCATTCAAGGAATACCCGACCCTGCACGAATCACTTAGCTAAAAGCAGTCAATAAGCAAGATGGAATCTAGTGTGTTCCTAGTATAACTAGTAATACCACAAGAATTTTGATTTTTCTAATTCATTTAAGAAACAAGAAAGTTCGATACTAGGATATGCTAGAGAGTTATAAATATTCCATCTATTTCAATGGTCCTTAAGTTACTTGGCCAAGTAAAATGTCATGTATGACAAATAAATCACTTTTGGAAAAAGCAAAACAACACTCTCTATTAACCCATATTCAGCACCCGTCCCGAAAGGTAACTTTCCCCAAACATGACATGCACATTCATTTATCAAGCATGCATGGTTCCATTTAATAAATATAATCTTTCAAATATAATTATCCGTAATCTTATTTCAATAAAAAATGGTACTATTGCAATATTTTCATCGTTTTAAATCACAGGTAATATTAAATCAATATTTAATTCGAACAATAAAATAATAAAAAGAAGGTGTATCTCAAGTATGCAATCTAAGTACATATCTAATCAGGAATACATGAGCACACATTCTTTCAGTTCAATTACTCACGAGATTCATCTACTCTTTAATATAATCTTTAACTAATTCGTTTCATTTTGAATAATTATATCATTTCCTTATTTTAATTCTTTTTCAGGTTTTTCGTATTTCCATTTAAGTATTATCTTTTCAAGAACATAAAAACTTCCCATTACCACTTCGATTTTGTACAATTAAATTTTGATTTTAAAATTGAAAAATTCTACCGAAGTTTTCAACTTTAATTTAATCACTCAAGATATTTAATCTTTTCAATAAAAATATTATTTAATCCATAATCTTTCAATTGAATAATTCTGCAATTATTTTCCCTATCTTTCAGTTTCTTTTCATTTTGGAAAAATTATCTTTTTCCAACAGTTTTGATTTTTGGAGCATTTTCAGATCTAGTTTAAAAATATGTTTTTCTATGTGAATCCTCCCCTAAAATAATAAATCAACTGTCGTGATTATTTTCTATTCAATTTATTCTACAATGTTCTGTTTCAAATTGTTCAACAGTTTTCTGGTAAAATTCTAGTTTGATGTTGATCTTTTCCTAAATTTAATAAAATAGTGATTTATCTTTCTTGATTTTTTATAGTTCTAAATACCAGAATTTAAGAAAATTATTCCAATTAGATAGACTATGATCTTGAATTTAAATAATGCTTATAGGATTCTACCTAGTAATTAGTAAATCTGAAAATGATTTCTGTTTGTATGCCTCCTCTATATTTTCTATTTTATTTAGTCCATGTTGCTTGTATTCTTTTCCCAGATTGTTGTGCTTCCTCTTCATTCTTGCTTGGTTGTGCATGCACTAGTCTTCAGCTACATGTGGAGAATGGTGACTTGTCTTTTTGCTGATCTGGAGTTAACACTTCCTAAAATTTTCTTTCTTTCCCTAACTCTCGTTTTATCTTCTTTCTTCTTCCCACACTTCACTCTTCAGTTTTATTTCCTGACTCTTGCTTCCTGCATATTAAGAAGGTAGGTTGTTGATCCAAGTTACCTTCTCCTCACACACTCTCCTCTCCTTCTCACCCTGCCACGCACCTCCTCCCTCCCTCTGTTTCCTACGCACTACCTCTTTACTGAGGTCGCACCCTTACTTGTCCTTCTCCCTATGCGTGGGAAGTGGGAAGTGGGAAACTGCATTGGCTACGTGTGGTGAGTGGAGTGAAGAGTCTCCTCCCTGTGCATGCCTTGTACCCTGCTGAGCCACACCTATTCTCCACCCTCCAAGTGCGTGGAAAGTGCCATATGATGTTTTTCTCCAATCTGCAATACATGGGGTGGGGAAAGTAATTAATTTCCTACAACTCTAACTAATGCTATTCTTGTTCAGGTGCGTGGGGAGTGGATAAAATGAACAACATAACTTCTTTGAGATTAACCAAAATCCTCCTCCAAGCTATGTGTGCATGGAGTAATTAGCAGCTCCAAATAAAAAAAAGATAACATATCCCCCTTTGCCTCTGTCCAATTTCGAATTTTATTCTTTTCTTTCATATATCCTTTTCATGCATTGATTTAATCAAGAAATGAGATCCACTCTTTTAGGTTGATCTCCAGTTCAATCTTTGAACTCCAAGTTCCTATATTTAATTGCATGCAAGATCGATTGCAAGATATTTGTATTCTACTTGATAACTGTTGATTTGAATTCAATCCAATTTTTGATTGCAACGTAATGCTTGTTTGATTTGTTTTCAATAACTAAGTTTGTTATAATTAATTATTTAAACATTTATATTTTCATAATTAAAAGTTTATTCCAAAAGTTTTAATTAACAACATTATTATTTTTAACTAACAATAGAATATTTACACAAGAAATTCAATTTCTTTAAATAATAATCAATTTCCTCTCAAAATAATCAAATCAACATTTTAAGCAAACATATTCTTTTCACATATATTTGAGAAATCAATTCAACTTATTTTAAATTTGCAAGCATAATCATCACAAAAAAAAATACATTAAAATATTATCTAAGTGAGTGTGTGATTCCATCAAACTCATAAATGTCAATTGGCTAAACGACTCTACCTAATTGTTGTTCTCGCCTTCAATCACATTAACATGTTCCTGCATTCACTTGCACTCGATTTCTCATCAGTAATGAAAAACCCCAAATAAAAATAAAAATGCATTTAGAATCATGATAAGTGTATTTCAATATTCAATTTCATTTGAATTTGAATTTGAATTTAATCTTTCATTAAATAATCATTAAACTACAATTAAATAGAGACATCATGATTACTAATTGCATTAAGTTAATCGATAAAAGCTATACGTGACATCCTTCCCCTCTTGGAAGAGACATCATCTCGATGTCTTATTAACAATTCAATAAGCATAACATCACCATCAATAAGACATATTATCTCAATCAGTAAAACATAGTATCTCAATCATAATGAAATAGTAACTAACAACATATTTCTCAACATAGGCATAAACAAATTATAGTAGCATCCATGCTATCTAAGTTCACAATATGTGAATCAAAAACCAGAGTATCAAGTATCTCATGCATTAAGCAAATACTACTCTAAGAAAGAAAATGAGGAAAAATGTGTAATACCCCTCCGTTTTGATCTTTTGTGCGAACTATGTTATTTCGTTTCTACGCTTTTGTTGTGGGTCGTACTTGGACTACGTACTTGGTTATAGTGGATAACTGTTTATCGGATGTATTTTGATGTGATGATACTTTACTTTGATGTGATTATTTTGCCATGTTTGGAATTAACACATGTAGATATTTAATTTATGATGTTTTATGCTTTCGACTATGTTGCTATGTTAGATGCGTCAGTTAGAATTATTGTATTGGTGAAGAGGACGGTATCACATCACTTGCTTGTGAGTGCCCTGTGATCTCGTGATTTCCTCTTCACGGTGTGCTTTAGTTTTTGAGATGTTATATATATATGGATATGATCTTTGTTTGCAAGTTGACAGGTACCGGACATCGACTCCACCTGGTTTCACAGGTTCGAGCGTGTCCAATGCCCAATGGCATCCGATTGGGAGGTAGTAGCTAGGATCCCGTGCCGAAACCGTCACCGTCCTAGTGTGCCATCTATTGTTAGTCGGTCTAAGTTGTCTGATTTGAGTCTTCTGGCTTTAACATTAAATTTTAGGTGTAATTTATGGAAATGGCAAATAGATATATTTATAATTACTCTTATTGTTAAATTTAGCAATTACCTTGTTGATTATGTTGCAATGAAATATATGTTATTATTATTTTAATCTATTTGGTAAATAATTTAATAATTGAATAAATTTATGTCATTGATTGATTAATTCAGGATTGTTGCAAGAGTAAATTAATCATTTTGGGTGATTTATGTTTATTTGGACAATTGGAAGTTAGAAAAGAAAAAGAATGAAATTAAAGTCATGTTGAAAAGTTGAAATTCAAAAATTCAAAAATTCAAATTTTCAAATTCATAAAAATAGATATTTTGTTCATTTGAATTTATGAGGGTAGTTGGATTTTTTTAGGGTAAAAATCCTTATGGAATTGAATTAGCAAAAAGGATTTTTTTTGGAGAAATCTAGAGTTTTTATTTTGCAAAAGGAAATGGATTGAAAATTGGGAGAGTTTGGATTTGGTGTGACAAAACTTGGAGGAATTGGATTTGAACAAAGGAGGAAAAGCTGAACAGAATTGGGTCTTCATCAAACTCATTTGAATCAGGTTCCTCTCATTTTTATTTTTGTGTTCATGGAATTGTAGTTCTAATTTGTTGAATGTGAAAGAATTTTGTTCTCTCTTTGGCTGTACATTTTTATGATCTTTTATAACTTGTAAAAAATTCAAATTGTGTGGGGTTATGCTGGCCAAAATTTTAAAAACCCTGGTTATATTCTGTTTTTGCTTCAAAAAAAATATAAAACCTTCTATGGAATCATGCTGGCCGAAATTTTAAAAACCCTGGTAATAGTTTATTTTCTGTCAAAAAATTATGCATTGTAAAAAAAAATGAAATTCGTTTTTTTTTGGTTTGAAACGAATTTTGTTTCTTAAAAACAAAAAAAAACAAAAAAATTTAAAGAAAAAAATGGCAGGGGAGACGCAAGGGGCTCGACCCCCACCGCGCCCCCATGGGAGACGGGTGAGGGGAGCCGCACCCTGCGCATGCAACTCCCTGCCCTTCCCCCTTCTGCCATACTCTCCACCTCTCGGTACAGTCGAGGGACAACTGTGTGTTACACACAATTGCCCCCATTAATGGGGACGGCTGTGTGTAACACACAGCCGTCGGCGCGGCCGTGGCTGCGAACTAATGGCGTGGGCATAAGGATATTAGGGTTTCGCCCTTGTAAAACGTGATCCATGTTTTTTTTAATTCGCTTTTCATTGATTTTTTTTATATTATATTTATTTATTAATAGTTTATTAATATGTATACTATATATATATATTTAATATTAAATATATGTATATATATATATTATTAAAATACTAATAGAATATAATATTTTATTATTATTTTAATATTATTATTATTAATTTCATCCGCATAATTAATAATAATAATATTATAATAATATATATATATATATATATATATTTTATTTAGATTAAAGTACGAAAAAAAAAAATTGAAATGATTAAATAGTTGTTTAATGGTCCTGTTTTATTTTATTAAGGGGAAATTATTCTTGGGCAATCGGGTTATGTCACTTTAATGAATTTTAATTAAAGGGTGTCTTTCTTGAAATGTTTTGAATCAAATCAATATTATACGGAAAGGTTAATTCGATTAGTTAAACAATTGTTTTATTTATATAAACCATTTTAGTTCTAAACATTACTTTGAAACGTAGAGATATCATTGAACTTTAGTTAAACCCAAACATTGAGTTGTACTTTATTTCTATTTGGAATTATTAAATGCAGTGAATTATTGAATATGTGTGAAGTATGGGTTTAGTGAACCTAAAGTAGAGTTTAATTACTGTCTTTGCATAGAATTATGTGCATATTATCGGGAAATGTGAGTTTGTTCTTAGCAAGTCTTCCAGTGGAGTTTTCTTTTGGTGGGTTGTCTTTTGTGTAAAGTCAACCATAGATGGCTTAGGGTAGTGCGTTAACCAAGTGGTTTCCCGGTTATCACGAACGGGAGGGTATTTGAACTACGTGTCTTGGTTAGGGATGTGGTATCCTTTTTTTGTCTCACTTGTGTACCCTTGAGTTGTGGAGTTGCACGTGTCATCTTAGAGGAGTGGCTTGTAATAGGGGTCGGCACACAAAGTGGTGCCAAGATAACTCGTTGCAAGTTAGTTAACCCAGTGATAACTAAAATTAAATGGTTAGGGCATCATGTAGTTTTAAACATCTAAATAAGATAATTATGCCTCGTACGTGACCGTAAGGGCTTGTAAAGACTTGGGTTGGGACGAGAAGGCCTGGAATGGCAAGATCGTTATCTTGTCATCATGAAAGATAACTGATTCTGCATTGGTTTACATGAGGGGCTAGAAGTCGTGAGAGGTTACCAGGATAACCCATGTAACGTTTTACAAGGGCGAAACCCTAATATCCTTACGCCCACGCCATTAGTTCGCAGCCATGGCTACGGCGACGGCTGTGTGTTACACACAGCCGTCCCCATTAATGGGGGCGACTGTGTGTAACACATAGTCGTCCCTCGACTGTGCCGAGCGGTGGAGTATGGCGGAAGGGGGAAGGGCGGGGAGTTGCACGCATAGGGCGCGGCTCTCCTCACTCGCCTCCCATGGGGGCGCGGTGGGGGTCGAGCCCCCTGTGTCTCCCCTACCATTTTTTTGTTTAATTTTTTTTTTTTTTTCTTTTGTCTTTAAGAAACAAAATTCGTTTCAAACCAAAAAAAATGAATTTCTTTTTTTTTACAATGCATAATTTTTTGACAGAAAATAAACTATTACCAGGGTTTTTAAAATTTCGGCCAACATGATTCCATAGAAGGTTTTATATTTTTTTTAAAGCAAAAACAGAATATAACCAGGGTTTTTAAAATTTCGGCCAGCATAACCCCACACAATTTGAATTTTTTACAAGTTTTAAAAGATCATAAAAATGCACAGCCAAAGAGAGAACAAAATTCTTTCACATTCAACAAATTAGAACTACAATTCCATGAACACAAAAATAAAAATGAGAGGAACCTGATTCAAATGAGTTTGATGAAGACCCAATTCTATTCAGCTTTTCCTCCTTTGTTCAAATCCAATTCCTCCAAGTTTTGTCACACCAAATCCAAACTTTCCCAATTTTCAATCCATTTCCTTTTGCAAAATAAAAACTCTAGATTTCTCCAAAAAAAATCCTTTTTGCTAATTCAATTCCATAAGGATTTTTACCCTAAAAAAATCCAACTACCCTCATAAATTCAAATGAACAAAATATCTATTTTTATGAATTTGAAAATTTGAATTTTTGAATTTCAACTTTTCAACATGACTTTAATTTCATTCTTTTTCTTTTCTAACTTCCAATTGTCCAAATAAACACAAATCACCCAAAATGATTAATTTACTCTTGCAACAATCCTGAATTAATCAATCAATAACATAAATTTATTCAATTATTAAATTATTTACCAAATAGATTAAAATAATAATAACATATATTTCATTGCAACATAATCAACAAGGTAATTGCTAAATTTAACAATAAGAGTAATTATAAATATATCTATTTGCCATTTCCATAAATTACACCTAAAATTTAAAGTTAAAGCCAGAAGACTCAAATCAGACAACTTAGACCGACTAACAACAGACGGCACACTAGGACTAGGGTGACGGTTTCAGCACGGGATCCTAGCTACTACCTCCCAATCAAATGTCGTTGGGCATTGGACACACTCGAACTTGTGAAACCAGGTGGAGTCGATGTCCGGTACCTTTCAACCTACAAACAAAGATCATATCCATATATATATAACATGTCAAAAACTAAAGCACACCGTGAAGAGGAAATCACGAGATCGCAGGGCACTCGCAAGTGAGTGATGTGATACTGTCCTCTTCACCAATACAATAATTCTAACTGACGCATCTAACATAGCAACATAGTCGAAAGCATAAAACATCATAAATTAAATATCCACATGTGTTAATTCCAAACATGGCAAAATAATCACATCAAAGTAAAGTATCATCACATCAAAATACATCCGATAAACAATTATCCACTGTAACCAAGTATGTAGTCCAAGTACGACCCACAACAAAAGCGTAGAAATGAAATAACATAGTTCACACAAAAGATCAAAATGGAGGGGTATTACATCCTCCCCCCCTAGGGTCAGGCTTACTCCTGGAAGCCTACGAACAAATAGGGATAAAGCTCCCTCATCCTAACTACATCCTCCCAAGTGGATGACGTGTCATCCCTAGGATCCCACTGAATCCTAACTTGATCAATATCGCACCCTCGAAGGGTGATCGTTCTGCACTCTACGACGGCTACGGGCTCCAAAGCCAGCTGCTCGTCCTCTACTTGCAATGCATTCCAATCAAGGACATGAGAAATGTCAGGATGGTACGGCTGAAGAACTGAAACATGAAACACATTGTGAATGCGCGAGAGACTGGGCAGTAAAGCAAGATGATAAGCAACAGGACCAATCTTCTCGAGTATCTCGAAGGGTCCGACAAAGCGAGGTGCTAGCTTAGAGCCCTTCCCATATCGAATGGGGCTCTTTCACGGACGCACCCGCAAGAAGACTCTATCGCCTACTACAAACTGATGATCCACTCTATGCGCATTCGCATACTTCTTCTGTCTATCCTGTGCTGCCACTAAGTGCTCTCTAATCCTATCCACCTGCTGCTCCATATCCTGTAGCATCTCAGGACCCAACACTATCCTATCCTCTAGTCAATCCCAACTCAAAGGGGTACGACACGGTCTCCCATACAATGCCTGGAATGGTGGCATACCAATGGAACTCTGAAAACCATTATTATAGGCAAACTCTACCAAGTAGAGATAATCCTCCCATCGCGTCTGCTGGTCCATCACATACATACATAACATATCCTCAAGGATTTGATTAACCCTCTCGGTTTGTCCATCTATCTCGGGGTGATAAGCTAAACTAAAGTTCAACTGCGTCCCCATCGCATGCTGCAACGATGTCCAAAGAGCTGAAGTAAACACTGGATCCCTATCAGAAATAATCCGACGCGGAATGCCATGTAACCTCACAATGTCCTCCATGAACACTCTAGCTACAGACGAAGCGGTGTAGGATGAGCGCATAGGTGAGAAGTGTGCCATCTTCGTAAACCTATCAATTGTCACCATTATCGCATCATGCCGTCTCGAAGAGTTGGGTAAACCAACAATGAAATCTAATGAGATGATATCCCACTTCCACTCTAGTACTAAATGCGATTGGAGGAGCCCTGCTGGATGCTGGTGCTCAGCCTTAACTCACTGGCACTCTAGGCATCGTGACACAAAATCCACGATATCTCACTTCATCCCTAGCCAAAAGTACAACTGTCACAAATCTGCATGCATCTTCTTCACCCCAGGATGGGTTGAATAAGGTGCACGATGTGCTTCAGTCATGACCAAGGTACGAAGACCATCAGAAGAAGGAACGTATATGTGTCTCGTGTGCCTCAAAAGCTCATTAGAATCCAGAGTGTAACCTGAATGTCTGCCCTCAAGAGGTCTACCTACCTCTATCACTGTCCTGACTTCCTGGTACCAACTATCTGCTAGAAGGGCAAAAAGAATCCGACTCCGTAGGTCCACAACTAGAGTCAACTCGGATATCTCATGTCTTCGTCGACTGAGTGCATCCGCTACAACATTCTCTTTCGCCTGGATGTACTTCACCTCAAAGTCGTACTCATAAAGGAACTCCATCCAATGCCTCTACCTAGCATTAAGGTTGGGCTGCGTGAAGATATACTGCAGACTCCGATGATCACTATGCAGCTCAAACCTATGACCAAGAAGGAAATGTCTCCATCTCGTCAATGCATGCACTACTGCCGCTAACTCAAGATCGTGGGTGGGATAATTCAGCTCGTGATCCTTGAGCTTTCATGACTCATACGCAATAACTCGACCATCCTGCATCAACACTGCACCAAGACCCTCCAAGGATGCATCCGTGCAAACCATAAACTCCCCAGTCGGATCTGGTATAGCAAGTATCGGTGCACTAGTCAACATCTCCTTAAGGCTCTGAAATGCTGCCTCACACTTCTCTGACCACTCAAATCTCTTCCCTTTCCTCTGAAGGGTAGTGATACGATGACCTATTCTCAAAAAACCCTGTAGAAACCGTCTGTAATAACCTGCTAACCCCATAAAGCTACGTATCTCTGCCACATTCGTGGGCACAAGCCAATCTAAGATCACTTGGATCTTCGTTGGATCCACTGAAATACCCTTCCCTAAGATGACATGCCCCAGGTACTGTACCTCAGATTTGAAGAACTCACACTTCGACAGGTTGGCAAACAACTGATTATCTCGCAAGCACTGCAATACCTGTCGCAAATATTCCTCATGCTCCACCATAGTCCTAGAATAAATCAGAATGTCATCAAGGAACACAAGGATGAACCTGTCTAGGTATGTACGAAATACACCATTCATCAGACTCATGAACACAGAAGGTGCATTCGTCAACCCAAATGGTACTACTGTGAACTCGTAGTGACCATACCGTGTTCGAAACGCTGTCTTATGAATATCAGAATCAAAGATCCGAAGCTGATGATATCCAGACTTAAGATCAATCTTCGAAAAGATGGTGGCACCCTTGACCTGATCAAAGAGATCATCGATCCTAGGAAGCGGATATCGGTTCCTGATGGTCACTTTGTTCAACTGTCGGTAATCAATACATAACCGAAGTGAACCATCCTTCTTCTTCACGAAGATGACTGGTGCTCCCCAAGGTGAAACACTAGGACGTATAAAGCCCTTCTCTAATAACTCCTCAAGCTGTAAACGAAGCTCTTTTAGCTCCTGAGTGGTCATACGATAGGGAGCTCGAGAGATGGGTTGTGAACCAGGTATAAGATCAATCTTGAAGTCAACATCCCTCTGAGGTGGCATCCCTGGAATCTCGTCTGGGAAGATATCGGAATACTCCTGAAGGATGGGGTGACTATCAAGAGAAACTTTCTCTTCTCCACTACCTAGATCCAGATCATCCATTGTAACAGCAAACAACTGGTAACCCTAACGTACACACCTTCTCAATTGCATAGCTAAGATGACCCTCAAAGAAATTGGCCTCATGACTCCCACTATTTCTATCTCTCTACCCGATGCATTAATGCATCGAATCGACTTGCGTCGACAGTCCAAGACCGCACTATGTGCCTCCAACCAATCCATCCCAATGACGATGTCATAAGAACCCAAGGGAATAACATGAAGGTCCAACCTCCAATCTACATCCTAGCACAAGGGAATGTGATGCAACTTTTGCACCCGAAGCTAACTCTACCTGCCACCTATCGCCTTGCCTTACCGCACCCAATCTACATCGTGACACAACTGATGGTGAAATGAAAGAATCTGTCGCTCCTGAATCAAATAAAATGGTAACTGTGTTACCCATCAACATACCATAAGTCTCAATGACTGTGCCCTGATGCTCAGCTTGGCGGTTATCAACCGCTGCAAAAACTCGATGCCCTCTACCTGCATCACCAACTGTCGGCTCAGACGCCGCTGATCCCTGCAAAAACCCTGATGTGCCCCTGTTGGGACAACCTCTAGCCATGTGACCCTATTGGCCACATGCAAAGCACTTAATAACTCTGCTAAAACCTCTACCTCTAGATGGTGCACTAGACTGCTGTGCACTATCCCTGAAAGTAGACTGCAAACCCTGTGCTGGCTGCTTGTAGTTGGAGCGTTTCACACGCCTCCAATTCCTGTCCCCCTGTCTTTGTTGGGAACCCTTACGTTTCCCTTGTGATGCCTGCTGCTACTGCTAACCACCCTGAGATGGCCCCTACTGAGACTTAGGAGGTAAACCTCCCTGAGACTGCCCTCCTTGGGCACTAGAACCTACCACTGCACTACTGTCTGCTGGAACATTCATACGTCCGCCAAGTACCATACTCAAATTTTCCTCAACCAAACGTGCTTTCTCTACCGCCACATCCATAGTCTTGGGTTCAAAAACCCTCACACCACCGGTGAGTCGGGCATTTAAGCCCTTGACAAAATGGTGTACTAGCATACTCTCATCATCGCTGATCCCAGCATACTGTTTGAGCTCGTAAAAACGACGCTCATACTACTCAACAGATAGTGTCAACTGACGTAAAGCATGGAACTCATCTCCTCGGCGCTGACACCAATGCTCAGATAAAAATCTAGCTCTGAATCTCTCCACAAATATCTCCCATGTCACAATGTGAATATCAATATGGAGCTTCTGCTCCTCTAATCTCCACCAAGTGGAGGAAAATCCTCTCAACTGCATAACTGCATAGCGAGCTCTGGTGTTGCTACCATATGGATGCATAGTGAAACACCTATCCAAATCAATGAGCCAAGTCTCGGCCTCTAAGCCGGTGCCAGCTCCATCGTATAAAGGAGGGTGCCCCCTGAGCAAATCCCTCATGTGAGCCTCTGACTAGGGTGGAGTTTCCCTAACCACAGGGTTGACCTGAACCTGAACCTGCCTCGGTCCAAGGAGTGCCAGAGCCTCCTCTAACGCTCTACGCGCTGCCTCGATCCCTACTGGATCCTGCTGCAAATTACCACCCCCAAGTGCATTCTGTGATCCCTGTTGTTCCTCCTGATCTGGAATGAGAGGAACTAAAGGAGGAGAGTCATGCTGGCTCTCGCCACGACCATCCACACGGCCACGGCCATGCCCTCTACCTCTTCCGCATCTGGGCGGCATAATCCTGCACAGACACGTCAAGGTATTAGGCAACATACTGAGTTTAAAAAAAAAACTAAACAACTAAAAACTTAATGGTCCCATCATAATCCCAGAGTACCCAGTGTTTAAACCCAAGCTCTGATACCATGCGTAACGCCCCGCCACACAACCCTAGAGGAAGTTGCATTTAACTACTAGGACGGAATAATTTTTTTTTTTTTAAAAGAATAATTAATAAGTGAGTTAATTAACTAATGCAACTTCCTCTAGGGTTGTGTGGCGGGGTGTTACACATGAAACCGTCACCCTAGTCCTCGTGTGTCGTCTGTTGTTAGTCGGTCTAAGTTGTCTGATTTGAGTCTTCTGGCTTTAACTTTAAATTTTAGGTGTAATTTAAGGAAATGGCAAATAGATATATTTATAATTACTCTTATTGTTAAATTTAGCAATTACCTTGTTGATTATGTTGCAATGAAATATATGTTATTATTATTTTAATCTATTTGGTAAATAATTTAATAATTGAATAAATTTATGTTATTGATTGATTAATTCAGGATTGTTGCAAGATTAAATTAATCATTTTGGGTGATTTATGTTTATTTGGACAATTGGAAGTTAGAAAAGAAAAAGAATGAAATTAAAGTCATGTTGAAAAGTTGAAATTCAAAAATTCAAAAATTCAAATTTTCAAATTCATAAAAATAGATATTTTGTTCATTTGAATTTATGAGGGTAGTTGGATTTTTTTAGGGTAAAAATCCTTATGGAATTGAATTAGCAAAAAGGATTTTTTTTGGATAAATCTAGAGTTTTTATTTTGCAAACGGAAATGGATTGAAAATTGGGAAAGTTTGGATTTGGTGTGACAAAACTTGGAGGAATTGGATTTGAACAAAGGAGGAAAAGCTTAATAGAATTGGGTCTTCATCAAACTCATTTGAATCAGGTTCCTCTCATTTTTATTTTTGTGTTCATGGAATTGTAGTTCTAATTTGTTGAATGTGAAAGAATTTTGTTCTCTCTTTGGCTGTGCATTTTTATGATCTTTTATAACTTGTAAAAAATTCAAATTGTGTGGGGTTATGCTAGCCGAAATTTTAAAAACCCTGGTTATATTCTGTTTTTGCTTCAAAAAAAATATAAAACCTTCTATGGAATCATGTTGGCCGAAATTTTAAAAACCCTAGTAATAGTTTATTTTCTGTCAAAAAATTATGCATTGTAAAAAAAAACAAAATTCATTTTTTTTTGGTTTGAAACGAATTCTGTTTCTTAAAAACAAAACAAAAAAAAAAATTAAACAAAAAAATGGCAGGGGAGACGTAGGGGGCTCGACCTGCACCGCGCCCCCATGGGAGGCGGGTGAGGGGAGCCACGCCCTGCACGTGCAACTCCCCGCCCTTCCCCCTTCCGCCATACTCTCCACCGCTCGGCATAGTCGAGGGACGACTGTGTGTTACACACAGTCGCCCCCATTAATGGGGATGGCTGTGTGTAACACATAGCCATCAGCACGGCCGTGGCTGCGAACTAATGGCGTGGGTGTAAGGATATTAGGGTTTCGCCCTTGTAAAACGTGATCCATGTTTTTTTTAATTTGCTTTTCGTTGATTTTTTTTATATTATATTTATTTATTAATAGTTTATTAATATGTATATTATATATATGTATTTAATATTAAATATAATATTTAATATTAAATATATGTATATATATATATATTATTAAAATATTAATAGAATATAATATTTTATTATTATTTTAATATTATTATTATTAATTTCATCCGCATAATTAATAATAATAATATATATATATTTTTTTATTTAGATTAAAGTACGAAAAAAAAAAATTGAAATGATTAAATAGTTGTTTAATGGTCCTGTTTTATTTTATTAAGGGGAAATTATTCTTGGGCAATCGGGTTATGTCACTTTAATGAATTTTAATTAAAGGGTGTCTTTCTTGAAATGTTTTGAATCAAATCAATATTATACAGAAAGGTTAATTCGATTAGTTAAACAATTGTTTTTTTTATATAAACCATTTTAGTTCTAAACGTTACTTTGAAACATAGAGATATCATTGAACTTTAGTTAAACCCAAACATTGAGTTGTACTTTATTTCTATCTGGAATTATTAAATGCAGTGAATTATTGAATATGTGTGAAGTATGGGTTTAGTGAACCTAAAGTAGATTTTAATTACTGTCTTTGCATAGAATTGTGTGCGTATTATCGGTAAATGTGAGTTTGTTCTTAGCAAGTCTTCCAGTGGAGTTTTCTTTTGGTGGGTTTTCTTTTGTGTAAAGTCAACCATAGATGGCTTAGGGTAGTGCGTTAACCAAGTGGTTTCCCGGTTATCACGAACGGGAGGGTATTTGAACTTCGTGTCTTGGTTAGGGATGTGGTATCCTTTTTTTGTCGCACTTGTGTACCCTTGAGTTGTGGAGTTGCACGTGTCGTCTTAGAGGAGTGGCTTGTAACAAGGGCCGGCACACAAAGTGGTGCCAGGATAACTCGTTGCAAGTTAGTTAACCCAGTGATAACTAAAATTAAATGGCTAGGGCATCATGTAGTTTTAAACATCTAAATAAGATAATTATGCCTCGTACATGACCGCAAGGGCTTGTAAAGACTTGGGTTGGGATGGGAAGGCTTGGAATGGCAAGATCGTTATCTTGTCATTATGAAAGATAACTGATTCCGCATTGGTTTACATGAGGGGCCGGAAGTTGTGAGAGGTTACCAGGATAACCCAGGATGGGGGCCGGGACCTAGGAAGACTCACCAGGATAACCCATGTAACATTGTGATGACACTTCTCCTAGGTCGAATGTTTGTTCACATTAGAGATGCAATTGATTATGTCAAAATTCTGGAAGCATGTAACCTTTGTGTTAGAATGTCATGGTATTTATTTCAGTTCAGTTGTGTCAGTCTATGTCTTCTGCTAGATGTCCTTGGTTAGGAATCCTTGTCACTACCTCCTAGCACGGGGGTGTGGGCCCCTTGGGTTCCACTTGGTTGGGTGGTGTGCACTTAGTCCGTTGGGTTCCTTCTTCATGTTCTTGTGGACGAGACATCCAGTTGGAGAGCTCGTTGGTTCCTGCATCTTGTTCTATTTCACTTCCGTTATTTTGTAATAGCTTTGCGCCTCATGTTATCAAGGTGGAATTTGTAAATTGTAATCCCTTATGATTTTGGACTTGCCTCATTCATAGAATGAGTGTTGTAATCTCTTGTAATTGAACTTTTAATGTTGAATTAATGCAATGGGAGTTTTATCTTATGTTAGTAGTTATTTCATCTTATTGGAATGTATGTGTTTAATTTACTTAGTAATATTTTGGCGCGACTTAAATCATGTTTGTGTTGAGGTTCTAAATAACCACTATCTTGTAACCTTAGGGGAAGTTGGCATTAGTTAATTAACTCACTTATTAATTATTCTTTTAAAAAAAATAAAAAATAAAAAATTATTCCGTCCTAGTAGTTAAATGCAACTTCCTCTAGGGTTGCGTGGCGAGGCATTACAAAATGACAGTCAATCATCACAAAATCCTCCCATGTAGCACTATCCTTAGTCTACTAGTTCCATTCGATAACACTAGTCTATAATTGATGGAATTCATGACTTCTAGTACATCAAAGGGTCCCACAAATCTCGGAGCCAACTTTGATGGTTTCCCAAAATACGTAAGATTAACAAAAAAGTTATTCTACACAGTAATCTTGTCTTTTCTAGACCTTACTTCAAGTATCCTTATTTTCACATAGGGAAATTTCGTATGCTTCAGACATACTCTCCTTAAGAACTTTATTCTATAAATACATTCAATATATATAATATTAACTATACTTAGTGATTATAATTCATTGGTTCATGCATTTGTCCTTAGTATAACCCAAATGGAAGAGGAATTTTGATGTATTGTACACTACATCATGGGTCCAATCCTTTCCTTTGTACTTACACTTTTAGATGACTCATAATCCAAGTCCATCTGCCTCTAACACATTCATTATCCTTACCACAAATTAATTTCTCTTAATTACTTGTCTATCTCAAGCATAACCTTTCTCCTAGACACTTATCAATTAAGTCTAATCGATCACTTCTATCTATTATTTCCTTTTTAACATTTTATCAAGTCTATGATTATATTCACTCCTTTTTTCAACTTTAATAGAGTTTTTTTTCTTTCCTTATAATAGTCCAAATGTCAATTTTAGAAATTATAATTCATTCAATATTTAGTCCACCATTTTTACTTATTTGATTAAAATAATATATTGCACATTTATTCAAATGACTGTCTCATGGTAAGATTTCGGTTTACACAACCCTATCATTATTTGTTAAACTGAAATAACTTTTCAGATTTACTAAGCAACTTCTTACCCACAATATATTACTTAGGATCAAAATATTATAAGTCGAGTTTTCAAAACCCGATGGTTTCTTTGATGAGTCCATCCACTAGATCATTATGTTAATTTTTCTAGTTAAAGATAGATCAATTTGTCTTGTGTTCTACCATTTTCCTTCTAGAATCTCCAGTGAGTTACATGTCCTACCAATGATGATCTCAGGTCTTTATTTCCTAACATACTAAACATTACCCTACTACATTTCATGCAACTTCTTACTCTATATTCCTTTTGTCAATCCGATGTCCTAACCCTAACATTATTATCCTCGTTCCATTCATGAATATTCCAAATTTTGGACACATGGGTTCTTTTATATCCAACAATAGTCTATCCTTTGACTAAGTGATAACCTATTTGATCTTACACCATTATTAATCTTCATGTAAATAGTTATGGGTTTAACGAAGATAATTCTCATTTATCTTAGGACATTCATACCGTAGATTTTCTTTTGTCCTTAGATTATTTTAATAGATTCAATTTATCTTCTTAACTCAATATAATTTCCTTGATTAATCTGATACTAATTTTTGAGTAACATTCCTCGTTTAATCACATTGATCTCTAGATAACAACCAATTTAATTGCATAACTAATCATCAAGCATAAGCCTTCAACTTCCTAAATTTCTTAATTATTAGAGAGCCTCAAATTCAATATCTCATTTTGATCAAAAGTAACAATTTTGATGTTTTCTCCATAAGATCTTTAGCATTTCTTGCTAAGTGAAAATTTTGATGATGTTTTGTCATGACACTGGATCCTTTCTTTTAAAAGTGTTTCTCTTTTAATAAGCGCTACTTAAAGTAAAGTCTTTTCAATAATACGACTTTCTTTAACTTACTATGCATTCCTCCTATGCTTCTATCCTTATAGAGTCTCATTAATGCCAATGACATTCAATCGCATGGGAAAATCTTTAAACCCAATATTCCCTTCCAATTCTTAGGATGGAATCCTTATTTGTTAAATAGTCCGATAGTTTATAGATTTCTCCACTTTTTATGGCTATAGTCAAGATCCAATACACAACTCATTCAAACTTAATTCCCTATTATAGGTGTTAAAGAGTAATTCCAATACGTAATCCAACTTAATAGGTTTAAGTTTCATCTTAAGGTATCCCTCTTTATTGAATGGACTTCTTGTCTCAATTAGGTTATCTTTAACCCGAGGTTTCATTCAAGAGTACCGTAGTAATTAAGTGATTTAATCATTCTCATTAAGAGATTTTGGTTGGTTCACATAACGTCACACCTTACTTTATTATACACTTTATCTCAGTGGTTTTAGATAACCAACCTTTTCTTGTCCATAGGTCTCTAGCATAGTAAACTTCAGTGTCAAGTCATTTCATGACATGTATATATTTCATATCAAAATAACATCATTATTTAAATTCTCTATATAAAGTATATAGGAGTATAGGGACACTTTCCTCCAATCACGAGTCTCTTAGATCCTTCCTTGTCAATCCCATAAGCGATCATCTTCCCTATCATAATCAAGTTATCTACCTATCCTTTTTCTAATGCATTGATAGTAATATTCTTTAATCTTTAGATCAGATAATCATAAGGCATAAAGATCATAGTTCTTAACCTTTCCATTTGTCAGTTTCCCCTTGTGGTCATAAAATATATGACTTAATTGTCCTTTCGACTTACAAAGAAGTCATAACCAAGTTTCGTTAGGTAGGGTACTTAGCTTGAGTCAATCCACTCTCTTCCTTTCTACCCCTTAATGCTTCCACAACTTACGTTCTTCTCACGTTGATTTTTTTTGTAATTTTACTTGCTTCTTGGAAAGGTTTTGCCATTCCTTTAGGTTGACTCTTCATTTCCATCTTCTTTCTAATATCTTTTTTTTTAATGAAGGAATATCCATACTTACTAACCTCTTTTGTTGATGTACTTCTTAACTCAAAGTGTTGCTTTCCTTGCAACTTCTAGTGTCTTGAAACTTAGAGCCATGTTGTATTCCTATTCCCCTTTGGAACCATTATTCATAATTTGTTTGATTCCAAATACTTTAATAACCTCATTGATTTCAGTTGGAGGAACCTTGTTCCTATCATTGACTGTTTCTTCTGACTGTTCTGGTCTTTTCTCAATTCCTTGATACTATCTCATTTCTAACAAGATCTTTATCTTAACACAAACGTTCTTAGTCATAAATCCCCCAATCCTTGAGGATACTTCCTTCGTTCATATCCTAGTTTGAACATTCTAATATATTCAGACTTGCATATTTAGATTTATAGTGGTTACACTAATCCAAGAGTTCCTGACTCTCTCCCAATTGTAGGTTGCTACAATTCAATTTTTATCACATTCCTTCTCATTCTCTTTTTCTTAGTGTTATGTATGTACAGTTTATTCTTCCTAACCTGATCGCATAATCTTTTGCAATCCTAGGTTTCATAAAAATTTGTTGGTTTAGGAATTCTGATTCCAGGGATGCTTCTATAACTAGCCCCAATTACCAAAGTTACTAATACTTACTTCTTCCTTTTTACTTCTTTAAGTTCTCTTCTCTTGCCGTTCTAGCACAAGAACTTTTCAACCTTTATCATCTAATAAGGTTTACACATTATTGCATAATAAGCTCATAGGTTGCAGTGCAGAACCTGGTTGCTCTGATACCAAATGTAAAGTACAAAAATCTTAAATTCCATAATTTGATAATACTTTAAATAAAATAATTTATATTCAAAATAAAGTCTTCTACTCATTCATTCAACATAATTGAAACTCAGTCGATTCCAAACAACGACATATAGTCAATAAGGTTGATTCATTTACAATTCCAATCTAAATACATACATGTGTCATATTACACAATTTGATAAAATTCAATAAAAGACTTAATATCAGTTACAAATCAAGACTTAGGCATTCAGTCACCTTAAGCTCTACAATACATAATTCATGAATAAATAACTTAATTGAAGATGACATTCTTTGATCTTCAATCCAATAGAAAATCTTCAATAATGAAGATGAGAACAAAGATCGGGCGGTTTTTTTGCCGAACCTCGAAGCTTACGCTTCCCTGAAATTCCTTAGTCATTCAAGGAATACCCGACCCTGCACAAATCTCTTAGCTAAAAGCAGTCGATAAGAAAGATGGAATCTAGTGCGTGCCTAGTATAACTAGTAATACCAGCGGCATTTTCATTTTTCTAATTCATTTAAGAAACAAGCAAGTTTGATACTAGGATATGGTAGAGAATTATAAATATTCCATCTATTTCAATGGTCCTTAAGTTACTTGGCCAAGTAAAATGTCATGCACGACAAATAAAGCAGTTTTGGAAAAAGAAAAACTACACTCTCTATTAACCCATATTCGGCACTTGTCCCGAAAGGTAACTTTCCCCAAACATGACATGCACATTCATTTATCAAGCATGCATGGTTCCATTTAATAAATATAATCTTTCAAAAATAATTATCTGCAATCTTGTTTCAATCAAAAATGGTACTATTGCAATATTTTCATCGTTTTAAATCATAGGTAATATTAAATCAATATTTAATTCGAACAATAAAATAATAAAAAGAAGGTGTATCTCAAGTATGCAATATAAGTACATATCTAATTAGGAATACATGAGCACACATTCTTTCAGTTCAATTACTCATGAGATTCATCTACTCTTTAATATAATCTTTAACTAATTTATTTCCTTTCGAATAATTATATCATTTCCCTATTTTAATTCTTTTTCAGGTTTTTCGTATTTCCATTTAAGTATTATCTTTTCAAGAACATAAACACTTCCCATTACCATTTCGATTTTGTACAATTAAATTTTGATTTTAAAAATGACACATTCTACCGAAGTTTTCAACTTTAATTTAATCACTCAAGATATTTAATCTTTTCAATAAAAATCTTATTTAATCCATAATCTTTCAATTGAATAATTCTACAATTATTTTCCCTATCTTTTAGTTTCCCTTCATTTTGGAAAATTTATCTTTTTCTGAGAGTTTTGATTTTTGGAGCGTTTTCAAATCTAGTTCAAACATACGTTTTTCTATGTGAATCCTCTCCTAAAATAACAAATCAACTGTCGTGATTATTTTCTATTCAATTTATTCTACAATGTTCTATTTCAAATTGTTCAACAGTTTTCTGGTAAAATTCCAGTTTGATGTTGATCTTTTCTTGAATTTGATAAAATAGTGATTTATCTTTCCTTATTTTTTATAGTTCTAAATACCAGAATTTAAGAAAATGATTCCAATTAGATAGACTATGATCTTGAATTTAAATAATACTATTAGGATTCTACCTGGTAATTAGTAAATCTGAACACGATTTATGTTTGTATGCCTCCTCTGTATTTTCTATTTTATTTATTCCCTGTTGCTTGTATTCTTCTCCCAGATTGTTCTGCTTCCTCTTCATTCTCCCTTGGCTACGCATGCACCAGTCTTAAGCTACCTATGGAGAATGGTGACTTGTCTTTTTGCTGATCTGGAGTTAACACTTCCTATAATTTTCTTTCTTTCCCTAACTCTCCTTTTATCTTCTTCCTTCTTCCCACCCTTCACTCTTCTATTTCAGTTCCTAACTCTTGCTACCTACATATTAAGAAGGCAGGTTGTTGATCCAAGTTACCTTCTCCTCACACACTCTCCTCTCCTTCTCACCTTGCCATGTGCCTCCTCCCTCCCTCTGTTTCCTGCACACTACCTCTTTACCGAGGTCGCACCCTTACCTGTCCTTCTCCCTATGCGTGGGAAGTGGGAAGTGGGAGAATTCACTGGCTACGTGTGGTGAGTGGAGTGAAGAGTCTCCTCCCTATGCATGCCTTGTACCCTACTGAGCCGCGCCTATTCTCCACCCTCGAAGTGCATGGAAAGTGCCATATGATGTTTTTCTCCAATCTGTAGTACGTGGGGTGGGGAAAGTAATTGATTTTCTGCAACTCTACCTAATGTTATTCCTGTTCAGGTGCATGGGGAGTGGAGAAAATGAACAACAAAACTTCTTTGAGATTAACCAAAATCGTCCTCCAAGCTATGTGAGCATGGAGTAATTAGTAGCTCCAAATAAACAAAAGATAACATATCCCCCTCTGCCTCTATGCAATTTCAAATTTTATTCTTTTCTTTGATATATCCTTCTCATGCATTGATTTAATCAAGAAATGAGATCTACTATTTTAGGTTGATCTCCAATTCAATCTTTGAACTCCAAGTTCCTATATTTAATTGCATGAAAGATCGATTGCAAGATATTTTGTATTCAACTTGATAACTGTTGATTCGAATTCAATCCAATTTTTTATTGCAACATACTGCTTGTTTGATTTGTTTTGAATAACTAAGTTTGTTATATTTAATTATTTAAAAATTTATATTTTTGTAATTAAAAGTTTATTCCAAATGTTTGAATTAACAACATTATTATTTTTAACTAACAATAGAATATTTACGCAAGAAATTCAATTTCTTTACATAATAATCAATTTCCTCTCAAAATAATCAAATCGACATTTTAAGCAAACATATTCTTTTCACATATATTTGAGAAATCAATTCAACTTGTTTTAAATTTGCAAGCATAATCATCACAAAAAAAAATACATTAAAATATTATCTAAGTGAGTTTGTGATTCCATCAAACTCATAAACGCCAATCGGCTATATGACTCTACCTGGTCGTTCTCACCTTCAATCACGTTAACATGTTCCTACGTTCACTTGCACTCAATTTCTCATTACTAATGACAAACCCCAAATACAAATATAAATGCATTTTGAATCATGATAACTACATTTCAATATTAATTTTCATTTCAATTTAATTTTTCATTAAATAATCATTAAATTGCAATTAAATAGCATCATCATGATTATTAATTGCATTAAGTTAATCGATAAAATCTATACGTGACATATTCCTTGTCTTGCCCCTATATAGACACCATCAAACCTTAAACCACAAACACAACACACTCACTCATTTGTATTATTCACTGCTTTGTGCATATTATTTTCTAAACCATAAGCTACTATGGCATCCTGCCAGCAACAAAAGCTGCATCCTCCTCCCCCTCCCCCTCGCCAGCCATAGAAGCAGAATGTGGTGGTCCAATGGTATGGTAATATGTTTCTGGGTACCAAAGATGGTAGTATAAAGCTTGTTGAGTCATTTGAGGTATATATACATTGTCAATACCACAATTATGTTTTATTGGAATTTATGTGTATAAGTTGATATGTATTTAAAAGTTTTACTTTCATTGTGCTTGTATGTAAAGAAATGGGAGAAAGTGGAAGATAAAGTTGATTCAGTTCAAATTTTTCTGCTCGTGAGGAAGGGCAAGGGAAATGAAAAGAACAAGGCCCTTGCTCGTCGCATTGTAGGTGAGGAGGTATATATATATAAAAAAATATTTTGAGAAACTATCTTTCAGAGAGTATAGTAATTGTACTCTTTGAATCAACCTTACAAATTTTGATTTCCTGGTACATTTATGAGTTTAGAAGATTTTTATTAGTTTTCTAAGTAATTTTATTTTACCTTCAAAGTGATAGGTTAATATCTATAATGAACATGAGTTTTTTTATAGTCCATAAAATTAAGGTTTAAAATGTGGTTGTTTGTTGGTAGGTTTATTTGGAGGAGTATAATGATCATGAGTCATTTATAGCTCATAATAGGCATATGCTCTGGAGTCAACATGCAATCAATGAACACGATGAGTTTAAACACATATCTACACCATGCAACATTAATATGATTATGCTCAATTTGGATGTAGACCAAAGTGAGAGCACTAAAGTTGTGGCGAACAAGTTGAATGACGAGAAAAGATAGCTCTGGAAAATATCTCTAGTCTACACCCGATATATGAAGTATAAGGAAATATATATGTTATGAGTGTGTTATCTTGATATATACTTACTCTGTAACTTTTAAGTGTGGAGATCAGGACTATATGTCTAATGTTAGAAATAAATAAGTTCTATAGTTTATGGTATATGGTTTTTATTTCTTTGTTACTATTTATGGCTAGCTTTTTATTTTAGAGTGGAGTTCTTAACTAGAAATTTATATTGGAAAGTTTGAAAAAATAAGTATTGATATATATTTTCACATGTTTAATAAAGTGAACCTACAACTAGCGATCTCTTTCTTGTAAAGAGATGTGAAATTTCTTCAAGGATCATTTCCATTTAGTCAATGATAGTACCATGAATTGCTCAACTAAATGACAAGAGAAAGACCAAACAATATTATAATTCAAAGTCAAATTTTAAATATAATTATCTAACAACCCTTATAACTTCTTTCAAATCCTCCTTACATTCAGTTGTTTATTGAATGCACAAGACAATTGAGGTGGAGCGGGGGGAAAGGGGGTTAATCAGTTGTACCTTAAAACTTCAAAACCCTCATAAACATTTAGATCCACATTCATTTAATTAACCCTTAATCTTTTATAATGATTTAGCATGAAATGAAAATAATATAAATTGAATCGAATCAACACCATGCACAAGAGAACACCAGATTTATGTGGAAAACCTAAGATGGGAAAACACACACTGAGGATTAGATCACAATATAAAGTAATATAAAAAATGAATACAAAGGGCTTACTACTGGAGGGATCACTATCCAAGGAAAGAAAGGCTCACTTTCAAAGACTCACTGTCACAATAGAAAATAAAATAGAGAAGAATGTTACATAGAAAAATCCATCTCAATGCAATGGAGAAATCCACCACAATATCACCAACACCTTCAAACCTTGACTGAAGAATTGTAGACACTTTCTACTCATGGCATCTAACAATCTAACACATAAAATTTTGTAGGACACCTCTCAAATTTTCACTCTAACACTTTGTAATCCACATCATTTGCATCATACTTGTCTATCTTTGCATCCCTCAATAGCTCAATTTATATTTATATCATCTTCAACCTTCAAAACATTCTCAATGTCAACTATGCACCTCAACCATTTAAATTCAAATTAGTTTGGCATAAAAACACGTCTGTGGAAACTAGAACTGAAGGAGGAAAAAACCACTCCTTATGTGGGACCCAAATCTATAACACCATGCTACAAAATGCTTTTACAAATAATAAACATTCACCGCAATTAGTTTAAACACCAAGATCGATTTTTATCCGCATAAACACCAGTAAAATTTTAAGTACACACTTCATTTGATCCAACAAAAACTTGTGGACAACAAATTTCATATGAAAACAATTTATAATATTCCCAAAACACCTTAAAATTCAATAAACTCCTTCACAACATCTTTCACCTAAAGAATATACACACCCAATATACTCAGACAATTATGCCATACATTGTAACTTAAGAAACTGACTTTTGAAGCACCAAACCTCGAACATCTTTGACTGAAGAAAGATACCAACCTATTAACACACCTTTGAATTTGTAAGACCTGAAACCAAATTCCACATAAACGCGGAGAAAAAAATTTCTCCCAGACAACTCTACAATACACTTTTCTCACATTGGTGAACATAACTTCTTCTATACAATGATCTAGCACACCAAATTTTGAATATTGTTGGCCCCACAATTGTTGTTGTAGCGAAAGGTCAACTTGTTAATGCTTGATACAATCCCTAGAGTGAATGGATCCATAGGAGGCGATTAGTCTATGCCATAGATCCTTAGGGGAGTGTTGATCATCTTCCAACAATCTCTAAGCCTCAGCGTTACTTGTGGGGATTTGAACCCAACACCTTTGTATTTGATTCCAATTGTTTGCCCCATGGTTGTCATTACACCAAAAGGTTGACTTTTTAATGCTTGATACAACTGCTAGAGTTAATGGATAGGTGGTTAGTTCATATTGTAAATCTCGAGGGGAGAGTTGACCATATGCCAACAAATACACCTTTGAACACCTCTGATCAACATATCTAAAAAACATGGGAAAATATTTAACCTAGAAGAAATGTGGGGCAACACAAAAAGATTACTCTTCAACCAAGAACACACTACAACTAATTGTTTCCTCTTTTTATCAAATTTAATCAAAATCACTTGGAAACCAAGCACCAAGAACACATCCTAACCATCTCCATCACTTCCTCAATCATATATAGAATCTTATTAAAGAAACACTAGAGGTTGATACCAGTATCTTAGTAATGAAAACATAATGAAAATAATCAAAGAATCATTAATGCAACAATGTAGACAATACCAACAACAAACATACTCTTGCAATAATCTTCTCCTCATATAGTTGACAACAACTAATAAACAGGCTTGTTGACATCAATGACAACACCAACTACTCATACTTGCAACAATCTCCCCCTATGTCATTGATGATAACACATGATGTGAAAAACCATCAACAATAGTAGCTCTTCTACATACCTACTATTGAACAAGACAACTAAGAGGGGGGTGAATAAGTTCTAATAAATTAAACCTGTGAAACAAATTTTGTCTTAATATTCTTTTTGATTTCTGGCTTTTATACTTTTGAATTTCAAGATGAATCCACACTCAAATCAAAAATCATTCTAAAAGGCGTGTAATGTGCCATGTGATGGTTGTGTGGATTTTGTTCATCGTCTTCTTTTTGGGAGAAGGCCAAGACACGTGTCAGCTCGACAAAACTTTAAAACTTCATGCCTACTTGACACATCATTTCTTTTCTTTGGGTAGATTGTGCTTTAAAGAAGTGATCTCTTTTGGAGTTTATCGGAGCATGCTGGGTTTTATTTGTTTTCGGGTTGGAAGTTTCAAGTCAGTGTCGTCACCCTATATGATTGGTCAACCAAATTTTTT
Source organism: Sequoiadendron giganteum (assembly GCA_007115665.2). Classification (NCBI taxonomy): domain Eukaryota; kingdom Viridiplantae; phylum Streptophyta; class Pinopsida; order Cupressales; family Cupressaceae; genus Sequoiadendron; species Sequoiadendron giganteum. The sequence goes on from CM021107.1 coordinate 518,139,595, forward strand.
CCAAGCTAATTTCAAGTATTTAAGTGTTAACAAACAACAATCTTTACTAAATATCTAAGCGAAATAAATGAGGCAGTTGAATTAATGAGCAAATATTTTTGTGACCTAATAAAAGATCTATGATCAGATCACAAGCTATTAGATTCTGACATCTAGCAATATTTACTTTTGGGACGTTGGTGGCTATTCTCCTCTTTTTTAGTTATAAATAGGAGGCAACAATAGAAAGGAAGCATTCTTGAAGTTTCCCCTTTTGGAAAAGAATTTCTTTATTTTTCTTAAAATATAGAATTATTTTCATTAGAAGTTGGGAAAACACTGCTTCTCCCTATCATGATATATTGTTTTAACTCAAACTATTGTTAGATTGGCCTTTGATCTTTATTTCAATGTTCATTTGAAATTTAAGCATGATCTATTTGGAAGAAATTTTTAAACTGTGCATGTATGGCCTTTGTCAAGTTCCTTCTTTATGTTTTCCTTCAGTATAAAACACTGTTTTAAGCTTAATTTGAATAGTTTGAGTGGTTTATTTCCATGCTCTAGGTTTATATGACATAGTAATAGCCTACAGAAATTGGATTATCTCCATTGAACTTCTCTAGTTTCTTTAAGGGTTATTATTTTTTCATATTATGTTGTATTAAGAAGAAGTTTTTATGCAATTTGTAGATATTTTTCTATTAAATTTTGAAACTTTTATGCTTGATCAAATCTTAATGAACACTACCCATAGAGAGTTTTGAAAGACTTCATTGTGCTTGTATTTAGCATTTGTTGTTCATTCTCTTCCCAACAACGAAGTGTTGTGGCATTTTGTGTCTAATATATAATTCATAGAAAAGAATTAGGTTTGATATGTTGTAAAAATCTTGGAAAATCTCCACTTTTCATGTTTTATATTTATATTTTCTTCTACCTTTATCCCAAACTCAAAGAAGATTCAACATTCTATAAATATCCCAGAGGTATTCAGAGAGTTACAAATTGGTCCTCCACTCACTGAATTTTCCATAAGGCTATCGAAGAGGCACAAGCTTTGATGATCAACAGTTCTTTTTATGGCGCACTCAGTGGGACTAAATTTTTTCCTAATATCTGATTGGAAGTCCGAAATATTTTTTAAATTAGGCCAAGGAAAGAAGCTAGAAATTTCATGCCCAAAATCAAAACAAGAGCATCCTCAAGAGGCCATTTCTAGTGCTCCCAGTTACCTGCTTCGATACCTAGGAGAAGAAGACTTACAAGTTATGTATCACCTATAAGGAGTAATAGAGCAAGAAGTAAGAGCCTAGAATCTAGAGCCTTATCTACTCTACCTAGAGGCCAGACTTTCCAAATCAAAATACTAGTATACTGAATTCATAGGAATATGTTTTCCATCGATCACCTACCTGCCCTTGCTCCTAGAAATTTCATAACCTAGGATAGCGGTAGTCCACTTCAACCACCTACACCCCCAGATGTGTGGCCTACCATACACACCAATTCCCTCAAGGCTATTCCAAGATTTTTGGAGAAGACTTCAAAAACTCCCTATAAACACCTCCAAGATATAGCAGAGCTATGAAAAGTACATAACATAGCAGAGGAAAATATCACTCTTAGGCTATTGGTCACCTCTCTCAAAGAAAAAGCTCAAGATTGGTATCGATCTTGGGCTTCCAATTCTATTTACTCTTGGGATCAACTCAGAGAAAGATTGTTCATACAATTTTCTGACAAGGGATTTCATTCTTTATTACTACACCAACTAATCACCATCAAAAGAGCCTTGCAAGAGGCCATGAGTGACTTCAACACTAGGTTTCACAAAACCTGGTAGAGAATCTTGGTAACTTCCTGACCCCCAACTATGATGGTGTTTATTTTCTACCTAAAGGCTTTCAATTCAGACATCACAGTTATGATAACCTCTATGGGAGGGGATATCCTACCCAATGCATATGAGTTGGTTGTGCGCACAGAAAAAAAAATTGATTGACGCTATAAAGCTTCCACCATGACCTCAGATGCTCATATTCACAAAAATATCTGGTGGTCCTCAGGAGGAAGCTAGTCCAAGCACTTATGCCACACAAGTGATTACATTGACCGTACTACAATCCATGTATGTGTATCTCAATGTGCAACTGAGCTCATCGAGATCTTCCACTCTAGTATCAAACATCAATGATATGAGGAGTCTCATGAGGTATTTTTCCAATGAGTTAGTTCTCATCAAATGGCATCAAGCAACACCTCTAAAACAAGCCACTCAAACCTATCAAAAAAACACATACCAAGGACCCTCAAGAGGAGGCCAACAAACGAAGTATGAAAACTAGATAGTTCCAGTCACTATGCCACTATAGATGGTCAAGGACAACCAAAGTAAAGATTTAATCCCAAGTCAGAACAACCTGGTGGAAGATGAGAATGTATGGTGCTTCTCATGCAACTACAATCACATGCCCTGAAATTGCTTGAGGGGAAATATGTAAATGAAGATAGTGGAAGAAAGAAGCAAGGGTGTGCTCCCAAATGCAAAAGAATGTGAGCCCTAAAATTGAAAATTCTCACTTTAGAGCACAAATATTAGGGATGACTTTAGAGAAAGAGCTATATATTTCGCTAGACCAGACACTATTTTCATGGATGAAGGAAGAAGATGCAGTATTTGCTAATGAGGCTTTGACGAATAGTGATCCACAAGTATAGTCAAACTATAACACAATATCCAAAAGAAGGCTCCTAGGAGAATACATACATGAAGCTTCGTTGCAACCTTAGTTATAACAAACAAAGCTATATGAAAAGTAGGTCTTGTAGATGATTGGACGAACAAATCAACAGCCATGAAATTCATTGTCGCGAGCAAAGGAGTTGGATAAAATGTCGAGCCCATTCATGAGGGATCACTTTCCTCCAAAATGAGAGAGATACCACCATTTAAGCCAAATTTCTAGCCAGTTGGAACACTCAATGTGGTGGAAATTTTGAAGAAGGAACCTACCAATTTATCTATGTGGGACATCATATCCATTCTCAAAAAAATAATTTTTCTTCGGGAAGCATTGAAGAAGGAAGAAAAAATATCGTAGACAGATGCAACTCCGTCATGCGATCAAGATAAAGATAAAGAACATGTTTTGGACCCTCAAGCTTCAAAATATACAACTTACATGAATGGCATGGACAATGAAAAAGAGAAAGAGGTAAGCAAGCCAAAGCCCATGCCTTTCTTTTGAACACTTATTACATGGGAGATAAGATTTTGCATAATAACATGATTGATTTGAGAGCTAGTGCAATGGTCATGCCAAATCAAGTGGTTGATGCCCTAAAACTTAAGTATGAGTCTCTTGAGAGGGGAATCATGAAATTGGATGGGAAGAAGGTTTCAAGCACTAGTCACATTTAAGATTTGTCTTTAACCCTCTTCTCATGTCCAAGTCAGAAACTCACACAGTAAATAGTGGTGATAGACATTCCCCTTGGCTTCATGATCATGCAAATCTTGGTGGATATTTTCCACTTGATTGGTGCCACCTAATATTAAGGAACAAGCATGGAGAAAAGATGAAAATCCTATCTGAATATTTGCATCCAAAACATATAGCATACAATTTAGTCCTATGCTTTGATGCAACACATACCTTTTTCTCGCAAAGGGAGAGATATTGTGTAGAAATGCTAGAAGATGAAGAAGACATAGTGATCAGAATCCCAAAGAGGAGGTCCTCCTCAATAGATTCATCAACTTTGACCCATTCAACAATTTTCATGTGATAGGACTAGGCACCTATGTGATCTTTGATGATAATCAAGTCTTCCAAAAATTGATAAAGGATTTGGAGGAATGTGATGACTCGAGTGACAACCAACTATGGACCTTATATTTTGATGGTGCCAAATGCAAATTTGGTTTTTGAGCGGTTGTTTGACAAGTGTCCTCGGCAAGATCGGAGACCCTCAATGCTCTTCATTTTTAGTTCTCATTCTTAAAAAATGATACAAAATATGAAGCCTTAGTCTGTGGTCTGATTCTTGCAAAGTGAATGGCCATAAAGAGGATGTAAGCATTCAAAGATTTAGATTTGGTTGTGAACCATGTTTGTGGGCAAGAGACTGCGAGGAATATAAGAATGAAGTCATACAAACATAAAATATTGGATTTGATTGAGATTTTTGAAGCTTTTAATATACAAGTCATTCCTCGATCTCAAAATAGTGTCGTCAATTGGTTAGCTTCAATCAATTCATAATTTGAACCAGTTTTTGATTCTACAAAAAAGAAGAATGCAGTATAGATCATCATCTAACTGACAATCCTTTAAAATGATGAAAATTGATAAGAATTTTAGGATGATATTCAGATCTTCACTTTTTTACAAAAATTAGGAGTTTCTGGCTATTCATAGCTAGGGGAAGAAACTCTCGAAGAACATGTTATCTAGTTGAAAGGAAATAGGCTTCCTTGAGGTTTAATTTCTATTGAAAATATTTTTCACTATGAAGATGCAAGAAATAGCAAATAAAGTTTCATTACAAACAAAAGGGATTAGTAAGAACTCGATGTTGAAATTTGCAAAAAGTTAAAAGTTGGAAGGGATGTTCTATAGAAGGATAAAGAGACTAAAGGATCTATGTTCAAGATATGATGAGGTTGTATCCTGGACCTATGATGATCTTAGAGGGTCTCATCCAAGAAAATTCAACATACTATTGATCTATCCAAAGTATTAAAGCCCATCCGACAAAAAAAAAAGGCTAGTCAATCCAAAGGTCGAAGCATTTATGGCATAAGAGCTCACCAAATTGATTGACTCAAGGATCATATATCCAATCAAACACTCCACCTGAGTATCTAATCTTGTATTGGTTAAGAAAACGAATGGTGATATTAGGCTCTTTGTTGATTTGAGAGATTTAAATAAAGCATCACTCAAATACCACTACCCTTTTCCATCAATGGAGTAGATCTTGCAACCTATAGCTAGATTGGAGATGTTCTCATTGCTCAATGATTTTTTAGGATACAACCAGGTATATGTAAAGGAAGGTCACCAACCTAAAACAATGTTTACCACTAAGTGGGGAACATTCACATATGCAAAGATGCCCTTCGGACTGTCAAATGCTGGCATGAATTTTTAGCGAGCAATGGATATTTCTTTTAGAGGATTGACTAACCAAATCATTCTACTACATCTAGATGACCCAACAGTCTTTTCAAAGTTAGTGGATGATCATTTTGATCATTTGGAAAAGGTTTTCCAGAAATGGAAATAGTTTGAGATTTCCTTGAATCCCAAAAAAATTCAGAGTGCCCTAGGGAAATTTACTTGGTTTTGTAGTATCGAAGGCAGGAATAGAAATATACCCTAAAAATTGGGTGATATCTTTAATGGAGTTACTCCTACTAGTGAATCAAAAATGGTTGCATTCCTTTTTTATGAAAGATCAACTTTGTTAGCCTGTTCATTTTAGACTTTGCAAGCATCACAAAACCTATCATGTTGATGCTCAAGAAGAACCTAATGTTCAAATGGACCCTTGAAGGAAAAGTAGATTTTTAATAGATAAAGGTAGCTATCTCTACTGCTTTGGTGTTGGCTAACCTAGATTTTTGTAAGTATTTTCTACTATATATATACAATGGACAACATAGCATAGCTTCCATACTGACTTAGAAGGATGAGGGGAATAACAGAGAGCATCCTATCACATTTCACTCAATAAATATTAAGGGGTATGAAACTAGGTATAATTTTGTTGAAAAGTAGGTTTTTGTCATTGTTAAAATCCTAAAACATTTATGGCACTTGGTGTCAACCAATAGAATCACCATCCTCATCAAACATCCCAATGTGTGAGAGGATATCACCAAAGGTGAGATAATAGAGAAGAGAGAAAATTGGATCACCAAGATCCTAGAGTATGACATCAAAATTAGACCAACCAACCTAGTTCAAGGAAGAGGTTTGTGCAAATATCTTGCACAAGAATCAAGTTTTCTAGCCAAGAAGGAGTCTGATCAAGTCCATAAAAACTAGTTTGAGTCCGATGAGTCTTGGATGAAGGATTGAATGCATTATATGAAAAAGGGGTTGCACCCGACCAACCTTCCATTTCACATAAGGTGATACTATTGATTGCAAGGCACCAAGCATATATTAATTGAAGGTATCTTATATAAAAGGAATTATGATGAAACCCTACTTCGATGCTTGAATAAGCCATTCACAAAAATATTTCTTAATAAATTTTATAGCAGTCTAGAATGAGAAAATTTCTTTTCCAAGACTATTGTCTTAAAGATAACACAAGCAGAGTATTATTGGCCTTCCATGTTTTTTGAGGCACACCATCTGGTGCAAAAGTGTACTCAATTCCAATATTTTTTTTGGAAAAATAAATAATTCAGCCTTATCTTTTATCCCAATTATACTGAGGAACCCTTTGCTTAATGGGGTCTAGATTTCGTGAAGATGATAAATCCTATTTCAAGTGCTAGCCATAATTGGATCTTTATGATAACTGACTATTTCACAACGTGGATGGAGGCCATCACCCTAAAAACTGTTGCAAAAGGTGAGATGGTTAACTTCCTTGGACAATTGGTAACCAGATTTGTTTTTCCAAAAACCATCATATATGACAATGCAGGAGATTTTATAGGTTTGAGGATGTCATATTTTGCTATCAAACATGGGTTTTTCATTAAGAATTCATCAAATTACTACCCGCAAGGAAATGGGTTAGTAGATTCAACCAAAAAGAAACCTAATTAGGTTAATCAGGCACATCGCGTCAGAGCGAAAAAGGGATTGGCACAAACAATTGTGAGTTGCTCTATGGGCAGATCAAATTATGCCCAAGCAGATCTTGAAAGCCTTTCCTTATGAATCAGTATACGAAAAGGAGGTAGTTTGACCTATTTCAATAGAGATCCCTACCTTGCAACTACTAAAGCCTATGGAGATTGAAGAAAGCAACGTGATGGAAGTAAAGTTGGTAGAACTCATCAAACTTGAGGAGGATAGAGAAAAGGCTTATGGAGCCATGATCGGTCACCAATAGGCAGCAAAATGATGGGTTTGATAAAAATACCTCCAACTCAGATTTCAGGGAAGGGAGTTGGGTACTAAAGTATGATGAATGCACTGCAAAACTAGGTCAACATAGAAAGTTTGAAGTGTTATGGAAGGGACCCTTCTGTATCTATGTGTGAAAGGAAAATAATGTGTATGAGATTGAATATATGGAAGGTAACTTCCTAGATATACTAGTGAATGATATTTATCTCAAACCATTCCATTAAGGTACAAATTCTTTAAAAAAATTCACAGTTATGTACCATATGTAAAAAAATTGTAAATGCATTTTAATTTTAAGAATAAGCCATGAGAATAGCACAAATGAAGTGGAAACGTTTTGTATTATATTATATTCATAAAATAATTTACAATGTAATATGAGCTTAAGGTTCAATTTTAAACATGAAGCCCTCTCGAGCAAACATAAAAATAGTCACAAAGCAAAAAGAAGCAAAAAGGAGGAAATGTGCAAAAAGCAGTGAAAGCTAGGCCTCCAACTGTTGTTATGTAGTTGAAGCGGCTCATAGTCAGGTTCTTCTTCTTCTTTTCCTTCTTCTTCTTCTTTGATAAGGTAGAAGGGGGGATGAAAACACAACATGCATAGGCTCGACATGGCATGAACCTCAGTTCTCCTTGTCATAGTTGTATACTAGGAACTTGAAGTGTTTCCTCTAGTTGAGCACAAAAATGTGTTACATGCCATACTCCGATAGTAGGTAGGTGGTTTTTTGAAAAGAAAATGAACGATTCCCATCAAGGTCTATGGTATAGAAGTTAGAAAGGAATAGCAACCAGGCCATGTCCATCCTATAATCAACATGCCTATAGATGTCCATGGCACTCATAATACAAACACTAGAGATAGCCACTTGCACAATTTCACCAAGCCCTTCTAACAATACAAAGTGAAACATCTAGTGGCACAATTCAATCATCATGGGATTAGAGATGTCCAACTCAAGCAGAGAGGTGACAAAGGGAGAAAAAATGTTGTAGTTGCTCCTCAACTGGTTCTCATCATCAATATAGTCTAGGCCAACTACCCACTTGAATGAAACGATAGCAAGGAAGTCACACTTCTTCACCAGGTGTTTAATTTTGTCATAGGTGACCTCCCCCATGAAGATGTATTGTGACCTTTATGGTGGAAGCCTAACCTGAGTGCCCAAGCCAACAAACATTGTGAAAAAGCAACAAAGTGTAGGAGAATGGGAGATAGCAAGAAAAGCTTGCTAAACTTAAAGGGTTATTTTTTGAAGGAATATTGTAATAAGGTGGTATAGCTATTTATAAAGAGGATGTGTTGGAAAACCCAACCAATGAGAATTCTATTTTTGGTCCAACGAAAATGGAGGAAATACAAAAGCAACTAGAGAATAGGAGGAAAATCATACGAATAATCTGACATAAGGTCTTGAAAATCAAATTTGGGTATTGAGAGTAAATGCTTGCATAAGCTGATCATAGAAATGTGTCCTTTGCCATCATCAACACTTGCTAGATTATTTATATGAAAAGACATGGAATAACACATTAAAATATGACAAATTAAATGGGTATATCTTTTCAAATGTAATTTTCACTCCTTAAGCACATTTCTCATAGCTAAAAGCAAAATTTTCACTACAATGAGCTTATTTGTGAAAAGAGGCGGTAGGGAGAATGTACTAATTCCATTCTCATGGTTTTTTTTGCATTCCTGAGAGATATGGACCTCAAATCTACACATATCACATCGGTGACAGCATTTAGTGGACTAGTAGTAATGATAGAGCCTTAACTTCATGTACATACAATGGAATTAACTACACTCAAAGGTAATTTTTTCTAAGTAGAAAAAAATCAAGTGGTCATTTCATTAAAGAAACTCCCTACAACTTCTAAGCATAGCCATGGAAAAAGCATCAACATCTGGTAGAAAATTTGAAGCCTCATCTAATAGGCCAGGTTATACCGAAGTCTTTAGAAATAATTCATTTGCCAATGCCCCGACATTGGAAGAACAAAATTTTCATTACACCAAATCAATGCAACTAGATATTTGTATCAAAAGAGAGGTGGTGCAAGATTTTGCTAACAATATTTTCGACCCAAAGTTGGAAACTAACCCTAAAATCCTTAGGGAGGGAGAATTCCAAATAAAAATGCAACATGGGTCACCAAAAAATCTCATGTCTTAGCTCTAGAATTGTTGTTTCCTAGAGTTCATGTTGTCTATTGTGCATACATGCCTAGAGTTGGTAGGTGCATGTGCTAAAAGATTCAATAAGGAGACATGAGTTATTGTTGGAAACAAGATCAAGGTTACAATTTCTATAGTGGCTATATGGGATATATATGTTGTGTATCCCTACAACTTGAGGCATCAAGCACATTGATGAGGAAAATATGGAAAAATTTTGGGAAGGAAGAACCAAGAAGGGAAGCTTTTATGAGGATGAAACAAGGGAAAGACCAGAGAGAAATCACTTTTCTTTCCCTCTTTCTTATAGAATATTCAAGAGGGATACAAAGTTTATTTTCTGGATCATGGCCTAGATTTACAACCTTGATGATGATGAAGAGGTCCATCCATTTTAGATGGGCATGGCCTTCATTGTTAAAAAGGAGAAGCCTCAAAATTATTGTAGTGTCCTTTAAGTAGGTTAATAACTAGGAACATAAATTCCTCTACTTAGGGATTGAACATCACAACTTGTAGTCACAATCTACTAAAGGACATCATCTGATTGTTAACCTAGGGACGTTAGACTTGAAATGGGTCTGCAAAGTATATGCACTAACCACCTATTTCAAACATGTATTATCTTCTAAAAATATTATAGTAGAACTAGAATTGTTGGAAACAAACTCTAACTGACTAAATCTGCTCAGAACGAAAACTGAATTCAATTCTGGAGACATGAACTACTTTGTCCCAAGTGGCTACAAGAATAGTTGATAGCTCTGTAATTTTTTCAGCTGCATGAATAGTCACACTGAAGTTTTATAAAATGAAGTCAAACTATTCTAATTTGCAGAAATGGAAAGATGGACAACTCCCTAAGTGGGCCCCCTTAGTTAGTTTCAAAGATACACAACAAATTAGGTTGTAAATTCCATGAACACTTTTATTGAATTGAAACTAACAAGTACATGACTTCACAACTTGCAACTATATTTCTAAAAAACTAAATCTATTACAACAGCAATCTTTCAGCCCTTTCTCTGAAGGAGAATGGGCTATTTATTCAAAGCTAAAACCTAATGACTAACTAACCTTCCCTCATAAAATGGGAAGTATTTATTAAATCATGATCCACCTAATGAAGAAGTTGATACAAAAGGGAGAACCGAGTCAAATCAGTTTGAAGTTTTCAAGTGCCACCATCCTAGATTTGTGTGTCATCAGGATAGCTCTGATGGATTCCTAGAATGCTTCCCTTGCATGGCGGATGACTTGTAAGTTTTCTCCTTATTCTTTGCTTGTTGAATCAAACCTCTTTGAATTAGTCCTTCAGCGATCTTGTGGAGGCTAAATCTTCTCCTAAACACTTGGTAACTGCAAATAACTAACAGCTACACCTACGGAAAAAGATCAGCTCAACACATCCAACTCATTAAGATGATCCATCATTTCATTCATACATTCATTAGGTATTAGTTTGGAGCAAACAAAATTTTGGATATGGCTGCAAGAAGGTTAATAGTAGTGGTTGCAGGAAAGGGATATCATCACAAAAAGTCACAAGGCATACATCTCTATCAAACTAATAAAACATTCAAGCAATAATCATGGAAAGACTTATCATAATAAACTTGTTGTATTAAGCATAAATTCTATGTATTACTCCCATAATTACCACTAAATGTCTTTCTTAGCATAATAAAAGATAAAAAGATTTTTAAAAACATAGTCTAAAATATGCAAAAAATTGGGCTCATCATTCCCCTCAACCGACTACTTGTTGGTCCCTTCAACAAGTCTGGCATTTTTCCTTCGAGAAAAATCTCTTAAATCAACATTCTACTACTGTCCACATTCACCATGTTGAAAAATCCAAAAGTGAGCTCGCATAGATTCCAATCGCTGCCACCTATTATCCTCTAAGTTCCTGTTGGTGTTGTTTTCCCCATGCATGGCCAGCAGTGGCCATAAGAGAATAGGTGGCTGCATGACTAATGACAACCAATTCTCTTTCTTTGTTTTGGAGTTTCTCATATACCTCTCTGCTCTTTGAGTAGCTGCATACAGGTTGTTTGGGGTATGCGGCTCTTCCCTTCTCAATTGCAATGGTAAGTGCTCCCATCTTGTTTGATTATGTTGTGTGGCAGCATCGAGGTCATCATTTGCAATCTGGGATTACTGAGTAAACACTTCTTGTATCAAGGGTTCAATTACCAGCCTAGCCCTTTCATCCCTCCACAACTTCTTCCAATCAAAGTAAATTCTCATCCCCTTCTTGGATTCATATCTCACAGTTAGTGGCATGTTAACCTCATCATGTTTGTAACTATCAAATTATTCCCCCTTCCTTATTTCATTCCTGATCCAGGAGATCAGAGCACTGATGTGGATGTCTCCTACATAGCACAAATGATTCCATTCTTTATCATGAGGCACATCTAAGCTATGTAAATAAAACTCAGAAAAAAGGTGTCTGACATGTTGTGGTGAGTCCCTGTATGCATCATAAAATTCCTCAGGAGTGTTCAAAGAAGAGCTCTTACCTTGTCAGATCCTTATCAATTGAAAGTTCAAATATAAATCCTTTAAGTACATTGCATATATAGGTGAGGGATATCTACAATACACTATTTTGTGTATAATTTGGACTACTTGATTGAGAGTGTTTGTCAAATTGGCAATTTCTATATCCTTGTTCTGGATTACTTTCTTCAATCTCTCAATTTCTAATTTGTAGTAGTTGCTGATTTTGGAGTTTTGTGTAACATGAAATTCCTGAAGCAAAATTTGTAACATGGAGAGGAGGATTATTTTTATGATTCATTGCAAGTGGCCTTTGAATTTCCTCAGGTGCATCAACATTTTCATGCTCTGTTGTTTCAATTATTTTTGCAGCATTTGATTTCCTAGGGACTTCCTGTTCTATTTCATCATCCAATTGCCAGTTCTCTTTTTCTTCCTATGACACATGATGCTCTAGTATATTTTCTTGAATAGTAGGTGATTCTTCTACAATTTCATTTTTTTCACTTCCCTCTTCTGATGAAATTGCAATTGTCCTTCCTTCCTCCCTAGTACATACCACTTCTTCCTGCAGTTGCTCTGATAACCCCCCTTGCATTTGTTTTACAATAGCCGCTAGATCATCAAGACCAACCCCTTTGGAAATATTCTTAGTCTCATCAACAAAAGGTTCCTTCTCCTCAAGTGCAGGACTAGAAGGGTTTGATGGTGATGGTGTGACCTGAGAGGTATTGAGTGAATGTTGAGCTTCTTGGTTCTAAATCCTAGAGCTTCTCCGTAAGGAAGTGTGGATTACCTTATGTTTCTTCGGGTTCTTAGCTGAAGGATTAGGTGATTCCTCTATTTTATTTCTCTTGATAGATTTATGAGTAGGTGAAGGGGTCCTTTGATGGGGTGTTACCATGGGTGACTTTCCCTTTTTATTCTTAGAGGAAGCCTTAGGGTTTAAAATAGGGGTTTGCACTAGGTTTTTGGGAGACTTTTCATAAAGAGGGAGCTTGTCTTGCGAGTCAAATAATTCAAGAATAGGAGGTATGGTAGAAGAGGACTCAACCTTTGACTAAGAGGTTAGTTGTTTAAAGGTGAGAAGCTGACCTCTAGGTTCAACATTTTGAACCCTTGGATTAAAATTAAAAACAAACTCCTCCCAAGTCATTGGTGATACATGCTTAACGGATTTTTTTATAAAAAACTTTATGAGGCAATGGTGGGAGACATAGTTAATTTTTCCCTTCTTAAACTCGAAAACACTATTAGAGAGTAGATTATACGGGAAATCTAGTATGTTCATTAATAGGCCATGACACAAATGAGATAATAGCTTAAAATGATGAGAATGCAAAATAGAAACTGACCTTCACATGTCATGTACTTAATTATATAACCTGCTTGTGGAATCTAGTCCTACGACAAACTCATCCTTTGGGTTCCTTGTTTATCCAAATGTAGAGGAGGATCACCAGGTCGAGTAAACTCTTCCCTAATGCTTCGTGTGTCCCTTGCTCGAGGAAATAGTTGACCAACTTGTGGTAACCTTATTACCTCTGCAATTATGTCCACTAAGGCATCAATTGTTACTCTCCTGACCTTAGCCTTTCCATTGTGGAATTTCCTCATGAACTCCTTAGCAATAGCTTCATCAAACGTTTCAAGTTTGAGAAAATGTTGAGCCACCCGTATTTTCTGAATGTTAGAAAATTTTGTACATCCTGCAACAAGACATTGTGGTCTGTTGGCTCATGCCTAATGGGCTGGCCTCCCATTTTACACTTTTGTTTGCAACTTAACTTTTCAAGTGAGAATTCAACCTGACTATTTCAATTTCCTTCCCAAATTTTACTTCCTACAACTAAAATCAACTTCATTGCTTTCCCCTCAACCCAAACTTTTGAATCTCATTCAAAAGACGTAGAAAAAAAAAGCAAGAATTTTGAACATTTTATCTCAAGTTTTAGAAAAACAAATTAACATAGAGGAGTTTAAAGACATGCCTGGTCATTATTTCAGGAAGTAATAGGGATTTGTTTATTTATTGCAAATTTTCAAAAATATGGATGTTAAGCCGAAAGGACAGTAAAATTTGATGGGACTAGGATTCGCGATGGTGGAAAGTAATAACATGGCTAACAATTATGAATTGGAAAAAAGTGCTCAAACATGTGGAAAAAGGCCGAAGGATATTACAGTCATATTGGAAATCTGTTTGTCTTAACTAATACTCAATTAAAAGTAATAAATGAAATAACTAATCAATCTTTGAGTTAAGTGGAGCATACATGGAATGATTCACCGCAAATGAATGATGTGACTCCATCTTCTTTATTGTAAAAGGTGATAATTGGAAATGTGGATATGGTGATGTGTGACAAGTGGATGAGGTGGTAAAAGAAGAAATGGTACAAATGGGCAGATGGAATGATGGGATGGAATGGGGATCCATGAGGATGACCCCTTTATTATGATATTTTTATGCATTTTCATGCATGGCCTTGGGAATCGAGCTGAGACTCAATTCCTTCAGCTACAGGATCAATAGTTTCCTACTCCAATGGAAACTACTTCAAGAACTCTTCCTTATTAATGGGATTTAGGTAAAGCTTTAGTCAATTCCCATTGACTAATAATTTGAACCTGACATCATCAATTGTACTCAGCTGTACTGCACCATTATCAAGTGCTTTTGCAATTTCATATGGTCTCAACCATCTAGTCTACAGCTTCCCTTAACTGTCCTTGTATCTTGAATCATAGAGTAGAGCCCAATATCCTACTTTGAATTTCTTCTCCTTGATGTACTTATCATGCCATCTGATTCTCTGATTCTATATTATTTCAGTATGTTGTAGGACACTTTTTCTTAGCTCATCCAAGGCATTGAGTTGCATGATTCTTTCCCTATGTGCAGTTGTTAACTCGATATTCAGTTCCAAATTTGTTCTGAGAGTTGTGTGTTCAAAATCTATTGGAATCATAGCTTTCTTACCATACACCATTTCAAATGGTGTAAAACCTTTTGTAGTCTTCCATGTAGTTCTATAGGCCCATATAGCCTTAGGTAACCTTGCAGCCCAATCCTTTCTATGCAGATCCACTATTTTTGTCAGAATTCCCTCAATATCCCTATTAGTGATTTCTACCTGGCCATTAGCCTGAGGATGATAAGGATTTGACTTCTTATGCCTTATTTTGTATTCATTTACTAAGGTTGTAATAAGAGTAGAAGTAAATTGTGCTCCTTCGTCTATTACTATTTCTCTAGGAACACCAAACCTAGTAAATATTTCTTCATAGAGGAACTCTAGTACTTTATTATCTCTAGAATACTTCATAGGTCTAGCCTCCATCCATTTTGTTACATAATCTATGCATACAAGAATGTAAGACTTACCATTGGAAGGTGGATCAATTGGGCCTACAAAGTCCAGTCCTTGTTTATCAAAGGGTGTAACAATAACTTGTGGAAACAAAGGAATTTCATCTAATCTTGTTGGCCTCCCCATCCTTTGACATCTATCACATCTCCTGGTATACTTGGTTGCATCCTTATGTAACATTGGCCAATAATATCCTGTATTTAAGATTTTCATGGTTGTTCTCTTAGCAGAAAAATGTCCTTCACAGGGCTCATAATGGCTTGAATGTAGTATATCATGAGTGTCTTCCTCTCACACACATCTCCTCATTACTTGATTTGGTCTCATGTAAAACATGCAATCCACAATCCAAGAGAATTTAAATCTTTTCTCTACTAATAATCTCTTTTCCTTAGGTGAGAGGTGATGAGGAGTTCTTCCTACAACTAGATAATTTGCAATATCTGCATACCATGGATGAATGAATTTGATGGAAAACAGATGTTCATCAAGGAAGGAATCATATATGACTACAAAATCATCTTTCCTTTGAATTCTAGATATTAAATTTTCAACCACATTGGCTTTACC
>CM021107.1:518155410-518470996 GCA_007115665.2 Sequoiadendron giganteum
ACTACCCTTTTTTCCTAGGAAAACACCAATAGCATACTTTGATGCATCCATATGAATATGGAATGGAAGTGACCAATCATCTCCTTTCAAAATAGGTGCTTGTGTAAGGGAAATCTTCAGATCAAGGAATGTTTTTTCACATTCTGTTGTCCAGGAAAATTATGCATCCTTCTTTAGCAAACTGTATAGAGGTCTTGTTGTTTGACTAAAATATTTAATAAATCTCCTATAGTATCCAGCATCTCCCAAAAAGATTCTGACTTCCTTTTTCTTGGTAGGGAAGGGTAGATTAAAAATGACTTCAATTTTAGAAGGATCTACCTGTATTCCTCTAGCAGAAATATAGTGACCAAGCACTATTCCTTCTTGTATCATCATGAAGCACTTCTGACTATTGAGTGATAAATTATGATCTTCACACCTTTGTAGTACCTTTTTCAAATTGTCTTGGGCTTCCTCAAATGTTGCACCATAAATAGTAAAGTCATCCATATATATTTCCATACAATCATATGAAATATCTGAGAAAATACTAATCACATCTCTTTGGAAAGTTGCAAGTGCATTACAAAGACTAAAAGGCAAGACTGAATAGGAAAACATTCCCCATGGGCATTTGAAAGTAGTCTTTTCCTAGTCCTCTAGAGAAATCTTTATCTGATTATATCCACTGAAACCATCAAGCAAGGAGAAATACTTTTTCCCTGATAAGTTATCTAGGACTTGATCAATAAAGGGAAGAGGAAAATAATCTTTCTTAGTTGTTGAGTTGAGTTCCCTGTAATCCACACACACTCTCCACTTTCCTCCTTTCTTAGGGACAATAACCAGTGGAGAAACCCACTGGCTATTTGAGATTGGGTAGATAAAGTCAACATTCAACATCTTTTGCAATTCCTCCTTAACAATTTCTCTCAAGGAAAAGTTTATTCTACTTTGGGGCTGTCTAATAGGTTTAATCTCACTGTTGATGAAAATTCAGTGTGTACATAGCTTTGGATCTAGCCCCTTCATATCACTATAATCCTAGGAAAAAGTTGTCTTGTGCATGGTAAGCGTTTGGACAATTGACTCTTGCTGCTCATTGGTAAGTTTACTATAGATATTCAATGTTTTTCCTGTACCTACTTCCACCTATGAGGTCAATTCAAGCATAGATACTTCTGGCAGAAAAGACATTTCTACCTCATGGGGAAATAAGGTGTGCAAATAGTCAGTTGTTGTAGGATAATGAGCTGAAGTAGTTCGGAGAAGAATTGTCTGCAAGGAACATGGAACTTCTTCGCAAAGGGGATACTCAATGCCATAGGTATTCTGAAGGACATTGGACAATAATTTTTCCTCTTCTTTTTTTCAATAAAAGGCTATCTTCTAATCATCATCAGGTTTGCCACAAAATTCACTTCTTCTTCTTCTTCTCCTAAATCTGACCAGATTGCTTTTCTGGAATCAAGTTGAGTCTAGGTTGGAGAATAAAGGGTGAGATTCTTTGTGTTATATCCATCATAGATAGTCATGTTACCGGACCTACATCCAATGTAAGCATTAGCAGTGGCTAGCCAAGGCATTCCTATAATTATAGGAAATCTTCCTAGTGATTCTTTTGGAGACAAAACCATAAAATCAGTAGGATATTCCCATGTATATAGGGTGACTACCAAGTCTTCAACTACTCCATCAACTTGACAATTGAACTATCTGTGAGCTGCAGTACTGTAGGTATAGTCATTAGGTATAAAATACTTAGCTTTACCACAAGGTCCTTAGTCATGACATTGATAGCTGCTCCAAGATCTACCAAAGCAATTTTAACTTGAAGTCCATTAAAAATGATTTCCACAACAGGACTGCCATGGTCCATATATTTTGGGATGGTAAGCTTCCCTAGCATCAAATTAGAGAGTTGACCTAAGACATGGATAGTTTAAGGGTCTTTATTTTTCCTACCTGGCTTCTTCAAACATGCTTCTTTAATAGCCTTGCCATAGATAGGTACTTCTTTGATTGCTTGGAACAAGGGGATTTTTACGCATATGTGCTTTAGTTGATCAAGAATGTCAAAGGTAGGCTCTTCTTGCTTTTGAAAAACTTCACCTTCCAACCTTTGTGGGAAAGGAGGTGATGGTTTATTGGACACTTTAGGAAATGATGGATTTTGCATTGACTCATTGGTTTGAACTAGATCATTAGTATCTTCTTGCTCATTCTCCTCAGATGGTAATTTTGAGATTATGGGAGGAGAAGGTGTAGGAAAAATTATTCTTGACAGTGTGTTAATATTACTCAAGTTGAGAGCACAAGCAGGTTGTTGATTAGGATCATTGAAATAAACTTGTTGCTTCTACTAAGGTTGGTTATTCGGATTAGCTGTTGCTTGAGCAGGCACTTGGGTTGGCTTAGGATTTTCGCTTTGATTAGCTGTAGGAGGTGGCATGATGGACTATTGATGGGGTTGTTGTAGGAAACCAGTGGGTTGATTTGACCATTGTTGGCCTCCCCTCCATTGGTTAGACTACTGTTAATTCCCTTGTAGAGGTTGCCATTGATTTTGTTGTGGTGACTACCAATTTGCCTGCTGGGGTTGCCACCGATTTTGTTGAGCATTTGGCCAAGGATTACTCCATTGAGGTTGGGAATATGGGCCATAATTTGGAGGGTACTAGTTCTGCCACTGATTATTAAATGAACCAAAATTTTGCAAAGGGTCTTGAGGAATACCTTGTCTTGGGGCCCAAGGCCTGCACTGAGCAACAAAGAACACTTCTTCCTCTCCTTATATGGTTTTGAATTTAATGGGAAGATGTTGCACCTCCAAATTAGCCACCGCCTTGCATTTGCATTCCTTCTTCTTTTGTCTATAGTGAGGGAAATATTCAGCTAGCATTTCCTCAGCTTCATCTTTCTTTCTCCTAGCTTGCATAGTGTCCAGTTGAGTAGCTACATCATTGATGATATCTTTCTTGAAGCTGAACAAGAGATTAGAAATCTCCTTCTTAGACACTCCAAAGCCACCTCATTTTGCAATAGAGGATCTAAACCCTTTTCCTTTCTTTACAATTGCTCTAGAGTAGTTGAGACAGATCTTCTTAATATCATCCCAATCACTTTGGGTGATATCTCCTCCAACCATGAGGTCAAGTTCCTCCATGCAAGCATCATTAACTCCTCTTAGAAAGAGAATTTTTTTAGACTCTTCATTCAGTTGGTGCTAAGTTTTCTTCTGCACATGGAATAAAAATCTTGAAACATAGTCTTCCAAGGTTTCATCCTCCTTTTGTGACATCTTGAAGATGTCATCTCTTCTCATATCATTCCCCCTACAATATTTTATATTTTTCCAAGAAAAAAGTCTTTATTTCATCCCAAGTGCTCATTACATTACCACCTAATCCCATGAACCACCTCAAGGTTGACTCCTTTAAGGTGGAAGGAAAAAAATTCAGCTTATGTGCAGTAGTGGTGTAGTCATAACTCCTACAAAGGATTTCAAACTCAAACAAGAAGGTATGAGGGTCTTCTGTTATAAGTCCATAGAACTTTGGAAGTAATGAGGAAGGGATGTTCTTGAGGTTATTATTGTCATTTAGTTTAGGAATTGGAAATGTAAAAGTAGGCCTTGCCATCCTTGGTGGTGTTCCTAGGTTAGCTTATGGTTGATGAACTACAATGGCAAGGGGATTATTATATGGATCCTGGTTGATGGAAGTTTGTAGATTATTCAGATGTTGAATGAGTGGATTAAGGTTATCTGGCTCATCAAACAGGTTAAAACTTAACTCTTGGGAAGAAGAGGAGGTAACTAAGTCCTAGCCAACATCCAAATATGGTTCTTCTTGAAAAATATTTGGTTGAATTTCTTCAGTATCTATTCTTCCAGGAAGGAATCTTCCAAATTGGTCTCTTATTCTAAGCATACAACAAAAAGTAAGGCTACACTATGAAAATGCTAGAATTTTGAATTCTAAACTAAATACTTGGAATGAAATTTAAACTCTCTATTATCATGCCTACAACAGGTCTTTAGGTTGACACCATCCCCAACAATGGTGCCAAAAATGTAGTGTCCTTTAACTAGGTTAATAACTAGGAACATAAATTCCTCTACTTAGGGATTGAACATCACAACCAACAGTCACAATCTACTAAAGGACATCATTTGATTGTTAACCCAAGGACGTTATACTTGAAATGGGTCTGCAAAGTATATGCACTAACCACCTATTTTAGACATGTATCATCTCCTTAAAATATTATGCTAGAACTGGAATTGTTGGAAACAAACTCTAACTGGTTAAATCTGCTTAGAATGAAAACTGAATCCAGGTCTGGAGACATGAACTGCTCTATCCCAAGTGGCTAAAGGAATAGTTGACAGCTCTATAATTCTATCAGTTGCAAGAACAATCACACTGAAGTTCTATAAAAGGAAGTGAAACTATTCTAATTTGCAGAAATGGAAAGATGGACAACTCCCTAAGTGGGCCCGCTTAGGTAGTTTCAAAGATACACAAAAGATTAGGCTGTAAACTCCATGAATGATTGAATTGAATTGAAACTAACAAGTACATGACTTCACAACTTGCAACTATATTTTTGAAAAAATAAATCTATTACAACAACAATCTTCCAACCCTTTTCTCTGAAGGAGAATGGGCTATTTATTCATAACTGAAACCTAATGACTAACTAACCTTCCCTCATAAAATGGGAAGTATTTATTACATCATGATCAACCTAATGAATAAGTGGATACAAAAGGGAGAACTTTGTCAAATCAGTTTGAAGTTTTAAAGTGCCACCATCCTAGATTTATGTGTCATCAGGACACCTCTGATGGATTCCTAGAATGCTTCCCTTGCATGGCAGATGACTTGTAAGCTATCTCCTTATTCTTTGTTTGTTGAATCAATCATCTTTGAATCAGTCCTTCAATGATCTAGTGGAGGCTAAATCTTCTCCTAAAGACTTGTTACCTACAAATAGCTAATAGCTACACCTGCAGAAAAAGATCAGCGCAACACATCCAACTCATTAAGATGATCCATCATTTCATTCATACATTCAGTAGGTATTAGTTTGGAGAAAACAAAATTTTGGATATGGTTGTAGGAAGGTTAATAGTAGTGGCTGAAGGAAATGCATATCATCACAAAACGTCACAAGGCATACATCTCTATCAAACAAATAAAACATTCAAGCAATAATCATGGAAATACTTATCATAATAAACTTGTTGTATTAAGCATAAAGTCTATGTATTACTCCCATAATTACCACTAAATGTCTTTCTTAGCATAATACAAGATAAAAAGATGTTTAAAAGCATAGTCTAAATTATGCCAAAAATTGGGCTCATCAAGTATTATGATTTTGCTAATGCAGCAGTCGAAGGGATTGGTAGAGCTACTAAGTTTTTTTGAAAATTTCTGATGTCTTACCTCGTCATGTTTTTGTGCTTCTGTGTTCAAGGGTAGGGTTTAGGGTTTTAGGTTAAAACCCTATTTTCAAATTTTGAATGGTCATGAACATTAAACGTTATAATTCTCTATTGAGCCATCACACTTGATTATTGGTCACATAAGTTGTAACTCAAGCCATTGAAAACGTTATTTACACCGACCCTTTTTCTCTAAGTCTATCGATCATCATCTGCAAGTTTATTGTTTTAATTTTTCCATAGTCAGGATAAATAATTCATATTTAAAGATTATTTATTAAGTCTCTCTTCCTAAGGGTTAAGTCTCATCGACCTAGCCATGGACCCATCTTTTATTACTAACTTTGTTGCATGTACAAATATTTGATGAACGTCTGATCTCAAGGGTTGATCTTGGTCATTCCCCGCTAGACCCACAGGGAATGTTGGAAACATCACCAAGAAGCTGCAAGGTCAACGAGCTATTGACATGTATACTACTGAAGGTGTGGGTGATCTTCACTGTTGAACCTAGCATCATAAGCATTAAAGATGAACAACCAAGATGCGATAGTGAGATTGAATCTTAGTCATTCCTCGTGTACCTTGTGAGATTAAAATATTACTTTAATAAAAGTTGTGGGATTACTAGGCTATTTCCACATAGATTTTAAGGTTACTTGGAGAAAGAGAAGGTGGAGCACAGGAGAAAACAAGTTGATTTCCAATTGGTAAAATCTCATTAGCTTATGAGGTTGTGCATTACAACGATGGAAATTCAAACATCATTGACTCAATCTAAGCTGTCAGAAAGGCCATCTCACTAGGAGATCAGTGGTAGGCATTCAAAATTGAGGGTACAAACATGATAGTCATTTTTTCTTCACACAAGAGAGTAGTAATGGTGGAAATGACTTCCAAATCTACCTCATTTCGCTCAAACTAGATGTAAGTGATTGGTTTTTGCATAATTGAGAATTTTGAATAAATTTGGAGTGCATGAGAGATTGAGAAAAAGGCATTTGTAGAGTTCAGTGTGGTCAGCATTGGGGTTTCCTACGAGTAAACATCATAAGTAAAATAAATATAGTCTGTGATTTACCAAACTATCTAGAATTAGGCTTAAAATCCACTATGCTTTTAGTCAAATTGGCTTTTGTGCTTTGTTTTAATTACTTTACCAAGATTTTAATTTTCTTTAAAAATGTCACGATTCTATCAAAACTTTCAAATTTTGCACTCTTGATCCAATCCTTAGGTTTGAATTGAATATCTAGGTTTTAATTCTTTTTTTCCAAAACCCTAAATTGGTTTGAAATTATTTCATCATGAATGGCACCAAAAACACAAACCACTAGCTCTACAATCCCATTCAAACTACTCTCCCAATATATAGTTTACCAATTAAAACCATCCAAAAATAAAAGTCTAAGGGGAAATTTTTATTCTATGGCCCTAGAATCAGAGAAGGATTAATGGAAAAACAATGCTCTATTAAGGATGTTGAATTTCCTTTCACTGGATGGCAATTGTTCTAGCACTAGTTCGGAAATAGAAATCTTGGGGTTCCTATTTGTATTCCTTGGAGATTAGACATGGGTAAGTTGGTAGCTCCCAAATTTTTCATGGATGTTTACCTATTAAAAGATATTATTACAATATATTACCTAGTTTCTAGAGTTGTTAAAGTATTTGATGGGAAGGAAATGTTGAAAATAACTAGAGAAGAAATTTCAGAGATCTTCCAGCTACATGAATGGAACAAGGAAATTATCCCTATTGAAATAGTTGTCCTCAAAAAGGAATATGAGAATACCAGGGTGTTTGTCAGGACAAAAATGTTTCCTATACACACTACTTGTACTGGGACTAGGAAGAATAAGAAACAAATATGGATTGGTAAGGATGACTTAGAACCCTTTGCCATGAGATATTTTGCTAATTACTTCAAAAAGAATTTATACTCCTTATACCATATCATTGGTTTTACTCCACCTGACACCTTACCAAAGGAGTACAATAATATGGAAGAAAATTTACAACACCCAACATTCAATATAGTTTATGACTATGCCACCTATTTTTTAGAATACATGCACAAGGCTTTGGTTGATTTAAAAAGTAAAAACGATTGGGTAATTTTTAGGTGGTACTCTCTCTTAGTGAATATGTTCTTGTATAAAGGTGTGAAGAATTTTGAGAAGGATATGACAATGAAGAAAAGAGAAAATGATATTGATTTTCCTATCTAATGTTGGGCCCAAATTCTTGACAGAAATGACCAAAAATTTGATTATGTGGTTTTCCATAATTCCTTTGCATTTAAATTGAGAAGGTTCCTATTATATGATCCACATAGGATCCCCAAGGAAATACATGACTTCCAAAGGCCCATGGAGAGGAGAAAAAATATAAATTTGAGCCATAATTGGGGGCATATAATCCCATATCCTAGCTCAACAATCTTCAAGTTTTATGGAACACGTGTGACTCCTTATGTGCTACCAAGAGACGTGTTGCTAAGAATCAGATTTTTGGAGGTGATGAGGAAATTAGGAGGATCTCAAATGGATCACCTATACGAGACATTAAAGAAGGGATATTTATTCCTAGAATGGATGGCATTTTCTAATTTTGTAATGGAAAAGGGAGGATGGAAGGACATGGTGCATCTTCTTGCACCATACAAATTGAAAAATGTGTGCCCAAGAAATCATTACGCTGAGGGTTTTATTGTTGCAATGAAGGTAAAGCATAGAAGTGGCTCTTTTGTTCACAAATTTTACTACCCTGAGGATGTTATTATGATTTTTTTTTGAATTTCAAGAGAAAGAGGAGAAGAAAGAAAAGTATCTACCTTTAAATAAAATGGTGGATAATGTTAGGAAATACAATCCCAAATATGATCATCTGCCTTATATTAAGAGTGATTTTAATAGAATTATGCATGCTATAAATAATTTTGAGGGCATATTTGGTGTCTTGAGGGAAGATCATGTGATTGAAGATAAAGGGAAATCAATAAAACTTGAGAAAGATCCAAATGTAGTGTTGGAGAATAGACCCTCTTACTAACTGCCATAAAAAAATAAGTATATACTCCAGGTAGAAGAAGACAATAGAGAAAAGACAGGCATTTCTAACCCAAGTACTATATCATACGGGTTAGGGGCAACTTCTCCTGGGATATTAGTACTTCTACCCCCAATACAAGCTCCATACAATGTGATTAATGTAGATGAACTCCTTGGAAATCCTGCTCCTCCATAGCAGCCACCTGCTAAGTAACAAATTATTGAGGTTAAAGGGGTAGTTGACTACCCTGATACAAAGGAGGATGGTATTCTTATTGCTCCTAAATAAATGCAGTAGTGAATGCATTCTCCCATAAGTGAGGTTGCCTCTAGTTCAGGAGAAAGTGGCCTTAGACTTGGAAAGGTCGATCTTAGTAGTTTAAATAGTGTTGATGATATGAGGTAGGAGGCTTGTAAAGAATTCATGGAAGATGATTCTTTTATTGAAACCAAAGAATTCAAGGATTTCATATGCAGGGAAAAAACCTTAGAATATGCATAAAATGTGGCCAAAGAAAGGAGCTTACACCCAAAACTTCCTAAGGTTACTATTCAGTAAAATGTATGGAAAGCTATGAAGGGGGGGTTCGAAAGCATTACAACTAAGGAGGTAAAAGAAATTGTGCAAAAGAGTGGTGTGTTGTTGTTGCTTGGGTGGGATATTCTCGACGTAGTGATGCTGGACACCATAAGGAGATGTAAAAGGCCCTTGTTTCAAAGTGAAGAATAGGAAAAACTGGCACTTTAGGGATCAACATTTAGTGAAGATTGGGATGCATTGGCAATTTGGGCACTGTCTTTGGGATCCAAAAGGCTAGTACTTGTTGAGCCTACTGACTTCAGTGGAAAGTTGGTTATAAAGATATTCTCTAACACTCCATCCTTGGAAGAAGTTGATATGGTGATAAACATTACAAAGTTTACTAAAGGAACAATTAAGAGCCTTACTCTTGAAAGGGATACAATTAGGGGTAAGTACAATGAACTGGTTGATGAATATAATATGAGTCAGAAAAAGGTGGTAATATTAGAAACTGGGGTGGCATTATAAAAGAAGCAAATAGAAGTATTGAGGGAACATAGCCCAATTAGCTCAAGTCATGCACCACTTGCATCTCCGATGACACAACCTCAATCTCTTATTCCACTAGAAGAAGACTTGGTAATAGTGCCATATAACATGGGACAGGAACCACTTATAGTAGAGAAACCAAGCACAATAGGTGTAGTCCCATCAAATGAGCCTACAAAACTGAAATTTCTTTTACAAATTGAAATATTGAGGAAAATGTTTTCACATGTTTAGGACATTGTGTATGAAAATAATTCAAAGATTCTTCATACAATACTCAAACATATGAATAAGAAAATTTAGAGAAAATTAAATAGTGTTCATGCAAATTATTCTTTGATGCTACAAGCAATAAGGTTATCCCAAAGAGATAAGGATATCACTATCTCGATCCTAGATGAGTGGATTCCTAGAGTTGGTAATTTGAAACTCATGGTAATTGGGGCTAAGCATTAGGAGGATGGATATCCAATGGTGTTCCTAATTTATAAAAAAAATTGGTGAACTTAAAGAGCAATAGTTTTAGGGGTATGCTACTCCTTTGGAGAAAAAGATTAGAGAATTGAAGGCCAAGTATGATGAGGTAGATTTAACATTGTTACCTAATATTCATCATACCCATGATGAGGTGAAACCCTTGTAAACATGGAAGCATCAAGTGGACACTACTATTGTTTCTCAAGCAAGTCTCATTTGTGAGAATGTTGGCATTGATATACTAAAGAATACTCTTGAGAGACTATCTTTCATTATCAATTTCCTAGAAGATTTTGACAAAGAAGCCAATTCATTGATGACAAAGTAATCTCCATATAGAAAGAAGATGGATGAAATCATTGATTTCAATTGGCCATCTGATGTAGAGTATGAGTAGTGGAAGAGTATATTTATTGATGAATTAGATCTATGAACATAGAGATGGAGAACACATATACTTGGTCAAGTATAGTGCAAGTATAGCCTAAGATATTTCAATACATAATAGATATGTGTCTCCAAATTCAAAAAACAATATGGGTAAATGTTGATTACCAATGACTAGGATGTTGACTTGGATGTTCATTCACCTTTTTCACTTTTTTCACACTTTTTTCTTTTGCTCAAAAGAATAAATATGTTGCAACGGTTAGAATAATATTCTTTCCAATGTATGCCTTTTGGAAGGTGTGGAATTCTTCACCGACTAAAATGAGGCTTTTGTTTCAATGATGAATATTCATTTAGTTTTTTGTAACTTTCCACAAGGGAATATTTCTTATAGTGCTCAAGTTAAAATGTGACATGTGTACTTTTCAGCCTGAATCTTGTTTTACGACCTTGTTCTTATAAAAGGGAATTATGTGCCATTAGCATAGGTCTCTTGTTGAATTCTAGATCCAAATTATGTAAATTGAGAATATAGAGAGAACATATATATGAAGTCTATATCTCAAGTTTAGAGTCTAGCACGTGAATTTTGTTAATTGTATGGTTTATGAGGATATTTGAACAATAATGAATATCTCACTAGTCTATTGTCTCTCCATTTTTATATTGTATCTAAATTATTAATTAATTTTTTTTATCAAGGATCATTTCATTAATATTCATTGTCATTGTGCTTTGATGTGTTTTAATTTAGGATATGGTTCAATGGATCAGTTAAAATGCTTTGATTAAATCAATAATTTGTATACATGTTTGGTGGGTCTAATAAGTAGTCATAGAATCTGAGTATTGATATGCGATTTGCAAGGAAATCTCACGTAGATCACAGATGCTTAGAATAAAATCACCTTATAGTTCAATTTTTTGTGTTTGACTCCTTGCCCAAATATATGGCATTGGTCATAGGTGCTATTTGTATTTCCCATGGTTTTGTTTATCCAAATTGAGAAGAACATTCATAAATAATATTTTAAATC
Organism: Sequoiadendron giganteum; assembly: GCA_007115665.2. Lineage (NCBI taxonomy): Eukaryota > Viridiplantae > Streptophyta > Pinopsida > Cupressales > Cupressaceae > Sequoiadendron > Sequoiadendron giganteum. The sequence continues at coordinate 518,166,877 of CM021107.1, forward strand.
ATTTTACCCTTGTTAAGGTTGGTGTTGTGTGGATTGTTAGCTTTAGAGGTGTTATCTTTCAAAGGAATTGCCAGTTTATTTAAATATTTCATTTATTTAGCTTTTGAATGATAATGTATTTGTTATTTGTGCATTGTCAAGTATAGTTGTGTAAAAAGATTATATGATGCGCATTATGGGATTACCTTCCTAGGTTTTGCAGATCCTAAACTGCAAGAGGGAAGAATTTTAGCTTCATCTCAGTTGTTGGCCAATCATCTTGTTAGAACCTTATTTTTGACGAAAAAATCCTTACTTTTCATTTAAAATCCCATAGCCTTTCACCCCCTTGAGCTTTTACTTTCAATATCTTTCTATAGAACATCCATGTATCCCATTCTTAAATATTCAAATATCTTTTTCTGCCACCATTTACCTTTCATAAGCCTTCACCGCTTTACTGCGGCCTTTTGCAAAGTGACTCGTAGTATAGCAGTGACAGTTTGGAGCGGTCATTAAATGTTTACTGCTATACCGCAGTCAGTTGTTAGCAGGCTAATGGTTATGCATGGAAAGTTTGCATGGTAATAGCAGAGCTCACTATGGTACCACTAGAGGTTAGGCCAGTGACCGCGGTAAAGTGGTGGGAAGCGGCAGCAGGGCAAATACGGTAGCAGTCAGAGGAACGGAAACAAAATGCTTATCGTGCCACCATGCGCGGTCAAACCATATACCATGGTGGCATGGTAAAGAGTTATAAGGAAGCAAAGGTGGCTACCACGGTACCACTGGCGGTCAAGCTAGTGACCACGGTAGTGTGGTGAACAACTAGCATACGATGGCATGGCAATGGAGAATGGCTACCATGATATCGCGAATAGTTACCATGTAGACCGCGGTAGCATGGTGGACGGAGGTACCAGTGATGATAACAGTTAAAGACCCACCGTGGTACTGCATGCGGTCAGAGCACAGACTATGGTGATGTGGTATGTAGTTAATATGGAAGAAAATTCAAAGCACCGTTGCACCATGAAGGAAAATTCAAAGACCTCGGTGATGCGGTAAAGTAATAAAGGCCACTGGAAAGTAAAAATTAAGGTGGGAAAATGTATTAAAGTAAAAAATTTGAAAGCTCGACTATAGTCATAAATATTTAATTTTCTGAAAGGAAGCTTAATTAAATATTTCAAAGGCTAGCTAATAAGTATTAAGCGGATGTAACAGAAACTGAAAGGTCACGACCTTTGGATGGTACTGTATAAATAATTGCGAAGAATCAATTGCAGGTAGAGAGGAGACGGTGAGAGATTTTTTTTCTTAGAAATTTAAAACTAGGAATGAAATAATGTAGAGAGACCTTCTAGAAACAGTGTAATGGAGATGATTTCTTGACCGAATTCCTTTCTGATTTTTAGTTGTTGTGATGTTATAACTATTAATTTATGTTTAATTCTCTCCAATTTGGAATCTTTCGATCATTTGAGTTTAAAAATGATGTATATTTTAATTCTTCAAGGTGCATTTCTTCACTCTGTGTGATCTTTTTTACTGGTGTCTACAAGTCAGAGTTAAATTCCTTTAAGTGAGTCATAGTGTTTGTGAGATTTCTTTTGGATCTTTGAAGGAGAGCTAGGTAAGAAAATATTTTAACACTATTTATGCTAGTCATAAATTCATGAAGTCACATGCTAGTCATTGGAACTTCATCCCTTAAAGTGTTTAACAACTTGAACTATGTCAGAACGGAATATGTATATGTAATTAGTAACATGTTCAACTCCATTGCCCAATAGAAAGAAGACATTGATCTGCCATATCCCAGAAGCTAGAATTCATTATAAATAAAATATTCAAGATTTTATTTTTGTGTAGTAGGTTTAGTTGTATTCATCTTGTCTACCCAATCATATTGTCATTAGTGGGTAGACTATTTGGGATGAAATTCATTTCAAGTCTACATTTTTTACATAGTTTCAGCCACATAGTTCTAGCAAAAACTAAATAGAATAAGGTTCAATTGTGTAATTGGTCTTGTACGGTAGCCAAAAGTGTTGCAAGAACTTGGCAAATGTTTTTGGTTAAAAATTGCACTTTTCAAAATGAACAATTTGGTGACTCTACTGGGGACCGTAATTTGGACATAATCCTTCATCATAGAATCAATATTTTGTAGAAGACTCCACTGGGAATAAAGAATTGCAGATTTTCTCACTTTTGGAAAGTGAGTGGTGACTCTAAATAAACAAATGTATTGAAATTGATAAATTGAAATATACATCGGAAAGAAATCATCCTGGAGTTCAGACTATCACAATTTCTCACAACATGCAGGGAAGAAGATCTTTGTATAAAGATGGTGATGGTCCAAATGACAAAAAAAAGGAACTCAAAAAAATGACAAGGGCAAGAAAGTATCTAATGATATGGACCCATCAAATAAAATAAAAATATCAAAAGCACCAATAGAGACACAAAATTCATATGGTACATTGCAAAATGTGAGAAACCCTTCTAAAGAGCCTCATACGCCTAAAGAACAGATGAATCCCTTTTATCAGCCAGATCCTAAGAAGGTTGAAGAGTTCATGGTTGGATTTGAAGCTGAAAGAGAAAGGAGATAGCTTGAATATGATCAAAAAGCAACATTTCTTGAGAATAGATTTGGATATGAAGCAACCTCTGAGGAGAACTACGAAGAAATGTCTAGAGATGAAATAAATGCAAAATTGCAACATGAGAGACAAGAAGTGGAGAAAGAATAAATAGAATATGAACAGAGACTCCAAGCAATTAGAGATTTTGAAGAATTGAAACTAAGGAAAGTACAGATTAATACTCGAATGGTTGATTTGCAAAAATATGTGCCACCTCATAGGTAGGCGAATAATAATACAGACTCATCAAATTCCCCACAGGCCCACCAAAATCGGCCAAGGAATCAATATAGACATCAAAATGCTCCACCTCAATATCATGGTGCTTAGCCACCCCCTCATCAACATGTACCTCTACAGGGTCAACAGTATATTGCAAATCATAATCCATTGTACCAACATCAGCATTACCAAAATCCCCCTCCACAATATACAACCATGATCAAGTAGTTTGATATGGCCAGATTTCAAATATTTCCCTTTCCTATGGACAATAGTTGGAGAGGCCTTGTTCCAAAGTTCACAGGAAGTAGTGCAACTACAACTGAAGAGCTTTTAAGGAGATTTAATGCTTTTTTGCAAGATTTGGATATGCAGTATGAAGATGTGCAGATGAGGTTGTTTATGATGTCACTCATTGAAGATGCCAAAGATTGGTTTAATAGTCTTCCAGCAGCTTCAATCGATTCTATTCACGTGTTTTATGAACAATTTCTTCAACAATATGGGAAACAGTATGCACCAAAATTTGCTTTGCATGAATTGGTGACCATTCAGAAGCATGAAAATGAGTCAGCTTATGATTTTAACCAGAGGTTTTCCAAATTGCACAATAAGATACCTCATGAATCTAAATTGGTTGATCCTGTTGTGTTGAATATTTATTTAAAAGCTTTTGATCCTAAGACAGGATAGGAGCTTAGAAATAGAGGTCCCAAAAATTTGGCTGAAGCTCAAAGAATAGTACTTATTATTGAAAATAATAGGAAGGCTGTAGGGATGATTGCCAAGAGGGATAACCCTAGGGTTCCTCAGTATTCTCCTCTAAATAAACAAGAAAGCACATATACGAATGAAAGGCCCAGACTGCATGATATGCCCTATAATAAAAATTGGAGAGATGGAAAGCCAATGATGGATAATAGGTCGAGAAATAAAGAGACACCTGGCCCTTTGAAGAAGAGAGGGACATATATGGTTGATAATAGTCCTTGGTGTTCAGTGTGTGACTTGCCACATTCTTCAGAGCATTGTGTTGTGGCTCAGTCAGTGTTAGGAAAAGACATAGCAGAAAATAATAATGATGAAAACCATAAAATCTATTTGACTTCTCATACTCTTCGCTTTGCAGAGCAAGGGTATTCATCTTCAGAAGAAGGAGGATATGAATACAATGTTGATCAACAGAAGTACAATGTTCACATGGCTGAACAACAAGTTTTTTCTAATTATGAAGAAAATTATGATGAACAAGGTTGTCCTACTACATCATGTCAGTCTAGTAAGGGAGAAGTGAGGAGGCCAACTAAGGAAGAAATCAAAAGATTGACTATTGCAGTAGTTGAGTAGGCCAACAACAAGTATTGGCTCAGCAATAGAATGGTGGATGAAAATGAAGGTGTCCCAAGAGGGATACTTTTGAAGAATAAGAAGATATCCAATGAAATATTAAAAAAGAAAAATGATGAGAAATATGATAAAAAAAAATAGAAGTATGTCCCCAAAGCAGAAAATAAAGAATTTCCTAAAGACAAACAAAAGGAGAAAGAGGAAAGCAAAGGTGAACCGACAGAGCAAAAGAAGGTGATCAGAGCTGAAGGTGCATCTTTTGATTTTGTGCAAGATTTATCCCACATGAAAATGTTTGTCCCATTACTTGAAATGATGAAAATCTAAGAGTATAGGGAAAGTGATATTCAATTAATGTCTTGTGGGAGGAATCAAAATGTAACTTTTAAGCAAAATGAGAATCTTGGAACTGTTGATAAAAAAGGAAAGATAAAAGTTTCAGAAGTTTTCCTAAATAATGCATTGATGAATACGCCACAAATTGATACATTTTTTACTACCCTACTCATAAATGGTAAATTGGTAAGAAATTGCATGATAGATTCAGGTGCTTCTATGAATATTATGCCAATAGGGGTAATGAAACAACTTGGTATGTGGATAGATTTGGAGGGTGGTAAATGTTATGCCATGGATAGTAGGCCTATCCCAATTGTGGGGATTATGAAGGATGTAGAAGTAAAACTAGAAACCTACCCACAAACAACTTATAACATTGATATACTTGTGATTGATACACCTCCCCAGTTTGGAATGCTTTTTTCAAGATAATGGACTGCAGTAGTCGGAGGTAATGTGCAATTTGATTTATCATATTCCACAATACCGATTAATTGTGAGGAAGTGAAATTGTATAGAGAACCAAGGATTAATCATATTATTGAATATGTTCCTCAGAAAAAAATTAATTGCTTTTGTGATGTTGATCTAGGGAGTTTCAAAGTTGAATTATCTCATCTAGAATTAGTGAATACTAACCCAATTAATAAGCTTGTCTCTAAAAATCAGCAGAGTGTGTGGAAAATGTATTTTGATGGGGCATGCAGTCAAGACGGTAATGGAGCTGGGATAATTTTCATATCACTTGAAGGTACGACATTTAAATATTCTTTTATGCTGGATTTTGAATGTACAAATAATGTGGCGGAGTATGAAGCCTTGTTGATTGGTTTGAACATGGATATGAAACATAAGATTAATTTGTTGTCTATCTTGGGAGATTCTGAGCTAGTTGTGTCACAAGTTAGATCAAAGTATGCTGCAAAGAACAAGAGGCTGAAACAATATAGAAATGTTGTGTGGGATACAATGGAATTATTTGATTCATTTTCAATTGATTAGATATATAGATCTGAAAATTTAATGGCTGGCCTTTTGGCTAATGTAGCCTTAAAGAGAGATGCTATTAATTTGGAAGGAGTATCTCAGGTTGAATTCAAGACAAGACCAGCAGACCCTGATAACATATATAGTTGGCAAGTTTTTAATTATGATACTGACCTTTTGAAGTTTCTTCATTGTATAGATTAGTATGAGACACAAAAGATTGATTTTAATGTTTTTGTGGAAGAAGTGGATGGGAAACAAACTGCTTTTGGGAAGGAAGTTTTGCAGCTTAAAACTAATAAGCTCCCCAAAGGGCTCATGGCATTAGAGAGAGTGTATGATGGGAGTGATTGTTCTCTCATTAAACAAAAACCTATCAAGAAAGAAGATGTTAAAGAAATAAATCTGGGAACTGAATTAGCACCAAAAAGGGTTTATATTGGAAAGAGAATAAGCCCAACTATCAGGAGAATGTTGATTAAATTGCTAAGAAAATACAAGCATATATTTTCTTGGTCTTATGAGGATTTGAAGGCATATAGAGAAGATCCTTTTCAGCATGAGATTCCACTTAAGCCAGACACAAACCCATTCAAACAAAAGAAAAGGCCTATCAACCCAACTTTGGAACCTAAGATGCAAGAGGAACTAACAAAACTCAGGGATGGAGGTATTATTAAACCCATTAGGAATTCAACATGGGTCTCAAATTTGGTTCTAGTTAGGAGGAAAAATGGAGACATAATAATGTGTGTAGATTTTAGAAATTTGAATGTTTCTTCCCTAAAAGATAATTATCCTCTTTCGAACATGGAAGAAATATTACACAAGGTAACAGGGTGTGAGTTATTGTCAATGATGGATGGATTTTCTGGATACAACCAGGTCAAAGTCAAAGAATTTGAGCAGTACAAAAAATAATTCACTACACCATGGGGAACGTATGTCTATGTGAGAATTCCATTTGGTCTCACAAATGCAGGAGCTACCTTCAAAAGGGCCATGGATGTAGTATTTGTAGATTTAATTAATGCTATAATGGTGGTATATCAAGATGATCTCATTGCTTATTCCAAAAAGGCATAGAATCATGTGGGGGACTTGGAAAAGATCTTCATCAAAGCTTTGGAGTATGGTATTAGTCTTAATCCTAAAAAGTGTCATTTTGCTGTCACAAAGGGTAAACTTTTGGGGAATATTGTGTCAAAGGATGGGATTAGGATAGATCCTAAAAGAGTAGATTCCATAGATAATATTCCCATTCCCAAAAATGTCAAATCCATCCAATCATTTTTTATCCAAATAAATTTTGTTAGGAGGTTTGTCTCTAATTTTGCTGAGATTGTTAAACCAATATCTAAGATGTTGAAAAAGGGAGAGAAGCTAGATTGGACTGTTGAAGTTGTCAATGCCTTTGTATCCATAAAGAGAGGTATCAAAGAAGCCCCCATCTTAAAGTCCCCTAATTTTACTAAGCCATTTTAGATTTTTTCTTTTGCTTCATTTCACACCATAGCTTTTGTCATGTTACAGAAAAATAATGAAGGCAATGAGCATCCTGTTTCCTTTTTAGCAATTCTTTGGAGGGGTTAGAATTAAAGTATGATATTATGGAAAAATAGGCTTATCCATTAGTTAAAGCAGAAAGGCTTTCAGACCCTACCTTGTTGGGGCAAAGGTAATTGCTTATGTCCCACATACAGCTATGAAGGATATCTTGGTGCAGATAGAAGTTACAGGGAAGAGATGCAGATAAATTAATAAAATCCAAGAATTCAATATGGAGATTTAGATTACCAAGTTGGTAAGAGGACAAGGTCTGGCTAGATTGATGGCAAAAACGCATATTGAATCAAACCAAATCTGAAGTGTAGAAGGTAAGGAAGAGATCATAGCAAGTATTCAGCATACTCCGTGGTATACAAATGTGATGTATTACCTAGAACATATGAAGTGCCTTGAAGGGTTGAGTGATAATCAAAGAAGAACTTTGAAGTTACAGGCTTCTAAGTATATTTTCATAGAAGGGGACTTATTTTGGAAGAATAGGGATGATATATTGTTGTTGTGTCTAGATGAATCCCAGACAATACATGTCCTGAGGGAAATACATGAAGGGGTATGTGGAGGCCATTATTTCGCTAAAAATACTACACATAATATTCTAAGGGTTGGTTATTATTGGCCTAGGGTATTTAATGATTCTTTTGCACACATGAGGAAATGTGAGGCTTGCCAAAAAAAATTTGGGAGATTGAAGTACCAAGGAGCATTTCCACTTAGACCCTTGTAGGTAGAAGAACCTTTTCACCAATGGGGAGTTGATTTCATTGGAGAAATGCAGGAAAAATCAAGTGGAGGACATAGATGGATACTAGTGGCCACAAATTATTTTACTAAGTGGGTGGAGGTTGTCCCAACTAAGCAAGCAACAAGCAAGGTGGTGGTGAATTTTCTGATGGAGAATGTTATAACTAGATTTGGCACCTCGGTCAGGTTGATTACAAATAATGGAATGTGTTTTAGATCTGATGAGTTTAAAGATTTTTGCAAATCATATGGCATCAATATTTCTTATTCTGCCCCATATCATCCACAAGCCAATGGTCAAGCAGAGTCAAGTAATAAAAATCTTTTGAAGATAGTAAGGAGGATGCTAGATACAAATAAAAGAGCATGGGATTCAAAGTTAATATTGGCTGTATGGGAAAATAGGATCGCTGTGAAGAAGGCAACTGGAAAATCTCCATTTGAACTGGTGTATGGGACACAAGCTAAGATGCCATTGCATAACCTTTTTCCAGTTTATAATTTCATTTTACAAGAAGATTTGGATATTTCTGATCCAATGAAGAAAAGGATGGAGCAACTTGCAGAGCTTGATGAATTAAGAAGAGTGGCTCAGAAGGAAAATGTGAAATTGCAGTCACAAGTGAAATACCTTTTTGATAAAAAGGCTAAGGAGAGAAAGTTTGAAGAAGATGACTTAGTGATGATGTGGAATGCTTGGTGTTAGGAGAAGGGGAAGCATGGAAAGTTTGAGGCCTTGTGGTTGGGTCCTTTTGTGATAACTGGTAAAGGAGGTGAAGATTCGTATTTCCTGCAGAATATGTCTAGAGAGGAGCAGGAGTTACCTATACATGGGCAGTTCCTGAAGCTTTTCTTCTCTTGAGGATCCATAGAGGGTTAAGGATTGCGAGTGTATGGAAAATTCTTAGTTAGCCTCTTTAATATTCTTTTCCATACACAGTAGTCTAGGGAACTTGATGGGTCTAGTTTTTCTAGTACATGGACATTCTTAGGGTTTCCCTTGTTGAAAACGTTTGTTTTCTTTCCATGTACAGTAGTCTACGGTTTTCATTTTCCTTCCTTTGTGCCTTTTCATTACTGCCATCCTTCATTTCTTTCATTTTCTTATCCATTCATGTCTTGGCCTGCTCTCCTAGTTGCATTCTGGATTCTTGCAGTGATTGCGCAATCACTCATCCCCAACAGGAGCCATTGTTAGAACCCTATTTTTCATGAAAAAATCCTTACTTTTCATTTAAAATCCCATGGCCTTTCACCCCCTTGAGCTTTTACTTTCACTATCTTTCTATAGAACATCCATGTATCCCATTCTTAAATATTCAAATATCTTTTTCCGCCACCATTTACCTTTCATAGACCTTCATCGCTTTACTGTGGCATTTTGCAAAGTGGCTCGTGGTATAGTAGTGACAGTTTGGAGCGGTCATTAAATGTTTACCGTTGTATCGCAGTCAGTTGTTAGCAGGCTGGCAGTTATGCGGTGGAAATTTGGAATGGCGATGGTAGAGCTCACTGTGGTACCACTGGCGGTTAGGCCACTGACCATGGTAAAGCAGTGGGAAGCGGCGGCAGGGCAAAGATGGTAGTGGTTAGAGGAATGGAAACACAATGCTTACCATGCCACCATGCATGGTCAAACCACAAACCACGGTGGCATGGTAAAGAGTTAGCAAGTAGCAAAGGTGGCTACCACGGTACCGCTGGTGATCAAGCCAGTGACCACGGTAGTGCGGTGAAAAACTAGCAGACGGTGGCGTGCAAAAAGAGAATGGCTATCGTGATACTGCAAACGGTTACCATGAAGACCATGGTAGCACGGTGGATTAAGGTAGCAGTGAACGATAACAGTTAAAGACCCACCATGGTACCGTGGTATGAAGTTAATATGGCAGAAAATTCAAAGCACCATTGCACTGCGAAGGAAAATTCAAAGCCCGCGGTGATGCGGTAAAGTAAAACTTAAGGCGGGAAAATGTATTAAAGTATTTTTTTTGAAAGCTCGACTATAGTCAAAAATATTTAATTTGTCGAAAGGAAGCTTAATTAAATATTTAAAAGGCTGGCTAATAAGTATTAAGCGGATGTAACAGAAATTGAAAGGTCACAACCTTTGGATGGTACTGTATAAATACTTGCAAAGAATCAGTTACAGGTAGAGAGGAGAGGGTGAGAGATTTTTTTTCTCAGAAATTAAAAACTAGGAATGAAATAATGTAGAGAGATCTTCTAGAAACAGTACAATGGAGATGATTTCTTGACCAAATTCCTTTCTGATTTTTAGTTGTTGTGATGTTATAACTGTTAACTTATGTTTAGTTCTCTCCAATTTGGAATCTTTCAATCATTTGAGTTTAAATATCATGTATATTTTAATTCTTCAAGGTGCATTTCTTCACTCTGTGTGATCTTGTTTACTGGTGTCTGCAAGTTAGATTTAAATTCCTTTAAGTGAGTCACAATGTTTGTGGGATTTCTTTTGGATCGTTGAAGGAGAGCTAAGTAAGAAAATATTTTAACACTATTTATGCTAGTCATAAATTCATGAAGTCGCATTCCAGTCATTGTAACTTCATCCCTTAAAGTGTTTAACAACTTGAAATATGTCATAAAGGAATATGTATATGTAATTAGTAACATGTTCAACTCCATTGCCCAATAGAAAGAAGGCACTTATCTGCCATATCCCAGAGGGTAAAACTCATTATAAATAAAATATTCAAGATTTTCTTTTTGTGTAGTAGGTTTAGTTGTAGTCATCTTGTCTACCCAATCATATTGCCATTAGTGGGTAGACTGTTTGGCAGAAAATTCATTTCAAGTCTGCATTTTTTACATAGGCTCACCCACCTAGGTCTAGCAGAACCTAAAGAGAAGAAGGTTCAATTGTGTAATTGGTCTTGTACGTTGGCGAAAAGTGTTGCAAGAACTTGCCAAACTTTTCTGGTTAAAACCTGCACTTTTGAGAACCAACACATCTCCTGAGTATTTTATAATTGAAGTTGGAAAATTCATAGATACTTAGTGGGATCTACTTGGTTCTCTAAAAACAACCAACAAATTGGCGACTCTATTAGGGATATGGCTTGATAAAATATTTGTTCTCCAAAGTGCCCTATCAAAGATTACTATGCTTAATAGTAATGTTTATTCATAGAGTTAGTCAATTTAAAGTTTTTATTAGCCATTGTTCATATTTTCTCGAATTTTCCTACCATTTTTTGTTTGAAATCCTTTTCTCATTTAGTTGAACTAATTTTTTTTTTAAATTCAAAGCTCATTAGAGTTTGTAAGGATCTGGTGAAATTTGCAAAAAATTGTAACACAATTGCAATGAAATTATCCAAAGTAATTGGGGTGGTGACACCAAATTATTTGCACTAGTGTGTGCCAATACTTGAAGATATCAAATAAGTAAAGAAGAAGAATAGAAGAAAGTTGCAAAGGTTGATAAGAGAAAAGAATATTCAAGCACAAATGCAAGGAACTCATGGTCACATGAAGAAAAATCCAGAGAAAATGTTGGAGGGAGAATTTCCCATGAATACTCATGGAAAATGGGTAAAAGCAAAAGATGCAGAAACAAGTTAGTCTACCCGTCATCCAACTCCTGAACGTGAATCTCATTCTAGTTTTGGTTCTAAATGTACTAGAAAATTATTAGAGTTTAGTAATAGTACATCTCCTGAAAGATGATAAGTTATAATGAAAAATATTGTGAGTGAGCAATGCTCAGATCAAGTTTGAATGGCTATGTAGATGAGAGAGAGATATAGGATACAATGAGATAATATAAATTCTAGGAGTGCTAGGGCTATAGGGTGTTTTTCCGTAGCTTCTATCATAAATAGCCCTCTTCCTCAAGATCTGTTGACTATTTTTTATGAGTATATCAGTGAAAATACTCCTTCCTGTGTTGAAATTGTAATAACATATGATATTAATACTTTATTGGAGGAGGAGGAAGTTTTCAATGATATGCAACAACTTAGAGCCATATCATTTAAGCATGATGAAAATAGGAGAAATAGGGAGGAGGAGATATAAAAGAGGTTAAGAGAAGCAATGATTGAGAGAGACATATTCCAAATAAAATTTGAGAAAATGGAGGAATTAGAAAGGTTAACAGCTAAATCTACCAAGAGAAATGGGCCCACGGTTGAAGAAAAATTGTTTAAAGATCCTATAATTGCTTCAGCTGAAATTTTTTGTGTGATTTCATGGACTAATCCTCTTGTGAATACCTCTCTTATAGTTTATCTTTTCCCTAAAAATAAAACTGTTGATCTTATCCCTTGAAAAAAACTTATTGATCTCATCCTTAGGAAGACAAAGGAAGTTCCCCAGAATAATGTTAAGGGAAAGAAACCACTTGGTGGTGTTAAGATAAACAAGGGAGGTTCCTCTTAAAAGGAAATATCATAGGATGATTCTATCTCACTAGTTGATAAGTTAATCAAAGAAAACACAGAGTTGTAGAGGAAAGTGCAAGAGATGGAGTTACTAGTTGTGAATAATGAAATGAAACAAAAAATAGGTTTCCTAGAATCTACTATGAAAAATTCCATCCCTGAAAATCAACCCCCTCAAGCCCATATATCATCTTCAAATCTCTCATCTAGTGTAAATCCTTCCAATTCATCCCCATAGCCTAAGAATAAGACTAATACAACTCAAAAATATGATTCCAAACCCAAGATAATTGACATTGTGAGGTATGGAAATAACTATGATAGAAGGATGAATCATGACAATTAGAATGAGGGACCCTTTTGGAAGAATACTATTGCAAACTAATAGATATAGGAAACTATGCTTTGGTGAATTCCCAAGCTATCCTAATCTTGTTCTTGATGATGCAAGAAAGAATTTTCCTAAGTTCATTGGTAATAATGCATGTAGTGTTGAAGATCATATGAAAGCTTTTCAAACTTTTTTTGAGGACTTTGAGCTATGGGATGATGTTGTTGCAATGAAATACTTTATGCAATCATTGATCAATGATGCTAGAGATTGGTATAGGAGCTTGCCTGATGCAAACATTGATTCAAAATATGGAGATCAAACTGATCCTAGGTTTAGGTTAAATAACCTTAACAATATTACAAAGGGACATAATGAAATGGAAACAAAGTTTCATGCAAGGTTCAAAAAAGTGATGAATAGAGTACTTGGCTATTTAAGGCCTAATGAAAATGAATGCATAGTAGTATACTGCAATACATATGATTCAAAGATGTGTTACTTGCTTAGAGATAAGAATCCACAACATCTGTGAGAAGATTATTTAAGATGGAAGTATAAATAGAAAATAATAGGAGAGCCTCTGGTAAGGTAGGGGGAAAAATATGATCCCAAACCTTTGAAGAACCTTAAAGTTTAAAGTGAGAAAGCTCGTAAAGTTGCAGTTCCTAAGGATAAATTGAATCAGGTGCTTAGTTTTTTGCAAAAGGTGGCAAAGAATGATAAGCCACAATTCTAAAGAAATGAAAGGCCACCAAGGTTACAATATTACATGTACCACACTAACTGGAATAATGGAAAGCAATTTCATAACAACTAGAGAAATGTTCAAGCACAAGGTACACCTGACCCATTATAGAAACAATCTACAAATGTCACTAAAGATTTACCATAGTTCATGGCATGCCAATTACCTCATTCACCAAAAAAATTTGATGTAGCAAGATCTGTTGAAGAATCACAAGATGATCAAGGTTATTTTGAACCCCCTCAAGATCAAGATGAATTAATGAATGTGTTTATGACAATCATACTTTTCTTGTGATGATTATTCTTTTTTATGATGATCCTTGTAGGGGTGATGTTTATATCGAAAGACAAGAAGTAGATGTACATCATCAGTAGGCGTTTTTAGATGAAGAGGGGGATGATGATTGTCATGTTTATAATCTTGAATTGGATAATTTTTTCTTGAGAAGACCTTCAAATAAAGAAATTGCAAATATGATAGTGACATTGGCTAATCAAGCAATAAGTAAGTACCATTTGAGAAATAGAATAGTGAATGGTGATCAAGGAAATCCATGCAACATGTTCATTAAAGAGAAAAAGGTGGCTGATGAAGAGTCTAAGGTAGGAGCTAATAAATATGTGGTAAAACAAAAAGAGAAAAAAAAATCCATAAACTGGGTTAAAAAAGATGATAAAGCCAAGATAGATGGTGCAGTTGCTTCCTCGTCTGGAAAGGGTAAAGAGAAGGATTGCAATCCTAAAAAGAGAGAGAAACAAGTTGATAAAATGATGGATTAGGAAGTAGTTTTTCCTAAATTTACTACGTATACTCATGCACAAACATGTTTCAAGTATTGTCTTAGGTTAAGGGTATAGTGCCACTTTTTGAAATGATGAGGATTGATGAAAACAAATATAAAATGGTTTCCCTCATCAATATTATAGCTACCACTTCTAGTAAAAAATTGGTGATTGATCCTCCTAAGGTAATCAAAAATAAAGAAAAGGTTGATAAAGTAGAAGTAGTTAATAAAAAACCTGAGCTATACTTCAGGTCTATCATCAATACATGCCCAAGTCATGTTAATCCATTTTTTTGAGTTTAATTATTGATGGGAAGTTGTTAAATAATTGTGTGATTGATTTAGGGCCATCAAACATTAAATAATTTAATGAAAAAAATGGTTGTTATATAAAAGACACTAGATTTCCATTTTCCATATTGATTAAGTGTGTTTTTTCTAGATTTAACAATATGGAATTTATTTGCATCAACATTTCAGATGACACTCAATGATCCATAATCAAGATGAACAGAGCTGAGAAAAATGGTAGATTGTAGACCAAGCTAAGATAAAAGAGATGGTGAAGAGAAAAGGTTTCACAAGATTCAAGAAGGAATTAGTTTGAGGATAAAAAAGCTAATAGATGTGTGAGATAAAAAGAGAAAGATACAATAACAAAAAAATAAATAAGCTAAATTAAAAAAGATTAGAAAACTAAACCATCTTATCAAATCTTATTATCAATATAGAAAAGTACCTATATAGAGATATCTTTATAATTTAAATACTATAAATCTAATTAAAATTAAAGAAAGATAAATCCAATTTATAAAATCAAGAAGACATTTTTTATATTGACAAAAAATACATTGATATGTATTTAAAGACATGTTAATAAAGTTAATCTACAACTAGAAAACTCATTCTTGTAAAAAAATATGGAATTCCTTCAAATCTCATTTTCATGTAGTCAATGATAGCATTATTAACTTATCAAGTAAATGTAAAGTTTTTCACTCATAAGAAATTTATACAATCAATTTTGAAATATTTATAACCTCAATGCATAAAATTTTAAAAATGTAAAAGATAAATTTTAAATAATTAACCAAAATGAAGTTTTCTATTATAATGACCCCCACACCTTTCTCCTTTTCGCATAAAAAATTTATACTATCCAAAAATATTTCTCTTTGTAGCATGTAATCAATGCATTAGTTTAACAAATACTAATAGATAATTATCCATGCAAGACCAATTGCTAACTATAATGTAAATTTACCCTTCTAGCATATATTATGAGAAATCCCTTGATCATTTTAAATGTATAACATTCAATAGTTTCATGCAATTATAAAAGAAACCTTGGAATCAAATCTAAGTGATAAAAAAAACCATGTGAAGGATACTTAAATCTATAATTGAATCTAAGAAAAAATAAAATTTTATATTACCATACTTTTCTTCGATATTAAATAAATAATTTTATAATGTATGTACATAATTTTTATGTCAACAATTAATAAAAAAAGTCTACTAAAATAGAAATATAAAGACTAAACAATATTATAATTATAACTTCTAAGTGTTATTTTATATCTAATTATTCAACTACCCTTATGATTTACTTCAAGTCCTCCTTTTTGACCATCAATTGCTAAAATATAGCATTCAAGATTCATTATTTTACTATACATTTATCATGCATATATTTTCCAACCTTTCCTAAATTATTTTGAGGCCTCCTAAGAATATTTTAATGTCATTTTATGTGCATTATCTCATGAATATCATTCTTTTGATTTCTTCTCTTACATGTATATTATTTTCTACAAAAATTACCTTTAACTAATTTGTGTTGTTCATGGATTGATTCTCTAGGTCCCTCTCTAAGTGCATGGATTTCTCTTCAAGTCTTGGATTATTCCTAGGCTTTTCACAACTCAACATCTAAATTGTAGGTCTTGTGGTGTCTACATGTAACCTTTCTTTTTGAATCTTGATATGTTAATTTTAGATAATTCTTTAGCTTCCTCTCTAAACATATTTAATAGAGGATAACTTGTTCAAGAAGCTTATACATTTGAAAAATTTGAACTCAAATGTGTCTCATCTATCTCTTTTTATTTCTCTCACAATCTTCTTCACCCCTTGGATAATCATCAAGAAAAACTTATTGGGAGTCATTTATTCCCATATCCAATAATGTGGGTGCTTTCTCTTTGGAATCACTTGTTGAACATAGGTCGTCACTAATGTCCAAGGAGTAATGTCAAGGATTATTGTCCTTGATTTCAAATGGTTATGGCTGATGTCTAAGGAGTAATGAGCCAGATGAACAATGAGAATTAAATGTAGTCATACTTGAATATCATAGGATTTTTAGTACAATGAAGAAAACTAATTGTAGTATTCTTGCAATATCATGCTTTCATTTATTCGTGGTAATAGATGTAATATGAAATTTTAATCCAAAATGTTTGAGGTATGTTACTCAATATAAAGAGATTCCTTTGACAATACATTCATGATTTGTATTCCCTCCTAGATGCAAGTTTCATTTTACAATTTGAAAGGAGAGTATGTCTACACTTGTTCTATCTTACTCTAACTTCCAATATTTATGTTCAATGGGAAAAAATATTAAAGTGACAAAAAGGTCACTATGCTAGCTAATTAACTAGTAGATGGTTTGGAACTATGTGACAATGACTTTAAGCATTTCCATGGGTGAGTGTAGGATCATGGGGGTCCAAAAAGTGGTGTTATGAAAAAAAGTGGCTGAGGACTTTTGTTATCCAAATTTGATGAAAAAAAAAGGGTTTATTAAGAATTTTTTTAGCTTTCCACCAATATAATAAATTCCTTATTTTAAATTCAATAGATAATAATTATTATTAATTTTCTACATGCATTCTAACAAAAGTCCTGATTGATAGATTGATTGAAAAACACATATAATTCTTAAATGATTTCAATTTTTGAATCTGAAAGACATATTCTATGCTTCCCATACTGTAGGATTAAAAAATGAATTTCATAACGTTTTTACCAAGTTATGGTGGTCAAACAAACAAATTTTAATATTTTTAAAAAGTATAATAATAAAAAAATCATAATTAATTATTTACTTGCAAAAAAATTACAAAATGAATGTGGAACATCTAGGCATGTGCTCACTACTTATTTTAATTTTTTTTAAAATATATTTTGCATGTACTTAGGTTGGTTAGACATACACCTGCTTCTTATTTTTTCCTAAAAATTTAGTACTACTACATTAAAATTTAAAATTTTCACCAAATAGCTTTACTTTTTCTAAAAAACGGACTAGTACCTTAGAAAAAACATTCAATTTTCTATAAATTTTGTTCTTACATATTTTTAAAATTATATTAATAACTTATTGAAATTTTTATTTCAAGTTTCCTAACTCTATTTTTCTGAATTTTATTGCCATTTAGGGGCCTAGTTTGGAACCCCATGATCCTGCACTAACCCACATCCAAAGAAAGCATGGGATGTTGAAATAGCTCTAGGTTAAGGTTCCTTAAGAAGTGTACAACAACATGTTCTTTTGGCAGCAATAATTCTGATTTAGAACTAAACTGCTACTTGTTTCATGTAAAATTAAATTTAGGTCCATCCTTTATTGACCTCATTAATTGTGGATCCTTAGCCAAAATGAAATGATGTTAACATAATGTATTCCATACAATCATCATATTTTAGATCTCACTTGATATGTTAGTTTATGTGAATTTATGTGGAAGTGTAAACATATGCAGGAAAGTGTAATTCAGGTATTGTAATGGGAGTTCCTTCTCTCAATCATTGTGCACCACAATTAGAAGATCATAAGGTGTTTAGTGGAGTGTCTAAAGGAATGAAAATTCAAGTGTAAGATATGTAATCAACATTGAAGGTCCAAAAACTTTATCTTTTTAATCTAGTACTCAATTGGTGTCCTAATTATTGAGTTGGTGCTCAGATCTTTGTATTGGAGATTAGTGTCTCTAGTAGGTTGGTTCCTACGAGTTCAATAGGGGATTTTTTTCTCCAATATATTGGTTCCTACTTTATTATTGTAACTTATTCATTATTTTTGTGAGGTTGGATTTGGATAGTAGCTACAAGTATCTTTTCTCACTGCGGCTTTCCCCATTCTAATTTTCCATGTATACCTAGTGTTTATGTTGTGAACAATGTGTGCTTATGTCATTGATTCATGTTTTGAAATAAATAGCTTTGAATAGATTTGATATAACTATAGCATAATAAATTGTCACCATTTACAATTTCACACTATAATTTTCTCCCTCTTATTTGCTTGGACCTAACTATGCACCAAAATTCCTAAACTATGCATTCCATGGCCCATTTTAGAATTTTTTTGACAAAACCAATATGAAAAACTAAAATATGCATTTAATATTTCACCCTTGAATTTTCAAATCCCAAAAAGGTGGGTTTGGAGAAGGGTTCCCTAGGTTCCCTTTTCCTTTGAATTTGGACCCAAATTTAAATATGTTAGAGTTGGTGATTTATTGTTTGAGTTTCAAATACTAAATCTTGGCTATCATTTTTTTCTAGGAAATTAGATTAATTAAATACAAATACATAGTACTTTAACAATTTTAATCCTAGGAGGAATTTTTGAGTGAATTTAATATCCTAAAAATTAATTAAATATAGTGAAGAGAAAATTTATTCAACATTAATTTTAGTTAAGCATCATTTCAATCCTTCATCATGCTTTTATGTGATTTTATTCATGTTTTGTGATCACTTTTTTCTTTGAGTACTAACCCTTTTAGGTATTCAAATCAATTCAAGCCAAATTATATTCAAGCCTTGAGGTGATGTTTATGAATTTATCCCTTCAAGGAGATTATATCTAAGTGGTGAGTTGTAGTAAGTTGATGATTGATTAATCATTTATCCTTTAGCCTCTATCCCTCAAAAGTATAAGCTTTGTCTTTCATCATTTTTTCCATTGTGGAGGTAGAAATACCAACATGAGGTTTTAATGAGGTAAGCCCCTATATCACACAAACCTTCCTATTTATTTGAATGTGTGGGTTATTGATCTGAAAAATATTGGAAGAATATTGAAGGAAATTTTCTCATTGATGCATTCAACCCCTAACACTTGACAAGATATGGAAACTCAATTATCTTAGTAATAGACAAAGATATGATAGCAAGATCTAGAAGGAGGAAGAAGCCTCTAATAATGTTCCTAAGGACTATGAAAAAAAATAAAAATTTAAATCTTTGGACAAGGGCACCAAGGGTGGCCTTGTAAAAAAAATTCAAGCTCAAATTCAAATAATAGCTACACAAAAGTTTGGTCTATCTATTTATGGTCATTAAATTTTTTTGTCAACTTCCAAATTGTTTGTTCTCATATCAAAATAGTGCATTTTCATAGTTAATTAGTTACAGGTCATTTATTTTCATCAAAAATCATTTTCCAAGGCATTAAAGAATCAAATCGAAGGTTGTTTGACTCATCTTCTAGATTGAAATTTAATTGCATTTCCTTGTTAATTTACATTTTGATGTTCTTTGAAAAAAATTGGTGTTACATATCTAAATATTAGACCTATGATATCTTTTTCAAAAACATTTTGGTGAACCTGACATTTTGAACACCATTTAGATATGATTTGGTAGAAAAATGGACATACAATGTCACTCTTTCTCCAGCTAATCACTCAAGGATGTCCAAAGAACCCTAATAGGATTGACCATAAACCTAATAAGGTGAGTTAATTCTCAATTAGGAGGAACTAGGAAGGGGATTTGATAGCTTTTATGGGTTCACCACAAAGAAAATGATTAGATAGGAAAATAAGCATTTCATGTACAAAACCTAGTTACGCAAGCTAAATGAAGGATACAAATGATGAAATTATTCAACAACATGATAGGATGTGTGTACCTCAGAAGTCTGGAGATGTAAAAATGTTGTCCAAATATACCAGGGAGGAGAAATATGCCTTTACTATTGTCTTAGTCACACTACAATTTTTTGAGGCAGATGCAGAATCTTTGAAACTCAAAATAGAATCTCAAAGAATCCCTAAAAAATACTCCTAGGATGACTAAGATGCCCTAGGTGTTGTAATAGTCATTTTCTTAATTTTTGGAATTCTTGGGTGTGGCCCCAAAGCTTAAGGTCTGCACTTCCTTCTTCACCAAGTCTTCAAATCTGAACCTGTAAAAGACCTACAAACCAAAGGAATATGAATTGATTGTTGATGGGGTTTTTCCTTTATCAAATACCTTGTTTGGTAATTATAACCTTGATGAAAAATCATAGATTTGAAATTGGAAATGTGTGTGCTCCCTAATCTTAACTGTGTCTAAGATTATGCAAGATAGAATATGAAGAAACCCTATTCAAATGCAATAGAATAAGATCCCTAAGATGGAAATTTAAATGACCTATAAAGGAGATCTCTAATCACCATAACAAGTCACAAACATGAAATTTTCCTTCCTTAGGAAAAAAATAGAGGAATAATGAAAGATGGAATCAATCAAGAAACAAGTCTTTAGGCTTGGGAAAATGGCTAGTTTCTTCTCCAACCTAGAATCTATCATGATCCTCAATAGGCATCCATTACTAATCCTTGTCAATGTTATATCTTGGCTTGAAAATAGACTTGAAAAAAACTATAAAGACACAAAAGAAGGTTGCTCCAAGGCTTTGAAATTCTCCTTCAACATGCTTTATTATCACTCGTTTTCTTTATCTCTCTTCCTCCTTACTTTCTTAGGTGAAAATGGGGTGTGAATCTCACTTTTATAGGAATTCCTATCTAAAAACCTGATTAATAGATCCCAAAGGCCGAGAAAAGGTCAAATAAATTCAAATATTTGTATTTCCTACTCTTAATTCCTAAAAGAAAAGCCCTCAAGAATAAGATACCCTAGGTGGCGTATTGGTCCCACTAGGTGGGGACTAAGATTCCACCAAGGGCATCTTGGTACCACAAAGCTTAATTTTCCAATTTGAACGGTTGGTCACAAAGATTGATGGTTGTTTAGGGATTTTGATTAGGTTTAAAGTTGAAATATGCCTTAGGATGCACAAAAAAGGGCTCTTAAGGGCCCATAATAAGTGACCTAAATGGAAATTTATACAAGGGGTGCTAAAATAGGTCAAAATAAAGTGTGAAAATACAAAGGTATGCAGCTTTATACACTACATTTAGCCCCCACTTTAGCACCCATATGACACTATATGCATATGAAAGCTAAAGTACTTCAATAAGTAGCTTTATAAAAGGATACTCATATGGATTCATTAGGGAGAATGAATCCCCACTGTAGTCACTAGAAAAAAAAAAAAATTAGGAGCCACATTCTACATCATAGATTGATTAGTAGCCCAAGTATAATCCTCTTATTTAACTTTCCTATCAAATTAAATCAGAGGGTAGATGTATGGCCCCCTTGATTTTGCTTGCTTTACAGAGGTGGAATCAAGGTAGCAACCCAACCACATCAAACTACAAAAATTCATCATAGGGAATTTCCAAGTACCATGCCAACTAATGATATACATTTGATGAGAGCATGAGTGGAACCAT
Source organism: Sequoiadendron giganteum (assembly GCA_007115665.2). Taxonomy (NCBI): domain Eukaryota; kingdom Viridiplantae; phylum Streptophyta; class Pinopsida; order Cupressales; family Cupressaceae; genus Sequoiadendron; species Sequoiadendron giganteum. Next base: position 518,188,579 of record CM021107.1, read on the forward strand.
GATTCTAGTGCAACAAATGACATCAAAAATAGACTTCACTAGCTCAAAATGTGTTAATTTGAATAAAGGGAATTTCTTTTCTTTTTAGCAAAAGGTTACCTAAATATGCATGCATAAAGAGATAAAAAGGAAGACAATTTATATTCATTTCATCTTTTACCTTTTTGTAGAATGAGCTTGGAGTAGGGTGAGCCACCATGCTAATCAAAAATCCATCCACCTGACCTCTTATCAAGATTCTATGGGAGATGGTCACACGGGGCAAGCTACAACACACTGCGAGTTGATTTTTCCTTCTCTACAGTTTGATTTAATGTTTTTATGAGTGTTTTAAATGAAATCATAGGCTAGGGAGGGTTTTTCTTTCATTTTTTTAGATTGTTGCAAAGTGTGCCACTTTTTTGCAAAGTGTCCTAATTAAGGAATAAAGTGTCTAGAATCCTTAATTAAGATATTCTAGAGCAACTTTAACACACTTTTTGACATTAAAGAAAAAAATTAAGATTTTAAGATCTTTTAAGTGAAATTTTACATCTTTTTCTTATGGTAGACTACACCTCGATTGTGTCAAGGGTCGGGAATTCAATTAACTTTGAGAGCTTGTTGATTAACTACCTAAGGAGGAGGATTAAATATTATATGAGATAGGTCTTTAATGGGCCTAACTCTCACTATCCATGTGGTATCATGATGCCATGTTGATGGCACTAGTAGAGAGATGGGTCACAGACACCTATACCTTCCACCTACCGATGGGGAGACGGTTTTCACGTTGGAGGATGTGCACTACATATTGTGAGTGCCTATTCAAGGAAAGAGGGTGGTCTAAGCATAGGTATAGAGCTTTGAGGAGATGCATGCATACATCGAGTATTGCCTAGACAAAGCAATCTATCGTAAGATTGTGAGATCGTGCATTGAGATTTCTTGGTTGTTGCATGCACACACACCACTAGTGAGACACATCCTAATTTTTACAGTAGCACTAGTACTAGTCCCTAATAGCCATGGACCACATCTAGAGAGGGGCTAGTGTGCATGATTAGAGACATGGAGCATAATAGTACACTTATACTATGATTTGGGTCAGTTTAACTATGGACAAATGCATAGCATATTTCACTATACCCTACTACAGACATGGATCCTAGAGCATATCACATGTACCTAGCCTATAGGATTTTTGATTGCCACAGTGGTAGGATATCTGCAGGTTTTCAACTATCCCTTGAGACAAGCATGGTAGCATGGTAATGTGATATTCTGGAGGGTGAGTTTTGATAGATTGAGAAAGGAGGATAGTGGTTTCAAGGGGTAGGCGAATGACAAGGATGACGAGGAGATGGAGGATGAGAAAAGCTAGCCCATGAGTGAGGATAGTGATAGGGGTGAGGCTAGTCCTCCTCAACCTGAGTGGAGAGATATAGTTCCCACATAGGTTATGAGGTCACACTCTTCACATGCCAGTGTTTGAGAGCATGGGGAGCATAGTAGGGCATTTCAGATTCCTATGGATCATGCTACAAACCAGGTTGATGATATTTATTATTATACTTTATGTTTTTATGTCTATCATGCTCATTTATATGTATATTATGATGATGGATATTAATTATTCTTATGATTTCTATCTCACAAGAATCATGATATAGTTTGAGGACTTATTATGATGTATGGATGCAACGATAGTGCCACTCCTTCCTATAAATGAGGCTATGACCACATAGTACATGCCCCCACTATTTGTAGCAGAGCATATGGACCTATTCAATCCTTATGTGAGGCTCAAGGGAGTATATGTTGGTGTATCCAAGAATGTTGAGCATGTTGAGGGTCAAGTATTAGTGTTGGTAGTGGATTTCGAGGAGGCTCGATCAACTCAAAGATCTAATAGAGAGTCCATCTTATAGTTAGAGGTCGAGTAGATTTAGAGAGATATTTTCAAGATTTAGGCTGATAGAGACCACATAGAGCGAGAGCAAGTGGAGGAATTGATACGTGAGGGTGACCTACACAGGTCACTATAGACTATGTAGTAGATTCCCAACATGAGAAAATCAAGGTAAGACACCATTGTCTCTCAATAGGTGTTGATACCACAACTCGAGGGATCTAGTAGCTATAGGCCATAGTTACATTATGCTATTGATGAGATGTATTAAAAATTTAAAGATATATATATATATATATGAGCATACTTGGATTTAATATTTATGTATTAGATGGAAAAGCCATTTATTAAATAATCTCTATTAGACTATTGAATAAATATCTCCATGATCTAACATGCATTTTCTTTATTTTCCTTAAGTTTATGATGTAGTATGTTATGCCAAATTAAATGTACTTATGATTTAATTATAGGATATTAAATGAAAATAAGGATTTAACTTAACATAACATAACTAGATGGTCTAAATAGAATGATACCCAAAGTAAGAATCCAAAACCACGTTGGATCTGTTACCCCACACTTCAAGCCACAAGGAGCTGTGTTTTAGGAATGAAACAAGTGCAAGAGATAATGGCATACCATCTAGTTTCTCCAACAACACTGCTTTAAAACTCATACTATTTAGAAAGGCTAGGCATAATATTGATGCAACTACATAGAATTAAGAGGTTCTCAAAGAGGTGTATTGTCCATTTCGGATATCAGGTATGCTCCAAACACAAAGCGCTCTTGAACTACATAGTGTCCTAACCAATTAGGGCTAAACTTTCCTTTCTCTCTTGGGTTAGCATTGAAATTTCATTGATTCTTGTATAGCACCAATCACCCTTGTTGAATGAATGAGGGATGATATGATCATTATAACTTCATTGCATTTTCTTATGATAAGATTGAATATGTTCGAGGGTGTTGATGCACCATTCATTGAGCATTTCAAGTTGGTGTAATTGTTGTTCCCTATAAGTATTTCCATCAATTAGCGCTTGAAGAGCTATTCTTAAGGAAGGAATCTCTAACTCTAGGGGCATAATCACCTCAGCACTATAAAAAAGGCTACAAGGTGTGTTTCTCATTGAAGTTCTAATACTAGTACAATAAGTCCATAATGTGTATGTTAATTCCGTATATCAATCTTTATTATGTTTCTTCACTATTTTTTCTCAAAATTTATTCAAGATTTTTAGTGGTTGATTCAACTTGTCCATTAGATTGTGAGTAGTAAGGTGTTGAGAAGCAGTGTATATTACATGTTTCCAAGAACTTATTCACATCATTATTCTTAAATGGTATCCCATTGTCTGAAAATAACATGGAAGGAAGTCCAAAGTGAGTAATAATATGTTCCAATATGCAATGACATATTACATCGGTCATTGTCAAATGCAAGAGAATAACTTCTACCCATTTTGTGAAATAATATGTTGTGATTATAAATGTATGTCCTACGAATCAGGGTGGAGATATTTTTCCAATAATATTTGAACCCCATACCAAGAATGGCCAAATAAGAACTTGTTCATGAAGCTTAGAGGCAAGAGCATGGATTAAGTTTTGATGCTCTAAACAGTTATGAAATTTCTTAATGTATTCAAAGCAATCTTGTTCCATTATTTTCTAGTAATATGCCATGCAGATTATATTTTGAATTAATGTTCTTCCTTTGAAACACCCCCCACAAGCACCTGCATGGAATTTTTCAATTCCTTTAGGGATTTTAGATTGTCTAAGACACCTAAGCAAAAGGACATCGAAGGACCTCTTATATAAGATATTTTCTAAGGTAATATATCTAGATGCAGATTTTCAAAGACGAGAATGAGTTTTTTTATTTGTCAACTCGGAAAATGTATCATCTTTTATATAATTGAATATTGTATCTACCATTCACTTGAGTCTTTTATTTTTTTTATTAACACCTCCTCTACTTTATCATTAATCGATGGTTTTATAATTGTATGCATAATGAAAATGAGGTCTTTTGAGGGATCTTGAGGGGAAATAAGAGAAGCAACACTTTCTATCACATCCACATGATTATATTTATGAGGGATGTTATCAATTGTGAAGGATTCAAACTTCTCTAACAATTTCATTGTGAGATCCTTATATTTCGATAATTTATCATGTTTTGTTTAATATGTTCTATTTATTTGTTTGATGACTAATTGTGAATCACCAAATATCTTAATTTTTTCAGTGCCCATAATGAGAGCGACACACAACCCAACGAATAATGCCTCATACTCAACTGTGTATTTTATTCATAGGAAATTTAACTAATATGATAAGGGCATAGGCTCTTTTGTAAAGGGTTTTATTATAACCCCTACTTCAGAGCCAATTCTGCACTTAGATCTATTAAATTACAATTCCCATGTATCATCTTCATTTGTCAACATGTTATCATCAGGGAAAGAACCATTACCAGGTAGAGCTAATGAAGAACGTGAAACAACTAATTTGTTGGTTAAGGCTTGACCCTTAATATCTTTTTATGAAACAAATTTAAGGTCAAACTCAGTCAACAATATTACCCACTTAGCTAAGCATCTGAATAAATCTTTTTTAGTGAAAAGGTATTTTAAAGGGTCAAACTTCATCAATACTTGTCTTTCTGAATTCAACTTACTAGTAGCAAATACAAGATCCAACCATTTTTTTCTATTGTTGTGTATCATTTCTCATAATCGATCAATGTTTGACTAATGCAATAAACAAGATGTTCTTTACCCTTCTCATCTTCTTGAGCCAACAATGCTACAAGAGCATGGGCTGATGCAAATGTATAAAGGATGAATGGTTTGTTTTGCATAGCAGGTTGTAAAACATGTGGAGTGACAAGATAATATTTCAAACTCTCAAAATCCTATTTATAATTTTCATTCTAATCAAAGTGTATGCCTTTCTTGAGAAGATGTCTAAATGGTAATGTTAGATCTGCTAAGGATGCTACAAGTCATTGAATAGCTTGGATTCTTCCTTGTAATTTACATAATTGAGAGATTTTTCTAGGAGGTGACATGTTAATGATAGCATCAATTTTCTCTGTGTCCACCTCAATGCCCCTATGAGATATGATAAAACCTAAAAAAATTCCACTATCTACACCAAAGACACATTTTTTGGATCCAAAATCATGTTGTATTTTTGAATTCGCTCAAAGATATTTTGAGGAACATTCACATTGTCTTGTCTTGTTAAATATTTGGCAAGAATATCTTCAACATAATCTTCCAAAATCTTATTTATGTAATCATGAAATATCAGTGTCATAGCTCGTTGCTAAGTTTCACCTGCATTCTTCAATCCAAAAGGCACCATAACCCAACAAAATGTTCTCAAAATATTTGTGAATATTGCTTTGTATTGATCTTGAGGGTTGATGAAGATTTTATTATATCAAAAAACTCCATCCATGAATGACAACAAAGCATGTCCCACAGTTGATTTTACTATCATGTCAATATTAGGAAGAGAAAAGTCATATTTTAAAGATGATTTATTCAAATCATGAAAAATCTATACACATCCTAATATAATTTCCAGGTTTTGCGATTGCAATTTTCTTTGAAATCCAAGGAGAATAATCTATAGGTCTTATGATGCCAACCTCAAGGAGTTTTTCAATTTTTTCCTTAACTAGCAGAGCTATTTTAGGGTTCATTTTTCAAACTTCTGTCTAATAGGCTTAGCCTTTTTAGGAAGGACTATGTTGTGCATTACAATCTTAGGATCAATTCCCAACATATTAGAATAAGTCCAAGCAAACAGTTCAAGAAAGTCATAAAGCAAAGTTGCAGTATCCTGTTGTTCTCCATCATCGAGGCATTTTCCTATCTTCATGACTTTATCTTTATCATTAATGTCTATTTCTATGTGCATGGTATCCCCTAAAGGAAGAGCATTTGAACTTGGAAATTTAGGGTTATACTCTATATTATTCATTTCTATCTTACCATTCTCTTTTTCTTCATCATTTTGTTTGGTGCTTATCATAACACATGTGACCTTTTTTCTTGTGAGGAGTAGTAGATGGTTTGGCATAAAATCCTAGCATTTTTTTCAAGCCTTCATCATCATCAAAGTATTCCCATGATGGTTCATAATTCAAATCAAGTAATTCAGGATGCTTTATAGCAAGATTGATTTTTGGTTTACACGTAATGGTGTTGATGTTTAATGAAGGTATCTTGTTTTCTTGTATTATCTTAGGACAGTATCCCAAACCATTTTTTGTTTCTTGTGTGTTAGGTCCTATAGGATTGTGATCCCACAATACTTGTTTACAATTTTTGGCCAAACTGGACACTCAACTAGTTTCTCTAACTAAATCCTCACTTTCAAGCACCTATAGTGGCTAAACAGTGAGAAATTTGAAGATGATGCAAACTAGTGATTTGCAACATTTTCTCTGTAGATTCTAAGTATTTTTTTTTCAAAAAATTTTCAATCGATTTGTATTTCTTTTTCCATATCGTTTGAAAACTATTTTTTTTAGTAAACATAGTTTTTGAGTGATGCTCACCATATACAACATAATTTTTTTTCCATAAAGGATAAAATTCTATTTTTTTGAATTTAGATTTGTAACTATGATATCTAGCTCTTTCATTTGGTTTCATAGTGTCTTATTGAATAATTTTCCTTAATCAAGTTTTGAAGTCAAACTAATTACAATTCAGACATAGGCAGACTATATACAACATAACTCTTTTTGTATGTATCGAAATTCAATTTTTTTTGTTGTATCAAGGATTTCAATATCTAGTGTAGTTATATTTTTCAAAAAAAAATTATAATCTGCTATTTTTCCATATGTGTAGAACAAATAGCTTGATTTTTGGTGAAGAAACTACATTCACAAGAAATAAAAAATAAATCTAATAATAAAATTAAAATTATTTGAAATTATACTTTTTGGGAAACTTATAATAAGGACTACATAATTAAAAAAAATAAAATTTAAATGAATTCATTTGATCCCCCAAAAGGTAAATCAAAAGTTGTTTTTTATTAGCATTTTGATAAGTAAATAGAGAGAGCTTATGGATTGAAACTCGAACAAACTTTAATCAAGAAGTTCTCTCTAATTAACATCAGGGACTATGGAAAAATCATACCAACTATTTTGATAGGTGTAAAGGAGGCTCCATTATAGGTATGGTTTAAAACTAGTGGGGTTCTATCCAAGGGGGTTTGATATAAGGTGGTTTTATCAAACCCTCTTCAATTGGAATCCTTAAAATGGAACTTTTTAAGGCCTAAATCATTATATATTTTTTTTAAATATGTGATTTCAATAAAAATCATAATCTCCTAAAAATTTTAAACCAACATTGTGGGATCACCCAAGAACACAAATTCCTTGTTCTCTATTTTTGTATTTTTTTTCCATTATAACCCAATTGCTTAATGAGTTCATAACCTCTCCCATAATTTTTTTCCATTTCTCTTAGCTAGAGGTGGTTGTTGATAATATATCTCATCAAAGTTTTTTGTCTAACTTGTGTCTTCTTCAAGAGTAGATGAGGTAGATGCTTGTGAGTTTTCTCTTGAGTTTTGTGCTGACATGACCATTGATTTCTTTTGTGTTTCATCCTCTTTTCTTGTTATTATATATTATCCCATGAATGAACGTGTGAACTCCAAGGAACCCCAATCATCATCTGATAATTTGGATAGTGTTTCAATATATTGTGTTTCTTCTTTTGCAAGATCTGTTTTTTATGTTGGAATGTGTTCAAAGGACTAGTGGTTCCTTTTTCAATTTGTAAACAGATTTCAGGCTTTAGGTCCATTTCAATTTGGTATATCTTGTTCTTATAGGCATAATTCATGATATGATGAAGATTTGAAGGCACCACATGCATCTCATGAATCCATAGTCTTCCTAAAAGAATATTGTATGAAAGTTCATGAGGAATAACATGGATATAGTTTAAAAGGTAGCCTTTTTGACTGAAATTGGTAAGATAATCACACCGAGCTGTTGTTTCCCTATATTTTCAATTCCTCGAATTGATAAAGAATCGGGTTTCATTTTTCATTTGTCCACTCCCAACATATCTAGAAGATTCACATTACATACATTCAAAGCTAATCCATTATCAACAAGGGTCCTTTTTATTCCTATTGTGTTGTATCTTGCTATTATCATGAATGGTTCATATTTCTTTCTCATTTCCAAGGGAGGGAGCTCATGTTGGTGAAAGGTAATGTCTAAATTAACTATATTCATTCCTTATATTATATCTACCACATCATTTTCATTTGTACTAGGGGAAACCATACCTTGTAAGGTTGTTTGAAGCATAGTGTGGTAACTAGGTGAGACTTTTATAAGATCCCATAAAGAAATAATAGTAGGAGTATTCTTAAGTTGTTCAACAAGATCATACTCCTCTCCACTATGCGATGGTAAACGAGGAGCACTAGGAAATATAGAATTAGGTAATGGTAACAAAATGGGATAAGGCTGATCGGTTGTCTATTATTTATTGTGTTATATGTATGAGAAACAAAATTATAATTTTATTGTTGTGACACATTTTCTTTATGTGTTTCAAGGATAAGGACACATTTATTGGAAGGTTGAGGTTTGTTTGAAGGTGGATAAAGGATAAGTTGAAAATGAATGACATTTAATTCTCTTTATTTCACTATGTTTGAGCAAGCCTTAGTGGATGCACCTTGTGAGATGAATTTCTCAAGGGCTTCATCTAACATATCAAAGTCATCACTACTAAAAGGCTTGGGTTTATTAATAGGTTGATGTTGGATGAAATTTATTTCATTTTGTTTAGGTTATTTGAAAAAACCTTAGTGGCTAAACCTTGTGAGTTTATGTCCTCAAGTGCTTCATCCAACATGTCAAGGTAATCACTACTAAAAGGCTTGAGGGTAACTAAAAAAGGGTTTTAACATGCCTAAATAACCATACATCTATGCTTGTTTAGGTTTAATGTTTGGATTTCATGTTTTTATTTTATTAATGTAAAATGAAGCCTACAACTAACAATATGAAATTGAAATGATCTATCATTATCAAGTAATTGTAAACATGAACTATGAAAATACATGAAACTATAAAGTGGAAAACTAAAACAACAAGGGAAGTACAAAAAATATAAGCAGATAAATTCACTATTTAATGCTGAAAATTGTAACCTCAAATTCTATAGGGACTAAGATTCCAAGAAGGGAATATTGGTCCTCTTGATGAAATTTAGAGATTCCATAGACTTGAAAAGACAATGAAAAACTTAGAGAGGATTTTGGATCAAATAACTTGAGAGGGACTAAGATGCGAGTAAGGGTGTCTTAGTCTCAGTAAAGGTTTTTTTTAGAAAAATAACAAGATCTAGGCTGCCTACCCAGGGACCCGATGTTTGGAAATAGAAAAATGTGCAAATGGATGCAAGAAAAAGTAACTAATAACAAATAATTGAATGTAAATTTTAATGCAAGTTTTTTCAATTTTTTATGCAATAAAAATGTTTCTAAATGCAATTGGAATGATTAACAAGGCACTTTTCAATTTTTCAATGAAATGAAATGATGTAAGAAAGTAAAAAAGAAACCTATATGCACTTTCACTAATGGAAATACAAGAAACCCTAAATGAAATTTCACTAATGCAAGATAAAAGACACCCTAGATGCACTTTCACTAATGCAAGATGCAATGTATGCAATCTAGATCTAAGACTTTTATGGACTCCAAATCAAAAAATGAATACTCAACAAGGTTAGGTTCACCAAAATGATTTGGAGGAAAAATGGACACACAATTCCACTCTTTCTCCAACTAATCACTCAAGGATGTCTTAAGAACCCTAATAGGATTGACCATCAACCTCATAAGGTGAGTCAATTCTCAATTAGGATGAACTAGGAAGGGGATTCTTGTAGCTTTTAGTGGTTCACAAAAAAGGAAATTCTTGGAAAGACAAATAAGAATTCGGCCTAAAAAGCCTAGCTATGCAAGCTAAATGAGGGATGCAAATGATAAAATAATGCAATAGTAGAATATTGTGTGTGTACCTACAAAGTTTGGAGATGTTGCGAGGATTTTGGAAATCTAAAAATGCTATCCAAATATGTTAGGGAAGACAAAGATGCATTTACTATTGTCTTAGTCCTGCTATTATTTTTTGAGGAAGATACAAAATATTTAGATCTCAGAACATAGTCTCAAAGAATCCTTGAAAATATACCCCTAGGAGGACTAAGACACCCTAGGTGGTGTATTAGTCTCATTCTGGATTTCTAGAATTTCTGAGTGTGGTTCCAAATCTTACGGTTTGGACTTCCTTCTTCACCAAGTATTCATATTTGAACCGATAAAAATACCTACAAAACAAGGAATTTGGATTGATTGTTGATGGGGGTTTTACTTGGTCAATGATGAAAAAACATAGATCTGAAAATGAAAATGTGTGTGTGCCCTAATCTTTAGTGTGCCTAATATTATGCGAGATAAAATATGAAGAAAACCTATTGAAATGAAATAGAATCTTAAGATCCCTACAATACAAATGCAAATTACCTATAAAGGATATCTCTAGTCACCCTAACAAGTCATAAACATGAAATGTACCTTAGGTAGAAAATAGAGCAATAATGGAAGATGGAATCAATCAATAAACAAGTATTTAGGCTTGGAAAAATGGCTAGTTGCATCTCCAACCTAGAAGATCTCTCATGATCCTCAATAGCCATCCATTACTAATCCTTGGCAATGTTAGATCTTGGCTTGAAAATAGACTTTAAAAAAACTACAAAGACACAATAGAAGGCTACTCCAAGACTTTGAAACTCTCCTTCAACATGATTTTTTATCACTTGTTTTCTTTAGCTTTCTTGCTTCTTACTTGCTTAGGTGAAAATGGGGGGTGAATATTACTTTTATAGGCATTCCTACCTAATATCCTAATCAATAGATCCCAAAGGCTGACAAAAGGTCAAATAAATTGAAATATTTTCATTTCTTGCTCTTAATTCCTGAAGACAAAGACCTTCGGACTAAGATGCCACCAAGGGTATCTTGGTCCCACAAGGCCTAATTTTCCAATTTGAAAGGTGGGTCGCCAAGATTGATGGTTGTTTATGGATTTTGATCAGGTTTAAAGTTGAAATATGCCTCAGGATGCACAAAAGGGGTCTAAGGGGACCATAATTAAATATGAAAATGCAAAGGTATGCATTTTTCTACACTACAGGATCTAATTTTTAGCATTTTTAGACCTAAAATTGTGAAAAAATATTATCAAAATTTTAGAGATCAAACACTTTTTCTTGCAAAAAGTATCTTTGCATTTGAAAGAAAAATTGTCATTTTCCTTGATTTGGTGTAAGATTCAAAAAAGTGTTTCATTTCAATACTATATTTTATATATATATAGCAAAATTTCATGAATTTTCTAATGTGTTTCATAATTGGGTTAAATTATCTTTTAATTTATTCCACTATATTGTAATTTTAAAATTAATCAAAACAACAACAAATTTAGCTTCACATCTAAACCAAAATACTACAAGACATTAGTTACCTATCCCTAGTACCTCAAAACCTAAAATTTTATTGGAATTTCAAGCTAGACTATGGTGCCTTAGGCACCCTTCTCCACCAAAAATTGCCTCAAATTTTATGTGTAGACTAATAACTATTGCCTTTATATAAATCTCGACTCTAATTTCTAGATCTATGTCTCACAAGTCTGTAGGGATATTTTATTCCTAATTTATATTAACATAAGATAACATAATTTTAAATTAAAAAATTAAGTATTAATCTTGGATAAAGCATAGCAATATGATTATGTAAGGCCTCTTTCTATAAATACATTACATATAGGTACCAATACCTTTAGTTATTATGACTTTTCTAGGTTAGATGATACCCTTCAGTACTTCATATCACCTAGATCATCAACTAAGACTTCTAACATTCTAAAAAATAACAATAAATACAATCATTGATACTCATGAAAATCATGTATGAGCCTCTCCTAATATCAATCCTACTTGTGAAGAAGGTATCTTGTTGCAAGAAGATTTGATTATTGAGTAATGAGAATTATCTTTGTTTCCCTCCCAATACCTATCCTACTTGGGAATATACTATGGCACAAGATGAAAAATAATTGATACATATTTTTCAAAAGATAGTAATATTGATTGCATAGATGAAGATGTTCAATTGTCCTTAGATCCCCCATCAATAGAAGATCATCAAAAAGTAATTAACTCAGCTGAGGTTATGAATGCACAATTGACTGTTAGATCTCCTTTAATTATTGGACCTCCTAAAACTCTTCTAATTATTCGACTTCCTTAATCACCTCTCATTATAGGACCTCCCAAATGTCCTGGACATATCCTAAACTTTACAAAACAACTCACTAGTAATCATGCACACCAAAATAGGTTGAAGATACCAAGTTACCATGTAATTTCTCACACATATAACACTAGAACTAATAAGGAAGAAAAAAAAATAGTAACAACCATCCCATTACCTCAACTATACCTTCCACCACACCTAATATTCCCTAGTGTAGTGCTAAAGAATATAATATTGTTAAGAAATTCATTATACTCCAATCAAAATATCCCTTTGGGATTTTATTCAAACATCACATACATACGACGAGATACTCCAAGAGGCTTTATAGAAGTTTGATGTCTCAACTTCTATTAAACCTAATGGTGTAGCTACCTTGTTTGATTGTATCAAGTGACAAAGTTGGAAATAAACATGAAGCTTTAATGATAATGGTGGTCATTAAGGAAGTTGGATTTAGACGTACTCTCATACACATTGGATCAAGTCTTAATTTTTCTAGCATTGATCTTTGAGTTATAATTTGTATGTATATAAATATTATAGAACCTAATGATATTTCTATTCATGGAATTAATAATGTTATTAAAAAACCATTAGGGATGATCACACTACCCATTAAGGTGGGGAGAATAGTTTTGACTACTCTTTTCCATATCATGTTGGGGCCTCTTTCATACAATATTCTCCTAGGTAGACTATGGATTCATGCTATGAAAGGAGACCCATCTACTCTTCACCATGAGATGAAGTATGAATTTAATAACAAGATATACATAGAAAAAAATAGATGAACAAAGTTATAATTCAAAAATAGAATTTAAACATAGAACTTCTAACTCTCTTAATATTTTGATCCCAACATAAAAGGTGGAACCTATAAATTTTGATGATAAGAATGATTTTATTTTATCTATAATAATACTCTTCGATGATGATTTCGTTTCATTATATTTTACACCCTCCTTTATGGGAGAGTACAAAATCCCATAATCTACTCCTAAGTAGTCTTGTGTTTCATTTTCTCAATCTTTTTCTACACTAATAGATTTAAAAATATCACCCCATGATGGTGATGAGGTCTTTTTAACTTCTTTCCCTTGTGACTAGAAGATGCCTAACTTTAAAAAACCTAAAGAGGATTTGCATGCTTACAAAAGAAGGAATTCTTCTCATGAGCATTTATATGGAACTTCTTCATTTAATTTAGAAGGATGTTATGGGATTGGTAACAAAATAATTTCTAAAAATGGATAAATGAAAACATGAAATAAAATGATAAGGATCAAGTGACACCTATACCATATTATTTCTAAACAGGGTCTAGGTTTCAAGCTTTCATCTTCATCTCTATCTAATTATTTATCATCTACTATATTTATGACATCTTGTGTTATGCGAGAAATATTTTATCTATAAGAGAATGTAATATCTTCCATTAATGATCAAAAGTGCATATTTTTTAAGGCTTATTAAATCCCACTTGATTAATATTCCTCCAAAAACATGAAATAAGATTTATAGAAATAACTCATTTTGTGCATATCATCAAGTGCATGATCATTCTACCAACGAATGTTAGCCCTTGAGAAATATAATACAAATTAATGATTGTGGTGCTCTTGCATGTTTCAATGCACCTAATCAATCTAAAAAATGCTCTTTATTCTATGATGTTTCTCCTTACTACATGGCATTTGAATCTTCATGTGTTTTCTCATTTCCATTCATGGTGGTGCAATATTAGGTGCAAACATATTTTCCATTGCAACAACATGATAGTATATTGTGTAGTTTTCTTTGCCTCTTACACTTAGTGGGTAAGGATAACTAGTTTCTAGTGGCATTTGTTCCTTTTATTTATCCCCTCTTCCCCTTTTCTTCCTTAAATACCAACATAGCAAGTATGTTAAAAATTTAAGGGGGGAATATATTACCCCTATCCATTTCATAGATGTCTCATGTGACTTATTGAAACACCCCTTTAGTGGTGGTGTTATTTATAATTCCCCTTGAGGTATGCTTGTCAATTCATCTCATGTGATGTTAAACTTTGTGCACCCCTTGAAATGGTTTTTGTGTGCTCCCTGAAGCATGGTTTGAATAGTCTTAGCATAATGAATATTTTTGGTCAATGATTTTAGAGAATTATTAACATGGTGACCTATCATAACACACTTTCTTACAAATTCATCCATGTGTTTCATGAATTTCTTAGCATAATGCAACTCAATATCCTTGTGAAACCCATCTTATTACATGAACACGGATAGCATAACACACCTAAGTTATTTCCAATTGAACCATGTTTTTCATGAGATACCTAGCATAATGCAACTTTCTATCCTTGTGAAACCCATCATATTACATGGAAACCTATCATAACATAGCTTGCTAGCCAGTAGATCTAAGTAGCTCACGAGTGATATAACATTCTTATGAAAGAAATATTTTATTTAAATAGAACACTTGATGGATGATATTTGGTAATTAAAGAAAAAATATTGAGGTCTCTTTTCTTTATTGGCTCAACTATCTTAGTATTAACCTTATGATTTTTGTGAAAATTGTATATTACATGTGTTTGATTTTATGTTCATGTTATGTTTACAATATGTTATGTGTCTTCATTATGTATAATTCATGTTTTCCATGTTGCATTTGAATTCACATGTGTGTTCCTTTTTCCTTATGTTGGTTCAACATGAGATCTTGAATCATGGGGGCATAACATCACCTAGATTCAATACAACTATATCTCTTCAACATATGGATAACTGAACCCGTCTCAACATATTTCTTCTTTAGAGTGAGTTTGAACATAAGTTCACACTCTCACTAAAGTGGGAGCTAAATGAAACACTTTAAATTATCACCCTTGATAATTTCACACTAGATTTTGTTTCCCCCTATGCGATTGGACCTAATTAGGCACCAAATTTCCTAAATTGTGCATTTCATAGCCCATTTCAAATATTTATTTCAAAACCCAATATGAAAAACATAAATAATGCATTTAATGTTTTGACCTTGAATTTTTAGGTCCTGAAAAAGTGGGTTTGGACAATGACACCCTAGGTGCCCTTGTCCTCATAATTGGACCCATATTTAAATATGTTAGAGTTGGTGATTTATTACTTGAATTTCAAATCCTAAATGTCAGCTATCGAGATTTATTTTTTTGGAAATTAGATTAATTGTATATAAATACATAGTATATTCACCTTTTTAAACCTATGGGGGATTTTAGAGCAAATTGAAGATCCCAAAATTAGTAAAGGGTAGTTAATAGTAGATTTATCAACATTTTATTTTAGTCAAGCATCATACATTCAATCCTTCATCATGTTTTTATGTAATTTTATTTATGTTTTGTGGGTACTAACTCTTGTAGGAAGTTAAATCAAGTCAAGCAAAATTGCAATCAATTCTTAATGTGATGCGTATGACTTTAGTTTTTCAAGGAGATCAAATCTGTGTGGTGAGTTGCAGCAAGTTATTGTTTCATAATTCATTTATCATTTATCCTTTATCCCTCAAAAGGATAAAATAACTCTTTCATCAATTTTTCTATTATGGAGGTTGAAATAACAACATGAGGTTTAACCAAGGTAAGCCCCTGTATAGAACAAAGTTGTGTCACACTCGATAATTCATTTATCATTTATCCTTTATCCCTCAAAAGGATAAAATAACTCTTTCATCAATTTTTCCATTATGGAGGTAGAAATACCAACACAATGTTTAACCAAGGAAACCCCTTGTATATAACAACCCATCCTCTCTCTTTGAATGTGCAAGTTACAGATCTAAAGATTATTATAAGAATATTAAATGAATCAAAGACCTTGATGTTCATTAAAAAACCTACATTCACAAGAAACAAAAAATAAATATAACAATCAAATTAAATATATAAAAAATTATACGTTTTGAGAAGCTTATAATAAGGGCTACATACTTACAAAACATAAATTTTAAATGAATTCATTTGATCTCCCAAAAGGTAAATCAACAGTTTATTTTTATTAGCATTTTGATAGGTGTAGAGGAGACTCCACTATAGGTATGGTTTAAAACTAATGGGGTTGTATCCAAGGGGTTTTGATCTAAGGGGGTTTGATAAAACCTTATTTAATTAAAATACTTTAAATATAACCATTCAAGGATTAAATCATATATTTTCTAAAAATGTGATTTCAAGAAAATATTAGGATGTCCCAAAAAGTGTAACCCATTATTATGGTAGCACCCATAGATACAAGCTCACACAAATACAACTAAGTAATTAGATAAAACCATGTGCCACAAAACTATGTGAACACAAAACCACTAACCACTTATTTAATATTGGGTACTCAATTTTTAGTTCATTAAATATTTCCAAAAACTTAAATTAGTATCCCATGTCTCTCAAACATTAAATAATAATATAGTCTCAACTTGGATGAACCAAGGAATGTTCCTAGGTCTACTTTTTTTCTAACCGACCTCGTAAGTAAAACGTTGAATGAAATCATTGATACTATAAATGCTTAGAAAGATATTATGAAATGGATCTTGGGGAAGCTGGTTACTACTAAGGATAGGATTCAAATCTTGGAAAGAAAGGTGTTGGAATAGTAGACTATGTGACCTAGGGAGGTGGTGATGGGAAAGATCATTGATTTCACAACTTGCATCATTTAATAAGTTATTTATCAAACCGGGTGTGTCTCAGAGCTATATGTGATAAGGATAGTTGTCAAGGATTCTTGTGGGGGGTTATGCATAGTAAAAAGTGACTTTGGGTATTGATTTCTCGTTCAGGAGCTTTCAGGAGCTCTTCGAAGTTCTTCAATAATGATTGATTCCTAAGGTTTAATCTGATCTCATTTTCTAAATTTAAAACACTATTTGACTTATTTCTGATTTTTAATAAGATTGATCTAGACCAATTCATGGAGGAGACTAAAAATTACTTTAATCCTTACTCTAAGATACAAAATCCAAATTAACTCTATTTTATTTTTATAATAAAACCTATATTTAATTGTCAATGTTGGTGTTTTTTTTATTACAACCCAAGCAGACTTCTTGGGAGCTTCTATGAACTTGCCACATTCAATAATAAAAGTCTAGGAAGCGATTGGACAACTCAATGAGAAGAAGAAATAATGCTAATTCTCCTACATTCCGAGCTCTGTAAGACCCAAGGGGTACTCCCTAAAATGTGCTTCTCAAATACAACTTAAACAATTTCAAATGCACATTCTTGAACAATAGATAGATTCCCCATTGACACTAAAAGGATGAAATACTTCAAGAAATTGGCTAATCCTTGAAAGACTCAAGTCCTACTAGAAAATAATCGGAAACACAACTAAAATAGGATGATAGGAAATTTTTGAATAATTTTTCTAAAATTAAAACCCAAGATATGAGAAACATAACTATAATTCGAATACCAGTGCCATATCCTAAAGCACAGAGTCAAATGAGAAAGAGATGAACTACAGGGGAAAATTCATCTTAAACAATTATAATTTGTATGAATTGCATTACAATCCACATATCTGCATCAAAATCTATCGCTACTTTATGAATCCACCTACTAACTTGCATGAATTTACATATTAACTGAAGCATTTAACTGATCCTTTGAACCAAAGCCATCATTAAAACACAATTCATAGTAAAGAACAATGAAAATCAATGAAAACAGTCCTAGACTAATATTTCATTAATAATTCATGCAAGATATCACAATGGGAGAGATAATAGACTCAAGATATTTTCATATTTAATACAAACATGCCTAAGAACCCCATTATTAAACAAGTTGCTTAATATAACTCTAAACTTTAAGACAAGGACTCACATTCATACTCTCTATCTTACAAAATTTTCCTTTCTCAAATCTTTGATTCAATAGAAGACCCTATACCATGGCCCATAATTCCCTTTTATAAAACAAGGGAGAAAAATAAGCTTTAGGCCAGAGGGTACCCATGTCCATTTTTCATTGGATCGCAAATTCCCAGTACAGTTATATTTGCATCACACGATTGGAGGGAAAAGGAATAAGACACAAATAATCATCAATTGCTATGGAGGAAGACGATCGGCTTTCAAAAGGAAAATCATTCATACCAAAGGAATCTTTAACCATTATAACACTTTATTCCACCTCAGCAGCTTGTATCTGAAGTTGAGAGAAGCATCCATATTTTCAAATATAAATTTTGAGGCTAGACCTGTATTATACATGACCAAGTTGAACTCATCGGTCAACACCTTTTTCCATAATTAAAAATATTCCTCAGATGGCCACTTGAAAGCAATAACCTGATTAATCTCATCTCTATATGGTGCATATTTTATGATTACTGAAGTAGCCTCTTTAAAAAAAAAAATTAAGAAACTAATGACAAATGATAGTTTCTCAACTGTATTGTCTAGCATACCAATGCCAACTTTTTTGCATATTTCATGTGTTTGAGCTATCATTATATTAGTCATTTTATCTTTCGAAACCTACAAAGTTTTCACCTCATCATGAATATGAAAAATTTGTGGTAATGGAGTTAAGTCCATTCCATCATACTTGGCCTTCATCTTGATCTTTAATTCCATAGGGGCAACATACCCCTGAAACTTTTGTTCCATAATTCCTTTGACAAACTGATAAGTTGACATAACCATAGGATACTTATCCCCATGTTTCTTTGCTCCCACTACCATGAATGCCAGTTTCTCAATTCTAAGACTCCATCTATCTAGCAATGGGGTGGCCAACTCTTTATCTCTTAGGAGCATCTTGAGTTCTTGCAACATGATAGCATAAATTTCATGAAAACTATTTAATTTTCCCCCGACTCTCCTATTTAAGTGTCTCAACATAGTGTCCAAAATCACCAAATTTCACTTCCCTAATGATTCTCGGATTTGTTGCACCATCTCCTTATACTCCTCAACCTGACAAAGTAATTTCTCTTTAGAGAGTCCTCCTAGGATATTAGCCCTTTTAACTGTAATAAGCACCTGTCCCACATTATATGGAACAATAGCTAAGGATTTTCCTTGTAAAGAGGGTTGAGGTTGTTCCATTGGTGGGTCATAAATAGTGCAACTAGAGCTAGCCTATCCTTGAGACTTCAATGTTTCCATTTGCTGCTTTAGTAATGCCAACTCAGTTTCTAACTCTGCCACCTTTTTTTGACTCATATGATATTCAATAATAAGGTCATTGTACTAGCCTCTTAATGTATCTCGATCCTTAGTCAAATCCTCAATAGTTGCCCTAGTTAACTTGGCAACATTCACTACCATATTTGCAACCTCCAATGTTGGACTATCAACAAATCTTCTTACAACAAGGTGACCATTGAAATCAGATGGTTCTACAACTATTAGCTTCCTAGATCCAATGGGCAATGACCAAATTGCCAAGGCATCCCACTCTTCACTAAACGATGACCCTTTAAGCGCCAATGCAACTTCTTCCTCAATTGCAAGAAGTGGCCTATTAGCCCTTATTATTGTATCAAACACCACAACATTAGCCATATCCCACTCAAGAAGTAACAATACTTCACTCTTTTGTACCAATTCTTGGCCTTGCTCTGGTGTTATCTCTTTGAATCTCTCCTTCATCTGCAACCTGGCATTGGATTGAATTAATTTTTTTTCAAGCTTAGGGTGCAAACTTCTTTCTTGAGCTACCTTTTCATCATATAAAGAAACATTTTCCCTCCATACAAAATCCCTAAAAGCATTAGTCTTGATAAAAGAATCATCCATCATGAACTCTCTACAAGCCTCCATCCCCAGGTCATCATTGTTAGTTATCCCTCTTATCTCATCTTTCCCCAGCCTTGAGCAACCTTTCCAAAACTTGATGAAATGTCTTTTGGAAAAGACAACATTCCCTAATGCATATCATCAGGAGTGACCATGATCTCTTCATCATCATCATCATATTCAACCATCTTTGTTCTTTCAATTTTATGTCTCTTAGGTGATGATGAACATGTTTTACCAGAAGACCTCGAAGGGGAATCTAGATCAACAATATTATCCAATGACTACCCTGAAGATGATGGTACAACACTCTTAGCAACTTCCTTAGCTATACTTCCCCTTTTCCTGGAAAATATCCTAATCTTTTTGGGGGGCTAATAAGTAGGTCTTTCCTCAAAACTTACCTCAGGTTATTCCTCAATAGTTTGTCACTTTCCCCTATCTTCCACAACCTGCTTGTCCTTCAAAATCCCCACCAAACTTTCAAAATTATCAATAGCATGCATGGGTAAGTGCACCAAGATGGTTCCCAAAAAGGGGACTTAAGTGGACAGCTTTTTTCTGAAATCAGGAAACACTGACCTTGGACGTGAAATTGAGGATACTTAGACTCAAAATTTTGAGATAGAACAAAAAGAAGGATTCAAGTACTCCGAGTCGAATTTCTAAACTACTAATTTATTTTGAAAATGGTTTATATTAAGGGGTTCAAACGAGGGACATACACAAATTGGTGTTGTTTTTGTCAAAATAACATAACATAGCAACTCTTGTAGGACCCTCGTATGGTGAACTTATTTTTAATATTTTTAAAATCACAACGGTCAGAAATTAGCTAATAGTATGTAGTTGATGCAATATTTTTCTGATAATTTTTTAATGAATATTTGATTTTTTACTAATTTTCGAAGTGGACATTTCCTGAAAAATAGAATTTTCACTGTGCTACCCCTACAAATTTTGGAAACTAATTGATTTTTATTTTTCTAATTTTGTAGAATGGAGTCTAGTTTCTAAAATTGTAATTTATTTGAAAAATTGATGAACAATTAATTTATAACGAAAAAAATACCAAACACTGCTTTTTGAAAAAAAAAAGACATATAGATAAAATAAATTATGGATGAAAGACATAACATTTTCAAAAAGTGAAAAAAATTACATCCTTGGATAGCTAAGAGATAACCCAACATTACCCATGTGTTTGATTTTTTTGATATTGAACCATGTGCAATCGTGATGGTGAGCACGAACTCGATTATGAGAAATATGGTAGATTTTATAAAAACACATCTCTGGTCGTTAGGAATGCCCTCAAAGCCTTTGGGTTGGTATTCCAAGGCAAATACCAAGCCTAAGCCTCAGGAATTCCCAGAGCAAGATATAACGCGAGCGTGTTATAACGTGCTCACGTTATGATGCGCTCATGTTATATCTCACTTTTGACATGGTGTTTGCTTATGTGGGAAACATGTCAACTAAGACATAACGCGAGTGCATTATAACACACTCATGTTATGTCTTAATTTATGTTAAATGCCAATATATTGAATGTATGCTAATATATTTGTATTTTTGTATGTACATGTATGTAATATATGTATGTATGCTTGTATGGATGTAAGATTATATGTACATATGTATTATGCTTGTATGTATGAATTTATGTATGTCTTTAGACGAAGGGAGAATTTAGAGAGAGAGAGTCTAGAGAGATGGAGAGGGGGTGGAAGTGAGAATTTAAGAGAGAGGGACTGGGAGAGAAGGGGTTGGAGTGAGAGGGACTTAACTAGGTAGGGTGGGAGGGATAAAGGGAGGGAGAGAGAGAGGGGAGTGGTAGAGAGAGAATTGAGGGAGAGGAAGAGAGAGAGGAGGGGAGAGAGAGAGAGAGACAAAGATAAAGAGAGAGTTATGTAGGTAGGGTGCCAAAGGGAGAGACTTGAGATTGTGAGGGGGGTGAGAGGGAGAGACTTGAGAGATAGGTAGTGAGAGGGAGTGTGAGAGAGATGGAGTGTGAGAGAGAGGGAGTGGGAGAGAGAGGGAATGTGAGTGAGAGACCTGAGAGAGGGAGATGGTGTGGGAGGGAGTGACCTGATAGAGTTAAAGAAAGAGGAGGGTGGAGTGAGAGGGACTTATCTAGGTAGGGTTGGAGGGATAGATAGAGAGAGGGGAGAGAGATAAAGAGAGAGTTACCTAGGTAGGTTGCCAGAGGGAGAGAGAGGTAGTCAGAGAGAGTGGGATGGAGTGGGAGGGACATAAAGAGACATGGACAGAGGGAGTGAGAGAGGGTGGTAGGGATTGATTGAACGAGAGGTATGTAGAAAGAGGGAGACAATAGATAGAGACAATTAGAGAGGTTAGGAGGGAGGGAAGGATGGAGAGGTAAGATGTATAGATAGAGAGAAAGTGATAGGGGTTGAGGGTGGAGGACCTATAGGGTTGATGGTTTCTAGGGTATTAGGGTTTAAGGTTTGAGGGTTGAGGGAATAGGGTCTATGGTAGAGGGTATTTGGTTGAGGGTATAGGGTAGAAGGTTTAAGGGTTTAGGGTTAAGGGTTTACTTGGTTGAGGGTAGACGGTTTAGGGTATAGGTTTGAGGGTATATGGTTGAAGGATTAGGTTTAGGGTCCAATGTAAGGGGTAGAGGGTTTAGGGTTTAAGGATTGAGGGTTGAGGGATTAAGGGTTGAGGGTTGAGAATTGAGGGTTGAGTGTTTAATGTATAGGGTAAAGGGTATAAGGTTTAAGGGTTGAGGGTTGAAGATTGAGGGTTTAAGGTATAGGGTCGAGGGATTAGGGTTGAGGGTCCAATATATAGGGTAGAGGTTATAGGGGTTGAGAGATTAAGGGTTGAGGGTTTATGGATTAGGGTAGAGAGTTTTCTTGGATTTCATGGTATAAGGGTTGAGGGATTAGGGTTTAGGGTAGAGATTATTGGGTTGAGGGTAGAGGGTAAAGGGTAGAGAGTTTAACAGTTAACAATTTAAGGGGCTAGGGTTGAGGGTTGATGGTGTAGGGTTGAGTGTTTAAATGTTTAGGGTTGAGTGTTTAAGGGTTTAAGGGTTGAGGGTTTAAGGGTCAAGAGGGTTGAGGGATTAGGGTAGAGAGTTTACTAAGTGGGTTTAAGGGTTGGCGGATTAGGGTTGAGGGTAGAGGGTAGAGGATTGACGATAGAGGGTAGAGGGTTTATGGGTTAGGGTTTAAGGTTTTAGGGTTTAGGGATGAGGGATTAATAGGTTATATGGTAGAGGTTATAGGGGTTGAGGGATTTAGAGGGTATAGGGGTTGAGGGATTAAAGTTTAAGGGTTGAGGCATTAAGAGGGTATAGGGGTTGAGGGATTAGGGTTTAAGGGTTGAGGGTTGAGGGTTCAAGGATTAAGAGGGTATAGGGGTAGAGGGATTAGGGTTGAAGGGTTAAGGGTTAATGGTTTAGGGATTAAGAGGGTATAAGTATTGAGGGATTAGGGATTAAGGGTTAAGGGTTCAAGGATTAAGAGGGTATAGGGGTTGATGGATTAGCATTTAAGGGTTGAGGGTTGAGGGTTCAAGGATTAAGAGGGTATATGGGTAGAGGGATTAGGGTTTAAGGGTTGAGGGTTGAGGGATTAAGAGGGTATAGGGGTTCAATGATTAGGGTTTAAGGGTTGAGGGTTGAGGGATTAAGATGGTATAGGGGTTGAGGGATTAGGGTTTAAGGGTTGAGGGTTGAGGGTTCAAGGATTAAGAGGGTATAGGAGTAGAGGGACTAGGGTTGAAGGGTTGAGGGTTGAGGCTTCAAGGATTAAGAGGGTATAGGGGTTGAGGGATTAGGGTTTAAGGGTTGAGGGTTGAGGGATTAAGAGAGTATAGGGGTTGAGGGATTAGGGTTTAAGGGTTCAGGGTTCAGGGATTAAGAGGGTATAGGGGTTGAGGGATTATGGTTTAAGGGTTGAGGTTTGAGGGTTCAAGGATTAAGAGGGTATAGGGGTAGAGGGATTAGGGTTTAGGGGTTGAGGGTTAAGGGATTAAGAGGGTATAGGGGTTCAGCGATTAGGGTTTAAGGGTTGAGGGTTGAGGGATTAAGAGGGTATAAGGGTAGAGGGATTATGGTTGAAGGGTTGAGGTTTGAAGGTTTATGGATTAAGAGGGTATAGGGGTTGAGGGATTAGTGGTTTAACGTTTGAGGGTTCAGGGATTAAGAGGGTATAGGGGTTGAGGGATTAGGGTTTAAGGGTTGAGGGTTGAGGGTTCAAGGATTAAGAGGGTATAGGGGTAGAGGTATTAGGGTTTAAGGGTTGATGGTTGAGGGTTGAGGGATTAAGAGGGTATAGGGGTTCAAGGATTAGGGTTTAAGGGTTGAGGGTTAAGGCTTCAGGGATTAAGAGGGTATAGGGGTTGAGGAGTGTGGCATAAAAGCCCCACCAAAATCTTCAAGAGAGTTCTTATCAAAAAAATTATGTGAAATAGAGGATGGCCAGATGTTATATAGGACAACATGTTTGGATGGTTCATGCGAGCATTGTGGTGGCTTCCAGCGTATGCCAGTATGTCAACATATGGAAAACATAGATGAGGTGGGACAAAAACTAGTAGAGTTCGGGAAGTATAAAATAGTGGCATATGCTACAAAAGATGGGTCTCAAGCAAAAAGGTGTGATTTAGTTATTGAGAAGATTCCAGTGTACCAATTTATGACCACATTTCGTGACAATATACTATTTGAGTATGCAATGCATACCCATAGAGCCCAATGGTTGGACATGCAGTTCAAGCTATGCAAGGACACCTTTCCAGTTGGAACATAGTATCTGTCATTGACTTTGCAGAGAACTACACTCTACAACCAAAACATGAGGTGTAGTCACAGTATTACAACTCCACACAAGTTTGGATATTTTTGCACTTATCATTCATTCATGCATCTGATTGTACAGATGAACAAAGGAAGGTATTGAGGGAGTACCACTTTTACATTAGTGATGATTGCACACATTCTCCAGAGTTCGTGCAAGGTTGCTTCCAGATGTTCTACAGTGGTTTGGCTCAGAGGGGCATAGAATACGATCAACATATAATATGGTTTGATAAATGTGTAGCACAGTTCAAGAACTCATGCATGTTCTAATAGTTGTGCAGGATTCATGTAATTACAGGTGTTCAACATATGTGGAACTTTTGTGAGGAAGGACACGGAAAGGGGGAGCGTGATGGTGTAGGAGCATACATGAAAAGAGCATTAGTACGAGAAGAGTTAAAGTATAAAGACAGTGCAAAGTTGACAGATGCAAAATAAATCATCGAGTGGTGTAATGATTTGATGGGTCCAGGTAATGAAGGTACATCTTCAATTCGTAGAGTTTTTTGGTTGATGGATGATACTAGCATTTCACCATATGAAGACTGTTGTACACTAACAAGATCAAGTGAGGTACACTCTTTCCTTAGCTAAAATGTAGGTTCATGGAGTATCGATACACAAAATATGGGATGCTTTTCTTCTTCATGTACAATGCAAGCCTATAATGATTGTGATTCAGGGGACTGGGTTGAAAAATGGTTCACAAGTTATCTTAGCCCATTTCAAACGTATCGCCCTCCGACGGCATTGGAACTAACACAGATGGAATCATCGGTCAAATTTGACCACGTATCAGATCTAGTTCAATGAGGTGATATATCTACTTTCTTAGTTGTTGAAATTCCATATCGTTATCTTACTTTGTACTATATTCGTAATGTTGACAAATTTCAAGAGATTTTTTGCACATATCAATGTAGGGCATGCTTATGTAGTTATTGCAGATGAAGACAATGAAGAGGGAACAAACTATTACTTGTGTCATTGTGTTGAGACCAAAAATAAATTGGAGGCCCCAGTTATAGATGGAGAAAACATTGAATACCCTACAGGCTCAGTTGTGGTTACTAGAATATGGCTTAGAAGGTACCCACATTCAAGTGTTAAACATTGGCTATTTCAAGACTTTGACATGCATCGTAAGATTCTTCATTACTTGAACCTTGTTGTGTCATCCAATGTTCATTTGACCAAATATGTGGGTAGACCTTTGAACAAGACGTTATGGAAGGTCTGTGAGTCTGACCATGAGGCAATAATTGACACAATAAAGAGTAGAGAAGACCTGGATGGTTCGTTGGATTAATTTTTAAGTATATGCACATTGGTTCTTATTAATTTATACTTGTATGCACATTAATTTGTTTTATTCCAATGCTACCATCTTCTTTTACAGTGATTGGTGTCCCCTTGCAAAAAATGCAAATATATGAGCCATCCAAGAGAATGTCAGCCATAAAAGCAATGCAACATCCTTATTTTGATGCTTGCATGCAACATCTATAAGTGCCTTCCATCTATTTTTATTTCATTTCCATTTTGGATGCTCTTTCTTTTTCTCTTTTACTTTTCGTATTTGTAAGAAAACTACTAAAAATTGATTGATCTTTCATTGGAAAAAATGCTAATTTAAGAGCCATCAAAAAGAATCTCAGCCAAAAAAGCAATGCAACATCCTTATTTTGATGATCTTGACAAATCTTAATTTTGATTTGAAGCCATTATAAAAGAGCATGTGAAGCTTAGCGAGGGAATCTCAAGTTACCAATTTGAAGTTAACCTCATAATGAGCACCTATGATGTAGACATTTAAAGAGAAGCTCGAATGTATGAGTGACATTGTAAAAGATCTATGAGAATGAAGTGCCTGAGGCATTGCAATAAGATTTAATTACATAATGAGATATACTCAAATATTCTAAGGTTTGAGTTCATGTTTGGTGTAGTAGCACCTTGTTCTGTAAATGCCTTGAATAGGAAAATTTGCAAACTTTGAATTTTGAAATGTAAACAATGTGAAAAAGGTCATATAAAGGTCATGTAAACAATTTGCAATTTTTTTTCTACAACTCGTGTGACCAAGCGGATTATTCCAACACGTCCAAAGAGGTATGTTTATGCTAGGCATGGTCCTCTTTCACACCGAAACATGTAGAATCGCTCCGAGCTATGTTCCACCAGATCGATCCCTTAAGGGTCCAAAGTGCAAAATGGCTGAAAACTTCAGCATGCTATTAATCAGATACTGTGACACTTAGAAACTTCTCTTTTAATCTTACATGATCATGTTGGACCCCTCTAGAAAAGCCTCTCTCGGTTTTGGTTATATCGGAGTGGTTTTCTCGTCGCAGCAGATTTTCACTTGATGGAAAAAGTGTCAAATTCTAGTTGTGCAAAGTTGCAAAGTGGTGCAGCTTTCGCTCTGCAACTCGTGTGACCAAACTAACTACTCTAATGCCTTCAACTAGGTATTTTTGTGCTAGGCATGGTCCTATTTCATATCGAAACATGTGGAATCGCTCTGAGCTATGTTCCACTGGATCGATCCCTTAAGGGTCCAAAGTGCAAAATGGCTGCAAACTTCAACATGCTATTAATCGCATACCGTGATGCTTATAAAATTTCAGTCTAATCCTATAGGATCACGTTGATCCCCTCTACAGAAACCTCTCTTGGTTTTGTCTATCTTGGAGTGGTTTTCTTGTGGTTGCGGATTTTCACTTGATGGAAAAAGCATCAAATGCAAGTGGTGCAACTTTCATTCTCCAACTTGTGTGACCAAGCGGACTATTCCAACACATCCAAATAGATATTTTTACGCTCTCCATGGTCCTCTATCGCACTGAAACACGTGGAATCACTCTGAGCTATATTCCATCAGATCGATCCCTTAAGGGTCAAAAGTGCAAAATGGCTGAAAACTTTAGCATGCTATTACTTGGATACCGTTACACTTATAAAATTCTTGTCTAACCCTATAGGATCATGTTGGACCCCTCTAGAAAAACCTCTCTCGGTTTTTCCTATCTCAGAGTGGTTTTCTCGTGGCGGTGGATTTTCACTTGATGGAAAAAGTGTCGAATTCAAGTTGTGCAAAGTTGCAAAATGGTGCAACTTTCGCTCTACAACTCATATGACCAAGCTAACTACTACAATGCATCTGAATAGGTATTTTTATTCTAGGCATAGTCTTGTTTTGCACTGAAACACGTGGAATCGCTCTGAGCTACATTCCATCGGATCGATCCCTTAAGGGTTCAAAGTGCAAAATGGCTGCAAACTTTAGCATGCTATTACTCGGATACCATGATGCTTAGAAACTTATTTTTTAATCCTACAAGATTGTATTGAGCCCCTCTACAAAAACCTCTCTTAGTTTTGGCTATCTCGGAGTGGTTTTTCCGTGGTGGCAGATTTTCACTTGATGGAAAAAACATCAAATGCAAGCAGTGCAAAGTTGCAAAGTGGTGTAACTTTCGTTTTGCAACTTGTGTGACCAAGCAGACTGTTCCCACATGTAAAAATAGGTATCTTTATGCTAGGAATGGTCCTCTTTCACAACAAAACACGTGGAATCACTCTGAGCTATGTTCCACCGGATCAATCCCTTAAGGGTCCAAAGTGCAAAATGACTGCAAACTTCAGCATGCTATTACTTGGATATCGTGACACTTAGAAACTTATCATTTGATCCAACAAGAAGGTTTTGGGACCCTCTAGAAAAACCTCTCTCGGTTTTGGCTATCTTGGAGTGGTTTCCTCATGGAGACATATTTTCACTTGATGGAAAAAGTGTCAAATTCAAGCTATGCAAAGTTGCAAAGTGGTGCAACTTTCGCTCTACAACTCGTATGACCAAACTAATTGTTCCAATGCATCTGAATAGGTATTTTTATGCTAGGCCTGGTCTTCTTTCACACCGAAACACGTGGAATCGCTCTGAGCTATGTTCCACCGGATCGATCCCTTAAGGGTCCAAAGTGCAAAATGGCTGCAAACTTCAGCATGCCATTACTCGGATTTCGTGATGCTTATAAACTTCTCGTCTCATCCTATATGATCATGTTGATCCCCTCTACAAATCCTCTCTCAGTTTTGGCTATCTTGGAGTGGTTTTCCCATGGTGGTGGATTTTCACTTGATGGAAAAAGCATCAAATGCAAGCAATGCAAAGTTGCAAAGTGGTGCAACTTTCGTTTTGCAACTTGTGTCACCAAGCAGACTATTCCAACACATCCAAATAGGTATTTTTACAATAGGAATGGTCCTCTTTTTCACTGAAACACGTGGAATCTCTTTGAGCTATGTTCCACAAGATCGATCCCTTAGGTTGGAGGAGTCTAAAGTTGCAAATTTGTAAGTTGCTTAAAGCAACAAATTTGAAATGCAATGGTTACTTGTTTTGAAATCTAGTTTTTAGTTAGTTGAGGGTGTGCATCATTTAGAAAATGGTGTAAAACACTATGTAAAGCCTTAAGAGGCTCGAATGGAGGTTGTTGATGAGATTTTGGAGAAGATAAGATAAGAACTATTCACACTATTCTCTATTTTTTAGATTTTGTATACAAACTTGCTAATCCCGTACTTGGTATGACCTCCAGCTTCTTGTACGGTCCTGAGGATGACATGGATTGAAAGAGGGTTGAGTTCACAAGAACCCATCTCTCATGATAATGAATGGCCCACTTAGCACTCATTGCATGTAGGTGATGCTCACAGAGGTGAGGTACTAAGCCTTCCCAGGAGGTCACCCATCCTAGTACTACTCTAGCTCAAGCACTTAACCACAAAGGTTTTTCCCCAAGGTTAATCTCACTTAGCTTTCAACCCCATTTGCAAAACCTTCAACAAGTGTTTTTCCTTATGAAACATTCATTATAGAGCCTCTTTAGCTCATCAATTGATAAGTAGGAGGTATTTTCTACAATGTGTCAAATTGTGATATTGCTATCAAGATTCAATTGTGTAGTTTTTGAGTATAAAAGAGAATAAGAAGGGAAGATCATGGTAATCAATTTGTGGACTTATTTTTATTATTGAATTACCTAGTGTGGGATTGATCTATATGAGAAAAATTTTATAATATGGGAGCATATGTTTCAAGCATATAATCTGGAAAGGACTCAAAGTTAGATGCATGAGTACAAAGTATCGATCAGGAAATGCATCCCAATTCTCAAGGCCTATATATCAATGATAAGAAGATTTATATTCAAAGCTAGCACATGATTTTAATTGATTAATTATAAACAAGTATTATATTTATTTATAGAATTTCCATTATCAAATTAATATTTGAATTAGATTTCATATTCAGAATTTATTTCATTTATAATTTGGGGACCCTGTTATCTATCTTAATAATATTGGATGACAACCTTTTTCAATCCAATAAGAAATAAATTAAAAATCTATTGATCTAGAGCTCGAGTCATTACAGTGGTATTAGAGCGAATGAACCTGCTAGCCTTTGGGTATTGCAACAAATTGACTTTCCATTAGAAGCATGGAAACTAATGATAGTGGTTGGCATTACTCAAGAAGGATGAACATCTTAAAGATATTTGTGGAAATCGGGAAAAGAAACCTTCGTGTGGACTTAGGGTTGCAATATTTGATCTACAACATGTTCCACCATTTCTTCAATAGGATCAACAACACACACAATGAAGGTGTGTTTTCAGCCATGAAATATTATGGTTCAAACTATCCAGAAGAGTGATTTTTTATCTTGACCACCCATATCTATACCATGGTTTGTTTGGAAACAAGGATGGGTTCTCTCTTCATCTGCATATACATTATTCCTCGATGTGTTCACACTAGTGTTACAAGACTTGGACTCTCCTCAGACTTGACAAGCCAATTTTCAACTTGGACTCGGGCTCAGAGCCTAGACTCGACAAATAGAAAAACCTAAGAAATTCAAAGATCTTTAAGGATTTAAAACTTTTTCCGTGCACACTTTAATAAATAAACCTTAAAGACACAATAGCATCATCAAATAGAAATTACTATGATCCCATACACACACATACATCAATCACATAAGTATAAGCATTGATAATAGATATTTGTATTAACATAGAAATTACCTTGAATACACGTAACTCATAACTATTGAACCATCAATTTAGAATGCAAATATGGATAGGCATCGATAAAATATATTTGTATTAACCAAATAGCCATGTAGGCATACATCAATATATGTCAATATAAGTATGAAAAATATGTACAAAATAGCCATATAGGCTTACGAGAATGCCATATAGGCATACAATGTCAAATATGTCCAATACAAAATATGTACAAAACTGCCATGTAGGCATACAACAAAGGACTCTGGAATAAAAACTCATTGCTCTTCATGCCCTAGAAATAAAAAATTTACCTTTCCTTTTCGCTCGGATGGTGATAGGTCTGTCACTTGTTTTTGTTGTGCTCCTACTACTCCTCCTAGGGTTTAGTTCATGGTGAATTTTTAATTGTTACAATAAGAAGTAAAGATATGAATATATAGAAATTACATTATAAAAAATGATATATTTGACAAAATAATCACTTATAGCCATCCCACGATCTCTCTCCATGAGGGAAGTATTCTCATGCCCATGTTCAAGCATGCTCAAGCCTTGTATAAACCATACAAATAGAAATTAAACTATGTGAATCAATAATGGTTTGATTTTTCACTAACATCTATAACAACAAATGTAAATGTAAATTTACTAATTTTCCCCATACCTCTTCTGTCAAAGCCATTGAGGATTGTATAGCAGATGTCACACCAATATTCATTTCCCTCATCACATTCAGAGGTGTATCGTCTCGCAACAACTGAAAATAAAACAACATATTCAATGTAATCAATGATGTGCATATAAACTACACAAATCTATTAAGTACTTGATTCATTAGTTAAGCTCTTTATTCTATTACCTTCATGAAGGTTTGAGTAAATCTACTGCCACTGGAAAGTATTTCATCAAAACCTCTAATATTAGTCTATTCAACATCCAAAATTGCATATTCAATTACCATTCATAAAACAAAGCTATTTACATGCAATAAATTTATAATTGTTTACTAGTTACATACCCTAGCGATAGGTGTACAATAGAAATAGGTTGGTGGGGGGCCGATGTATCCAGTCTCAACACTATGACCCTGCAATTTTATTAAAATCATAACAAAAATTTAGTTAATCTTGCATTTCAAAAGTGAAATTTAATAAATTAAATTCAATGAACACATGCACTAACTTTTACTTGACTATCAATGTCATATGCCTCATGCAAAATATCAACTACCCTCTCCATCTCCATAGCTACAGACAGATCTTGCGTACCAGTCTCCTGAGTGTTGGTGGGGTCATATGAACAAGTAGCCTCACAATATTAACACACATGTGTTCAAAGGCCACCACTCGAAGACTCCCGTAGATGGTGCTATATAATAGGGCTAGTATGATGGATGACACTTTGGGTCAAAGTGTTGACTGTCTGCAATGTCTCTACATCAACACTTTCCTTCGCGAAAAAAGGCATAACAAATTGCTCACAAGGTGGCCTAGTGAGAGCTCATCTACCTTTCCGCATAGGATCCAATTGTTCACCAGGTCTATCATGAGCTGACCCCCCACCTCTCCCCTGGAAATCCCTCATCTCAAAATAATTTGGGATTTTTTTCAATATGAACTCATTGTATAGTTTCCTAAGGAAATATTGCGGGACCTCGCAATTGTTGCATGGTGGGTAATTGAAGACCATGTACCACCTATCATAAAAATGGTCCCTAATTTGTTGGTGGTGGCACCAGTGGATAGGAAACCTCTTCGCATTGAGGGTAATATTTTTATTTGTCTGTGGGTCAGTGAATAATGAGCATAAAAGACCTTTTGTAATTTTTAAATCCTTCACATCCTTGTATGATAGTTTATTTGCATAATAATCCCTAGCCGCCTACCTCCTATCTTGCCATCCAGTCATTTGTTTGCTAATTGAATCTACATTTTTTAACATATCTTTTAATGAATTTGCTAGGGCCATTCTTTCTATGATTGAACCATTTGGATCACTCAACCTGCTGATCAAATCCTCAATTCTCTTTTTGTTGTTCTCAATTTCACTCATTAAATTTTGTTGTGCTAGGAGGGGGTTGAGTGATTGGTGGAGGAGGTTGATGTTGTGGCTGATTTTGATCTTGAGGATTTGGTTGGTCTTCCTATTAAGGATTTGGTTGGTCTTCCTATTGTGGATTTTGAGGATTTTCAGGTTCATTTGCATCTCCTAAAAAATTCAAAGAAATAGAAATCAAAATCAACCTAAAACTAACAAATCCAACCTCAAACTAACTAATTCAAAACAAAATCCATAGAATCCTTACCTCTCACAGCTCCTCATCATCGTGGTGCCATCGTTGTGAAGAAATAGGGATGATTGGTGAAGAAATTTGTTGAAATTATCCTCTTAGAATGTGAGCACGAAATTGTGGTGGTTTTGGCCACGGCTGAAAAAAAAACCAGTCGAAATCCTAATGAGAGATTTTCATTTCTTTTTTTGCTTTTAACAATCAATAATGCGTGTGTTATAATGCACTCGCGTTATTGGTTTATAGTTGCCAAGCCTCAGGCTCGACATAATGAGCCATAATGCAAGCATGTTATAACACACTCGCATTATGGTTTTTCAAATATTTTTTTAGGGGGTGTCCATGAAATTGCTACCCATTTCCATGCACCCGCTTACATAGCCCTACTCAAGTCTCCACTAATATTTTGTATGGGATTAAAAGCAAGTATCTTTTCTTGCTTCATCTTCACCATCTTGGTGAAGGAAATATATATTTATTTTCTATCTTCTTATATCTCCAAATAAAAAAATTTCCTGATAATTTCCTTAGGAAAATAGAATTTGTCGATGAAAGTTCTATTCTGGTGCTTGGCCTTCATTTGAGAAATAAAACCCTTAGGGTCATGATTCCTAAGGCATACATTCTTTAATCCATAAGTTCTATGCAATGTGTACAAATCCTTCCATCCTCCCTTTTCCACAACAAAGTTAGCAACTGCCATAAACTCAAGAAAGAAAGATCCCTTCTTTTGTTCTACTAGCAAATGTGCATCCTGAGCACACCCCAATTGTCTCATGATTTGTAAAAACCCAATTCTAAGAGGCACATCCCTAGGTGAAACATATGGGTTGATATTAGTGCCATATACTCTAAAAATTGTTGTATTATGATAAGGGATAATATCTCCCCAATTATGTGTCAAATTTAACTCAGGTCTTCTTTCCATTGGGCTTAAGAAGTCATGAATTTCCTTAGGAATCTTGGGTCAATTATGAACTAGAACTCTTCTCAACTTGGACCCAAATATTTTTTGGAACATTACATAATCAAATTTATGATCATGCCTATCAAGGATCCTAGTCCAATATTAGATAGGAAATTCAACATAATCTTCTCTCTTCTTCAATTCCATATCCTGCCCAAAAAATTCCTGGCCCCTATACAAAAACATGTGCATCAATAGGGAAAACCATCTGAAACCAACCAGAGTCTTTCCTTCTTTAAGGACCACCAAAAACCCATGCATTTTTTTTCCAAATAAGTGGCAAAATCATATACCACATTAAAACCTAGATTTTGGATATTTACGGCCATGTACATGATGTCAGTAGGCAGAGTAGTCTTTAGACTAATTCCAATAACCTGACACAAGGCACAAACTATCTTCCTGAAATAGTTAGAAAAGTAATTCAAAGGAAAAGGCTCTCACTCATTTTTACCAATCATTATTTGCTTTTTATTCTTTCCTCTTCCAGAGGTTCCCAAATGAGGTATCAATAGAGATGTTCTAAACAAACCCTTAGTATTTATGTATTCTTCTCTGAAGACCTCAAGATCAATAGTAACCATACCTTGACTCCAATCATGCAGACAAAAGATCTCTGTAATTTCCTCCCTGGTTATCTTTATCATTTCTATACCAGAATATGTTTTGAAAAGTCTGCTTATAGGGTCATACCTTGCAACAAAATCTTTTAACAAATCTACATCCAAATAGACATTTGGAACCACCAGCTTACCAAGATCCAACCTCCAAGCGTTACATAGAGGAGCAAACAAATTCCTATTCCCAAACCAATTTGAGAACAACTGCCACCCAGTATATGGTAGCTCAACATCCCAAATTGCACATTGTTTATCAGTTAACCCTTCCAATAGTAAGGGCCCATAAAAAAAATCCTTTCCCTTGAGATTTTTTCTGGTAGAGGGTTTTAACAAGTCTATAACATCCTGGGAAAAGGACCTAGTAGAGGTTTGAGAGCCGAAGCTTCAGGCCTTGGGTGCCATTTACACAAGACAAAAAATAGTCCAAGCTAGGGTTTGAAGTATCAAACAATTATAGCCTTACACCCTACAACCTCAAACAGAATACTTCACAATTCAAGAAGCTACAACAATTATCAGGACAAGCTTTAAAACATTGTAAAGCAGATTACCCATACAATATTTTAGGAACAAAACAAAATGCAATCAATATTTTTTCTCAAACAACCATAAAACCTTCTGAAAACATAGGATATGGTATATATGTTACTTACGGTTTCTCTTATGAAGTACGTCAATGGCAATGATGTTGAATTTTCACAAAAATGGATCACTTCACTTGGTACCAAGAAATTATTCTTTGGCATGTAAATGTGCACAAAAATAGCAATTTAAAGGTATTTTAGCATTTAATTATGGGAGCACAGTCCAAAATCAACCAATACGATTCACTCATGCGAGATAAAATGACTATAGTACAATACCAACTTATTTCAAATGCCAACAATTAATCTAAATATATGTAAGCCAAAAAGAATGAGTCAAATCGAGTCAATGTGTTTTCAAAATGCCACGTTTGTTCACCAAAGCTCAGGGAAATAGAAATTCACCTATAGGTCACCACCTCAGCACAAATGGGTCCCACCACAATCATCTTTCATATGGAATCGATGTCCATGCATCAATAATTTACACACCTCACATTATTATTAAAACTGGTGTTTTAATATCATGAGGTTAGTGAGGAATGACCATGATGCCTTTTTAAAAGATAGTCGTTAGCATTAGTGTCCTTCATCGGTCAATGAACAAGGACTAGGCCCCATGATCATAGGTGACAGATGGCAGCATCTCACATACTGCACATCATTATTGTGATGTCATCAAAAACCTTGCAAGGCCAATGGGGAACGATCACAATGTGAATCATTCCATCTGATGGTTATGAAAATTGCACATGCAAAAAATTTATTCATAAAAAGGGAACTGACTAGGTGGATGGGGAAATGACCGTCGAGGAAGAAAATTTTAGATATTAATCTAAAACTTTAGTCGTTTATCAACCCGACACTAAGGGGAGAATTAAAATACAGCCAAAACAAAAAAATACCGAAAGGGCAAGTAAAGAGGGGTCGGTAATGCAATGACTAAAAAGGGTTCAAACCATAACTTGTGTGACCAACCATCTACAATAACAAGTCAATGCATGAATAGAACAACCACAACTAAAATTTATGGAAAAACCCCAAAATCCAAAGACAAACCAATAGAGCCAAGAACACATCAAATAAGAAGACTAATGGGGAATTTTTTTAAAAGCTCCACTAGTGGCTCTTACTGGGGATGTATTCCCCCTGTGGGCATAGCAAGATTCTAGAATCTTTGGAGAGCGGACCAAAAACAGAGAGAACCAAAACTAGGGACTTGTCTGGACAAGACAAGCAAATAAAGCAAAAAAAATTACACCTATAAACACTACTTGCAGGACTATACATTGTACATGGAAAAAAGATATTTCAAGAGAAATAGTATTTCAAGAACTATCCATGTACTAGAAGTTCCAGAACTTCACCCTTGAGTGACTGCAAGAAATATGAATCCTCCCCATGTGTGTCTGTAATTATGTATGGGCCTAGCCATAGGGGATCAGACTTTCCATGTTTGTCTTTATCCTCTAATCTTCCATTCTAGAGCAACACCATCACTCCCACATCATTTTTTTTTCAATTTCCTTCTTATCATAGAGGTTCTTCACTTGAAGCTGCAATTTTTCATTTCTCTTATGAGGCTCTCTTTTAGTTTCATCCAATTGATTCAATTCCTCCATTCTGTGATGCATTTCATCAAACACATCATCATCATATTCCTAGACAAAATCATACATCTTCAAAAAATTGTTTTGTGGTATACGTGATTCCATCCCATAGACAAGATTAAAAGGTGAATGACCAATTTCCTTCTTGATAGTTGTTCTGTCAACCCATAATGCTAATTTCAATTTTGAATCCCAAGCCTTCTTATTTTTCTCGAACATACACTTGATAATCTTCATTAAGCTCATATTGCTAGACTCTGCCTGTCTATTTCCTTGGGGGTGATACGAAGAAGCGTATGAAACAGTTATACCGTATTCATTACCAAAATCAACAAATTCCTCATATTTGAAACACATTGCATTGTTTGAAACAATTATTTGAGGTACCCCAAATCTTCTTAAGATATTATTAGTCAAAAACTCAATGACTACTTTATTCATGGCTCTTCTGGTTGGGATTTCTTCAATCCATTTAGTAAAATAGTCGATTGCCACCAATATCCATGCATGTCCTCCAGTAGATTTTTTAGATATTTCTCCTATGAAGTCAATGTCCCATTGTTGGAAAGGAGCTGGAGTAGACACCAGTCTGAGTGGAAAATTACCAGAAAAATTTAATTTCCCAACAAAACTTTGACAATCATCACATCTTTGAATATAGTTGGCCACCAAAAACTAGCTCTTAAAACCTTGTGAGCTATTCTCTTAGCCATGTAGTGGCCTCCACAAGCTCCTTTGTGCATTTCTACCAATAGATCCTCAATTTGATCTCCTTCCACACATCTAAGTATAACACCCTTAGGGCTCCTCCACCAAAGCTCACCATCAATAATCACATACCTAATTACTTGTAATTTATAGGTTATTTTCTCATTAAGTGGCATGCTTTCGGGAAACTGCATTATCTGTAGATATTCAACAATTCTTCTATACCAACCACAAGTTTACATATCACAGATACGTGCAATATTCTTTTGTTCTATTTGGTTTATTTGATTATCCTCCAAATTGGCTTCAACCATTAATTTAGCTAAACCATGAACCCTCACAAGTTTGGTGATTTGTATGTAAATATTAAATTCCTAGATCTAGTTTATCCATCTACATCGCCTTCTTGTAGTCTCTTGTTGAGTGAAGATATCCTTAACTATAGTTTTTGGGACATAGGCGACAATAGCTGCTCCCATCAGGTAAGGCCTAAAATTCTTAACCGCTTTTACCAGAGCATACACCTACTTCTCTATTATATCATACTTTAATTTTGTAGCCTACAATGATTTACTAAAAAATGAAATTGGTTGCTCAAAACCATCATTTTTTTTTCTACAATAAAACCCCAACTATAGTGTGAAAAGAAGCAAAGGTAAACAACTGAAAAGTTTTTAAGTAATTAGGTGACTTAAGAACAGGGGCCTACTTGATAGCATCTTTAATAGCTTGAAAAGCTTTAGAAGGCTCCTTTTTTCCATACTATCTTTTCTCCCCTTTTAAGCATTTTAGAAATTGGGAGGACAGTCTCAGCAAAACTTGTGACAAACCTCTTTAAAAAATTGATCTTCCCAAAGAAAGATTGGATGCCTTTTACATTTTTTGGTTGCATGATTTTTTCAATAGCTGACACTATTTCTGGATCAATCTGAACCCCATCCTTTGAGACAATATTCCCTAATAGCTTTCCTTTTTTTACCCCGAACACACACTTCCTAGGGTTCAGAGATATCCCATATTCCAAAGCTCTAATAATAATATTTTCCAAATGAGAACAATGGCCATCCTCATCCTTGGTATGGGCAGTAAAATTTTCCTAGTAAATTGCAAGGAATAAGTCAATAAAATCTGCAAAGGATACATCCATAGCCCTTTGAAAATTTGTACTGACATTTATTAGTCCAAATGGTATTCTTACATAAACGTATGTCCCCCATAGTGTCGTAAAAGTAGTCTTGAATGGCTCAGACTCCTTGACCATCACTTGGTTATAACCAGAAAAATCATCAATCATGGAGAGAATTTCACACCTTATGACCCTTTGCAACATAACTTCCATATTAGGCAGTGGGTAATTATCTTTCAAGGAAGCAACATTCAAATTTATAAAATCAACCCACAACCTAATATCCCCATTTTTATTTCTTATAGGAACCAAGTTGGAAACCTAAGATTGATTCCTAATAGGTTTAATGATTCCTACATCCCTTAATTTGATAAGCTCTTCTTGCATTTTGGGTTGTAAGGGTAGGTTAATTGGCCTTTGTTTCTGCCTGAATGGATTCATATCTGGTTTTAATGGGATTTCATGTTGGAAGAGGTCCTTCCTATATGCTTTGAGGTCCTCATATGACCAGGAAAAAACATGTCTATATTTTCTAATCAAGGAAATCAACATGTTCCTAACATATGGCTTCATTTTCTTTCCAATATAAACCTTCTTAGGGGCACTTTCCATTCCCAAGTTTATTTCTTTTAGGTCTTCCTTATGAGAGGGTACCTGCTTGGTATTTGACTTATTAGAGCCATCAAAAATACTTTCAAGTGCAACCAACCCTCAAGGAATGGTATTTGTTTTGAGCTGAATTAGCTCATTCCCAAACAAGGTTTCTTTCCCATCAATCTTAGTTACAAACGAACCAAATTCAATCTCTTGGCTCTCATATTGATCAACACAATGTAGAAACTTAAAAATATCTTTGTCATCATCAAATATATGCCAGTTGC
This sequence comes from Sequoiadendron giganteum, assembly GCA_007115665.2. Classification (NCBI taxonomy): domain Eukaryota; kingdom Viridiplantae; phylum Streptophyta; class Pinopsida; order Cupressales; family Cupressaceae; genus Sequoiadendron; species Sequoiadendron giganteum. Next base: position 518,228,365 of record CM021107.1, read on the forward strand.
AAATATTATCTGGTAATATAGGCATGGTTTGTATTTCTATTTGTGAGATTCCACCAAAGGTGACATCATTAAGTTTAATAGCTATGTTGGCTAATAAGTCATCCCTGGCATTTTCCCCCCTCTCAAACCATTCAATACCAAAAGCATCAAAGCCCTTAATGGTATCCCATACTGCATTTCTATATTACCTAAGTCTTTTATCCTTAGCTACAAAATGAGACCTAATCTGGGAAACAACCAAATCAGAGTCTCCCAATACTTTTAATGCCTTGATACCATGCTTTGAAGCTAGCTTCAAACCAAGTATAAGAGCCTCATACTCAGCGACATTGTTGGTACAAGAAAATTTCAACAAGAAAGAATACTTGAATGTTTTACCTTGAGGGGAAGTGAAAAATATTCCTGCTCCTGAGCCATCTTTGGAACATGCTCCATCAAAATGCATTATCCACAAGTCATCTTTTGATGATACCTTTTTCAATTCTTTATCAATATAAGTTAGCTGGATTTCTTCTTCGATTTTATCTTCCTCAACACATTTTTTCTAAATTTGTCTCCACAAAGTTTATTCTGACAAGCTCCAATGATTCCTCCACATTCTCAATCATATGAGGGGCTCTATTTTCCCTATTCACTTTAACATCTCTCTGCTCAATAGAGAATGTAGAAAAAGATAAATCGCATCGTATACTCCCACCCATTGAAGCACTCCAAGTTCAAGATAACAACATCTCATAAGTAGGTGGGATATCCACTACTATGACACTCATGTGTAACTCCTTCTAAGGGAATGTTTCCAATCTATAAGGAACATCATTTATAATCCCTATGATAGGAACTTCCCAAGAATCCATTCCATAGAATTTACCATATGTACTATCTATTTTTAAGCCCATTGCATGCATTATCTTTACCGGGATCACGTTGTTAGAACCTCTTGAATCAATCATACAATTTATCAATATTTTTCCATCAATAATCAGACTCAAGAAAAATGGATTCACATGGTTGAGGTTAGTTGTGATAGTAGTGCCTAGATATATTTGAGGGCTATCTATGGTAACTTCTTTCATAATTTTTTTATTTTCTTGATCCTTATTTGAGTCAGTCTGATCAGAGATCACCTTACCCCTTTTACTTGTAGGAATGCTATTAATGAGTGAAACAGTTTTATACTTATGTTCATCTATTCACATTATTTCTAAAAATGAAACAATAACTCTGACCTCATAAAGTAATTGGAACATATCTATTGCAGTGTACTTTGGTAATTCAGGGAAATTTATGTCCTTAGAAATTACCTTTTCTTTTCCTTTGGGATTTTCATCATCATGAAGGTGTTGATTACTGACCTTGATATTTTGGGAGACAACTTCACCCTTTGTCTTGGTCTTATCCACTTTCTTTTCCCATATCCTTGGCTCTCTAATTTCCTTAGGATTTGAATCCACATTCTTAGCCTTTGCCTTGATAGTTGTTCCAATTTCATCTTTCTCCTTTACAAACAGATTGCAAGGCTTACCTGAATCACCTAGAACAATTCAATTTCTTAATTGTATGTTGTTCCTGGCCCTAGCAACCAAGCAACTATATATTTTTCAATCTCCTCATCATATGGTATTCTCAAAATAGTATTGTCTATCTCTAATTCATTTAGAAAAAAATCATCATGGTCTCCTTCATTTGAAAACACTTGTTGGCGATGTACATCATTCTTTTGTCTTTGGATATCAACATCTCTTTTGCATGGCTCATCTTCTAAGGACTATTCCTCATAGGCCAAATCAGCTGGTCCCAGTAATACATTAATCATTGTATCCTGATCATAGGGATATTGAGCATCTCCCTAGTCATCTTGAGATTCCACCATGGATTGTGCTATCGCACATTGTTGCGAAGTATATGGAATCCCACATACCTCACACTATGGTAAATTTTATGTTACATTTAGAGAATTCTTTTGTAAGGGATCAGGTGGAACTTGATTATTTCTCTAATTTCCTTGTATGGGCTTCCCATTATTCTAGTTAGTGTTGTAAGGATAATCTTACAATATGGGAGGCCTTTCATTTCTTTGAAAATGGGGCTTGTCATTTTTTGCTTGCTTTTGTAGTAGGGTAAGGACCTGATCTATATTCTCATCAGCAAGCATGGGTTTACTAACCTTCTCGGTTTGGTTTTTTGTGCCCTTAGGAGCTTTGGGATCTTCCCTTCCCCCTAATTTTCCAGAAGCTCTTCTATTATTTTCAATATTTACTGCCATCTTATATGCCTAACTCAAATTTTGAGGATCTTTATCTCTCAATAGATAGCACATTTTAGCATCATAGGCATTACAATATACAACTATGCATGCACTTTCATTAGGCCTTAAGTATGTAGGAACTCTTGTCATAGCTTTCTATAAGTGAGAATTAAACTCAGTAACTACTTCATTATATCCCTTTGTAATATTATTGAAATCATTCAATTTAAATCTAGGGTCAGTTTGATCCCCATATTGCTCCTTGAAGACTTTGCAAAAGGCATCTCTAGAATCAATACTAGCATCCGGTAACCCTCTATATCCATCTTCGACATCCTCAACCAATGACCACATGAAATATTTCATTGCTACATCATCATCCCATAACTTGAAATCTTCAACAAAACCTTGGAAAACTTTTAGATGATCTTCCCCACTGAAAGAATTATTACCAGTGAATTTTGGGAGATGTTTACATGCATTATCAGGGACCAGATTTGGGTACCCCCAAATGTTTCCAAAACACAATTCTCTATATCTATCAACATGGAGCATCTGCTCCCCCACCATGTTCAATTGTGGGGGTATCTTGTTGCTCAACATCCTTCTTATTACTCCCTCTTTATCTTTACCACTACTACCATGCTTTCTATTTTTTCCAGTACTTCCCTCTCCATCCTCTAAGTAGGAACTAATGTTTGTTGTTACCACCTCCACCTCCACCACCTTGGTTACTGCCACCAGACCCTGTATGGATTTTCTTTTCAAAATTCTTACTTAGTGACTCATTTTCACTATATCCTAAACTAGAGGCTTCAGGGGTAGGTGTAGAAATCTTTAGAAAAGCTATTTGTTTTGCCATTTCGGCATTGGAAGCTTCTATCTTTTCCTTCCTCAAATCATCCTACAACTAATCATTTATCAATTACAATCTCAAGAGTTCAAGGTTTTGGGGGAATTCCAATGGCCCGGGATCAGTTTTGACCCCTTTGTTAGTAGCAATATTTGTTTCAACATTAGCATCAACATTTCTATTAGAATTGAAAAAATTGTGGGAAATTTTCTTGGACTGATCAATAAGGGTTTTCCCATGATCGACAAAGGTTTCCTTCTTAGATCCAACAAATGTGTCAGAGGTTTTAGTAGCCAAGATAGAAGAGGTATATGTAGAAGTGGCAGAGGTCCCCATATAAGTTGTTTCTTTAGGAACCTCTCGAGTCCTTTAAGCAGTTGCCTTAGCTATCATTTCCTCAAAGGATTTTCTCTTAGCTGCTTCTTCTCTCATCTTCTCAACTTTATTTTTTTGAACATTTATTTCGAGCTACTTGACCTAGAATCTTTCCAGATTCTCTCTTCTTATCTTGTCCCTACTATCCTCTACCTCTTACAACCTCTTTTCTTCTTTAATCAAGGCTTGCATATCCCTATCTATATCCGTTCCATTTTTGAGGATATCTCCTACCTCACTTGGAGCAAGAGTATAATAAGGTTGTTCTACCTGATCTTCATCTTGAATAAAAGGCCCCTCATGGTTTGAAATTTTATCAAGTGAAAACAAAAATAGCACCAAATGTTGTGGCCTTTGGGAACTGTTTATCCTGTTCCTAGAAACCCTATCTTTCTTCCTCTTTAGACATATCATTTTCAACCTCACAAGTCATTTCAATAGGAAAAATACCATGCTCCATATTAGATATAACAACTTCGGAAGATTCTCCACTGATAAAAGCACTATTTACCTCAGCATTTAAAGTAGGAGAAGAAACAAAAAGAGATGAAACATACTTACTTGGTGTATCATTTAATTTCACCCATATTTTATCCTATCCAAGTTCAAGTTCTAGCATTGGCTCTAGATTCTTCTTTGCATATATTCTAGTCTTCTTCATGGCTTCCGATGCATGTGGATCTTCCTTTGCATGTTGCTTTTGGTAATTTATATAGATATTTGTGTTTGAGATATCAAAGTCGCCACCCAAAATGTTGGGATTTATGAAGTGATTGCACTTCACTTTTTCACTCATGAATTTTCATAAGATCCTAAACATTGCTCGACACACTGAAAAAATAACATACAAAGACTAGACTCATGTGCTAGACATGACAAAAATACTCACAATTTAAAACAATTATTTTCTAGTAGTGAAGAATATCGTGAAAAATGGCTCTAACTATACTGGATCTACATTAGAGACTTTGAATTTGATAGGTCCCCAATGAAGTTGCAATTCTATTGGTTTTTTTTTATTACAACCCAAGTAGATTTCCTGAGAGCTTCTATGAACTTGCCACGTTCAATAATAAAAGTCTAGGAAGCGATTGGCCAAATCGATGAGAAGAATCGATAATGCTAATTCTCCTACACTTCGGGCTTTATAAGACCTAGGGGGTACTCCCTAAAATGTGCTTCTCAAATACAAACTTAAACAATTTCAAACGCACATTCCTTAACAATAGATAGATTCCCCATCGAAACTAAAAGGATGAAATCCTTCAAGAAATTGGCTAATCCTTGAAAGACTCAAGTCCTACTAGTAGAGAATTGTAAACACAACTAAAATAGGTTGATAGGAAATTTTTGAATAACCGTTCTAAAATTTAAACCCAAGATATGAGAAACATAACTATAATTCAAATACCAGTGCCATATCCTAAAGCATGGAGTCAAATGAGAAAGAGCTAAACTACAGAGAAACTTTTCTCTTAAACAATTATAATCTATATGAATTGTATTACAATCCACATATCTGCAGTGAAATCTATCACTACTTTATGAATCCAGCTACTAACTTGCATGAATTTACACATTAACTGAAGCATTTAACTGATCCATTGAACCAAAGCCATCATTAAAACATAATTCACAGTAAATAATAATGAAGATCAATGAAAATAATCTTGGATTTATATTTCATTAATAATTCATGCAAGATATCACAATGAGAGAGATAATAGACTCAAGAGATTTTCATAATTAATACAAACATGCCTAAGAACCCCATAATTAATCAAGTTATTTTATATAACTCTAAACTTTAAGACAAGGACTCACATTCATACTCTTTGTGTTACAAAAATATCCTTTCTCAAATCTCAGATTCAATAGAAGACCCTGTACCATGACCCAAAATTCCCTTTCATAAAACAAGGGAGAAAAATAAGCTTCAGGTTGGAGGGTACACATGTCCATTTTTCATTGGACTGAAAATTCCCAATAAAGTTATATTTGAGTCATGCGATTGGAGGGAAAAGTCATAAGACAAAAATAATCATAACACCTCTCAAAATGAAACTCGTTCATACCAAAGGCATATTTAACTGTTATAACACTTTATTCCACCTCAATAGTTTCTACCTGAAATCGAGAGAAGCATGCATATCTCTAATGTAACTTTTCAGGCCATACCTATATTATACATGAGCAAGTCACATTTCTCAACTTTAGTACTCATATTTCAAACTCACCGGTGAACACGTTTTTCCATAATTCAAAATCTTCCTTAGACGACCACTTGAAAGAAATAACTTGATCAATTGTATCTCTATATGGTGCATATTTTACCATTACTGAAGTGGCCTCTTTATCAGAATCGTCTAAGAAACTAATGACAAATGATAGTTTCTCAAGTGTATTCTCCGACATACCAATGTTAGCATTTTTCCATATTTCATGTGTGTGAGCTATCATTATATTAGTCATTTGATCATTTCAAACTTGCAAAGGTTTCACCTCATCATGGCTATACAAAATTTGTGGTAATGGAGTTAAGTCCATTCCATCATACTTGGCCTTCAACTCTTTGATCTTTAATTACATACGGGAAACATACCCCTGAAACTTGTGTTCCACAATTCCTTTGACAAATAGATAAGTTGACATAACCATAGGATACTTATCCCCTTGCTGCTTTGCTCCCATTGCCATGAATGCCAGTTTCTCAATTTTGGGGCTCCATCTATCTAGCAATGGGGTGGCCAACTATTTATCTCTTAGGAACATCTTGAGTGCGTGCAACATCAAAGCATAACTTGCATGAACACTATTTAATTTTATTTGGACTCTCCTATTTAAGTGTCTCAACACAATTTCCACAATCACCGAATTGCTCTTCCCTGTTGATTCCTAGATTTGTTGCACCATCTCCTTATACTCCTCAACCTGAAAAATTAATTTTTCCCTAGAGAGTTCTCCTCCTAAGCTATTATCCCTTTCAATTGTAATAGGCACATGTCCCACATTATATGGAATAATAGCTAAGGACCTTCCTTATAAAGAGGGCCGAGGTATCTCCACTAGTGGGTCATAAATAGTGCGACTAGAGCTAGCCTGCCCTTGAGAATTCAATGTATCCATTTGCTACTTTAGTAATGCCAACTTAGTCTCTAACTCTACAACCTTTTTTTGAATTCTATTATATTCAATAATAAGATCATTGTATTGGCCTCTTAAAGTATCATAATCCTTAGTCAAATCCTCATTAATTTCCCTAGGAACTTGGCAACATTCACTACCATATCTACAACCTCCAAAGTTGGATTATCATCAACTCTTCTTACAACAAGGTGACCACTGAAATCAGATGGTTCTGCAACTATTGGCTTCCTAGATCCAATGGAAAGTGACCAAATTTCCAAGGCATCCCACTCTTCACTAAAGGTTGACCCTTTAAGTGCCAATGCAACTTTTTCCTCGATTGCAAGAAGTGGCCTATTGGCCCTTCTTATTGTATCAAACACCGCAACATCAACAATATCCCACTTAGGAAGTAACAAAAATCCACTATTATGTACGAATTCTTGGCCTTGTCTTGGTGTTATCTCTTTCAAGCTCTCCTTCATCTGCAACCTGACATTGGATTGAATTATTTTTTTTAGGAGCTCAAGGTGCAAACTTCTTTCTTGATCTACCTTCTCAGCATATAATTAAACATGAGCCCTCCATTAAAAATCCCTAAAATCATTAGTCTTGATAAAAGAATCAACCATCATGAACTCTCTACAAGCTTCCATCCTTAGGTCATCATTGCTGGTTATCCCTCTTATCTCATATTTCCCCAGCCTTAAAGCAATCGTTCTTGAACTTGATGAAATTTCTTGTGGAAAAGATGGCATTCCCTAATGCATATCATTAGGAGTGACCATGATCTCTTCATCATCATCATCATCATCATCATATTCAACCATCTTTATTCTTTCAAATTTTTTTCTCTTTGGTGATGATGGACATGTCTGACCAGAAGGCCATGAAAGGGAATCTAGATCAACAATAATAGAAAATTTACTACCCTAAAGAGTATGGTACAACACTCTTAGAAACTTCCTTAGCCATACTTCCCCTTTTCTTGAAAAATATCCTAATATTTTTCGAGGGCTAATAAGTAGGTCTTTCCTCCAAGCTTATCTCAAGGTATTCCTTAATAGTTTGTGACTTTCCCCTATCTTCTACAACATGCTCATCCTTCAAAATCCCCACCAAACTTTCAAAATTATCAATAGCATACATAGACCTAATCAACTCACCACAATATTTGGTATGTTATTAAAAGCAAGTATCTTTTCTTGCTTCTTCTTCACCATCTCGGTAAAGGCAATATATTTTTCTTTTCTCTCTTCTTGTATCTCCAAATAATAATGTCCTCAAGAAAATAGAAATTATGGATGAAAGTTCCACTCTGGTGCTTGGCCTTCATTTGAGAAATAAAAATCTTAGGGTCATGATTCCTAGGGTGTACATTCTTTAATCCATAAGGTCTAAGCAATGTGTACAAATACTTCCATCCTCCTTTTTCCATAACAAAGTTAGCAAACACTGTATACTTAGGAAAGAAAAATCCCTTCTTTTGTTCTATTAGAAAATGTGCATCCTGAGCACACCCCAACTATCTCATAATTTCTAAAAACCTAATTCTCAGAGGAACATCCCTGGGTAAAACATATGGGTTGATATTAGTGCCATATACTTTGAAAATTGTTGTATTATGATAAGGGATAATATCTCCCCAATCATGTGTCAAATTTAATTCAGGTCTTCTTTCCATTGGCCTCAAGAAGTCATTAATTTCCTTAGGAATCCTAGGTGGATTATGAACCAGAGCTCTTCTCAACTTGGACCCAATTTTTTTTTGGAACGTTACATAATCAAATTTATGATCATGCTTATCATGGATCCTAGTCGAATATTGGACAAGCATGTCAATGTCATCTTTTCTCTTCTTCAATTCCATATCTTGCCCAAAAACTACATGTCCCCTATACAAAAACATGTGCATCAATAGGGAAAACCATCTGAAACCAAACAAAGTCTTTCCTTCCTTAATGGCCACCAAAAACCCATGCATTTTTTTGCCAAATAAGTGGAAAAATAATATATCACATTAAAAATGGTATGTTGGAGATTTATGACCATGTACATGATGTCAGTAGGTAGAGTAGTCTTCAGACTAATTCCAAGAACCTAACACAAGGCACAAACTATGTTCCTGAAAAAGTTAGAAAAATAATTCACATGAAAAGGCTCTAGCTCATTTTTACCAATCACTATCTACTTTTTATTCTTTCCTCTTCCAGAGGTTTCCAAATGGGGTGTCAATAGAGATGTTCTAAACAAACCCTTAGTATTTTTGTATTCTTCTCTAAAGACCTCAACATCAATAATAACCATATCCTGACTCCATTCATGCAGACCAAAGATCTCTATAATTTCCTCCCTAGTTATCTTTACCATTTCTATACCAAAATATTTTTCGATGACTCTGGTTACAAGGTCATACCTTGCAACAACATATCTTAAAAAATCTACATCCAAATAAACATTTGGGACCACCAACTTACCAAGATCCAACCTCCAAGAGTTAGATAGAGGAGCACACAAATTCCTATAACCAAACCAATTTGAGAACAATTACCACCCAGTATATGGTAGCTCAGTATCCCGAATTGCACATTGTTTATCAATTAACCTTTCCAGGAGTAAGGGACCATAAAAAAAATCCTTTCCCTTGAGATTTTTTTTGGTAGAGGGTTTTAACAAGTCTATAAAATCCTAGGACAAGGACCTAGTAGAGGTTTCAGAGATGAAGCTTCAGGCCTTGGGTGCCATTTACACAAGACAAAAACTAGTTTGAGCTAGGGTTTTGAATTATCAGACAATTATAGCCTTACACCATATAGCCTCAAACAAAATACTTCACAATTCAAGAAGCTACAACAATTATTAGGATAAGCTTTAAAACATTTTAAAGAAGATTACTCATACAATCCTTTAGGAACAAAACAAATTGCAATCATTATTTGTTTTCAAACAACCATAAGACCTTCTGAAAACAAAGGATATGGTATATATGTTACTTATGGTTTCACTTGCAAATTACATCAATGGCAATGATGTTGAATTTTCATGAAAAATGACTCGCTTCACTTGGTACTAGGAAATTATTATTTGGCATGGAAATGTGCACACAAATAACAATTCAATGGTCTTTTAGCATTTAATTGTGGGAGAACAGTTTAAACTCAACCATTGCTATTCACTCACACAGGATAAAATAGCTATAGTACAATACCAACTTATTTAAAATGTCAGACGTTAATCTGAATATATGTAAGCCAAAATGAATGACTCAAATCTAGTCAATGTGGTTTGAAAATGCCACATTTTTTCACCAAACCTTAGGCAAATATAAATTCACCTACAAGACACCACCTCAACATGAATGAGTCCCACCTCAATCATCTCTCATATGGCATTGGAGTCCATGCATCAAAAATTCACATACCTCGCAACATTATTAAAACTCATGTTTTAATTGTGTGAGGTCGCTAAGGAACAACCACGTTGCATTGTTAAAAGAGAGCCATCAACATTAGTGTCCTTCATTGGTCAAGAAACAAGGATTGGGCCCCATGATCACAGGTGACAGATGGCAGCGTCTCGCATACCTCACACCATTATTTTGACATCATTGAAAACCTTGTGAGGCCAACGAGGAAAGGTCACGATGTGAATCATTCCATCTGACGATTATGAAAATTGCACATGACCAACATTTATTCATAAAAAGGGGACTAAATAGGTGGATGGGGAAATCACCCTCAAGGCAGAAAATTTTAGAGATCAATCTAAAACTTTAGTGGTTTATCAAACTGACACTAAGGGAAGAATTAAAATACTACCGAAACGTAAAAAGACTGAAAGGGCAGGTAAAGAGGGGTCGGTAATGCAATGAATAAAAAGGGTTTAGACCATAACTTGTGCGAGTGACCACCTACAATAACAATTCAATGCATGAATAAAACAACCACAACCAAAATCTATGGCAAAACCCCAAAACCCAAAAACAAACCAATAGATCCAAGGACACAGTAAATAAGTAGACTCATGGGGAAAATTTTAAAAGCTCCACTAGTTGGAAATGAAATACAATTTTAAGAAAAAAAATGAATTGCGAGGAAATTTAAATTATTCTAGAAAACATAAACACTAATCTCCATGACCAAATTTTCAATGAATTCCAATTTCATCTTTCCATAAGTTCCAGTCATCATTTCTAGTTAAACTTTAATATATCTATACTAAACTTAATTAGTTCAAACATCCTCTAAATCTAATTAATCTGCTAAATCTTATAATGATTCTAAGAACTCGATCTAATCATAATGAACTTAAACTTTAAGAGTGATTTGAATGAAATTAATTATCCAAACTGAACATACACTAAGCTTAAAATGATTCAATAATCTTAACATTCCATAATTAACTTCTATCTCAGATTTAATAATAATGAATCTAAATAACATAACTTAGAAACAATACTAACACAAGATCAATACCAAAGGTTGAGTGGGCCTTTCGCTTCCTTAGGTAAGATCCTTTAGCAAAAATATTGAATTAACTTGTTTCTTTCATTCCCATTGATCAAACATAGGATGCAAAACATACTATTGCCATTGAAATTATAGAATTCTGATCCAAAATTATCTAACTCCTAACTAAAACTGAAACATGGATATTTATAATAATATCCTTATTAAATTATAACATGGCATCAACTACCAAGACTTGAGGCATTCAAAATAAAGATTAAATCAAAACTAAAACTGAACTAAAACAGAACACAAAGAACTATGCCAGATTTGGCACTAGAAGTAAGAGTTCCATAATCGACTACAAGGAAGTCAATTTGGACTTGAGTGATTCATCTTCTAGCTGGGACAATTCGTGGAATGATCATCTCCATCAATTAAACAAAGAGTTTAACCACATAATCAATCTTTTAAAATACCCTATTCAAAACCCTTAAGAAAAGGATAACAATTTATGGTAGTAAAAGAGCAATGTAGCATAATTATCTCATTATAATATATTAAAAGTAGCACATTTATTACAAACCATTACTTCAAATATATCTAAGAATTTAGCTAAACATAAAGCAACATATATAAATATGTTAATCTATAATCTACCGCTAGTCATGTTAATTAACAAAAATAATAATCCTTTTAAACATAAAATGATTTAAATGATGGTATTCTAAGTCTCTCATCATTTTATTCCCCACTTGTTCTGGACCATTTCCTCATGGTTCTTCATCAAGAATTATGGTAGCCTCCCTTTCCTTGTTTAGTGTCTCCATCCAAATGCAATAGTCAAACACTCCTTCCCTATACTAGCTTGGAATTTTGTCATTGAGTACATAGCCATGGTTTTGTCTCATCTTTTCAAACCATGGTCCTATTACCTCATCAAGCATGTTGGCTGGTTCTTTGAGCTTTGGTGTGGGAATAATGATAATTGGCATTTTGAATCTCATGCCAATCTAGAATTCTCTCTATTGTTTAATCAAAGTGATCACATGTATGACTCTTATCAAACTCCATTTGATATTGTTCGGACTTATTGGTTCCCTCCTTCTGAATGACTTGGGAATGAGCTGATATCTTTCCTCACAGGATTGTATTTCTAATCAGGGAAGTATCCCCTCTATATCTTGGAATGCAGAAATACTATCAAGCAAGGTCGAGACATACAAAGGATTAACTTGATTGAGCCTTACTACTGCTTGCACTGAATTGATATACCTTTCTACATGAGGTATTTTAGGCCTCATTATATTTGTCCATTCTACTTGACCATTCTACCTGATGTTGCATTAATGAGATAAATGATCTAATTTGTTGCTCTCCAACATAAATATCTAGCCTAGAGTCATCATTATCTCCCATTAAAAATCCATGTTGGGAAAATTCACACATCTAGTTTTGAATGTCTGGGTGGCTATTAAAGTAATCTTGCAGAAAATATCTATCATTATCATAATCTAGGCTTCTCCCTAAGATTAATTGGTTTAGCTTCCATTCTAGAAACCTTTCTTTAAGAAACAAGACATACATCCAACTGGTTTTCTCATGGAAAGCATCACATAACTTATTTATGCAGCTTGTTCAAGTCTTGATTCTACCTCATCCTTTTCTTTTTCTAACTTTTGCACCTATTCTCGCAACATTTTATTTTCTTCCTTCAATTTTAAGGCTGTCAAGGAAAGATATCTAGGTTGGGTTGTAGAAGTAGAGGCTTCTTGTGAATACTATTGATCAGATTGTTGTTGTAATTGTTCCTCATTTTTTTGCAACTTTTCTTTCAATTTTGAAATTTCTTCATCATTTGCTAATGCATGAATATTAGCTTCTTGTAGGGCATCCTCAGTCCTATTCAATTGCTCTATATATCTTGTTTCATTTTGTTCAACTTGTTTTTCCATTTTTTGTGTTTTGTTGGGGGATTGTTGCAATTCTTCTTCCTTCCTTCTCAATTTTTCTACAAGGAATTGTATATTTTTCCTTTCTTGTTCTAATTCATCTTCTAATCCGGACAATTTCATAGTCCTTAGCAATTCCTTAGTTTCTAGTTCCTCTTCATCCAATTTTTCATGGTTCTCTTCTTCTTCAATCAATGGCTCTTTTCCTTTTCTTTTCTCATAGGGAGGAGAAGGTGCAGGGGATTTCTCGGTCTCTTCTTGTTCAAATTCCTCAGATGCTTCTTGCTCTTTAGATTGCACCTCAGGTTCTTTAGTAGACTCATGGATTTCAAAAATAGGGGTTCTTTCAAGAGTTCGCATTGGGCCTACTATAGCTTCTTCTAGGATTTTCGAAATAGGGTTTTGAATTATAGGTGTGTCTTCTGTTGGGCATTGTGGTTGTGTTGCTGATATGTGGTTGTCATTGATGTTAACACTATTAGGATTGATGATGCTTAAGGTTGTATATGTCTAGGAGTTTGAGAAAATTGTATTAAATATATGTGCTGCCAACCAGTGAAGCTAAGAAGGTTTGAATGGTAAAATGTTATGTACATTGATATTCAGGTGTTGCACGCTAATGGGTTTATTGCTGAACCTATCTAGTATGATGTTTGAAAGTCTCAGTGGTACGCATCAAATATTTTTGTAAGTAAAAGTGTTCTGGTGTTCCTACAATCATTTTGGTACTATAGTAGTTGTTCTTGGAAGAGAAAGTTTTAATTCTAGTAATTCCAGTTATTGTGTATTTTCCTATGATGTTCATGGATGATTCTAGATAATGTTTTACCTTTGTTGCATTTCTGCCCTATTTGGTGAGATCGTGGTTGAATTTTTTTATGCTGTATGTTCAGGTTTTCATGTTCTTGGACCACATGATGGTGGTAGTGTGTTGTGGATCCTTATGAATTAATTTCTTGTTGTTTGGTGTGTCTAAGGATGTTGGTTTGGGTCCTATCCTTGTTGTGACCGACTTGTGTTGGTGCGCATAAAGATTTATTCATGTATTGAGGTTGACAATTATAATTCATCTATTATTTGTGGCCAACGAGGTTGTTAAAGTAAATCTATGTAGCGAATATATAAGCAACGTTGTTTTGTAGTTTGAATGTAAGTGGGTGGTGTATGCTCAAATGTACAAGTGATGTACAAGTGTGAATAAAGTTCAAATCATTCAAGAGAAGAGCAGAATGTGAAAGAAGATTGAGCAGAGTGTATGTGCCTAATCATAATTTTCATCAAGCTTTTGGAGAAGCTATTTTCTCAGTTTGTACAACTCAAATGGTTTTAATCTGATTGTATTCTCTTTGAGTAATGAGCTCTAGGAAGTGTGTCTGAATTCCAATGCATTCCTTATTCATATTTCATTATACTTTTAAAAGGGTATAATTCTGGATGAACCTCCATCGTGGTTTTCTCCCTTAATAGGGTTTCCACACAAAAATATTGGTGTTATGTGTTTTTGATGTGTTTTGTAATTCTTTATTTCACTATTATTCATTAGATATGGAATTAAAGGTTAATAGTTTGATTAAAGTTTTTGATTCTGTTACAATTGATTCACCCCCTCTCTGTTGTATCTTCTTGTTTTGCTAACAATTGGTATAAGAGCTAGTTCCTTTGAAGGTGAAGCTTAACAGCTTGAGGTAATCCAAGATGGAATCTTACAAGAAGGATAGTCTGAGATTCAATGGTACAAAATACATCATGTGGAAAGTAAGAATGGAATGTCATTTGAAGTGCATTGGAAAACCCTTTTGGAAGATTACAAAAGATACATATAATATTCCTCAGAATGGTCCCTCTACTGTTGATGAGATCAAAGAAGCTGAAATTAATACCAGAGGTATTGAAGCATTGGTGAGTGCCTTGAATTTTTTTGAAATGTCAAGTGTGATGGGTCTGAAGATTGCACATGAGATCTTGACAAAGTTGGAGTTATTGTTTGAAGGAGATCAACTTGTGAAAGTTTCTAGGCTACAAAATCTAAAAGGAAAATTGGAGGACATGAAGATGAGCAAAGATAATAACATCCACTCTTTCTCTTAGAAGATAAATGAATTGGTGGAAAACATCATATGTGTCGATGGTGTCTTCGATAAAGAAGAAATTGTTTCTAAGATACTCAAATTTGTGTCTCCTTCCTACAAAGTGAAAGCTCATGCTATTGATGAACTCAGACCAGTGACTAAAATAACAAGAGAAGTGCTAATTGGAAAACTTGCAGCCTTTGAATTCAACAAATTTGGTGAATCTACTCCTAAAGTAGAATCTACATTCAAAGCCATTGTATTTGGGAGAAAGAAATTTAGGTATGAAGATGAGATGAAAAATATTGAAGATGAAGAAAGAGAGCTAGAAGAACTAGAACTAATTGTAAGAAGAGAATCTAGAGGCCATAGTAAGTACAAAGGAAATCTACCTATTAAATGTTTTTCCTGCACTAAAATAGGTCATTTTCCATCAAGTTGTCTTGAAAGAATTTCTAAATACAAGCCTGAAGACACTAGATTTCAAAGAAAGTGTTGTTATGTTGAAGAAGGCGTTACTGATGATGAATCTAACAAAGACAATGGAAAAGAAGATGATTGGGTATTTATTTCTATCAAAGAGAATGGTCAGGTGTCTATTGAATCCGATAGTAATGTGAATGTTGAGAAAGCTCTTGTATCCAGAGTTGAAGAAAAGGATGAATCGTTGATTGACAACAAATGCTCACATCATATGACTGGTGACAAAAATAAGTTTATTAGCTTGGAAAATTATTATGGTGGAATTGTAAGGTTTGGAGACAACACTTTTGGTGTGATTCGTGGTATAGGCACTATTTCTTCTGGTGGTAAGCATAATATTGATGATGTTCTTTATGTAGAAGGCTTAAAGCATAACTTTTTGAGTGTTGGATAGACGGTAGACAAGGGATACAATCTTCAATTCAAGTATGGTAAGTACAAGATACGGGTAAATACATGCAAATTAATTGCCTCAGGTACAAAGACAAAAGGTAATATATTTTAGTTGAGTACCACTAATGGAAGTTTCTTGATTGCTCAAATTGATGTAAGTTGGTTATGGAATAAGCAGTTATGTCATGTGAACTTTGATAATATTGTAAAGATAAGTTCTTCTTAAGCAATTAGAGATTTACCTAAGATAGCTAAGCCTACTAACACTATGTGCAAGGAATGCCATGTGGGAAAGAAAACTAGAAACCATTTTCAGAGCAAACAGTACAACTCTAATGGAGTATAAGAATTGGTACATACTGATCTATGTGGTCCCTCAAGAATCAAAACTCTACAAGGTGAAAGGTACTTTATGTTGCTTATTGAAGATTGTTCAAGAATGATATGGGTTTCCTTCTTAAGATAAAAACATGAAGCATTAGAAAAGTTCAAAAATTTCAAAGTTATGGCAGAGAATGAGATAGGTCTGAAGGTTAAATGTTTGAGATCAGATAGAGGTGGAGAATTCACTTCTAGAGAATTCAATAGTTTTTGTGAAGAGCATGGAATTCAAAGACAATTATCTGCTCCCTTGACCCCTCAATAGAATGAAGTTGTTGAAAGAAAGAATAGAATAGTTCTAGACACTACTAGAACCATGATGTTGGAAGAAAATTTTTCTCATTTCTACTAGAGAGAAGCAGTAAGAACTGTTGTGTACACTATCAATTGGGTAAATGTCAATAGTAATTTTGGTAAGACTCCTTTTGAGCTATGGTTTGGTTATAAGCCTACTATGAAGCATTTCAATTTTTTTTGAAGAAAATGCTACATCAAGAGAGATGTTGATATAGGAAAGTTTGATGCTAGAAGTGATGAAGGAATCTTCCTTGGTTACTCTACTAAGAAAAAAGCTTACTGATGTTTTAATAAAAGGTTGAAGAGAATAGTTGAAAGTGCTAATGTCCAAGTTGATGAAGATATTGACAAACCATCCAGATGTAATAGATATGATTCAGATGGTAATCATGATATTTATAACAGTTGACAAAATTTTCAGTCACAAAGTCAACTACAAATTATTTTGGTGAACCAAGGAAATCAAGAAGAAGAAATAAAAAATCTGAAAGAAAGAACACAAGAAAAAGAGGTGTACAAACTATAAGGAGAATTCTAGAAGAATATTGTTTGATTTCTAAAGCTGAGCCTAACAATATCAATGAAGCATGCAAATATGAATATTGGACGGAAGCCATCAAAGAAGAACTGGTGCAGATACAAAAAATGAGACATGGGAACTTGTTCCTAGACCTAAAGAGAAGAATGTGATTGGAACCAAATGGGTGTTTCAGAATAAACTTAATGAACAAGGAGAGGTGGTTAGAAACAAAGCAAGATTGGTTTGCAAAGGGTATTCACAAATGGAAGGTATAGATTTTGATGAAACTTTTTCCCCTATTGCTAGAATAGAAGTTGTGAGATTATTTCTGACTTATCCTACTTTCAAGAGTTACAAGGTTTATTAGATGGATGTAAAGTCAACATTTTTGAATGGTGAAATAGAAGAATAAATTTTGTGGAACAATCAGATGGATTTCAATTGACTGATGAAAAATAAATGGTATGTTGATTGAAGGAAGCGTTATATGGACTTAAGCAAGCCCCTAGAGCTCGATATACTAGACTAGAAAAATACTTGTTGAAGCTTGGATTCAGTAAGGGTATTGTTGATAGTAATATATATTTCAAGTTGGATCATGATAAAGAGATGATAATTGAAGTCTTTGTTGATGATATTATTTTTGAAGGTGATGATGATTTGTGTATAATTTTTTTTGATGAAATGAAAAGTGAATTTTAAATGTCAATGATAGGTGAATTGAAATTCTTTTTGGGATTGCAAATCACTTAGTTAGAAGATGTAATCTTTATATCTTAGTCCAAATATATAAAGGAGTTGCTAAAAAAGTTTGGGATGGAAGAATCAAAGCTAGTTGGCACACCTATGGTGACCAAATGCAAACTCACGCAGAAGGATGAGACTCCTAAAGCAAATCAAACAAGATATAGGTCAATGATTGGTGGATTACTATATTTAACCTAGACAAGGCTAGATATAATGAATATTGTATGCATGGTCACTAGATTTTAGGCAGATCCAAAGGAATCACATGTAACTGATGTAAAAATATTTTTTAGATACCTGAAAGGAATAATTGATTTTGGATTATGGTATCCAAAGGATGATGATCTTATTCTGAATGCTTATACCGATGCAGATTGGGTAAGTGATACTAATGATAGGAAAAGTACAAGTGGTGGTGCATTCTTCCTAGGGAAGAAGTTAGTGTCTTGGTTAAGAAAAAAACAAAACTCAGTTTCCTTATCTATTGCTGAAGTAGAATATATTGTTGATGCTAATAATTGTACTCAAGTAATGTGGATGAAGCAGATGTTAAGTGAAGTTAAGATCGAGTATGAAGATCCTATTACCATATTCTGTGATTATTCAAGTGCTATAAACATTTCCAAGAATCCTATGATGCATTCGAAGAAAAAGCATATCTCCATCAAGTATCACTTCTTGAAAGATAAAGTGAGTTGGAAAGAAGTCAAACTGGAATATGTAACTACTAAAGAGCAAGTTGTAGATATTTTCACTAAAACATTGCCTAATACTTTTGAGTACCTCAAAGGAAAGTTATGGGTGATTTCCTCTCCTGATCAAAACCGTTGATGTAGTTGTTTGCATCATTTTGTGACTTCATTGTTATATCTTATTCTAGAATGATGTTTTGATTGCTACTCACGGGGAGTAGTCATATGTTTTAAAATATGTGGTTCAGAGTATATGAACCTTTTCCATTGATGTCAAAGGGGGAGAGAAGTAAAATGTGAAAAAATGTAATAGGAGAGAAGTGTAAAGTGAAGAACCTTTGTGGAACAAAAGGGGAGAAGTGAAAGGGAGAAGATGGAAGAGTTAGTTTGGGTTGATAGTATTCTTTTTCACATCATGTGTTGCCATCAATGCCAAAAGGGGATATTGTTGGACATTGTGGTTATGTTGCTGATATGTGGTTGTCATTGATGTCAACACTATTATAATTGATGATGCTTAAGGTTGTATATGTCGAGGAGATTGAGAAAATTATATTAAACATATGTGTTGCCAGCCAATGAAGCTAAGAAGGTCTAAATGGTGAAATGTTATGCACATTGATATTCAGGTATTGTGTGCTAATGGGTTTATTGTTGAACCTATCTAGTATGATTTCTGAAAGTCTTAGTGGTACACATCAAATATTTGTGCAAGCAAAATTTTAATGGTGTTCCTATAGTCATTTTGGTACTATAGTAGTTGTTACTGGAAGAGGAAGTTGGAATTCTGGTAATTTTAGTTGTTGTGTATGTTCTTGTGATGTTCATGGATGATTCTAGATCATGTTATATGTTTTTTTCATGTCCGCACTATTTGGTGAGATCGTGGTTGAAGATTTTTCTGATGTATGTTCAATTTTTCATGTTCCTGGCTGACATGATGGTGGTAGCTTATTAAAGATCCTTATGAATTAATTTATTGTTGTTTGGTGTGTTCAAGGATGTTGGTTTGGGTCATATCCTTGTTGTGACAAACTTGTGTTGGTGCGCATAAATAATTATTCATGTATTGAGGCGGATAGTTATAATTCATCTATTATTTTAGGCTAATAAAGTTTTTGATGTAAATCCATGTAGCAAATATATAAGCAAGTTTGTTTTGTGGTTTGAATGTAAGTGGGTGGTGTATGCTTAAGTGTACAAGTAATGTACAAGTGCAAATAAAGGTCAAATCATTCAAGAGCAGAGAATAATGTGAAAGAAGATTGAGCAGAGTATATGTGCCTAACCAGAACTGTCATCAAGCTTTTGGAGAAGGTATTTTCTCAGTTCATCCCACTCAGATGGTTTTAATATGATTTTATTCTCTTTGAGCAGTGAGCTCTAGGAAATATGATTGAATTCAAGTGCATTCCTTATTCATTTTTCATTATAATTTTAACAGGGTATAATTTTGGATTAATCTCCATTGTGGTTTTCTCCCTTAACAGGGTTTCCACACAAAAATATTGGTGTTATGTGTTTCTGATGTGTTGTGTAATTCTTTCTTTCACTATTATTCATCAGATCTAGAATTAAAGGTTAATAGTTTGATTAAAGTTGTTGATTATGTTACAATTGATTCACCCCCCTCTCAGCTGTATCTTCTTGTTTTTCTAACATCTTCAGGGGTGGACACAACAGGTTTTTTTTGGACATAGATTCTTTCTTGTATTTCATGCTTTCTCCTTTTGGAGCTAGTACGACCTACTCTAGAGGATTCTTTTAATTTCGTTTTTCATCTTTTCTTGGAAGATTCTCCTTTCTCAATTCTTGAATTTTTGGATTTCCCTTTTTTATTTTCAATGGTTGCAAATAAAAATTCTAACCAACCATGTTTCCTTGATTCTTTATTTAGGAAGTGGTTTTTGATTATCAAATGAATCAACCCCTAATATTTTTATGGATGATTCCCCTCTAGAATTTACCCTTAAAACCATAGAAGCAATTTGTTGGAAACAAAATGCTAGAAATTTGATTTTAGTAGAGGGTTTTGTTTGTCCATACCTTAAATGTATCAAAATCTGCATTCCTGGTCCTAATTTAGTGTTGTACTGCCCTTCACAAGTGAAAAAATTCATAAGCCATGTTGCAGCAGTCCTCCAAGGCTCATCCAAACTTTGGCGAGCAATCTCACATTGGTCTCTCTTATGCATTGGAATTTTCAGACTTCTTTTAGGTTCTTGGTGAAATGCTGCCACCAATTTCTCAAATTTGACTCAGCCTTTGTCCACTGGTTTTCCTATAGCTAGAATTCCAAAAATTTCACTGATTATTTATGGGGTTATCTCAATAATCTCTCCCCTTACTTTGGTGAAATTTACATGAAAATTTCACACAAATTCCACAACCATCTCTGGCTAGAAACCTTCATATTGCATTATAAAATTTATACATCCAACTTCTTCTAATAGTCTTCTAGTTTTTGAGTCAAGAGTGAAGTTTTTTGGCTCAACATTTCTCTTATTTCCCACCTTTTTCTGTTAGCAATGGCAGACTTCGACAATGGAAGACTGAATTACTTGATAAAAATGTATAATGATTATTTTATTGATATTAGAGCAGCCAATTCAATAATGACATGACATGCCATTAACTTCCTGCTTTAATTTCCTTTAGTGCTCCGAACGATTCACACGCCATTACATGATGTTTGAAATTTAATTCACAAAGTTGGCGACATCTTTTACACATGTCATTGTGAACTTGGATTTTTTTTTGAAAAGACATGTGAATCATGACAAGATCCACAATTATTACTGACATCAACCATTGTCATAGCATTCCTTACATCTATTATTCCATCTCCTTTTTCTTTTGAATAACTCATTTATTATTATTATTAATAATAATATGGTAGAGATGTCTAGATTTGTAAATATTTACAGATTTAAAATTACTATAACTACTTTAGAAAATAAAATTCAAGAATAATATTTATATTAAAAGCACACCTTAATTTATTTCAAGCCATCATGAGTTCTTCAAGAGCTTTCAAGAGCATTTCAAGAGCCTTTAAGCAAGACAAAGTTTCTAAGTCTTCAGGAGCTTTCAGGAGCTCTTCAGGAGCCTTCGAGAAAAATGGAGCCTTTAGAGTCTTTCGAGTTTTTAGGAACCTTTAGGAGCTTTCAAGATCATTACAAAAGTTAACTTAGATAGACCGCCATTTCCGGTTTCCAATCATCAATTTTTTTTTTTTTGAAAGTAAACCACCAATTGTTGGTTTTCAATTTACTTCTTTTTTTCTCAAGGTAAACTGTGAATTGTTGGATTTCAATTTACCCCATTTATTCATGCCCTCCTCAAAGGTTTAAATGTCTTTATTCATGGAAGAAATGTTTTCCATGAGAAAGTGTTCAATTTTGTTTTGCAAATTATCTAAAAATTCCTCCTTTGATGCAGGCTTATGATAAATTTTCAGTCAATGACCATTAACTAGCATTACTTTCTTTTCTCCATCAATTGGTGCCAATTGGAGAACTCCATTTTCAAATACATGTCCTATCTCATAGGGTCCTAACCATCTTGTATGGAACTTCCCTTTAAAATTTTCAAATTTGGAGTCAAATAGTAATGTCCAATCTCCTTCTTTGAACTATCTTAACACAATATGCTTATCATTCCATTCCTTCATTTTCTTCAGAATTACCTTCATGTGTTGAAGTGACTCCATTCTTATTTCATCAAGTCTGTTAAGCTGTAAAAATTTTCTTTTCTGATTCTTGTAAGTCAATCCCAACTTCCATTGCAGTTTTCAATGTCTTTAATTCAAATTTTGTTGGCATAACTAGTTTCTTTCCATACACTAGTTCATAAGGAGAGAATCCATTTGTTGTTTTCCATGTGGTATTATATGCCCATACTGCACCATCCAACCTCTCTACTGAGTCTGTTTTTCATAGAGAAATAGTTTTTGTCAAGATGTTCTCCAACTCTCTTTTTAATGGATCAAGGACATCAATACCTAGCCTGAAATTTATTTCTCAAAATTTTATTTTGATAATCTTCTATTTTTCCACATGTGTAGAACAAAGAGCTTGATTTTTGATGAAAAACCTATGTTTAATAAAACTAAAAAAAACATATCAAAATTATATTTTTTGGATGGATCGTTCTGAGGACTACCATAATCATTTGAAATAAACTTTAAATGAATTCATTTGATCCCCTAAAAGGTAAATCAAAATTGATTTTTTATCAGCATTTTGATATGTGTAAAGGAGACTCCATTATAGGTATGGTTTAAAATTAGTGGGGTTCTATCCAAGGGGGTTTGATCTAAGGTGGTTTGATCAAACCCTCTTCAATTGGAATCCTTAAAATGAAAACTTTTAAGGCTTGAATCATTATATTTTCTAAAAATATGTGATTTCAGCAAAAAATAAAATCTCCCAGAAAAAGTAAACCAGCTTTGTGGGATCACCCGAAAGACGAGATTTTTAGTCAAGATGATAGAAGATAGGTTGTCACAAAATATGGTTATACCATCTTCTTGTTGCTAATTCAAATATATAAGGATTATTCTAAGCCAAATAGCTTAGCATGCTATTGCATTTGCTGCAATATATTCTACTTTAGCCATGGAGAGAGAAACAATGGACTACTTCTTTGATGTCCATGATATTGCTCTTAAACCCACGTGGAATAAATATCTCAAAGTTCTTTTCTTATCATCTATATTTTCTGCCCAATCACTATCTGTGTATCAAAATGTTGATACTTGTTGGAGGTAGTGTACATAATGTCATAGCCTTTTGTGCCATTGACATACCTTAGATATATTTTTCTTGATTCCCAGTGGGAATCCTTAGGCTACTACATGAACCTAGAAATCAGTATTACAATGCACATAAAATCTGATCTTGTTGTTGTCAAGTACATGAGGCTTCCAACCTTGATCTTGTAGAGGGTTGGGTTAACATCACTGTTGCTGTCCTCTTTGCTTAATTTCATACCTATAGCTATTGGGGTTGGGGCTCGTTAGTTGTCCAACATTCTAAATCTTTTCAATATTTGATTAGCATAATTTATTTGTGAAATGAAGATGCCATCATCTCTTTGTTGGACCTCTATGCCTAAGAAATATTTTAGCAAACCTTGGTATGCCATTTCAAACTCATTTTTCATTGCCTCTTTGAAATTAACCATGAAAAGATTACTATTCCCTGTGAAAATTAAACCATCTACACACAAAACATCAATAAGAATCTCACCATTGGCTTCCTTGATGTATAGTGTGGGTTCACTACCTCTTTTGTTGAAGCCACTTCTCAGAAGGTATGAATCAATTCTTTTGTACCATGCTCATGCTGCTTATTTAAGCTTGTAAAGATATTTTGAGAACCTGTAGACTTTGTATTCTTTCCCTGGAACTCTGTAGCCAAGTGGCTTCTCCATATACACCTCTTCTTTCAATACTCCATTCAAGAAAAATGACTTTACATCCATTTGTAATACTTTCCATTTGTGTCAGGTTACAATTGCTAGGACTATCTGCACTATTTCTAGCCTTGCAACTGATGCAAACATCTCATCATAGTCTCTTCCATGTTACTATTTTTATCCCTTGACAACCAACCTTGCTTTATGTCTCCAAATTTACCATTAGTAGTGTATTTGGTCTTATAGACCCACTTAACTCCAATGGTTGATTTCCCTTTGGGTAAATCAGTAACCTCCCATGTCTTGTTTCTCACTATAGCATCTATCTCTTCATCCATGGCATTACACCATTTTTCTTCTTTCCTGGCCTCTTAAAAATATATTGGATAATTGTGAGAAAACAAAGAAAAATATAAATTCTCATCAAAATATTCATACCTTGTGTTGTCATAAATTTTCCTTATGCTTCTAGTCTTCTATGTCATCAATGATGCAAGTGTAGGGTCATAATTTATGGAGCTACTTGACTGCTGGTCTGATGAAGAAGACTATTGTTGTAAATTTCCAACGCATCTACCCTGCTAAATTTTTTTAGAGTAACTCTTTTACTAAACGTTTCTAGAGTTTTTGCTGCTATTTTCTAAACCATTTCCTTTTTGTAAGGTCCTAACACATCTACTTTCTACAACTTCATCCTCAAAGGGTATTGAGACAAAAATACCCATGTTTCTATCAATTTTTCCATCTTGTTACTCATTTTCAATGAATTCAACATTCCTACTATTCACATCTTTCTTGGTGAAGGGATTTTACAATCTATAGGCTTTGGATTCTTCACCATAGCCTATGAAAATGCATTTTTCACCTTTGTCATCAAATTTCTACCTTTTCTCTTCTAGCACGAGTGTATATGCCACACATCAATTTTTTTCAAATGCTCAAAATTCCATTTGTATTTTGTCCATGCTTCTTGTGGAATCCTATCATGAACAACCTTTGTGGGGAACCTATTGAAGATGTAAACTATTGTGGCTACATCACCCCAATATTCATTAGACAAACCTTTTTCCTTTAGCATGCTTGCGTTGTGATTGTTTTGTTCTTTCTTTCAGCCACTCCATTTTGTTGTGGAGTATACTAGGCTGCAAGTTGTCTCTAAATGCCTTGAGACTTGCAAAATTTCATAAATTCTTGAGAGATATACTCTCCCCCTCTTTCCATTTTGAGGACTTTGATATTATGGCCGCTTTGCTTTTCAGCCAAGGCCTTAAACTCCTTGAACTTCTCAAATGCATCTCATTTTTTCTTCAAAAAATAGACCTAGATTTTTCTACTATAATCATCTATGAGTGCCATGAAATAAACATTTCCACCTAGAGTTGGGGTCTTCTGGGACCACACAAATCTGAATGCACCAACTCTAATGGTGCTCTAGCTCTCCTAGAATTCCCTGATAGAAAGGCTTGCCTATGCTATTTACCGAGGTTGCATGCTTCACACTTTCCATTGGGCTCTAGAATTGCTATTAGGTCCCTAACCATACATTTTTTAGCTAAAATATATAAACTAGAATAACGTAGATGCCTATAACTCAAATTCCAAAGCTTGGATGGGTCTTGGATGACCATTTTGAAGGTTGAATGTTGCAGGCCTTTTGACTATGTTGAGATTTGCATTTTGAGGGGAAACATTTGGTTCTTTGTCATTTGAACCATTGCCATAACTTTGTTGCTTCCATCCTTGTCATAGATGATGCATTCCCATTTCTCCATTAGCACCCTATAACCACTTTGGACCATCTATCTAATTCTCAAGAGATCGTGTTTCATTCCTAGGGCATAAAAGACATCATGGATTTGTCTTTCTTCACCATGCTTGGTTTGTAGGCACACTATTCCTTTATCCATGGCTGGAACCTTCGCATTGTTGACCATTTTGATTTTAGAATTAATTTTCTTGTCTATGGAGGAAAATAAGTTTATGTTACCACTCCCGTGGTTGCTACAATTGCTATCCGGGTAAAAAAATTCAGTGTTGCCTTGTTCTACAAGATTGTCTGCCATAAACACTTGTGACTATTTTTAATTTTTAGCATTGATCTCATTTTCCATATTCTCATTTTGAATCCCTCGGTCACATTGTTTTATCCTATATTCTCTCACATAGTGACCATACTTGTGATAGAAGTAACATTGTACATTTCTCTTATTTTGCCTCTGATTTGAGCTATTATACTTCTTCATGTTTTGGAAGTCTGATTGGGAGGTATTGGCCTCCTCTTCCAGATTTGCTTCTGCTTCTGCCTCTTTGACCTCTCACTCTACCATTTCTTTCTCTTCCCCTACCTCTATGTTGGCTTGCGCTTTGAAAGCGTTCTCCTAGGAACAATTTGCAGACCTATTTAAGTGTTACTCATGGGTTTGAAAAGAACCCATTAACTCATCAACTAACAATGTTGAGAGGTCCTTTTCCTCTTCTATGGAAATAACCATCAGGTCATATTTTGTGGGTAAGCTTCTAAGGATCTTCTCCACAATATTCTACTCTTTCATGGTTTCTCCATTAATCCTCAATTGGTTAATAAAAGTGGAAGCCCTTGTATGAAAATCTAAAATGGACTTGATATACTTCATCTGCATGGTCTCAAATTCTCTCCTTTGTAGTTGGAGTTTCACTGACCTAACTTTCTTAGTCCCTTTTCAGGTGGTTCAAAGTATTTCCTATGCTTCTTTTGCATAACTAGTTGCTGCTATTCAGGGGAAAATGGCCTATGTCAAGGTTGCCTTAATCAAACTGAGGGCTTTAGCATAATTTTTTCTTGTCTCCTTCAACTAGTTCTTTAGGGGATTGGTCAATGTTGTGAATGCATTTGGGTCAGTCACATTTGTAAACCCAATTTCCACTAACTCCCATAAATCATTTGCTACTAAAATGTTTTTCATTTTATTTTCCCAAACATCATAATTTTTACCATCTAACATAGGTGGTTGTTGCCAACTCTTATTATCTCCTCGAGCCATTTTTCTAAATGGGGGAAAACTAAAAATATACTAAGGAAAACTAAAAATATACTAAAAGAAACCTAGGGTGTTTCTTCACTGCCTAAAAAACTAGGGCTTTCCTATATACCCAAAAGAAAAAAATTTATCCCTGCATGCCTAGGACTAGAGTTAGGGCTTTAAAAACTAAATGCCCAGAAAAATTAGGGCTCTTATACCAATCTGTTGGGAAAAGAGATCTCAACTACAATGGGAAAAGAAGAAAACACAAATAGATAAAAGAAGACAACAAGACAAGGAGGAAGACTATTTTCTATTTCATTAAAGTATTTAAAAAGATTACATTCCAAAGTATTACATACAAAAAATCAGAGCTAAAGCTTTGTATATATACTTCATACAAAATTATGCACATTCTAGTGCATTGAAGCTAAATGACCGCTACTGCAAACATTCTATAGCACTTATCATTCCCTTCTTTTGTTATGTTCTCCTGAACATTCCTCGTATTTTTTTGCACTCTATCATTCTTAGAAAAAATATTCTATTGGTTTATTTTTTCTTTTCCAACCTTCTTTCAAAAACCAATGCTCATTTTCAAAATCACCTATCAAAATTAATTTGCTGCCAAAAATATTAATTGGGATAGAAAATATCTGACAATGCAATTGGGGGGAACGATCCAAAATGGATCTCATCTGATCATGCATTAAATGAACCTTCCCATTGTTGCTCAAGTTTAGATATTCCAATAGTTACAAGAAGAGTTCAACATTAAGATTCATTCAAGAGTGAGATTAAGTGTTAGTGCAATTTAGAATTGAGTCGGCATCCTTACTGGGGTTAGGTAGTAGAGATTTTCATTAGATCCTTAAAAATTTCATGCGAGTTCTTTAAAACTAGGAACATCCAAGTCATATAAAAATAAAAGTGAATGAGTAAGTAGCCTTGATTTGGTGGATACTAGTTGGCCTAAATTGGGAAGGAAGTAATCTAGGAATAAAGGAAAATACCACTAATAAGAGATAAGTTGAAGGAAAGAAAATTAGAATGGGAGTAATTAAGGATTTAAAGATTTAAGATCTGTAGGCCAAGGAAAAATACTATTAATCGGATTACTTATGAATGAATAACCATATCATGTAAGAAATTTGTAAATGGGATTCAATTTGGGATGTAGGAAAGTTTCAATCACTATGAATTCTTAAAGGATGGTAAGGGAACAATATTTAAATTATCTTAATGTTGGAGTAAATGTAATTTAGAATATCATTAATTAATATATATAATTAAGTATAATTAAGAATTGAACATAACTACAAACAAGTACCTTAATTAGTTGAGAGAATCATTTTAAATGTGGAGTATTGATTAAAGTTTGAATTTCATTGATCTTGAAAATAATAAAATATACGTATAGAAAATTAACCCTAAACAATGTATAATGAATGAATTAAATTAAGACTCCTTGGGGGCTAGTAGTTGGGTATTCTCTTGAATAATTTAATAAGTTACTTAATATAAATCAAACCATTTTGAATAATAAATTGGAAGCTTATTCTAATTGGGCAACCCTTCAATCTTAAGGGCAATTTGATAATTTCCTTCCAATATTTAGGTGGGAAAGCAATCCTTTGATTTAAGCATAATCGTTCAACACACGATTCAAGATAATCAACAACATGAATTATTATGCTTGGTCAATAGGTGTACCTTCTGTTTATTATCTAATTTTTGCTCTTAGGAAAAAATCATTATTAACTTAAGGTGATGTAATGATTATTCTTGTGTCATTGTTTTAGTGTTGGAGTTCTCTTTTGATTTAAACTCATACTTATTTATCAAATTCAAGATCTTAATAAATTAATTGGTGCATTTCACTATATGTATTTTAATCATTTAACTAGTGGAATGGTTGTAACCAAGATAGGGAGTAAGTGTTCTTCATAGTTCACTTATTAAAAGAAGTCATCCTTGAATTTTTTTGAAATCTTACAAAGTTAATTAGGATAGTTAAATCAATGGGATACCATTGTAAACATGATTTCATCACTTTAGATTAACTTTAGAATTCATTTTTACCTTAATTAGCGGGTGCAAGGGAAAAATGTAGTAGTTGTGATGTTTTAAGCTAGTAAATTTTAGGACATGATATTTGGTATCAAAGTCGAGATTGCAACACTAAGAAATTTGGGGCTACTTGTTTCTCTTAGGGTCCTAATTGTGTGTAATTTTTTATTATTGATGGGGTCATCAAAAAAGTAACCCTTCTTTTTTTTTGACTTGTTCAGGACCTCCTCGTGATTTTGGCTTAATTTTGCCTTGATTTGATGTTGTAATGTGGATAACACATTCACATTAGCTCTTGGGCCCTTGTAAACTAATGGAATTTAACGGTTTCTTGCAAAAGTGTTGTGAAGTGTTGTAACACACTTTCACACATTTCTAGGGTTTTATCAAATAATTAAGCACAATAAACATAATTTTAATCATAATCAACCTTAATCTTTCCTTATTTGGAGTGTTGAAAAGTGTTGTAACCAAATTTCACATTTCTCCAGGCTTGTCCTTAATAATTGGGCTTTCTTATGATTTAATTGGCCCTATTTTGCATCCACATGCCTAATTCATTGCATCGTTTCCATAATAATCTCGAGACCAATCATTGACCAATCATAATTCAAGTGTTCCTATCTTGTGTGTCCTAGATTCAGTGTTTAGGACTTATTCACCACCTTGGGAGAATCAATCCCACCTAGGTCTTTTTAGCCCCAATGCAAGTTTCACACATTCCTAAGCACTTTTCATTTTTGATCTCATACATTCAGCTTGGGTAGACCCATTCACCACCTTGGGCGAATGAGTCCTGTGTGACAAAAAATCAAATTTAATTCAAAATTTTGGTAGGATTTTATTGTATTAGATCTGATGTCATCTTGTAGTTTTGTAATTTCAGGAATTATTACATAATTGAGTATAAATATGTAAGTTTATTTCACTCATATTCTCACCTAGAAAGTTTACAATTCATTGAGCATTAACAAGAGAATTCAAGGAATTTCAAAGGTAGATTATGAAGCATTCTAGGAAATTCTTCAAGTTTCAATCATCATGTCAAATATTTCTTGCATCATGTTGTTTTAGAGCTAACAATTGTGATAAAGGGTTTGTGATTCAAGCACATGTTTCATTCAAAGATATATTAACATCAAGTAGGATTCCAATTCTACATCCATTGGAGCCATTACTTACATGTTTGCATCACCTTATTGATAGGTTTTAGTGAGTTGCAACATTTTTTTTTGTTCATTTATCACTCTCCATTTAAATTTTCTTTCATTTCAAGGTTTACTTACCAACAAGGGGTTTGACCAAGGTAAACCCTATTCTCTAGCCCCACAACATTTTTTCCCTCTTCCTGCATGTGATTTGTAGGGGTAGATTGTAGATTTTTCTAGAAAAAAATTGGAAAAAAGTTGCCACATCCCTAAGTTTGTCAAAGTTGTCATCAAGCCTTAGAGAATCTTGGAGAAGACCTCCAAGTGGTAATTTGTAGTTTTGAATTTAAAAACCAATCAAAAAGAGCAGAGTAGACCGAGAGGAATGAAATCAGGTCCTAGACTTCTAAAAATGTAGAAGTGGATTGATTCACCACAAGTGGCTAATGAGTCCCACTATACAGGCTTGATAGAGACTTTTATAGATTCATATACCCTTTTGGTTAAAACTTGTATCTACATATTTTCCCAAAAATTGGACTGATTCTCCCATCTTGGTGAATGATTCCTAGTCAACATCAATAGCATATGTTTTAGTGATCGAGACCTCCATTCTACCTTCTTCAATCTCCCAAGTGCACACTTTCATTTTCATATCTTTCTTTTCATTTTTTGTATCTTTTTAAGTCATTTAGGGTTAGTTTGCATTCAATTAGGGTTTTGTTTTACAACTTGCATTGCATTATATTTTCCAAGTCTGAAATTGGTGGTGAACCCCTCATTAGATATTATTTAGCCTCTAGGACAACCTTATTACAATATTTCAATCTCCTTTCCATTGAGATATATAGGGTTATTCTTGAGTGGAGTCTCCTTAATGGTGGGTGTGAATACATGCATCATATCATCATTTCCACACCAACAACCCATCAGAGATCACATTATTTTCTTAAGAGGTTCCATTTTGGTGAACTTGCATATAGGACATCATTATTCTGATTTGGAGTGCATTTACATCCTAGATTTAGCTTGCTTTAAAATTGCATTAGGTTTTACATTGGTTAATTTTCATTCTAGGGTTTCAACACTTGCATTAATGAAAAGATCATTTAGCTTATATTATTTCATCTAATTTCATTAAAAAATAATCAAATTATTTATTTGCATCTCATACACATATTAGAAAACATAAAAAGCATAAAATTCAATTCGAAAATTCTAAAAAAAATTCAAAAATAATAGTACTTGGACTCATTTGCCACCTTGGGAAAATTAGTCCCTTTGCATATTTCTCACTCTATTTTATGGAATTTAAAATTCATTTTCTAAGTTTTTGTTTATTGTTTTTACTCTTTTGTTTTAGCTTGCATGCTTTCTGTTTGATTTAATTCATTGCATCTATCTTAATCTCATTCATATTATGTATTACTTAAAATAAAAGTTACATTCATAACATTTTTGCATAGTTTCGAATCTAAAATTTACATCATGGATGCATGCTTTAACAAGCTTTGGATGTCATTAAAGTCCTTAATGGATGTGTCAAGTTGTGCCTTTGGAAATGACCCTAATAAAATTGAATTCACTCATGCTCACTCAAATCCTAATGCATGTCCTCCTCGTGATGCTAACATCATTGGAGAAGATGACGAAATAATGAATAAGTTCCTAAATTATTTTCTTAATACCTTGAAGCTAATGCATCTTTTTATCCAACCATGAGATAACCAAATCCTCCTACAATACCACCCCTTGAGATATTTGGTTACATCTTGAAACAAAATTTTAACCCGAGTTCCCTACAAAAGGTGAACCTATCTCCCCTAGATAAGAAAACACTCAACAATATTATGATAAAAAAGTAACAAACACTCCTATCAATCTAGAAGAAACACATGGAAAAGGATTCATAATCTTAAGAAAACAAAGATATGACACAACACATGAACATGAAATTCATCAACTCCTAGAACAAATACCAACTAATGAAAATACAAAGGGGTCAAGATATCAAGATCCCCCTCACAACAAACATGTTCTTAAAGAATATCTAAGACTTTGTAGTGATGGTATGATGATCTTTGAATCACCCCCTCATATGAAAGTTCTTCTTCCTAAACAAAAGCCAACAATTCATAACATTTACAAGGATGAGAAGATCTCCTCAGGACCTCCTCTTCAACCTTCAAATAGGGAAGTTGGTGAATCTAGCAAACACAAAATACCTTACAAGTTAAAAAAGCTACAACCTCCTTGTCCACCACCTGCAAGTGAACATAAGATACAATTGATTTTGAGAAAATAGTTAATAACATTACCACCTATGAATAGATTAGTCCTATATTCTAAGAATGAAAAGGTCCCACATTGTGAATATCATCAAACTCTCAGACATAGTATTGATGAGTGCCATGAATTCTATTTAATATTGTAAAAAACTCACTTAGATGGCAATTACTAACATCAAGGGATTGCATAAGTCTAATATTTTTTCACCCCCTTGTCATGTAATAGTTGTAGAACATCCTATTCTCACTATTACATAACATTTCCCATCACCTACCTCAGCTTATTCTTGTCTCCCACTCAATGGGGGCATGAAGTTGATAGCCTTCTCCTAGTAATGCATTTGGCATTGTCCCTTAGGTTTGTTATTCACATTCTGCTTATATATAGTGAGATTGGGAGGTGGGTGACTTGTTCATACATTGAATCACATTTTCCTTATTATTCTTTTGGGCATGTGCAGGATCATGATGGGCCAAAAAGTGGCAATATGAAAAAAGTAGCATTTTGCACTTGCCAAAATATGTGAAAATCTCGAGTTGACTTTTTTTTGGGTTGGGTGTTAGAACATTTCTCCATAGAAATTCCAAAGCCAAAGTAAAAAAAATTGGATATCTGATTTATTTTACTTTACAAATAAGCCATATGATTGGAATCAGATGTCTGATTTGTAAAGAAAAAAAATTGGATATCCAATTTCCAATTAGATAGCTTATTTGTAAAGTAAAATAAATCAGATATTCGATTCAAATCAGATATCAAATTTGGGTCGGCTAATATAAAACCAAAAAGTAAAATTTAAAGTCATTTTGAATGTTTTAAGCTTGCAGCAATTAGAACAACGATGGTGAGGGAAAATCTGATAGGGTGGATGTGTGTGTGTGTGTGTGTGTGTGTGTGTGAGAGAGAGAGAGAGAGAGAGAGAGAGAGAGAGAGAGGATGGGAAGAAAGGGAGAGAGATATGTAGAGAGAATTATGAGGGGGAAGGGAGAGAGTAAGAAGGGGGAGAGAGAGAGAGAGATAGAGAAATAGATAATATTTAAATATTTTATATATTAGTAACATTAATTAGTCATATAATATTTTATATAGTAACTTAAAATATATATATATATATATAAATATGTATACATTAAATAAAATATAGAAATAACATTTAAATATTATACATAATAATATTATATATTATATATTAAATTATAAACTATATTGTATATTATAAACTAGATATATTAAAATAAAGTATAAACTATTTATTTCACCTTTTAAATCATATATTAAAAAATATATTACATTTTTGAAAATTATATATAAAATAAATCAAATATCTGATTTAAATAAGATATCCAATTTGGATGGGATATTCGATTTGGATTGAATATTTGATTTGGATGGGATATCTGCTTTGGATTGGATATTTGATTTGAATCATATATTTGATATGTCTAACACAAACCCTACTACCTAGGGATTAGCCTCAAGCTTGCTTCAGAATTTTGCTAGGACATTCCAATCCTAAGAAATCAACACAAAAAACATGTTTAGCAGATTACCTTTCTTTTCTAGACATCGTCCATGTGGCTAATGACTTTTTTTTAGCCTAAATTAATGAAACGAAAAGGGTTTTTAAAGGAGTTTGATGAAAAGAAAGATTAAAGGAGTTTTTAAAGGGTTTTTTTACCTTGACTCTTGTGCCACCCTCTCTCCTCTCTCCTTTTTAATCTTTCTTGGTTTGCAGCTTTCATTTTATTCCTATGCTCCCTTCCATCCTGATGATGAATCACGGAATATGATTCAAAACGTTGATGCAAAAAAATTAGACACAATCTAATCCATAAATTCTTGCAATAAATATAAATTATGCTTTACTTTGAATTTAATAAATATTTATTATTCATTTTCTATTTGAATTATGACTAAA
The DNA here is from genome assembly GCA_007115665.2 of Sequoiadendron giganteum. NCBI lineage: Eukaryota > Viridiplantae > Streptophyta > Pinopsida > Cupressales > Cupressaceae > Sequoiadendron > Sequoiadendron giganteum. The sequence continues at coordinate 518,262,791 of CM021107.1, forward strand.
GTTCGTATTGATAGGATGATTGAAAAACATCTATATCTTTCAAACGGTATTATATTTTTTGAATCTAAAACATGCATCACATTCTATGCTTTGCATACTATAGGATTAAAAAAAATCATGAAGTTTTGACCAAGTTAAGGTGGTCAGACATACACATTTTTATATTTTTTAAAAGTTGCAATAAAATTTTCATAATTAATTATATACTTTGAAACAAATTACAAAAAAATATGCATCACATCATAACATGAGTCCTCTAATTATATCTAAAATATTATAAAAAAAAATATTATCATTTTATTGTGGTTAGGGTGGTCAAACACACACGTACTTCTTATTTTTTCCCTGAAATTTAAGTACTAATGCATTGGAATTTCAAATTTTCACCAAATATATTTTTTCTTTAAATAAACCTAGTAGTTTGGAAACTACATTCATTTTGCTACAAATTTTATTCTTACATATTTTTGAAATAATATAGATAACTTATTGAAACTATTACGTCAAGTTTCCTAACTCTTATTTTTCTAAATTTTCATCGCCACTTATGGGCCTATTTTTTCCATGATGATCTTGCACATACCCTTTTGTATTATTTCTTTTTCATTTTCTTTGGTGTGATTGTGTTTGATTGATGTGATCCCCTATGATATTCTATTGGATGTTTTCTTTTTCTTTATGACATTCCTCTATTTGTACCTTCATTCTTCTCTATTACGTGCATCTCTTTTTCTTTCTATTTTTATCTCTTTTTCATTTGTCTTATGTTTTCCTTTTGGGAATGACACAAGGGATTGAAACATTCATGTCTCCTTCATGTTCAACAAAAAGGATTTTTCTTCCTTGTCCTTTTCATTTTCTATTTTTCTCTTTTGTGTTTTGTTTTCCTTTTGGGGATGACACAAGGTGTTGATACATTCATGTCTCTTCCATGTTTACCCGAAAGGTTTTTCTTTCTTTTCCCTCTCTTTGTGTCATTCTTCAAGTTCTATGTGTATTTGGGGGATAATGACAATTCTAAGCTCTCTAAAATCACTGTAGCAAAGAATATACTAACCCCAAATCCATAGATCCCTTATGTGTGGTGTTTTAATTTTGAGGGAAACCCCTCTCTTTTCTTTTTTCTCTTGCATGATGCAACCTTACTCAGAAACATATGACTTGACATAGGGCTTTCCAAGTTGGCTTTCATATCTTCTTTCTTGTTCACATTTATCATTGTCTACTTTAAAGTAATTTCTCATAGTATAGTGTTTAGAAATTTCATTAAAGTGGGGGCATACATTGGCATTATTCTTTTGCATTTTTCTTTTTCATGGTTCATGGTGTAGTGTTCTTACTTCATATGATGTGGTTTTTATTCTAAGGATGACATTGGGTGTAATTTTCTTCAAGAGAATGATCTATCTTAGCATATTATATTCCTCTTAGTAGCTTGATGTGACACAATGCATACCCTAAGTTGTGAATCTTCTATTATTTAATTGGTCCTCTCTTGGAGACATTAGCTACATTGTTCCCTATGTTAAGGACCTTGCATGAACTAAGCAAGACTATTTTGAACATTTCCTATTTTTCATTTTGCATTTGTTGTTATATGGAAACCTTTCATAACATAGCTTGGATTCCTCTAGTTCCATCCTATTTTTCATGAGCTCCAAGCATACGAAGTTTTCTTCTCATGAAGCTCAAAAATCATTGATTTTTATGGTTCCTTATTAAATTTATCAAGATGTATAGCTTTGGTATGGTTTAAGTAGGAATCTAAATCTAAGGCATGACTTTCCCCATAGCCACTTGTGTGTGTGTGAGTGCATATGATCCATGAGTGTATGTGTCTCACCTTTTAGGACTTCTCACCTGGTGGATAGCTAGAAGTTCTATCGCTTTAGAGTGAGTATGCATGTTTTGGAAAAACAATTTAAGCTTGATACAATTCTTTTATTTTATATTTTTCTTTTTTTCATCTTTGGCAATGTATGCTTGTACTTTTTTGTTGCTCTTTATATCATTCTCATGTGTGTTCCTTTGTGCTCATGTTGGTTTGTCATGGGATCTTGATAGTGGGGACTTGATCACCCCTCTTGATCATTGTCATCTTGCTAGCATTGGTACATTGGAACCCTTCTTGGTTGAGTTTTCTCTACTTTAGTGTGAGTTTGAAGCAAGTTCATCCTCTCAATAAAGTGGGGGATAAATGGAGTCACTGAAAAAGTAACCTTTCTACTTTTTTTGACTTGTTCGGGCCCTCCTTGTGATTTTGGGTTAATGTTGCCTTAATTTGATGTTGTAATGTGGATAACACATTTACATTAGTTCTTGGGCCCTTGTGAACTAATTAAATTTAATGGTGCCTTGCAAAAGTGTTTTGAAGTGTTGTAACATGCGTTCACACTTTTCTAGGGTTTTATCAAATAATAAAGCATAACAAACATAATTTTAATCATAATAAACCTTAATCCTGCCCTATTTGGAGTGTTGAAAAGTGTTGTAAGACACTTTCACATTTCTCTAGGCTTGTCATTAATAATTGAGCTTTCGTATTCTTTAATTGGCCATATTTTCAATCCACAAGCTTCATTTATTGCATCTTTTCAAGAATAATCTCGAGATCAATCATTTACCAATCATAATTCAGGTTTTCCTCACTTGTGTGGCCAAGATTTAGTTTCTGAGACTCATAATTCTTTATGGCCCTAATGGAGGTCTCACACATTTCAAAACACTTTTCATTTTTGGTCCCATATATTAGGCTTCGGTGGACTCTTTTGCCACCTTGGAAAAATGAGTCCTGTGTGACCAAAATTCAAATTTAATTCAAATTTCTAGTGGGATTTTATTCTCCTAGATTTGATGTCAGCTTGTAGTGTTGTAATTTTAGGAATTCTCACATAATTGAGTATCAATACAAGGTTATTTCACTCATATTATGAACTAGAAAGTTTGCAAGTCATTGAGCATTCAAGGCATTTCAAGGGTAGATTATCAAGAATTCTAGAGCATTCTTCAAATGTCAATCATCATGTCAAACTTTTCTTGCATCATGTTGCTCTAGAGCTAACAATTGTGATGTAGGGTTTGTGATTCAAGAAAGTGTCTCATTCAAAGATCTATCAACATCAAGCAATATTCCATGTCTACATCCATTGGAGTAATTACGTACATTCTTAAAGCACCTTATTGCTAGGAATTGGTGAGTTGCACCATTGTTATTTGTTCATTCATCATTCTCCATTGACATTTTCTTTAATTTCAAGGTTTAATTACCAACAAGGGGTTTGACCAAGGCTAATCCATATTCTCTAACATTGCAACATTTTTTCCCTCTTCTTGTGTGTGATTTGTAGAAATAGGTTACATATTTGTCAAGAAACAAAGTTGGAAAAATATTGTCACATCCCAAAAGTTGTCAAAGTAGTCATCAAGCCTTGGAGAAGCTTGAAGAAAACCTACATGTGAAAATTTGTAGTTTCGGATCTAAAAACCAGTCAAGAAGAGTAAAGTAGACCAAGAGGAATAGAATTAGGTCCCAAACTTCTGAAAAAGAAAAAGTGGCCTGATTCACCACAAGTGGTAAATGAGTCCCATTGTAGAGGCCTGATAGAGATTTTTATAGATCCAGATACCCTTTTGGATGAAATCTATATCTGCACATTTTCCCAGAAACTAGACTAATTCACCCAACTTGGTGAATGAGCCCCAGTCGATATCAATAGTAGATTTTTTAGTGGACTAGGCCTTCATTCTACCTTATTCAATCTCCTAGGTGCACACTTTAAGTTTCATAGATTTCTATTGAATTTTGTGTATCTTTTTAAGTCATTTAGGCTTAGGTTGCATTCAATTAGGGTTTTGTTTTACAACTTGCATTGCATTGTCTTTTCCAAGTCTAAACTTGGTGGTGAACCCCTCATTGGATATCATTCAACCTCTAGGATAGACCTATTGTAAGATTTCAATCTCCTTTTCACTGAGATCTCTAGGGTTATTCTTGAGTGGAGTCTCCTTGATGGTGGGTGTGAATACATACATCATATCATCATTCCACCAACACAACAAACAACATTATTTTTTTAAGAGATTCAAATTGAATAAAGTTAGTTTTTGATATTGTAGGGGAGGTAATTAAGTGACCTTGTCATTAGTCTTGCAATAAAAGGTTAAAAGTAAAATTTTAATTATAACTTGTTCAAAAACACCTAAATTTATATTCTCTCATCCTTTTAATTCAAATGTCTTAGGTTCTTAACATGCTTGATGCGATCATTCTATCCGTTTCCATGTTAGGAGTAAGTTGTTTTGATTAGGAAGGAAAATTATTTTAATCATTTAAGCTTATGAAATGTTTATTTTAAGTATCTTTGATGTTAATTCTAATTTTTCATTTCTAATGTTCTCTTTATTTGGATTCTTGGTTGAATATAGTTATGCTCAAATTCATGTAATACTATCTAGAAAAGGGATAATATTATAAGAAGGAAAAGGATTTATATGGAATTGATTTTTGCTTTAAAAGAACAAATAGTCTTTTCTCTCGGAAATTTCATTCTTGAGATAGTAAATAAAGTTGCTTATGTTCACCACTTTAACTTGTTTTATATTAGATATAGAGTCATTTCCTTGAAAATTTATTTAATGATTTTTGTAGTAAAGAGGGTCATCATAATTTGATGCTTTCTTGGTTGGGTAGTATGAGTTTAATACAATTTAGTAAATTCGCCATGAGGTTATTAAGGTTACAAAATGCTCTAGATATTTGGTAGTACTTGATTAGTGTCACAAACTGATTATGAGAGCTATCTAGTTGAGTTAGTGTAATATTTTGTTATGAATTAAATGCTACATTATTCAAATGTTGATGACATGCTTGAAGATTGGAATTATTAACGTTGTTTGTTTGAAAATAAAAAAACTTCAACAATGAATGAAACTTTTTATTTTCTTGCTTGATAATAGTAACTTGAAGTTTTAAAAGTGTCTAGTTCAAAGGGTTTGATGTTTTAGTATTGCTAAATAAAATGAAAAATATTGCCAAAATTATTCAAGTAGAAAATTAAAATGCAATAGTTGTGCGTGAAGAAATTTAGACTCAATTATTAATAATTTTCCTTTTATCTTTGTTTACTAATGTTTAAGTTTGGTGCAATGAAACTATAAGTTGAATCATATATTCTAGCTTGTAAACAAGGAATTTATGTTTAATGGTATATTGTGTTTTAATCTATGGTGAAATTCTTTACTATTTTATGAAATAATTTTTATTTTTTAGCGTCGTATTGGGGATTGGGAATTGTGTGGTCCCTTGTGTTATGTGTCAATTTGTAATGCCCAAAACTTTTCACAAAAATACAACTAAGGACAAAACACAAATTTCAAATTTCATTCACATACGCTTGGGAAACTCTCAAAGTTTTCTACCAGAACATGTACTAATGAAAGCATATAACTTTCAATTAATTATAAACTATAATATTTTTGTTTGATAACTAAGTGGCTTAGACAATCAACAGTGAGGAGTCAAAGGGAGACATTGAGTCCACATCATTAAGGCATACTTAGATAGTACAACTAATTCTAGGATAATCACAAACATAATACCAAACACGTGATAACCAATAGAATACATAACAATGGTAATTCTGAAGTATAATAATAAGAAAAAAAATCCTAGGGGCCAAACCTAGTCCTTGGGGGCTCGTCTCAGATGGCCTTGCCTACGTATATATTTTGCAAAGGCGTTGTAGTTCGACTATTGAACTTCAACCATCTCACCCATGGTTGGATAGCAAATGGATATAATCCACTAGGTTAAAAAGATTTATTTTCCTCACTTATCGTTTGAAATTCAATTATACTACTCAAGAGGATTAGTACCAAGATATGGAGTAAAGTAATAATTAAACACACTTGCACAACAGTGCCGCAAGGTAAAGCAATATGCTAAGAAGAATTTAGGTGACTCGAATAGGTAATCATGAGATAGAACTATCACTTATTTAGATTGTTGAATAAACATTCACAAAATAGAGTTTCATCCAAACTTAAGATCAATTACACCATAAATAAGTAAATACTAATATGATGGGATTAATTAGTTGATTTTGTGGGATAAAATCCATTAACTGGTCCTAACTAGTTTTCCTCTGAATCCAAATTATGGGGTTAAAGTTCTTAACCAACATTAGTTTATTAGGAGTTCAATTTCATCCAACCAAGTTATCTTCATTCAATTAATGCAATATAAAAGTACTTAAAGAGTTATCATTTCTTTTGTAATATAAAACAAAACAAAATAAGATGATTTTCTAGATCATATAAATCAATTTATAACAATTATCTGCATATTGCAGCCAAAACGAGCAGTGTTGAAACAATTATAACTTTTATGTTTCTTATCCAAAATTAAAACTTCAATATATTCTAGAAAGGGGAAAGGACGACAAATAAAACCCAAAAAACAATTGACATATATCTAAAACATGCATGAGCAGTTTTTTCTGCAACCTAGTTCTCTAGTTTCACCCAAAATTCTAAAATAGCCAAACGAAATAACTTATATTTCAATACTATACCTAAGCCGTCATCTAAAGGATGTATATACAATTATGCTATAATCTCTATACCATTAATCTACATAGTAGGATAACTTATTTATAATTAATGGAATCTATATTTGTATACATTAACAATGTAGCAAGGCAATGCTGAATACATACAAAAAGAGTATAGAGTTCCAATAGAATCTACATATTTACTTACTATGGAAATGCAAGGCTCTTTTTCCAATATGTTATTTCTAATGAAGATTAATTTCTAATGCAAGAAGATCAAGTAGCAAGGGTAGTTCAAAAATAAAATATGAAATATAATAATAATGGACTTTCTCCCTATATCTCTATTTTCCAAGATACATTCTATATGGAACCTTTTGGGCACATCAACTCCTTCATAAAACTCCTCAAATAAATGATTTCACTAAATTTTATAACAACAGAAAATACAAAAAATAGATTTATTGAATAGGTTTTAGAACTTTAATTCAACACAAAGATGAATATAAAACAAATAGAAAACATATATAAAAATACTCATTAGAAAAGAGCATATTTTAAATGACCATAACTTTCATGTTACTAAGCCACATTTCAAAATTCAAAATGTTCTAGAACGATGGAGGAATGAAAGACAAAACCCATAAATAATATTGCAAAAATCTCAACCATGCACTAGCAGTTTTATCTGCATTGCAGCTCACTAGTTTACTAAAAACAACAGTTTGACCAAATAATAGTCTTTATCTCTTATTTCTAACTTTCAATATTAACTCTTTTTTGACTAATTTATAATTATTTGATCATCATAATAAGAATGAAAAATAAAAAGAAAATGAATAAAAGAAAATATTCAAGATAATAACTCTGTTATCTAGGAAAAATAATTAAAAATGAAAAAGAAAAATAATACGAATCATGATGAATAACATCTATTCAAACTGGTGATCCACAATTATCAAAACATTTCCATACCATATTGCAATTACAATTCTAGCATGGTTTCATCTTATTCTTGAATCTCTCTTGTTGAGTAGCACTTGGAGTAACATTGCTCTCTCATTTAAAATTCATTTAAACCTTTTTAAATATGTTGTCTTCCAAGTACCTTTGGGACCAAAAAATCAAGTTTATAAACTCCTTGTATATACTAGAAGCTTGCATGCAGCAAATAACAATTAATTTTTTAAGAGAGAAAAAAAAAGACAAAATGACAAAAGGATTACAAAGTTATAATTTAAATTCAGGAGTTATAGATCTTATGCTCTGATTAGACGTAATAGTTGCAAAATAAATAATAAATTTAATTGAGGGCTGCACATAAATGTGTACAGCATTGGATATGAATATAATTTTTCTTATTTCTGTTCTTTTTTAAAATCACCCAATACAAATGTGGTTGGATATGCCAATTACAAAATACATATATTCAATTATTTATAAACCTGCAAGCATATAGCATAACATTAATTATAGAAGATACTACAGATAATTTCAAACAATCAAAATATCATCTCAGCAATTACAGATAGATTATTAATGGTTCAAACAAGAAATGGAGATTATCTTCATATATAATTTCTGCTTGTGTCCTATCATGTTCGAGAATTGGTTAAAGCTATCTACAATTTTGCATATCATTAAATATGTACATGTTGAGCAAGAATCTATTCTCCAATGGCAAGTGTTGGTGATTGAATTGAGGAAAACTGACACTATGGACTGTCTTCAAAATTTGAACAATTTATCTCCTAATGAAAAGCATAACCTGTTTTAAAGTCAACCGAATATGAATTTGGATGAGGATTTAAATGTCTCATACTCATTTATAAAAATACTCATGCATATGTTTGTAAACAAAAATACATGTATATATATGTGTACATACCAAGCATATATTGTAGAAAAATAAAAACATAATATATATGTATTTGTAGGGCACACCTAGTATATTTTGATTCCAGAACAAAGACTGTTATTACTGTAATCCATCATTTTATGTTTCATGTGCTTCATTCTCTAGCATAACTTCAGACTCATTGTTAGCAAGCTAAGTCTGAAACAAAAGAACTACCGTGCCAAAATATTAATTATGGGTCTGGCTTTTTCTTTGGCAATCTACTTGATTAGTTATTTAGCGCCATTTGAGGAAGGAAGTTAGGGGGCAACTAGTGGAATGGAAGTGAGTAAGCAGTATCAATGATTATGGTAAAGATAACTACATGGAAGGAGATATCCACATCCACATGGAATTAGTGGGCAAAATGAATATTCCCATGGAATTTTAATATGGTGTTTCTTCTTCATACCTGTAGTAGCATATGCTATTGTTGCTACCATTGCGCGGATACAGTTTATTCACACAGAGCTACATATACTAGAGTATGGTTGGACAATACATAAGGTTTTATTATTTATTTATTTATTTTCATCTCATGAACTTTATTGTTAATGAAGTAAGGACCGTTAACTTTGGATATCAAAAGATGCATTTGCGTTCCAGCCAAGTGTTTTTACAATAGTGCCACTAGATCTGATAAGAATATTGTTCTTTTCATCCTATACATTGCTTGTTCTATTTTGGGCAGAGATATACTATCAAGAAAGAAGCCTTCCCACTAAGAAACTTCAGCCAACATATGGTGCAATCCATTTTATTCGACGGTATCTTTTTCTTTTTGCAACATTCAGTTAAATACATTTTTAGACAACTGCTTTCTGTGAAAGCTCAAAGAATAATAGAATTTTTATCACAACATAACTCATATAGCCCATGGAGTCTGAAACTGTAAGTTAACTCCTTTAGAAGTTAAATGCCAGCGCACATACCCGTTATGAGCGTAATTATGCATGATTAGCATGAAGGTCAAATCTGTTCCAACTGGGTGCACTAATCCTCGTTGATTCTCGATGCTCAGAAGAAAATTCACACCATCTTCCTACCAAATTTCATCAGCAATATTTTATTTCCTAACAACCTTTGAGGTTCCTCCCGGAAGAACAAAAACCTCCCTCGCCATTTTGGTGAATAGTGCTGAAACATCACCCCCATTTTTTTTTTGCACCAGTCACTTAAAATTACATATCCTGCAATCTTCCCCCACACTTCACCCCATGACATGATAAAATGCATTCCTCCCTTGCTCTTCCCAACTGCCTTCAATCAATGTGCCACATCTTTGTGAATCCTCCCCTTTGTTGTTGGGAATTGGGGAATTAAAGTGTCGTATTTACTCTGCTACCTATTGGTTTTTCCATGGGCCAAGTACCTCATCACTTCCTTACCAAACTCATCAATGCATAGCTCATAACTACATAACAAAGAACCAACCACCCAAAGATTTCCAATCCCTTTTAAAATCCGATAAAACACGATCATTCTCATTAAGTTATTGATTATTACTGATGTTGTTATTATTAAATTTTATGTGACATTTAAGAAAGCTATCTATGTTAACGCGTAGGACAATTAATAATATTATTATCTTCATAGATCATTCTATGATTTAATAATAATAATATTATTATTACGGATTCAAGTAACAATAATATTTATTATTTTAGGATATTAAATAATATTAATCTTATTAATGTTATTTTAAAAAGATTGATCAAATGGTAATATTATTGTCATTAGATTCATGACAATACATATCACTATTGTTTAATTTCCATATATGTGTATATGTATAGGACATTATTAATTTATTCAGATTCCATTAGCACATGTATAAAATCATAATACGCTAGTTGTAATTTTTGACCAATTCTATGGTAGCATGTTAATTCAACCTATTGTTATTTAGAAAAATATACTCACAATAAAAGTAAGGTATTTGCAATTGTAGGAAAAAAGGACGGGGCCTTACACAATTCTTATGTGCCTTCTAGGGGAGTTGACCCCCCTCTTGTGAAGAGGAGATTATCCGTCCTCCAAGTGCAAGGGGTTTGAGCGGGCATGGCTCCCACACATTGGGGAATTTCATCATTTGGGGATACAAGTATCCCATTCTACTTTCAGAAGGTTTGTTGTTGGGAGGAATAAGGGTGTTGATTTGGTTGTGGTTATGAGGGGCACTAATGTGGATATGTTTTGGTTTTGGTGTGACATTATGTGGAAATATATTTGTGGACATTTGATTATGATATTTGTTCATATGTTTTCCCCATGTCTGGAAGAGCTCCTCCTCCTACATGGATTTCCTTCTTGGAAATCCAAGGTGATAGTGATGTGCTTGGGCGTTGTTAACTATTTCAAGTGTAAACCACTTCATGAATTAATAGTGCTAAGTGTTATTTATGTCGTTCAAGGTTGCTAAGTGTTTGTTTATTTAAATAAGTGTGTCAAAAGATTAAAAAGTTCATTATTATATGTCTTATGAGAAACACGTGAATGTTATGTTTGTGGCTCAAGTTTGGGAAATTGGGAATCCAACTTGGGATAAGGGTATGGTGGACATTTGAGATGATTTGCAAGTGTATACCCTTGTGTTAATTAATTTCTGATAACCAAACTACATATTTTTTATGTGTTGGAATTCCCTAGTAATGATCACTCCATTCGGAGAAGGCTCTGCTAGTGTATTAAGGGTTGAGGGAGACCTCCGTTCATTGGAACATTATGATTCTTCCTTGATGCGTCTTTGTGCTAGATAGTGGATACATGCCAGAAATCATGTTCCCCTTAGAACATTGTGTTGAATTTGCTCCCCCTTTGAGGACCAGATTTGTTTTTGATAAAAGGGTAAAACGGGTTTTACGAGGACCCGAAACCACAACGTTTATAAAACAGAAAAGAGGACGCCAAAGTCCAACCAAAAAGACTAGCTGCCCGAAAAAAGATCAACAACAACCAAACGAAAAAGACTAGATAGGTCAAGGTGAAAGGAATAGAGAAGTAAGCACCAAAAAAACCCCAAACGTTAATTCAGAGTCTTGAGGAAATGCTCCATCTCCACCTCCAGATTCTGCATATCCTAGTGATTTTTTCCCAGATAGAAGTAGCGAATGAGCAATGAAGGAATAAATGACGAACAGATTCAGCCTCCTTCATACAAAGAAAGCATCTATTTGGAATTTGAAATCCGCGTTTACATAGGTTATCAATTGTGAGCACCTTGTTTTGGAGGAGGATCCAGAAGAAGATATTAATTTTAGGTATCAAGTGTTTGAACCAAGCTTTAGACCAGAAGGGAGGATGGTTTAGAGAAGAAGTTTAGAGAAGAAGTAAACCTGGCGAAAGCAGATGACACAGAAAAATTGCCAGAGGGTTCATCTATCCAAACCACCCGATCATCCAGCTGCACAGAACTAAGTCTAACAGCCATTAGAGAAGATTGGATAGGAGCCAAAGCCTGACTAACACTACACAAGTCCACCCAATTACCATTCGCTCTGTAATCTTTCACATAAAATCCAAACTGTGCCTTACAGATTTCTACCCATTCACTGAAGGAATTGGTTTTTTATAATGGGCTCCTTAAAAAGCCATTTGTCCTCCCAGAATCTGGTGTGATTACCATTTCTCACTTGCCATCCAATACCATCATCCACAATATTTTTACCATTGATTATATTATTCCAGTATGTAGACCCTCTGGGAAGAAGGCGAGGGTCCTTCTTTATAATGGAGGAGCAGTTGTTTTCTAAATATTTGCTAGCTAGAATATCAATCCACTCCCCAGAAGAAGAGGAGATTCTCCATATTTGTTTAGCTAAGAGAATTTTATTGAAAGTTCTGATTCTTCTTAAACCAAGTCCTCCGGCCTTTTTAGGTCTACAAACCAGATTCCAGCCAATTAAGGAAAGTCTTTTTTTTTCCTCAACACCCGACCAAAGAATTTTTTTTTGAATTTTTTCAATGGCATCAGCAAATTTAGCAGGAATCTTAAATAGGCTCAGGGCATAGATAGGCAGATTCTGGAGAGAGGCTTTGAGGAGCTAAAGTTTTTCGGCTTGACTTAGCAGGGCTCCTTTCCAGCTTGCAAGCTTCTTGCTGAATCTTTCAACCAACGAGAGCCAGAAAGACTCAGGAGGTTTCAAGCTTAAAGGAAGACCAAGGTAGGTGGCAAGAAAGGAATCCACCCTGCAACCCAAAATTCTGGCAATTTTGGCTTGTCTATGATCTGGAGTGTTCAAGAACCGAGAACTTTTTTGATTGTTGATCAACTGTCCTGAAGCTCTCCCGTAATTGTCAAGCAACTGTTTTATAGATTTTCCTTCAGACACCGTAGTTTGACCCATAAGCATAGTGTCATCAACGAATTGTTGATGGGAACACCCCAGATTGCCCGGGGAAGGTTTGAGACCAGAAAGAAATTTAAAGTCGACCAATTTTTTCAGATTCCTGCCTAAACTTTCAGCCATAATAGTGAATAAAATAGGAGAGATAGGATCACCCTGCTTTAGACCTCTGGTGCTCTGAAAAAAAGAGGTGGGGGATCCGTTGACCATAATCGATATGGAAGCCGTGGACACAAGTTGTTCCACCAATTGGATAACCCTATTACAAAAACCAAAAGCCTTTAAGATTTTAAATAAGAAAATCCAGTCAACTCTATCATAGGCTTTAGAGATATCAAGATTTAATAAGAAGCCTTCAGTCTTCGAATCAACTAAGGAGTGAATATTCTCATGAACCGTAACAATAGAGTCAAGAATTTGTCTTCCAGGGACAAAGCCATTCTATTGAGGAGAAATCAAGGAAGGCAAAAAAGTTAAAAAATCTAGAGGTTAAGACCTTAGAGATGATTTTATATAAAGAATTATAGAGACTTATAGGCCTAAAAGCCTCAAAATTATTAGCTCCAGGTTTCTTGGGGATAAGAACCAAGAAAGTAGCATTTAATTCTTTTAGAAGACTTCTAGATCCAAAAAATTCCTTAACAACATTAACCACATCTTCTTCAACAATCTCCCAGAGCCATTGAAAGAAAAATAAAGGGAAACCATCAGGACCTAGAGCTTTACTCCTGTGAAAGGAAAAGACAGCCTGCTTGACTTCCTCATTGGTGGGGATAGCTGTCAAAAAAGAGTTGTTTTCCTGGTTGATAATTCTTGGTATAGCTTCAACTAACTAATCCTGCTCATATGGGTTTATTTCATTACTTGCCGAGAGATGATGTTTAAAGAAGGAGCCCGCCTGCTTTCTAATATCCTCCTCCTCCTCATACCTGGTTCCGTTCACTTCTATTTGATATATTCTGTTTATAGCTCTGTGTTTTGATGCCGATAAATGAAAGTACCTGTTGTTTCTGTCTCCTGCAGACAACCAAAGAGCTCTAGATCTTTGTCTCCAGAACTCCTCCTCCTTTCCAATTATGTCATGCATCTTCATTAGGAGCTCATTCTCTTTTTCCTTAGTGTCATTCATGTAACCCTCCTTTTGTATTTTAAATTGAACTTCTCCCAAATCCATTTGAAGATCAGATTTAATCCTAAAGATGTTCCCAAAAGATTCCTTTTTCCACTTTTTTAAATTACATTTCACTTCCCTTAACTTTTTAGCAATTCTGAACATTGCAGTTCCTTGAATTCTTATATTCCACCATTTCCTTATTTCCTCTTTAAGAGCAGGATGAGAGATCCACATTTTTTCAAATCTGAAAGGAATGTTCTTCTTCTTTTTTATTGGATCCGCAGTGAAACTAATAAGAAAATGATCAGAGCCAATTCTTGTAAGAGCTTTGAGGGAGCAGTAATAATCAAAATACCAATGATTGGAGATCAAAGATCTATCTAATCTGATCTATATGAGATCCATCCCCTTTCTACGATTGGACTAGGTAAAGGAAGCTCCATGAAGATCTAGGTCAATTAGCCCTTGATTATCAATGAAATTCTGAAGATCCTTTTTACTCTCCAAATTGATCTGGGATCCCCCAAATTTTTCTCCGTTCATTAAGGTGTGTTAAAATCCCTCATAACAATCCAAGCTTCTTTATCAAAAATCCTCCTAAAGGCAGCTAATTCCAACCAAAAATATTTTCTCATTCCTTTTCCATTAGGAGCATATATATTCACTTGAATCCAACTGAAGTTATCTCTTATATGTGTAAATCTAGTGGCTATATGATTCGTACCTTCCAATATCGGATCTCCTTTGATAGTGTGGCTATTCCAGAAAGTCACAATGCCTCCAGAAGCGCCATTCAAATTATTGCCTTGGTTACTGTAATGCTGGAAAAGTTACATCTTTTCAATTTTCTCCTTTGACATTTTAGTTTCCTGAATTAAAAGAATATCCGGCTTGTGATCTCTAACAAAATTGCGAAGAACATCTTGCTTGTGGGGGCTATTGAGTCCCCTAATATTCCAGGACATAATCTTCATTACATACTGGGGGGAGTTAAGACATTCCGAGATGGTTTTCTGAGATCCATCCGCAATATCCTGAAAACTATTCAGCTCTCTTTTCTTTTTCGAAGACTTTTTACCTCTTGAGCTCTTTACTGCTCCACAATCTGCCTTGACTCTTGATCTGGTAGAAATGCCACTTGGGGTCTTCGATTGTTTGTTTTTTTCTATATTCTTCTTTGATATATTCTCCTCTTTATTCATCTCATCTTGGCTATATGTTTCTCTACTGGACTCCCATTCCTTTTCAGTTGGTATTCTTTGTTCCCAAGGTAAGGTGTCCATGTTATCATTCTCTTGACATGACAAGTCATTACTGGAAAGATTTACTGTGTGATCCATATTTTCAAGGGAATCCTTAACCCAATTTGTGGAGTTGGGATCCGTCAGATGCACTACTCCCTGAGGGGGAAGAATATAAGAAGACGGGGAGGGAAGAGGAATATTCAGAACCAAGGATAAGCCCTCACTAGAGATATCCTCCAAACCCGGGATCTCTTCGTATCTATCAGAAGGGACTGTCATTTGGGATAAGGAGGTAGAAAAGTTCCGATCTCCTTCTCCAAATAAGGTGTCCTCATCGGAATCCCTATCCTTTGATGAAGACATTTTAACAAGATTCATGTAATGAGGATCATTAGGGAGCTCACCTTTAGACTCCATGAGCACTTCAATCTCTGGAGAGCTATTCTGAATATCAGACTCTTTGTTTTCCAGTTCCTTCTCTTTATTTTCCTTCCTTTCTTCTCCTGGGTCATTCTTTTTTTTTTTTTCCACTCCTTTTTTCAAGTTCCTGTTGGTTTCTCTTTCTCTGAAGTAGCATTTAAGGGGCATTTTTTTGCCCAATGACCAAATTTCCTCCACTTGAAGCAGGCAAACGGGATGGTTTCAAACTCTATATTTTGTTCCCAGGAACACAGTTTAGATTGGATCTCAATCGATGATGGTAGATCTGCTTCCTGGGGGACTCCCACACATATCCTCACAAAAACCAATCTCTTTCTAGCAGCTATCATTGTGTCAATCGAAAGGAGCTCACCAAAGGAGCTCGCAATAACATGAAAGATGTCTTCACTCCAGTACTCCAAGGGCAGGCCTGGAAGTCTAACCCAGACTGGGACATTCTCAAAGATGGAATCTGATAGATCCAAGTTGGACGACCACTTCTTTAGAGCCAGGGAAGATTTCCCTATCACCCAAGGACCTCCACTTCTAACAGCTGTGATATCCTCTCTACAAGTAAATTCAAACGCGAAAAAACCCTTTGGAAGAGCAGCAACTAAGACTTTCCTGCTAGTTCTCCATTTATTTTTCACAAACTCCCTTACCACTTCAATGTTTGGTCTAGGGCCCATGAACTTCCCAACCAGAGTTCGTTCCATTAGGGCTATATTATGGTCAATGAGCAGATCTGGGATAGAAATGGCAAACTTACCTCTAACTAGGGATGAGATATTTTGCACTAGAGGGAAAGATGATTTTCCATTAGTTTTTACCCCGAATAGAGAGATCTAGGGTTTGTGATTGCCTCCAATGCCGCCTATGGTCCCCACTCCCCCTTTAGTTTTCTCATTTTTACCGGTGGAGGAAGCAATAGGGTTAATCTCCGAATTTTCCTTTACACTAGGTTCCACCTGTATTTTGTCTCCAGAGTCCACATCATCTTGGTCATCCTTACCTTGCTTCTGACTCAACTCCAACTCCTAATTCGACTGTCGGTTTTCTGATCTTGCTCCATTTCCTTTTCCATTGCTTTGAATTTCGAGATCCCTTTTCTCTCGCCCGTGTCCATGCTCGTGTTTCGCCATTTTGAGAACCCTAATTGTTTCTCTCCTCTTAGAGGACCACATTTGTTGCTCTATAGTGAAAAACCTTTTTCCTTGAGTTGTATCCCTTGGTTGAGGATGGATTTGGTGTGCCAATATTTGGATGAACTTCCACTTGGGCTACATATGTTACAAATATTTTTTATTCAGAGGTATGGTTATTAGATGCAGTGTTCTTCTGGTATCATTATTTGTCTATTCACATACAGGTAATTCTTTAACTAGTATGCTCCATGAGAAATTGAAACAAAGGGAGAATAATGTAATTGTTAATTCCTATTATCCAGTATTTGTAGAAAGAATATAAAATTATTAAATGCAAGGATTGTGATATTAAAATATTACAAATTTCTTGAGTTACATACTTTATAGTAAATATGACAAAAATATAGGGATGGTGATAGAGATATGTGTTACTAAATGATTTTCCTTGTGTAAGATTCAATGTAAAGATAAATTCTTTTATAGGCTCATTCACATCTATGATTTATGGATACTTGGATGGAATGTCCTATGTTTTGTGGGACTATGCTTGGTTATTATATTGATATTTTTTGGTTTGAGACCTCCATATTATAAGTGGTTTAAGACCATTATGCTTTTTTGGCTATGTTGTATGAGAACCACCATTCCTCTCCACCCCTCAAGTGGCTTGAAGAGGTCACATAGTGCATGTAATGTGTCAATATTTGTGAACTATGTATTATTTTGAAGTTTCTTTTGTGATTTTACCATTAGTGTTTTATTTTTTGATATTTGATTTGTGTAGTCCTCTTTGCCTCAGGGACTTAAATCGATGTTATATATGAAGAATTGTAGGAAAACTTGGAAATTTAGACTTAGAGAGTACCTAGAAAACAAAATAATTCAGTTGAAGTTTGATGGCAATGCCTCTAACGGGGTCAAGGGGCAGTGCCCCTTGTAGGGGTTTGGGGGAAACACCCCCAATGGGGTTAAGGGGTAGTTCCTCTCATGGGGGTCTAGGGGCAACGCCTACAATGGGTTCAAGGGGCAGTGCCCCTTGTAGGGATCTATGGGAAATTCCCCTAACAAGGTCGAGGGGTTTCAAATGGTGGAGGAAAAAAATGAATCAAAATTGCCTTTATTCTAGCTGCAAGGGTCTTTTTGCTGAGCAACTGAGTTTTTTTACAAACTTGTTTAGTTTTTCTAAAAAACTTGCCAAAAACTCAACGATTTTTTTCATAAAAACTAGGTGAGGATTTTTGGTGAGTAAATACCTTAAAAATTTGTTTTCAAAAAAAATTCGCGAGTTTTCTACTAGTCACCAAGTTTTTGGAAAGTTTTTCATCTATGATTTTACCTACTATGGTTCTAGAAACATGTGATGACATTACATAGATCCTTCATCTACTATTAGCTTTGATGATGATTACATTTCTATTATTTTGGTTTCTTTTAATTTAGTGTAGAAAGACATATATTTTATGTTGGTTATCATCTCATAACCAAACTTAATCTCACCATTTAACTATAAATTTTCCAAAATCCAATTATAAGTATAGGCAAGGATTGGCCAATGAACATGTACAAGCTTGCTAGGCTGGACCGCTACTCTTCAAGCTTTGTGAAATCCAAGAGGTTGATCCTAACAATATGTATATGATACTCTTGTGCCATTTTATCATGAACACTAGACCAAATAGATGTATTCCCATCATACAAAAATAGAAAAAAATCTTTAAGAATTTGGTTGCTCCTTAAATGAATTCTACCTAAATTAAGGAATAAGTGATATTTCTTACTGATAAATTATGATTAAAGGTTTTTAATGATTTTCATTCTCATCTTGTGCTCTTCTTTAGGGGTAGAACTGACTCATTTATATGTAAGATAACCAAACAAACAGACCAGTTCCTTGTCATTGGGTAATGGAGTCACATTTGTAGTGATCTATAATACCTTAGAAATTTGACTCGGTACTTCATAGGCCATTGACGTATTGCATTACAATATTTAACTCACTGTGTCAAAAAAAAACTACTTAGCAATCCTAGAAAATTCCCTCACAAACCTATGATCTTATTTAAGCATTTAATATGTTCTTTGAATCGAAGCAGAAATAAACTCACTCATTCAATCAAAGCAATTTAAGATAAACAAAAGTATCCTTAATCATTTCATTTATAATTTTGAAGGCTAAATACATAGGAGAGAATATTCTTTCAAATTTCCATTTTTCATTGATATACTGATGGAACCCCTGAAATTCTTGTTTTATCTCCAAGTCTTGATGAGTTTAGGGAGTTGTGGGTTTTTGTCTCCTTCTAATATAAAGGGTTTTAGATTTACTTTGGTCTTATTTAAAAAACCCTTGGAATCTATATCTTGGCCATTATTTTATTTCTTGGTTAACTCTTTCTATTGGCCATCGATCTTTTAAGATATGACCGTCGACATCAAATCTCGTTGAGTGAGCGGTCCTCTAGTTTGGTTTTACTTGTTAATCATGTTGGATTATTATTTTACATTTGTCCTAATTCAAGTTGAATATTTCCCACTAGTAAAGATCTTAGGTCCTTTATGTTATTGTCGTAGCCTCATCGTCCTAGGTTGGGTCCCTTTTAGGGTTAGCATTTTTTGACATCTGCAGGTGTAAGAGCCCCTGTGTGCCATGTGATCAATGAAGAAAATATGAGTCATTCCCGACTGACCTGTTTTCTTTTCTCGGTCACTAAAACAAACACACGGGCTAGTGGGCGATTGCGACCTGTCTTCATTATGATGGGTTTGAGGATTAGTCTTACTGAATTTCAGCTTAGTTAATGATTGATTGTAGGTGATGTGGATCAACCTAGATTACTCCCTGCCATCCTGTGTGGACCCCATCCTCCTTGCAATTTGTCAACGGGGAAGCGGCTATTTGTTAAGTGGAATAATTTTGAGGACATGGAAAGTTACGTGTGAGTTACTAGAATGTATATATTACATGTGCCTGAAGATCTTTTAATCTAAGCCCTTGATATGGTACGAGGAATAAAATTGAAGCTAGCTAAGTAGTGTGTACGATGAGTCCATGAGATTTAATCTTAGTCACTTCTCATCTTCCCGTTGATAAAATTTGCATGAGAGTTATGGCTTGCGAGGGAAAGGGAAGACAAACACGTGGATCATGGCTGAAAAGAAAAAGAGATGGTGGATCCCACATACTATGAACAATTATTGCCATGTTGCCTTGTGTCATTTGGAAATTGTTGCAGTTGTGCACAGTCGGATGTTTCATGATAGGCTAATCAAATCTGGATCATGGATCAATCAACTTACCAAATAAATCAACGGTTGATATTCTAAACAAATTTAATGGAAAGCAAGCCATTCTGGTTCGCGCGAGGGAGTCTTAATAATTGAATTGCATGGTTATTAATATTTATCTCAAAAGCATAATTCAACATTATGGGTACACTCAATACACTCCAAACAACTCATGTTGTGGTTGCTCAACATTTTCTCACGTCAAAACTAGGTTTGTCAACCTACAAGAAAACAATAAGTCAATTATCGCTTTCCTTTTGGCATTATTGGTAGGTTGTGTTTTCTCAAGCTTAAGTCTGTTAGATTTTTTCTTAGTTTGGTTGTTAAAGTTTTTTGTTTATACAAGGGGATTTTGTTAATTCTGTGTTTGTATAATTCATTCCAAACCCTCACAAAAGCCATAGGACTTGCTGAGTTAGACCGAAAAATCCTACTTTGTTGTACTTCTTGCATTATGGCTCCAAAAAAAAAAAAAATCTTCGTCTAAAGGGGAGGATTCCATTCCCAAGAGACCTCTGAATAAAGACCTTATGGATCAATTACCACCTTCCACTAGCGACAAACCTAGAGGCTATTTGATTCCTAGAGGACCACAAATAGCAGAGGGTCTGTTTGACAAAAAAGGTTCTATCAAAGATGCTAAATTACCCTATACTAGAAGGGAATTTTTCTATGGTTGGTTCAAGAAAAAGATATGGGTGTCCCAATGGGAAACCCATGGACCTATGATCCGATAAAGTTAGTTGTACCAAATTTTTATATGGATGTCGACTTGTTGAAGGAAATGGCTGCTAACTATGACCTAGTCACGAGGACTAACAAAACCTATGATGGAAAATAGATGGTTAAAGTCACTAGGGAGGAATTGGGCTGTGTTTTCAAACTCACCGAATGGAATGATGAAATGTATGGGTATGTGCAAGATCATCATAGAAAAAACAAGCCCTTAAGTGGCAATAAAATTCAAAAAATCATAGTTAGGCAACTTGACATAAAAAATTGAATTAGTTATCTATACTATTTAAAAAATGTGTAAGAATAAAATCTATGGAAAATTGAATGTAGTTTTTAAACTACTAGGTTTATTTAAAAAATAAAAATCTATTTGGTGAAAATTTAAAATTTCAATGTGGTAGTACTTAAATTTCAGGGAAAAAATAAGAAGTAGGTGTTTTTCTGACCACCCTAACCACAATAAAATAATAATATTTTTTTTGTAAGATTTTAGATATAAGTAGGGGACTCATGTCCTGATGTGATGCATATTTTTTTGTATTTTTTTTCAAAGTAAATAATTAATTATGATTTTTTTATTACAAATTTTAAAAAATATAAAAACTTGTATGTCTAACCACCTTAACTTGGTCAAAACTTCATGAAATTCAACTTCTTTTTTAATCCTATAGTATGCGAAGCATAAAACGTGACACATGTTTCAAATTCAAAAATGTGATACCGTTTGAAAGTTATAGATGTTTTTCAATCAGCCTATCAATTAGGACTTTAGTCATAATACAAATAAAAAATGAATAATAATTTTTTATTAAATTCAAAGTAAAGCATACTTTATATTGGTGGAAATATGAGAATTTCCTTTAAAAACCCTTTTTGTTTCATCAATTTTGGGTAAAAAAAAAGTCGTCAACCACATGGGCCATCATATCGCTTAGATATCGCCACTTTTTGGCCCATCATGATCCTATACATACCCGTATAAGATAAATGAAGATTCTCTTAGACAGACGTATGAGAAAACCAAGAATTCATTCATAGTCCACATCTTACCAAGATTTCTAGCAAAAATTACAGGATGAGAGATTGTGATAGGATCACATAATAAGGAACCCTTCCTTGTCAATTACTTTATTTCATATTTCAAAAGGATTGTCTATTCCATTTTCCAAATAATTGGTTATGATGCTATCTATGGAATACCAATGGCCTGGATGTATATGGCTACCCATATCCAACATCCCCAGTATTGTGTAGTATATGATTATGTAGGATTTCTTTTAGAATGAATGCATGAGGGGCTAGTAAGATTAAAGAAAGGTGAATCTAGGGTAGGATGTAGTTGGTACTCGCTAGATGCAATGTTTTTATACAAGGGTGCAATGTATTTTGCATAGAATATTGAGTTGGAAAGAAAGGCAAGTGACTTGGATTTTCCTGTGCAATGTTGGACCACAATCTTGGACAAGGACATAGGTTATTAGATGGGTTGTGTAAGTATCTTGTATCTTATGTATACCTCCTATAATACACACCATTGATAAAGATATAGGTTATTAGATGGGTTGTGCAAGTGGCCTAAATTTTGCATAAGAAGAGGGAAAAATAATAAATAATCAAGAAATTTTTAAAGAAGGTAAGCATAAATTTGAGATATTTTTTACAAAATAAGTTAAGATTATATTCTCAATAAATAGATATTAAAATTTCCTCCATTCTAAAGAAGATTAATTCAATTTCCCATCCAAACTTGTTTGTAGACAAAGTGCTGACTAATTTGTAGAAGATGAGCATAAACTCATCTTTCATGTCTTTAGAGTTGCATGATGTACACCATACAAACCTTAAGTAGTGGGAACCTTCCCTACAATCAAACTTCAAAGCTATATATGGAACCTTGCATTTATGTTACATCCCACTTCAATTGGCTAATACCATGCAAAATTCATTGGGCAATTTTTTTATTTTGTGTTTCTAGCAAACTAAATTTTTAAAAGATGTGAGAAAAAAAAAGTGACAAATTGTAGTTCAAGGAAAAATAGAAAGAAAATTTTGATCGATACAAAAACATTAGAGAGTTCCTTTACTTTTTGGTCCTACATGATTTTTGAAATGAAACATGTATAAATCCTAAACATTGGCAATTAATGGAAATATTTTAGTTTTCATTGTTCAATGAATGCTAATATGAGTGTTGCGATCATTGTAGTCCAAGGGTGACATTTTTTAAATAGTTCACCTGCACCAAATATGTGCTTATACATATTGCATACATATTCACAAGGGCATGCTCAATCATATGTGGCAAAATCTAGCTCTTTGATTATTCTTTGAGCTTTTGCATTGTTGTATACAACCAATTCTTCAAAGAATAAGTTGACACTATTATTGCATCCCTTTTTTTGTTGAAGAATTTTTCAATAGCTTTCATTCCTTGTGTATGCTTTTACTTTTAAAAGAGAACTTGGAATGCTAAGAATATGCCACACCCCACTCCATTTGAAAAAATTCCATACACTAAGTATCTATTAATAAACAAAAATGAAAACATTAGAACTTGGATTAAATTTTTTACATAACCTAATCTTAGACTCACAACAACCATAATAAAACATTAAAAATATATGTTTGATATTGTAACTACATCATTCCATTGATCTGATTTTTTTCGCTATTTTCAACTTATTGAAAATTCAGAATCATCCTGCACAAAAACAAACAGCCAATTGCATTTAAAAAAACAAAACATAATAAATACAACATTAGGAAAACGTTTTTAAATGTTTGCAAAACGTCCCGAAGCTATTTCAATTTGCATGATTTTCAACAAACACTAATATTAAAAATAACAATACGAAAACATAAACCCCGCCCTATACGCAGGAACTATTAATACAATGGATTTAAGTTAGAATTTTATGATAGGTCTTAGATTAGGCTGAATTTACTTCAATCTTTTCCCAACAAGGGGTACGAGCCCAAACGTACAGAATTTTTCTAGTCTATCCATAAGTAAAAGAGATAATAAACACCAGGGAATAAATTGTCTGTTTCTGTACGACTACCCTTTTCTTCATAATCTGGATCTTTTCTCTATCACTTGAAAGAATTAATTCCAATCTAAAGTTAAAGTTGTATTCCATTCCCTTCCACCGACACACCTGTTTGAACTAATATTCCTTTTTCTTGGTCCTATATAAACACCATAAAACCTCAAATCACAAACATAACATACTCACTCATTTGTCTTGTTCATTGCTTTCCACATCTTATTTTATAAGCTATAAGCAACTATGGCATCCTGCCAGGAAGAGAAGCCACAGCTGGTGCAGACTGTGACGCTCCGCTGTATGGCTCATCCTGAAAGGACTCTGTGTATCAAACAGGATAGTGTAGAGCTTCTTCCCTCAGCTGAGGTATATATACATTGTCAATACCACAATTGTGTTGCATTCGAATTAATGTTTATAAGTTGATATGTATTTAAAATTTTTACTTTGACTGCGCTTGTAGGAGTGATAGTTGTCTTTCTGGATCGCTTTTAATTTATGCATGTATTGTGTGCAGAGAGGAGTTGAAGTTAAATGGGAGAAAGTTGCAGTTGAAGTTAAAGAGGGAGTTGAAGTCTTTATCCTCTTGAACAAGGCCAAGAACAAGGCCCTTGCTCATGGCATTGCAGGCCAGAAGGTATATATAATCTTTTCCTTTTTCTTTTGGGAAATTGTCTTTCAGAGACTATGGTGGTTGTGAGTCTTTGAATCAATCGTACAGATTTTTGTTTTCCTGGTACATTTCTGAGTTTATTAGTTTTCAAGTAATTTTTTTTTACCTTGAAAGTGACAGGTTAATATCTACACTCAACGTGAGTTAAATTTAAGGAGAAAATTTATTAAAAAATTATATTTAACTTTTCATCAATATTTTACATGACTTTTCATCAAAAATTATATTCTTTTGATGAGAAAATGTGGTTTTTCGCTGGCAGGTTTCTTTGGAAGACTATGATATGATTGTTCCTCCTAAGCTGAATATGGTCTGGCGTCACCGTGGAAAGATTGGTGAGTTTACACCCATATCTTCGGCACGTGACATTAAAGATAGGGGCACCTATACCCACGTGAATTTGGATGTAAAACAAAGTGGTATTAGCTTTGAAGTTGTGGTGAACCCGCCGAATGAGAAGGAAATTCAGCTCTGGCAGATCTTTCCCTGCGAGGCGAAGGATTCTCAAGATATATGATATATATATATATATATATGCTATAAGTATGCTATCTTTATATATACTTATTAAGTGTGGAGATCAGGAGAATGTTATGCGGTTTGCATCGATCTATCTGATCTTATAAATAAATAACTTCTATACCTTATAGTATATGGTTTTTATTTTTATTTGTGGCAGGCTTTCTTTTTTATATACAATTTTTAGAGTGGAGATTTTAATTAACAATTTATCTTGGAAGGTTTGACAAAAAAATCTGTTGATATATATTTTGGCATGTTAGTAAAGTGAACCTATAACTAGTAATTCCTTCAAAGCCTATTTCTCTGTAGTCAATGATAGTACCATGAATGCTCAAGCAAATGAGAATTTGTTCACTAGCAAGAAACTTATATAATCAACCTCAAGTATACTTTAATTCACAATCTTAAGTTGGTTCATGAATGATGAATGCAATGATGTATGCATGAACGATGCATGGATGGGTCTGAAACAAAAGTTATAATGAGGTACCCATGTACAAACAAATCAAATTTCTTAGAATTGGAGAAAAGGACAAAACCACATAGGAAAAATCCTCTCCAAAAGAGAGAAAAACAAATAAATGCACTAGTGAAAGAAGGATATGAGGAGGAATAAATATGACTCCTCGAAGACTAATTTTGTCACAAAATTATAATATATGTCACCCAAATAATAGAGAAAATGAGGATATTAATTCCTCAAGCAAATGAGATTTTTTTTCACTCGCAAGAAACTTATATAATCAACCTCAAGTATACTTTAATTCACAAACTTAAGTTGGTTCATGAATGATGAATGCAATGGTGTATGCATGCATGATGCATGGATGGGTTTGAAACAAAAGTTATAATGAGATACCCATGTACAAACAAATAAAATTTCTTAGAATTGAAGAAAAGGACAAAACCACATAAGAAAAAGTCCCCTCCAAAAGAGAAAAATAAATAAATGGACTAGTAAAAGAAGGATATGAGGAGGAGTAAATATGACCCATTGAGGACTACTTTTTTCATAGAATTATAATATATGTCACCCAAATAACAAAGAAAATGAGGATATTAATACCTCCATAGAGAAATAACTCTTGTATCAATGAGGAAATCTTCAAGACAAAACACAGTCTATTTCTTGTAAACAACATTCCCCATAAGATAGATCAATAAGGAATCCAACTCCAAATGATATGTGCCTTTGAAATACTACTCAAATATCCACATGTGAGAATGAGATGATGTCAATCTAAAATCCTATGATGACCAATTTAAAACAAGCTCTAAAGACTATGATGATGGCTTTGCATTGTGGTAGCAATTCAATCATAAACCCTAGCCAATTTGTGTTTAATATTTAATAAGTGAAAATGAGATAATCTTAGTTATCCTAATTGGATCAAGGATCACTTTTCTAATAGAACTTTATGGGAGCTTAACATATCTTACACTTACAAATTTTTTCTTGTTTTTCATTGCATAAAGTCTAAAAATTGAATTTAAAACCTACCTATTTTTAAAATTCAATTCCTAAGATTAAAGTATGTGATAAACTAAAAAGAGGCCTAATAGTTAATTATAATAATAATTTGGCACTACCTTGACACCCTATTTTTATTATAATATTAATTATAATAATATTTTTCAAATTTGGGGCCATATTAATACATATTTAAATCCCTATTATCCCAACAATTTTGAGCCAAAAAGGTACTAGTCTAGGGTGCCCTAGACCAAAAAGATTTTTTTTGGATGTTTGAAATTTGGATTAGTTGGCTTTTACGATTTGAAAATGACCCTATGTTAGAACCTACCCAAAAGTATTAATTAAAATACATATATAAGCATGTTTTCCTCTCATTTTTCATCAATAAGAAGGAGAAAATTATGAATGAGATGAATAAAAAGGAAATTATGAAGATTGTATTGATTTATGCTCTACATGCTATGCTACAACAATCTATTGTGAATATGAACTAACCTTTTTTAGGTCTATGAAGCAATCAAGTCATGTATTAATCAACGTGTGTGGAATGGATCTCTTCTTCAAGGGTTTCCACATTATGGTAGTGCTATCATTTATAATTCATCAATTTCATTCAATCATTATTGTTTTATCCTCTACTCATTCCTAGGGTATTCCCTCTTGATCATCATCAATAATTGTAAGTGGAGTTAGAAATACCAAAGCTAGGGTTTGACTTAGGAAATCCCTTATATAGCACAACCTTTTCCCTATGTTCATGTGTGAAATTCAGCAGAGTGTAGATAGTGATTGACATCTCATAATTTTCAATTTTGATGTCATTTACTTCTTATGCCTTAGGTAATTTCATGTTTATTGTCCCATGACATAGGATAAATAAACTTGTCATAATCTTTTCTAGTCCTATATCTAACCTTAGCTATATAAACAAAGGGTTCTTAACTATAAATCAATCCAATTTTAATATGCCATTTGCATCCTTTGAAATAATAGAATTATTAACTCATAAAAAATCTCTCTTGTAACTTCATAGATGTTATTAGATCTTGGGTGGCTAGAATATTTAGCCAAATATTACATAGTATAGAGGATTATATACCAACTATTGCACCATTAAATCAATTCAAACTTTCCAATCCCTCTTCCAAGAATCTAAAAATTAGCCCCAACCCAAGCCATTATCATAATCATTCACTGGGACATAATGTTGTGTTGTTATTAGGATCACACAAATATCACCATCAACCAACGTGTAGCACAAACACCATGACATGGTGCAACAATAGTTAGAATTGGTGAGAATGTTATGTTTTTTCATCAAAATTTTAATCAATCCTTATACTTAATCAAAGTGTTGCTAAAAGGTGAAAAAAATGGGTTGGCTTAGTTTTTCTTGTTTATGCACATTGATACATATACGTGCATAAAATTTAAAATATACAGTAGCATGTATATACCTCTTATAAGACACACCATTTCAAGACATAGGTTACTTGATGGGTTGTGCAAGTGGCCTTAATATTGCATAATAAGAGGGAAAATAATAAATGGACAAGAAATTTTTAAAGAATTTGAGATAATTTTTACAAAATAAGTTAAGGTTATATTCCCAATGAGTAGATATTAAAATTTTCTCTATCCCAAAGAATTTCTCAACTTCCCATAAAATATTTTTTGTAGAAAACGTATGACTAATTTGTAGAAGATGATCATAAACTCATCTTTCATATCTTAGGAGTTACATAATCTAGAAAACAACAACACATACCCCATACAAACCTTAAGTAGTTGGAAGGTTCCCTACAATCAAACTTAAAAGGTGAATACAAAACCATACATATATGTCACATCCCACCTCATTTGGCTAATAGCATGCAATCTACATTTGCTAATAGATAAAAATAAAAAACATTAACTTTTGTAGTTACTTTTTTTTTTCAATTATTTCCACTAATACACATCAACCAAATATAAAATTTTGGAAATATATTTTTGATATTGTAGTTGTGCAATGTTATTGGTGATACTATTTTTAACTAATATTTTCAAAGATGGGAGAAAAAATAAGTGAAAAATTGTAGTTCAAGAAAAAATAGCAAGAAAATTTTGATAAATACAAAAATGTTAGGGAGAGCCTTTACTTTTTCGTCCTACATGACTTTTTAAATGAAACATATATAAATCTTAAACATTAGCAATTATTCAAAATATTTCAATTTTCATTTTTCAATGAATGCTAATATGAGTGTTGCAATCATTCATGTGCAAGGGCCACATTTCTTTGAAGTATTTTTTGAATAGTTCACCTACACCAAATATATGCTTTTATATTTTGTAGACATATTAACAAGGGAACGTGCAATCATATGTGAAAAAATCTAGGGGTTTGATTATGCTTTGAGCCTTTGCATTGTTATATACAACCAATTCTACAAAGAATAATTTGACACTATTATTGCATCCCATTTTTTATAAGAATTTGTCAATACCTTTCATTATTTCTGTATGCTTTTACTTTTA
This sequence comes from Sequoiadendron giganteum, assembly GCA_007115665.2. NCBI lineage: Eukaryota > Viridiplantae > Streptophyta > Pinopsida > Cupressales > Cupressaceae > Sequoiadendron > Sequoiadendron giganteum. The sequence goes on from CM021107.1 coordinate 518,291,767, forward strand.
AAATAGAACTTGGAACCTTAAGAATATGCCACACCCCATTCCATTTGAACAAATTCCATACAGTAAGTATCTATTAATAAATAGAAATGAAAACATTACAATTTGAATATAATTGTCCACATAATCTAATCTTTGACTCACAACAACCATAATAGAACTTTGGAAATATATGTTTGATATTATAAATAGACCATTCCATTGATCTGATTTTTTCACTAATATCAGCTTATTAAAAATTTAAAATCCTCTAATAAAACAAACATCAAATTGCATTTATAAAAAAACAATAAACAAAATTTAGTAAATACAACACTACAGAACGGGTTTACCTTTTTAAGCCTACGCGAGTCTTTTACATCTTTGCAAAACTTTCTGAAGCTATTTCAATTTGCACGATTTAGGTTAAGATTTTATCATAGGTCTTAGACTCACTTCAATCTTTTCCCTACACAAGTAAAGGTACGAGCCAAAACATATACATGATTTTTTCTGGTCTATCTATAAGAAAAAGAGATAAAACAGATGAGGGAAAAAGTTTCTGTACGACAATCCTTTTTCTTTCACTTCAAAGAAATAATTCCAATCTAAAATTGTATTCCATTCCCTTCCACTGGCACACCTTTATGAACAAATATTCCTTTTCTTGCCTTACATTGCTCTAACCACAAACACAACACACACTCATTTCTATCGCTCATTGCAGTCTGCGTCTTATTTTCTAAGCTATAACCAACCATGGCATCCTGCCAGCAGTATGATAATGAGCAACATAATCCACAGGAGCAGACTGTGACGGTCCACTGTAAGGCTTATCCTACAAAGATTCTGGGCATCAAAGATGGTAGTGTAAAGCTTGTCGAGTTAACTCAAGTATATATACATTGTCTATACCACAATTGTGTTGTATTGGAATTTATGTGTATAAGTTGATATGTATTTAAAAGTTTTACTTTGACTGTGCTTGTAGGAAGTTAAATGGGAGAAAGTTGAAGTTAAAGTTGCGTGAGCTCAAGTCTTTCTCCTCTTGAACAAGGACAAGAATAAGGCCCTTGCTCATGACAAGGCAGGCCAGCAGGTATATATAACTTTTTCTTTTTCTTTTTCGAAATTATCTTTTCAGGTACTATCGTTGTTGTGAGTCTTTGAATTATCTTTTATTTTTCTGATAAATATAAGGAAAAAATTTATTAAAAAAATATATTTAACTTTTCATCAATATTTTATACGACTTTTCATTAAAAATTATATTCTTTTGATCTAAAATATTCTTCAGTTATACATCAATATTTATGTCTAGTATGACTTTTGATGATAAAATGTAGTCGTTTGCAGGCAGGTTTCTTTGGTCGACTATAAGTATGATGAGTGTGTTCCTCCTCAGCCGAAAATGCTTTGGAGTCAGCCTGCAATCAATGCTGAGGGTACCCATATCTTTAAACCCATATCTACGTGAATTTGGATGTAAATCAAAGTGGTGATAGCACTGAAGTTGTGGTGAATCCGCCGAGTGAAAAGGAAAGTCACCTCTGGAAGATCTCTACATTCATCCCTGATATATATATATATATATATATGCTATAAGTATGCTATCTTTATATATACTTAGTTTGTAACTTTTAAGTCTGGAGATCAGCAGTATATTATGCGGTTTGCATGGATCTATCTGATCTTATAAATAAAGAGCGTCAATAGTTTATGGTATATGGTTTTAATTTTTCTTTGTGGTAGGCTTTCTTCTTTATATACAACCTAAACATTTTGATTGGTATTATCATTTTCGATTTATTAAAATTTACATCAAAGAATATTCTATTTACATAAGGAATATTTTTCTAATTTATCTTTGGAAGTAATAAAAATAATATTTGAAAAAAGTTTAAACAATGTAAATTGTAAGCAAGTTAAATAGTATAATGGGCTTTGAAATAAAAAAATTAATAATATTGTGAAATAATGTTAACAAGTTAATATTGTAAATGTAAAATTAATTATTTTTAGAGTGTCGAGAGTTTTTAACCAAAAATTTATTTTGGAAGGTTGATAAAAAATCTGTTGATATGTATTTTGACATGTTAATAAAGTGAACCTACAACTAGCAAGCTCTTTCTTGCAAAGAGATATGGAATTCCTTCAAGGCCTATTTTCATGTAGTCAGTGATAGTACCATGAATTGCTCAAGAAAATGAGAATTTTTTCACTCACAAGAAACTTATATAATCAACCTCACTATACTTTAATTCACAATCTTAAGTTGGTTCACTTTATCCAACCATTTTCTATATTCATATTTTATACATTCCATTTCATATTGTCAAAACATCCATGCTTTCACATCTACTTCCCACAAATCTCCTATGCCTAAATGCATTCTATTATTTTTATTAAAATCATTGTAAAAATTAGGGTTTATTTTGATGAAAATGGGGTCTTGGGTCCAACACATTGAACACTAGGATCAATCCATTTTTCAAAAGAACATTAGAATATAAATCAAGGTAATTTGATTGACTTTCAACCAAGAAAGAGAGTCAACTAAACCTAGATTTGATTCTCTCGAGCCTGGGAAATAAATTGGAATTAAAATGCTTTTATTAACCTAATTAAACAATGTGCCCTAATATGAAAATGTAAGATTTCAAAATTTGGGAAACTCTAACACAAATTCTTACACTAGATCTGGGTTGAGAAGGACATTATGAACCTATAATATAAATTTTAGCTAAATTTCTGATGATGATCCCTTTGAAGGTGCCACTATCTTTCTAGGATTTTTTCGGATCTAAAAATCTAGGTCCAAAGTTCTTTGTCTACTCTATGATCTTTACCCTACAAATTTCTATTTTAATATCTTGAACTATAATAAATCTAGAGAAAGAGATGGTGGATGGTGGTTATATAGGATTTTTACTTATTCAAACCTCTATTTTGGTATTTCTACCTCCACAACAGCTAGTGCAAATGATTGATAACAATGTGTGTATCCTAACCTTAATTGTGTCTAAGGTTGTTATGAGCTAAAATGAATAAAACCCTACTCAACACATTAGAGAAGGTTTCCTATGTGAAAATGATAAGATCTAACTAAGAGGAAGTCAAAAAAATATCAAATCAGAAACATAATGATACCTTGCTTTAGATTGCAAATAAGATGAAGCTTGAAGATGAGAACACTAGGAAACAAGTCATTAGGTTGAAGGAAATGACCAAATGCCTCTCCCAAACCTAGAATCCATCATGTTCCTCTATTGGCATCAACCTTCAATCATAGAATAAGACTTGATCAAATCTATGTAAATAAACTTGAAAACCTACGAATATGATTGTACGAGGTGAGATATAATGAACTCTTTCTTATCCTTTCTTTCCTTGTTGCTTTCTCTCTTGACTTTTAATTTTAAATAGTGAAAAGACTAGGTATTTATAGGTGTTTCTCTAATTTCCTAAAAAATAGATCCCAATGGCTGACTTTAGATATTTGAATTATAAATAATAAAATTTTGACACCAACATATTTGAATTTGGAGCCAAAATAGGGGGACATAGGCACCTTAGTTGTTGGCCCCATAGTTGTAGTTGCACCAAAAGATTGACCTATTAATGCTTGATACAACTACAAGAGTTGATCGATCGACAAGGGGCTATTAGTCGATGTCACAAATCCCAAGGGGAGTGCTAACCATTTTCCAACAATCTCCCCCTTAGTGTTACCCAAGGGGACTCAAATCTGTAACCTTTGTCTTTGATAGCAACTGTTGGCCCCATAGTTGTCGTTACACCAAAACATCAACCTATTAATACTCTATACAACTACTAGAGTTCAAAGATCCACGAGAAGCTATTAGTCTATGTCATGAATCTTGAGGGGAGAATTGACCATCTACCAACAGTAGGCACCGTCATCCCAATGGTCCTATTTTCAAAAAACTTAAATTTCAAGTTCAAAGTATTAAATGAGAGCATTTGTTTTATGCTTACAAATTATTAAAAAATGTTTTAATTTGGGCCACAAAATGCATAATTTTAGATATTAGGGCCTAGTTAAAGGGTGTTTGAAATGCATTAATGCAAGGGTCACTAAATTAAGTCCAAACTAAGCATGAAATTGTACTATCACCTAAAAGGGAGTACAATTTATGGTGCAACATTTAGCCCCCACTTTAGTGGCCATATGACACTACGTGCATATATAAGCTTAAGTACATAAAGTAAATCATGTTGTTAAAAGGATGCTCATTAGGATATTATGAAGAATTCATCAAATGTGATAATGAAGCCCCTAATGTAGTCATTTACAAAACCACAACATTAGAAACCATATTCTACAAAACCGATTTGTTACGTGTTCAAAAACATGATAATCTTAAAACTTCTAATAAAATTTGAGAAGAGATGTATGCCCCCTGATTGTACTTTCTTTATGGATTTGAAATCATGGTAGAAATATAACCACATCAAATTGTTACATCTTTTTTTATAGAAATACCTACGATGGGATCATGAGGATCATGACACCAACTATCAAGAAGCATATGGTATGAACAAGAATGGGACTATGATTCCAACACAACAAATGACATTGAAATTGAAGTTCACTTGCCCCCTTTATGATGAATTGAATGATATGTTCTATGAAAAATTAGTTACAAAATTTGACTATAAGATATAGAAAAATTATGATTTTGATATTATTTTCCCTTTTGCTATCTAAAGATATAGAGAGTCTCATTATCAACCCCAAGAGAGGATGTTGAGTTGATGGCCATACAAGACCCCGAGACTAGAGGTCCTACAAGCAGATGCTGCATGTGGTGAGGTGATGCCATCGGTGAGTTGTTTTCCAATTCCCTCTAATTTAATTCCTTATTGTTTTTGATGATTTCTTTAAATGTTGTGTTATTAATGTCCTTTTATGGTGCCTAATGAAGCTTTTAAAATTGTTACAAATCTTGGCTAGTTCTATGAGAGGTCTTGTCAACATATTACCCTTGTACTTAGGGAGAAAATGTTAAGGTTTAGGGGTTTAGTGCCCTTATTTAAAATCTTCACATCTTTTGAACCCTTGTGTTATTTTTTCATGTTGACCTATTGCTCTAGGTAGGTAATTTCGTTAGTCATCATCTGAGTCTTTTATGTCGTGCATATACCAACCCCCTTTACCTCTCTAGTTCGTCTTATTGTGTCAAGTTGTTTTTTGAGCCGTTAGATTGATAGGCTCGATCCTGACCGTTCCCCACTAGCCTTGTAGAATTTTGATGATGTCACTAATGAGTGGTGAGGCATGTGAGATGTTGCCACATGTCGCTTATGGTAGTGGGGCCCAACCCTTGATCACTACCAGTTTAATGAAGGATATTTAATCAACGACCATCATATAGTGATGTGGATTAATTGTAGCCATTCCTCACCAAATACACATGATTAAAATAATGGTTTCAAAATTGTTACAAGGTGTGTGAACAAGTGACACATGGACTCGCTTGATGACACAAGGAGGCTAGTTGGGTCCCACAAATGACATGTGTGTGTTGACTGGGGAGTATGTTATTGGACGATGGGCATACCATGTGACAAAATAGAATTCTCAAATAGGTTTGACTCAATCTGAGTCGTTGAACATGCCAACTCACTAGTGCATCGATGACCCAAATTCAAAATGTTGAACCAGCCATGTGATGACTGTTCAAGTTTTGCAAATGGCAAACATTATTGGTACAAGCTTTTTGATGGATATCAACCTGATGTCCATGTGCATGTGAGTGGTTATCTCCTGGAAATCATGATGAATACTACACCAATATCCATGAACTTGGAACAATGGTGAGATTGATGCAAACGAATAATCATTCACTCACTCATGTTGTAGATGGAGTATTGGTAATCACTTCATCATTTTTCTCGATAAATGCATGTTGGTTATTCTTTCACATTAGTGTGATTATTTTTTTGTGCTTCTAGGCTTCTACAGTGAGTGATTGATTGTTCTTGTGAGGGTTTTGAGTTGGAGTCAAAGATGATCAAGCAACTTGCTTCTCTTTCACTATTGTGAAAGTCTACAAGAGTGAGTGCATGAAGATCTTAGGAAAAGGAACAACAATGTGAACAAAGTGTTATTCCAGGCACTCTTGGCTCCAAACAAAATGACACTGAGTCCCTCCCGAGTCTTACTAGGTGTAGTTCTTGACTCAAGGGTCAAGTTGCATGAGCTGAGGTGATGGGTCATGGAAAGGAAAAGAGGTCTATGGAGCTTGGTGAGGGATTGAAGGAAAAGATAAGGTGCAGTCAAGGCTCTCTGGGGAAACAAGATCCTCCCATCGATGCTTTTAGCAGCTCTAGTGGTGATGGTTCTGAGACTGATTCTAATTATTGCAGTTACCTTGCGGCTCTAACTGAATTGGCTGATGAAGATGAAGAGGTCCTTGCGGTATCTCATGTTATCATGGTGGCACTATGTGTTGTTTTTGGTTTTGATGCTAGGAGGGGTGTTGATGAAAATAAGGTGGTGGTTTTTCCTCCCACTGAGGCGATAAAATGAAGCGACCATCTATATCATGGTTGTGGTGCTGCTCCAGGTTCTAGATAGTGGTATGTTTCTCTAGTTTTCCAATTTTGTGTTGATGTTGCTTCCTTTTGGGTCTGAAGTGGATAAAAATGAAAAATTCTTAGTGGTGGTTTACTGTGGTTATGGTGGTACCAACTAGATGTGCGAGTTGTTGCCAATTTTGATCCCCTTATCCAACAAATGATTGCATCCAACTGCTAGGGAACTTTGAAATGCGGATGAAATTCCATTTTAAAGTGAATTTTTGAAAAATGTAAATGCAAATGAGCCTGAAGCTTGTTGCTCTATTTTCCTATAAAATATATCTCAGCGCTCAATTTTAGAGGTCGCATTTTTGAATCATAAAGGTCTAGGTGGTATATATACTCAGTGCATATAATACAAAACTTGGGATGAATTAGCTGGAAAATTGTCTTGGGTAGGGAATATATATGGGATAGTCTTAATATTTCTAATGTAATTATTGATATTGAAAGAAATATATAAAATTGAAAGAAATTTCTCTCCTATGTGTGTTGTGATAGATTATGAATGAAATTATCAAGGGTTGTTTCATCTGTCTTCAATAGTTTAGTTGAATGTATGATTCAATTTATTTCCTTAACTTAATGAGTTAATCAAATGTTTGAGAAAGGATTGTCGGTCTATGATAATGTGCTAAGGATATGATAAGGAGTGATACTATAATTACTGTGAAGTTTCATGATGTAATGCATTGTGAGAATCATTCACTGACATCAAGGTTAAGTTTATGTATGACTGAATATTTTGTATATGATTCATGCCCAATTTGATGAGACATTGGCTAGTTCTTCTCAAATTCTTTCAAGTAGTTAAAATCAGGAAGCACCTACATGCGGATTCAAGGTCAAAACATTGTTGAATTAAAATTCTATCTGTTATGAGATGCAAATTTCATATAATTCTCTTATTCCTAGAAAATATTTGGTCATTTGTGTAAAGGTCGGCCAAGCCTTTGATAAACCCTATGTATTTGCAAATTAATGGGAATTTATCTGTGTGTTGAAGTGTTCTTGAGGTAGTAAATATCATATGAACACAAATAGGAACACCATCCTGGGTTAAACAGAGCCTAAAGAGTAGGTGTAAAATACCTAAGAAGCTTTACCTATCAATTGGCCAGTAGCTTTTGTGATTTTTGAACATAGAGGTTGGATACCTCTTAGAGAGTTTCAAAGCTTAGCTGGATAAAACACCAACATAAATGATGAATCTATTAGGGATAAATTATGAGAAATTTAAATAAAAAAGGAATCCCAAGCACTAAAGGTAGTATCACAGAGTCAAGTATTTGGTGAATCTAAAAATTTGGTTCAGATGTTTAAAAGTTTTGGACCTCGAAAAGATTATGTTGTAGCTAACTTTCAAAGAACTTGTGAGTGACTTTGTTGTTGGAGAAGACCCAGAAAGTGATGTACTCTTGAAGGAACTTCATGCTACTTGAAGTTAAATCCTTTGTAAAGGAGGTGGCGAATCTGTCTAAAGAACCAGTTGAATTGTGAAGATGATTTCCAGATTTGTAGAATTTACAGTTAGGAAGAAAGGTTAATTGCTACTACAAATTTCCAAGTATTCTCATTAAGCTAAAGAAAGTATTATACTATTTGAAAGAATTTTATGAGAAATTTTCAAGGCTTCAGATGATGAATGGTTCCTATTAGATGAAATTGTATTAAGATAGGGAATAATAGTATTTTTGTTCATACTTCTAATGTATAATGTCTGTAATGATTTGAGAAGTATACTTATTTTTGAATTATGCCTCTGAGAAAGCTTTAAGGAATAATGATTCAATCTATGTTTTAGAATCATGTTTGAATTGGTAAATGATGCAATTGACAACCATGTATGAAGTTGATAATGATTGAATATGGATATGAGAGGATTTCCCTGTGAAATATCAAGTAAAAGTATGCAGGGAAAAAAATATTCACCTAGCCCTCTAAGGGATTTTTCTATTGAAAGGCATATGCCTTTGGTTTTCAGTGGTATTAAAGGTTTCTTGAACTTGATTCCTAAAAAATCTTAGGAAATATTTTCCCAAATTCATAGGGAAAAGTTCAAAATCTACCTCTAAACATTTACAAACATTAATAGATGTGATGAGGGTTTATGATGTAAATCATGAGGATGTTGTCATCAAACTTTTTATTCAATCTTTGAAGGATGATTCCAGGGATTGGTTCTCATATTTATTGACATGTTCTATAGCTTCATGAAATCATTTTATGACAACCTTTTTTGAATAATTTGTTGAAAGGGTAAATCCAAGTGTGGTAAGAAAACACTTTATGGAAATCCATAGAAATGGAGATGAGTTGGTTCTCATTTTCAATCTTCATTTTGCAAAGGCGATAAATGGAATTCCAAAAAGTATGAGACCAAATGATACTAACTGTTTGGTTGTATACTGAGGTGCATTATATAAAAGGATGAGCTATCTATTAAGGGATAAAGAGCCTACACCATTACATTGGGAATACCAAACTGCCATGGATATTGAGAACAATTTGAAGTACTCAATGATGAAAGGGTATTTGGCTGCAAGTGTTGGTTATCATAGTACACCTCATACAAATAGAATTAAAGGATCAAATAAATAAAATGATTGTCAAGATGACAATGCTTCAGTTGTTATGATTTCTCCATCATCACCATATGGAAATCTTAGTGAGCTTCAAGTTGAGCATCAACAAAATTTGAGCAACGTTGATCAAAGGTCTTGTGTGCAAGAATTGTGTGTAATGAAGAGACACAAGGGAGAATCACCAAATAAACTATTTTTAAGAGTTTTGGATGCTTTGAGAGAAGTCCCCAAGGATTTCAGATCGAAGGATTCTGTGTGCATTGATTTTTTTTGTGAGATTTATGAATCTGGGCTAAGTAACTTGTCAGAAGAATTGAAGCCCCATAGATTTGACCACATACCTAATTGGATAAATATTGTAGAATCAACCAAAAGTGGTTATGCACAAGATGTGGATTCTCAAAAGTGAGACATTATTTTTCCTCAAGTGAAACAAATCAAATAACAATGCAAACAAGTGAAAAGAATATATCAGAAGATGAGAATTTTAGTCAACTCACAAAAAAAACATATACTGAGCAACACAATAGTGATCAAGAAAAGGATACATGGGATGATAATAAAGTAAATATGCAATAATTATTCTCTTATGATATCTCAGATGATGATGAAGTGAATGAAATGTAAACTGCTATTCCATGTGGTGTTAGTGATATTTTATTACAAACAAGTGATTATGATCTTGAAAGTACAACCTCAAGCATTCACTTTAAATGTTTTGAACATGGTTGGTGTAGTAATGATTCTTCTTGTGATGAAAATCATAATGAGGTCAAAATTCATGAAATTCAATTTTATTTAAATTTTAAATCCTATAGTATGTGAAGCATAGAATGCGACAAATATTTTAGATTAAAAAAATGTGATACCATTTGAAATATATAAATGTTTTTCAATCAACCTATCAATTAGGAATTTATTCATAATTCAAATAAAAAATGAATAATTATTATGTATTAAATTCAAAATAAAGCATAATTTATATTGGTGGAAAGTTGAGAATCTCCTTTAAAACCCCTTTTCGTTTCATCAAATTTGGGTAAAAAAAAGTCGTTAGCCACATGGGCCATCATATCACTTACATATCACCACTTTTTTACCCATCATGATCTTGCACATACTCTTATTCTTAAATGGTGTTCCATTATTTGTAACTAGAGTTGATGAAAGACCAAACTGAGAGATGATGTTTTCCAAGATAAAATGATAGATTACATCAATAGTCATGGAACAAAGGGGAATTGCCTCTACCCTATTCATTAATTAATCTATAGCAATGATTATAAAAGTATATCCTATTGATGAGGGAGGGGTATATTTCCAATTAAATCTAAACCAAAAATAGAAAGTGGACAAATAATGATTTTAGTACAAAGTTTGGATGCCGGAGAATGAACCAAATTTTTATGTTCTTGACATTTGTGATACTTCTTAACATGATCAAAGTAGTCTTATTCCATGTTTTTGAACAATAAATGATACAAATTAACCTTTTAACCAAAGATCGTCCTCCAAAATGCCCCTTTCACACACCCCCATGAGCTTCCTTAAGGGATACAAGGATTACAATTTTTCTTAGACATCTAAGGAGAGGACCATTGAATAATCATCTATACAACACATTGGCTAGGATTATATAATGAGTTTTCCTTTCATATATGTGCCCTATTTTTTTTAGTTGTAGGTTAAGGAAAAATGTCATCCTTTAAATAGTTACATATTGATGCATACCAATAATTATGAATTTCAACATTGGTAACTATTGCCTCTTTTGTGTTTCCATTTATTTATGGTTCTATGAGAGGGTGAATAAAAAATATGAATTTTGAGGAAGTATCATCGATATATACAAGGGAATTTTCACTTTTCATTGCACCACATGTAGATTATCCTTTTGTGAAACATTGTCAATAATATATTATGTGAAACACTCCAATATTGTTAATATGAGGTCTTTATATTTAGACAACTTATCATATTTTTCTTGATAAGAACCATTGATTTTTTTCATGATTAATTGAGAGTCTCAAAATATATGAATGTGTTAAACACATAAGGACAAGGTTGTACATAATCATGTGATAAGAGCCTCATACTCAATGATGTTTTCTGTACATAGGAAATTTGGATAGTAGGATAAATCATTTTTCTTACTAGAAGGAGGTGTTGCAAGGTGTGACCTTTGGTCTCCTCTTTCTATGGTAGGAATAGTCTAGCATGACGCTTTGGATTTGTGACATGGTTTAAAAACCTCTTGTGGATCTTGATCTTGTATAAAGCCAATGACTATATCGAGCATTAATAGGTCGATCTTTTAGTGCAATGAAAACTTCCTGTGCAACAATTGGTATCAGAGTCGAGGTCACAGGTTTGAGCTTCATGATTTCACTGAGGGTATTATTTTAAGGTGTGACCCTTGGTCTTCTCTTCTTGTGGTAGGTGTAGTCGATAATGGTGCTTGGGCTTTGTGACATGGTTTAATCGTCTCTTGTGGATCTTGATCTTGTATAAATCCAATGGTTGTATTAGGCATTAACAGGTTGATCTTTTGGTGCAACGACAACCACTTGTGAAACAAGAGGTATTAATATACAACTCCAACACTAGAGCTAGTTTGAAATTTAGAGTTATGAATTTAAAATTCCAATATTTCATTATCATAAATATTCAACACACTTTCTTTGGGAAAATAATCCTGATTGGGTAATGCTAACAATGAAGGGGCCTTAGCTAAATGGTCGATCAATGTTTTCCATTTGATTTATTTTTGAGAAACAAATTTAAGGTCAAACCCAATTGACAACATAACCCATTTAGCAAGATGGACTAATAAATCATTATTAGAAAAAGGGTATTTTAAAGGGTCAAACTTTGTGATGACTTACACTTCAACATTTAATAAATAGTGCCTTAATTTATTAGATGAAAATATTAGAGCCAAACATTATTTTCTATAGTTGTGTAAGGATTCTCATAATCAATTGATGTTCAAATAATGTAATAAATAGGATTCTCTTTACCATTCTCATCTTGTTGTGGTAATAGTGCCACAAGGGCATGGTTTGAAGCTAAGATATAAAGGATAAAAGGTTTTCCTTGAGCCACTAGTTGAAAAACTAGAGGATTGAATACGTATTACTTCAATTCTTCAAAAGCTTTGTGAAAATCCCCATTGCATTTAAATTCCAAATCCTTATTAAGGAGCTATGTAAAGGTAAGAGTTTAATTCACGAAATACGCCACAAAGCAGTGAATAGCTTGAATCTTCTTTTGTAAGCTACATAATTGTGAAATGTTCTTATGAGGTGGCATGTTTATTATTGCATCAATATTCTATGTTTATACCTCAATGCATCTATGTGATACTATAAATCCCAATGACTTTCCACTATCCACACCAAAGTCACATTTCTTTGGATTCAATATCATGATGTACTTATAGATTCTCTTAAAGATTTTATGAAGAATATTGACATGATCTTGACATGTTATAGACTTAGCCAAAATATAATTAACATATTCTTCCAATATTTTGTGTATGAAATCTCGAAATATTAAGGTCATAGGTCTTTGATATGTGGCTCCAATATTCTTCAATCCAAAAGGCATGAATAATTTCTATTATTCAAGTCCAATTTACATATCCATTAGTATTTATATATGTAGCACATAATCAATGCATAACTTTGACAAACACTAAAAGACAATTATTTATGCAAGACCAATTGATAACTAAAGTGTATTTAATAAAACCCTTCTTGCATATATGTAGTGTACGAAAAAGTATCCCTTGTTCACACTTAATTTGAAATAAATAATTAATAATAAAATTAGCTCAATTATGCCTTAATTTAGTGTTGTAATATGTATTTCACATATTAACATAATGTTTAGGGCCTTATTTATTAAAATGGACTCAATCGTGCCTTATTTTTGGTGTTGTAAGGTGTACCTTTACACTTTCACACTAATTTGGGGCTTTATTACTGAATTGAGATTAATTATGCCTTAAGTGGCCCCTTTAGTTCAAATCCAAGCCTAATTAATTGAAAATTTTGAAGAGGAAGTCTCACATTCATAGATTCCATTACATAACACTCATCGTTGAATAATGTATGTCCTAGGTAATTGATTTGGGACACATTCACCATAGGGCAAATGGGTCCTTACTTAGGCCTAGGACCTAAATTTAAAATATGTTTTTCATGATACTGTAATGATTTGAAATATATATTTAGATGTCAATATGTTATATTTGAATTTCGGGAATTAATCTTAACATATGTATAAATAAGAGGTCATTCACTAAGTTTCATCCTAAAATATTTCAAGCAAGTTAAGAGTACTTTCACAAGAGAATTCCAAGAGAAAATCAAGAAAATTTCAAGTCATTCAAGAGAAGAATTACTAAAGATTATTATAGTAATCAAGATTCCATTATCATGTTAAATATTTCTTGTATCATGCATGTTGTTTAAGATAATATGGTGATGTAGAGTTGATGATCCTTCCAAGCATTCAAATACATTATTTCAAATAAAGTTTCAAGATCAAGATCCACATCCATTGAAACCACTTCATGCTAGCTGCATAATTTCATTTGAAGGTTTAATCAAGGTTTTGGTGATTTGTGGCATCGCTTATTCATTCGTCATTTCCTTCATGTTATTTGATTTAATTTTAAAGTTTAAATAGTCAAATGGGGTTTGACCAAGGTGAACCCCCCATCACCAAAAACAATATTTTTCTCTTCTTGTGTTTGTGTTTGGGTGATCCCACAATACTAGTTTACAATTTTTGGGAAAACTGGACACTGAACAATTTTTTTTAACTAAATCTTCACTTTCGGGCTCTTATAGCGGCTAAATCGTGAGGAATTTGAAGATGCTGAAAACTAATGATTTTTGAAGTTTTGTCTATAGATTCTAAATATATTTTTTTCAAAAATTTTGTAATCAGATTACACTTTGTTTCATCTCCTTTGAAAACTAGTTTTTATCAGTAAACAACATTTTTAAGGAAAGATGCTCACCGTATAAAACACAATTATTTTTATATGAAGGATAAAATTCTATTTTTTTGAATTTATATTTGTAACTATGATATCTAACTAGTTTATTTGTTTTCATAGTGTTTTATTAAATAGTTTTTCCTTAATCAAGTTTCGAAGTCAAGCAAAATACTATTCAGACATAGGTAGACTGTATACAACATAAATTTTTATATATGTATCGAACTTCAATATTTTTTTAATGGATTAAGGACATCAATACCCAGCCTGAACATATTTTTCAAAATTTTATTTTGATAATCTACTATTTTTCCACATGTGCAAAACAAAGAAATTGATTTTCGGTGAAAAACCTACATTCACAAGAAATAAAAAATAAATTTAATAATTAAATTTAAATTTAAATAAAATTATACATTTTTGGAAGCTTATAATAAGGACTACACACTTTTAAAAAATAAATTTTAAATGAACTCATTTGATTCCCCAAAAGGTAAATCAAAAGTGGTTTTTATCAGCATTTTGATAGGTGTAAAGGAGACTCCATTATAGGTATGGTTTAAAATTAGTGGGGAACCTTCTATCCAAGGGAGATTGGTCTAAAGTAGTTTGATCAAACCCTCTTCAATTGGAATCCTTTAAATGAAACTTTTCAAGGCTTAAATCATTATATTTTCTAAAAGTATGTTATTTTAACAAAAATCATGATCTTCGAGAAAGTGTAAACCACTATTGTGGCATCACCCATTTGCAAGTTCTAGGTGGAAGATCCTTTGAAGAGAAAAATGAAGAAAGTTGCGATGTTTTCAAAATTGCAAGGAAAGTTTTCATGTCACCAAGACTCTTCTACATGATTTATTTCTTGTTGTCCAACTATGAAACTTAGGAATTTGGGAGTGGAGAAACAAGAGCAGAGAACCAAAAAAGCATTTTTACAAAGCCCTAGCTAAGACCCATTTTCCATAGGGTGAATGAGTCCTCAGTGAGCTTCAAAAATGAACATTTGGTGAATAGTACACATCATTTTCCCTTTCTTATATCTTTCTTTTGATTGTCAATTCTAGTAGTTTTGAGTATAGCTTACCTTTTGGAGTTTATCTGATAGTTTTAGTCTTTCTCCCCAAATTTTGTTTGACTCATACCCCCGTCCTCGCATAAAGGATATTTTTTTCTATTCATACCTTGATTTGACTCACCTTTTGGTTGACAATGAATTAATTTTTTGGATCTCATTTCTTGAATGAAATAGTGGAAAATTGGGTTATTTGTTATCACTTTGGTGAACCCCCCTTTTTATCATAACCCACATTTTTATTTGTTTCAGTATATATTATGAAAAACCCCAAGTGATTAATTTAACCATAAACCATTCAATAGTTGCATGCCAAGAAAATAAACCTTGTTGTCAAATCCAAGTGATCAACAAAAAATGTGTAAAGGATACTAAAATATATAAAATTGAATCTAAAAAAATATAGAAAATATATTAGTATTGTTGTCTTCAATATCAAATAAATATTTTTATAATATATGTACATAATTTATGTGTCAAGTATTCATGAAACAAGTCCACTAAAATAGAAATATAAAGACCAAACAATAATTTAATTCCAAGTCGCATTTTAAATATAAGTATCCAACCACCCTTATGAATTCTTTCAAATACTCCTTATTCACCATTAAATTGTAACACATAGCATTTAATATTCATCATTTGGAGGCCTCTTAGGGATATTTTCATGTCATTTTATGCATATTCTCTCATGAATATCATTTTTATTATTTGTGCTATCATATACAATTTTTTTCCATGCACATTCCATTTGAGTAATCTATGTTGTTCATGGATTGATTCTCTAGGCTTCTCTCAAGTGCATGGGGTTCCCCTTTTTCAGGTCTTCTAGTGTTCCTAGATTTTGTGTTACTCAACATTTGAATTGTGGGTTTCATGGTGTCTATATAACCTTTCATTTTCAATATTGATCTACCTTGATGCCACTCTTGTCCCTCTATTTATGATTTTGGATAACTCACTAGCTTCCTATGCATAAATATTTAGTAGTTCATTTAGTGGTTCTAGAAGTTTATCGGTTTGAAAACCTTAAACTTGCATCCTCCGAGCACCTCTCTCTTTTGATTGGTCTCACAATATTATTAACCCCATTGGTGCCAAAATAAGAAAAATGATTATTTGAGTCATTTATTTTCCTATCCAACAATGTGGGGACTTTCTCTTTGGAATCATTGAGGTCATAGAAAGTCTCACCTCACCCTTTGTGTTTTTCTCCTTTCAAAAGTTTCTTTCAAATGTTGTCATTCTATCATCCTTTGAATTACACTATCCATTACTTGTAGTACTATTTGATGGTTCATACTTACAAGTACATCAATTCCTCCATGTACTATTGTATCACTCAACTCCCTAGTGGGTCCTAATCAAATCTACAACATCTTCTCTTTAGGAAGTTTTAAATCTCCCATCATGTTAGAATATCTTTGAGCATACTAGTTGTTGATATGTAAAGGTGATCTAATGGTCAAAATCTTCTTGGACTCTCCATTGAAAAAATAATTTGGACCTCTTTCAAGATCTTCACATAAAAGTTTTCTTGTGGGTTATGTGCAAGAATGTGGGTTCATTTTTACTAGAAAAATTATGGGGTAGATTTTTCTAGAACTAATGAAAATCCATTTTATAAAAAATGAATATCCACTTTACAATAATGGATCTAAGTTTTGGTATGGAAGCTTCAACCAAAAAGGATATCACTATTTTTAAGTGGATATTCAAATTTTTAAAATGGATATCAATTTCTAAAGTATATATCCTTTTTTTCAAAATGGATATCTATTCGAAATAATTATTCTCTTTTTCTACATGCCAATCTCTTTCATTTTTATTTTAATGGATATTCATTTTTTTTAAATGGATACATTTCATAGATGATATTTGTTCTATAAAATTTTAAAATCTATGTCGAGGCATTTTTAAGGCATTAAATTCTCACAAACACTCATTTCTAGCCTTTACTCCACATTTATGCCCAACAAACATTCACTTATTATAATAATTAATCTATTTAAATACTAATCAATCCTTGAAAATGATTATTGATCCACTTTCACCAGAATTAAATTTTGATTCTATAATTTAACTATTTATATAGACACCCTAATTCTAAGACTACACTTTAATTAATTAAAATTCAAAATTTTAATTGAGCCCTACCATTTCCCATAATTAATTAAATATTCATTAATTAGTTATTCAATCTTAATCCCTTAATTTTCTCATTTTCATTTTCATTTTTATTTATATTTTTCATACTACAAATATTGTTCAAGTATCCATCCCCTTATAAATTATAATGCGCCTGGTAAACTTTTTTCACGTGATCGGTGGTGTTGGCATGACATTCCCTCTGGTACCACAGGGATGGTATGAAGACTAGACCTCATGATCTCTTGTGTGCAATAAAATGCTTTTTCCAATAGAGCTAGGCCCACCACACCATCTTTATCCCTTAATTAAATAAATATTGTATTATTTAATTATTTATTCTACCTTTCTTCAAAATTAATTAAATATTTAATTTAAATCATTTTTACCCTAACTTATTCTCCTAACTAAGGTTAAATTATTTATTTAATTGTAACCTTACTCTTTTCTCCTCAAAAGCCACTAATTAATTAATATCAAATTAATTAACTAAATCCCCCTTCATTAAAATCCACTTAGCGTTTTTCTCCAATTTTAAACTCCTCCAATGCCACATGACATTTCCCATCACATGCTTTCTTGATCATCTCTCTAATAAATGTCCACCCTCATCTCATTAGACCCACTAAATAAAAATTCCACTTTTTGAGTTGACTTTGTATACGACTATCTCTCTCCTCTCCATAAAATCCAATTTTGAATTACAACTCTATCCTTACCAATAATTGCCAAGCAAGATCACATTTTCCTCAATCCCTCACAAGACACTTGTCCTTTATCTCTTTATTGAAATAACCTCTTGAAACATGAGCTTTTGATCTTGTGGAAAGATCATAGAACTTGAATTAAAGGAAAAAGGGGAGAATGCAAAAGCAAGAAAGATGGTATCCCACTTATCCTCTCTTATTTCACTCTAGTTTATTCAGGGAAACCGTAGAGGTCTAAACCTATTGATTTAATTGAGAGAGGTAGTTGCTTTAAGGTCTGCTTGGGTGTGATTAAAGGAAAAAGGGGGATAACCACTAAGAAAAGGCTTAGAAAGAAGAAAATGTAAATGATATGCAAATCTAGCTATGTAACCTAGGAAAGGAAACTGAAAAACCACAATAATGAACTCAAATTGAACAAGGGTGCTCCTGGAAAATCGAAGATGCCTAAAAAATGGTTTGAAACTCTAAAATTATGACTTTTGATGCACAATGGGATTCATACGCCAATTGGGGTGATTTATTCCTAGTTTTGGGTTTTGGGTTGGATCTAAAATCAGTATCTGGTAAACTATTATCTACATGAAATATCTGAAATTTGGTATAACTGGGACTCATATGCCCAAGGTAGTGATTTATTTCTAGTATCAGGGTTTTGCTAAAATTCTGATACACTCTAGTGGTTTCTTAAAGCTTCTCTCCTCTCCAATCTCTGAGTTTGAAACTTTGAATTCTGACCTATAGGTGAATTTCCATGAAGATGCCAACTTCTTGATAACTTTTAATACTTTATTCAATCTCACAAGTTATTCTTCAAAGAATATTCAAGTTCAAAACACCTAGATCTGCAATCACACATGTAAAGGAGAGAAAAATATTATTTTGTTAGTGGATAGGGGTTTATCTTGGTCAAACCCCATTTTGATAACTAAAATTTGAAATAAAGTGAAATAGAATGGAGGAATGATGAATGTACAAATACGTTATGTTACAACTCACCAAACCATTGTAACAAAGGCTACAAATTTGTATGAAATGACTAGCATGAATTTAGATATTGACTCTTCATTTTATGTTATAGATCTTGACTCGAATGCTTGCTTGAATCATAAAAACCTACATGACAAATGTCAGCTCAAAAACACACGACACATGATGACTTTGAAATGATACTTGAATCTTGAAAAGATCCTCCAAATTTTTGATAATTGTAATGCCCCACCACACAAACCCCATAGGACAAATACAACAAATACAATTTTTTTTTTTTTTGGAAAGAACAATTACACATTGCAACATTAAACATTTATACAACATAGATATAACAAAAAGTTTTAACCTAATCCTATGGGGCACATGATTCTTTACTTAAACAGACCAAACAATTAATGATAAACGATACTAACTAAAGCAAAAGGAAGAAACTAGAATACAACATGATATACGTATGGAATTTATACAACAATAATAAGATATAAACTTATAAACATAAATCACATAATATTATATTCATCTTTAGAGTTCAAAATTATAAATGTGGAATATATTTCCACAAATACAAAATAATATAAAATCAAAGTTACATTACAAAGCAACTTCCCTCATAACATTGGGAAGGGTACAATCATAATACAAAAGTATAATAATGAAAGAGAATTCTTCAAAGGTACAATATTCTCCATACGAGTTTCGAGATCATTGCAACTACATCCACACCACGATCACAACTAGGGACCCAATGGGTGCATTGCATGTTTCCACCCAACCGTGTGAACCCAAAGGAACACCCCCCGTGCAAGGAGTCAATAAGAAAGAACCCTTGACCACAAACTCAAACATAAAGGACTCACATCAAAAAACTCGAAACCACGAAAAAACAAAAACATTAACAATAAATAAACAACTCAAAAAAATAAAATAACTCCAGAGGAACAAGAACAACGGAAACAAAGGGGCACAATGGGAGAGTGACATCACATGGCCTTCATGGATTCACCAAACTACCTATAATCTAGGAGACACATCCATCTATGGTTAACCAGACATCCTATTTCAAGGTGTTGCCCCATAGGGTGACTCATGCAAAGCCACCTACCTTTCATGAAGACAAGGTAGTGACCTTATCGACTAGGTCTTCCCACCCATCCTTAGCCTTTGGGAGCACCAACGACAGGGGTGAGGTATATTTTTATCCTTTTATGTAATAAATAACCCAACCCACTAGGTAAATTAATTAGGTTTTCACTTAATTAGGGAAACTCTTTCAAGGGTGACCAATTGTACACTCACCCCAAGAAGAGCCACTCTCCCCTATGGTTTCTCTAAAATCAAAACCAAGAAATGGGTACCACAATGTATAACCAAAATGATCTTAACTCACAACAAGGTACCACTCACAATTACCCACATGGTCTCAACATAAACCAAAAAGATGCAACCATAGAAAAGAATTCACACTTTCCCTAACCTTTGTAGATAACACTAATTCCATACAAGGAAAAAATAAAATGTCACATTCAATTAAATAACACCATATAATTAACTATAAGGAATTTACATTAAAATCATCCAAGTCTCAATCAAATAACCATTTTCATCGATTAAAATCAAAATAAGGGAAATTCACTAATATTTCCATTTAACCCAAAAACAATAATCGATTTAATAAATATCTTCCCATTTTTAAATAATCCATTTATTAAATATTTAAGTTTACAAATCTGCTAAAAAGCTAATTAAGGAACAACAATGACAATTCTATGACTTATTTAAACATAATTAAATAATTTAAAAAAAAAATTAAAGATATTAACTTAATTTATTAAAAACCAATTATAAATCATTTACTAATTTCAATTCTTTAACTATATTTTATTTTCTGATTTTACATCTTTTCTGCACATAATATTCTAAATTCTATTTTTTCTAAGATGATGGAAATCTAATCTTTATTTTAAAAATCAATTCAAATTAAAGAGTAGATTCAATGCATTAAATTGCTAAGATCAAAAGTCTTATTGTAATACTTAATTTTTCAATAACTAATATGATATTTCATAAATACAGTTACTGAAATCAAAATCTACAATATATTTTAAAATAAAAAAATTCTTTAATTCTAAATACAGATTAAATTAAAAAGACATTTTCAAACAAAATTTAACAAATAGCATTTTTCCTCATCCTATATAAAATTCTTCGAGAATAAAAACTCATTTCTACCTTTCAGATATTTGTTCTCATTTCCCTATATATGCTTTATATGCATATATATTTAAATAAATATATAGGTATATACATATATACATATATGTATATATACTAGAATCAATATAAATTAATTCACCTAATGCTGCTACTATTGAAATACAGTAATAAACTAAGTATTTCAAATTCACAAAATATTTATACGCATACATTTATACATATATATGCATATATATACATATACATATATATATATATATATTAATTTTTTTAATAATAATTATAAAAATACCATAGAAATATATATATATATATATATATATATATATATATATATATATATGTAATATTAAATGCAAAAGAAATGAATGCACAACACTTAACACATACGATCACCATAGTGAGGGTGCTAAACTATGAGACAGTCGACCCACTCACCATGCATGGGGAGGTAGCGTTGCCTTTGGCAGCACTCCCTCCCATGGGTGAGGGAAGGTGGTGGGGGATAAAATCCCCACCAAACCCAAAGGAAACATCCAATTACACAAGCAAGAAACACAGGACCAAAAGAAGATAAACACTTCGGCCACAAAGAAATTTACTAGACAATAAATTTCCATGCCACATTAAAACAACATATATATATATATATTTGAAAACATCAGAATAATTCACAGGATAAATTGGGCATAGCCCTAATAAACAAAATCCTTCAGACATAGATAGTCAAAATTGGGGAAATATAGGGAAAGAGAGGATTCTCATACCAAAAGAAAATTATAGAGGTTTAAAGCTGGGAAGATTCCAAAGAGAGAGGGAATCGAGATTTCAACAAGAGTTCTAGAATGGAAATTACAAAGAGGAAGAAGAAATCTATAGACAAGAAGAAATAATTATAGAGAATGGGGTTTTCCAAAACACACACATAAAACCTAATTTCTTTTCTCCTTTTTAAAACTAAATTTACAGAGATCAAAATATGAAAATCGAATTACTCGGGTTCCTACGCAAAGCTCGATTCGAGGATGAATTACACTATTCCAACCAGCTACAATCTTTCGAAAATAGGAGATTCAAAACCCCAACAACAACAGATACAAAAAAAATCCCAGAGCAATCCAAAACCAAATCCTCTCAGATCAATTCAATGAAAAACCACATAGAGGATTTAATCCTCATAAAAAATTACAACAATTTTTTCATTTTTCATTTTCCTCTCTTTCTTTGTCGAAAAAGAAATATTTGGAAATATACTTTTTCCAAAAAAATCCAAGTCAGAATTTTCCATAAATTCCCTAACCACTTTACCATGCAAATTCCACTTAACACACCATTTCTGACATTTTTCGAATTTTGGAAGAAGCATCTTCCATAATTAATTTACACCAAATAAGCCTTTTTAAATATTTAATTTCATTTTAATAAAATTTCCTTTTGAAAACTAAACAATTAAATAATAATAAATTTAAACAACATTTCACTTATTTATAATATAAGTTTAAAATTTATATTATTAAATCGCCTTTTTCCAATAAAATCAAATATGATAATGCTTTCCCTATCTTTACTTTTTTTTTTAAATAATCCATAACAATTAATCTATTTATTTAATGATTTAAATTAAAGAATAGCTTCACATTTTAAAATAACAATAAAAGTGCTAATGTACACCATAATTTTCCAAAGTATTAATATTATTAGCAACATTGAACATTTAATTAATTTAATATTTTGCACCATAGAATAACATTTAATTTAAAATCATAAAGCACTAGACCAAGCCATAAACGCAACTTATAAAACCCATGAAATAAAATGATTTAATTTAAAACCATACACACATGAATGAAGTATAGATATCACATGAACAACCACTAGACCAACCACTGACCTAGAGGGGGGTACTTTCTTACCAACTCGTTAACCACATTAAACCATTAGTTATGTAGGGTGTGCTCAGACCCGACAATGTGGGTGGAATCGACACCCGGTACCTGCATTTTTGCATAGCAAAAAATGTTGAACATGTACATATGCATATAACTCATAGTCAAACACATTGTGAAGGAAAGTTACAGTGAGGCAAGGCACTCACAGATGAGCAATGTCATTGTGTCTCCTTCACTTGAATCAAATACAATAAATAGAATCTAAGCATCACATCATTAATATAAATCACAAAGTAACATCATCATAACTTGAGTATCCCACAAATAAGTCCAACTATCATAATAAAATAAGCATAACTATCTACCACGCCTAACACATGGTGGAAAAGATGTCTTTAATGGAGTATCAAATACACATCAGAACATAACCAAAAATCACACTGAAGAAAACACATACACCAAAGCAGTATAAGAGTATCAGAACATGAGAGGAACTACAATAATTATCTCTTGAATACTCTTGAACTTGTGGAATACTTGAATTCTTAGATCACACTTTCTCATATAGATTACTAGATGACTTCTAAAAATGTTAGGAGAAAATATGTGAAATAAGATTGTATTTATACTTGTTTATGTCAAATTTCTTGAAATTACAACCCTACAAACTGACATCAGATCTAGGAGAATAAAATACCACCAAGAATTGAATTCAAAATGGATCCAAGCTAAGACCAGATGCATATGCTAGTTGGGGTGTATTCGTCATAGTAGGCTAAGCTTGGGATACAAATTTCAAAAAATGTTAAGTTCTATATAAAATTCAAGATCAGGCCTCGAAACTTAGGTGGGACCCATATGTCCAAGGTGGCATATGAGTCCTAGATCATTAAATAAAGGACACATAACCCAAAATCATTAAATTAATATTGGTTATTAGATATGTGTCAAAATTATCCTCAGAAAGATGCATTAAATAAGGCATAAAGAAGACCTATTGGAGTAGGGATGGCCCAAAAAAGAGTAAAAATATAAAGAGATACATTTTTGTACATTATATTTATGCCCCACTTTAGTGAGAGGAGTAACTTTCTTCAAAATAACACTAAAGTAGACAAACTCACATTAAGAGGGGTCCAATTGTACCAATGCTAGTAAGATAGGATGACAATGATCAAGATGGATGGTCAAGCCCTTAGGATCAAGATCCTATGGAAAACACACATAAGAAAAAAATAACACACATGTAAATTATATAAGGAGCAAAAACAAGATACAAGGATACACTACCAAAGAAATAAAAAATAAAGGAAAAATAAAAACAAAAGGGGAGGATCAAGCCTCGACCATTTGTCGAACATGATGTGGATAATATCTAAGTTGTTTGTCCTAAAAAATTTACAACTGTAACATTATTTCCACTATGCAAACCAGACACACACTCACAAGGTATAGTGGAACCTCAGGTCATCCACTAGGTGAGCCCCCAACGAGACACATATGCACGTGGTTGGTATACACTCACATAGATGTAAACCGGTGGCTATGGGAAAGCCATGCCAAATTTTAGCTCCCATATGGTAACCATACCAAAGTTATACCTCCTGATAACTTTGATAAGGTGCCACACAACACAAACAATAGGATCTATGAGGTAAGAAAAACTTTGTATGCTTGACACCCATGAACAAACAAGATTTCTCCATAGGCAAGTAAAGTGTGTTATGCAAGGTGGTAATATAACAGATATTGTAAATGTGAAACAATGTAAGGTATGTTCAAAGGATTTTTTATTAGTTCAGGTAAGGTCCTAACTTAGGGAGCATTATTCCTAATGTCTCCAAGAGAGGACCAGTTGAAGAATAGAATATTTGCAACTTACGAGATGCAATGTGTCCCATCAAGCCACTAAGAGGAATATAATATGCTAAGAGAGATCATTCCCTTGAGGAACATCACACTCAATGCCACCACAAAGAAAATTGCATATCACATGAAGTAAGAATACTACATAATAAAACATGAATCAAAAAATAATAATGCCAATGTATGCCCCCACTTTAAAGAAATCGCTAAACACCATGCTGTGAGCGATTAATTTAAAGTAGAAAATGATAAATGATAACAATAAAGAGGATATGAAAGCTTATTTGGAAAGCCTTATGCCAATTCATATGTTTACAAATTAATCTATGTCATGAAAAGGCGTTGCCCCCAAAATAAAACTACAAACACATGAGGGATCCATGGATTCAGATTTAGTATGCATTTGCTACAACGTTTTTTAGAGAGCTCAAAACTATCATCATTCCATAAATACTCATGGAATTAGAAGTGATGGAAACCCTAAAATTTTGGTTCCATTTCTAAAAACCTACAAAATTTGACCAGTTTCAAAGTGTCTTGACTTAGGGTTTTTCTAACTATTCTTGCGTTGACCTTATATCACCCATCTCCAATCACCCTAAAACATTTTATGTCATTAAAAGTCTTGAATTTACTAGCCCCTTGTGCCTAGCTCATAAACATATTTTATTTTATAAGGTCATATGATCGACCTTGTATGGACTTTACATCCTTTTAAAAATATGTTTTAAAGTCCTTTGAGGCCTTTTATATGTTTTCCTAGATGGACCCCTTTCTTAAAACAACTTTAGGGAATGTGCTAAGTTATTCCACTTAAGTCATATATATAGCTTCTATTTATCACTCATTGTAGATAGTTTTATGAATGCTATTTTTGATTGGTGATGAGAAATGAATGGTGTTTCTTTTGTTTCATGTATCGTAGATGGGTTTAGAAACTTTTGATTCACATTAGTGAGGTGCAATGTTACTGTTTCTCTTTGTATTGCTAGAGGTTCACCTATCCCTAATTGCTCTTCGGTTTTGAGTTTTGAATTGGAAATGAGTGATTCCCTCAGGGCTCTTTGTATTTATTTACATCATAGATTGTGGATAGCACTAAACTTGTCTTGATTAGATTAGCGATGAAAAATGAGGTCTCCAGTCCATATGTGCCATAGCTATTTTGAAAGGGGCGAATGAGTGATATGTTTGTGACTATTGATTTGAAAGGAGGATGCATGTGGCCTGATTTGGTTCTATCACTATTTTTTATCCATGTTGATATGGTTTAGAATTATAAACATAAATCAATGATGCACGATGTGAGGTGAAGATTTCCAAGAAGGACAGTGATCTAATAGTCAAAGTTTCATCGCACCAATACTCTCATCACTGATTGAACCCTAGAGGTTTGGGGAAGATCTTTGATGGGCGATGGGATTTTTGAAGGATTGTTCTTTCATTTTCTATCTCTTTGTACATCATCGATGCAAATGAAAATAATAGATTAGGATGGTGATGCATGATAATTTTAAGATTAGACATGACTTATGAAGTTAAGAGTAAACATGGAAACTTTTTGAGGTGGTATCATTGTTTTCTAAGACAAAAGTTATAAAAGCAAAAAATGTTACTTGAGGATCATCATTGATGATTTTTTAAATAAAAAAGATTGACAACCTAGATTCAAAGCTAGTCAGCTGAGTTATCAACAAACTCATGTGAGGCTCTCCTTGATCATTAATGGTTGCATGCTCTTGATTTTTCTACTTAATAAAAATTGCTTATCATTTCATCTCACCACTTGTAGCCATCAAGAATTTCCCAGAAGTGTGAGCTAGAGAGGAAGCATGTGATTTAATTCTAGATGTATTGAAATTTCTATCCCTGGTAAATTGATTTTCATATGAGCTTTGTTCTAAGTCATGGATTAGTTGGTTTGAGAGTTTCATTTTCTAGGATAGTGACTTTCGATTATCTATAATTGTCACTGGGTCTAGTAGGGATTGTCTAGGTTTGAGTGTTTTATGTTTTGTGAGTTTCCATTCAAGGGCTTTGGCCAATGAATCTCTTTAGGATTTGATAGTCCTTATCTTGTGTCCTAAAAGAATGGATAAGACAGGTGTTTCTATTCAACCAATTAGGAGGTCCAGGAGGCTTAGTGTGTTTGAATTTCAAGAAGATATATTTGTAGCTAAATATGAGGTACCCAAAAATTCTACACCACTAAAGGGAAAGAGTAGAGCCCATGGAGAAAACAAGAAATATGGTGTCAAGAGCACCTACAATTTGAGGAGTCAAGTTTTTTTAGAATAACTGGTCAAGTTTAAGAAGGAGTTGGTTAATCCTAAGAAGAAAGAAAGGAAGAATAATAAGTATCACAAGGCTTATCTAGGGAGGCACAACTCTCCCATTGAAGTTTCAGACAACCCTTCAGGCGATGGAGGAGATATTGACCCAGAGTATGGCAATTATCTACTTTCGTTGGTGCCATATGAGGATTCTGATGAGGGAGGAGTATTTGCTCCTCTAGTTTTAGTGAAAACAAAAAGTGGGTGAGTGTACTCTGATGCTGACAAATCATATTAGTTCCTTGACACTGTTTTAATTTTTTATGACACCATTGCCACTGCATCAGGATCATCCTCTTCAACATATATGTGGCTTTTTGTTTTTGGTGTTGATGTAGAAATATTTCTGGCTGGTGTAAAGGAGAAGTGTTGGACACCATGTCCTTGATGAAAAATATGCCTTTTTTGGTTAGTATATAGGTTCTTGCCTCTAGTACTGGTGGAGAATCTTCTTTTGTCTATGTGGACAACAGATTTTAGCGATGTTGCATAAACGAACAATGTCTTTTGGAAAGTTGTCTTGTCCTCTTCAACTTACTTCATGGAGTTTGTGTCCTTTACTTTCCCTTGTTCTAAAATGATTAAGTGTAACCATATAAGTGGTCTCTAAACCTGAAATGAAACGTGTGCCAAATGAAATATAATTGCAATTGGGCTTGTTGCTTGTTGCTCCCTTATTCTATAAAAGGTATTTAATGGCTAATTATAGGAGTTTGATTTTTGAGTCTCAAAATGGTCTACGTGGGAAAACAAAGCTTTTGAATGAGAAGATTGTAAATTAATGCATAAATTAATAGGTTAAAGGATTGTATATTATGATTTGTTTTATAATGATCTCAAATAGTTTTACACTAGCAACAGTTTATAAATGAGAAAGCTAGTTTAAAAGAACCTTCTCTCTTATGTAATTTTCTTCCATATTATGAATGAAATGGTTAATGATCTTTTATTTTTTCTTCAATTGTCTTAAATTTAATGAGTGATCTTATTTGTGCTTCGATTCAAATAATTGATTAAAATGTTAAAATATGGTCAAATATTTTTAAGGAAAAAGAATAGGATTGCTAAGTAGTTGTGTCTTAGACATGGTGAGTTGAATAATGTAATGTAGTATATCAATAGTTCATTAATTATTGACTCAAATTGACAAGATATTACTGTTATTATGAATATGACTCGATTAACCTAGGACAAGGCACTAATACTTGCATTTGGTTATCCCAAAGGTAAATGAGTTAGTCATACACTTGACTAGGGGCTTGAAATGATAATAAAAACCATTTTAAAACACCTTGAATTATAATATACCAATCTTAAGTACCAGCTTATTCCTTACTATAGATAGTGATTTGTTTAAAGGTCAACCATACCTTTAATCAATGATATTTATTTTCACTTTATAGGAGCTTATCTATGTAGAAATGTTCCTGATCAAATGACTATCATATGAACATAATAGTGATTACCCTCCTAGGTTTCATAGAGCCTGAAGTGAAGAAGTGAGGGCCATAAAACCTTTACTTGTGTGTTGGAAAATACTTACCCTTGCTAATTATTAAATTTTTGTAGATTCATAGGTAACTAGTAAGATCAAATTTGGTTCCGAAAAAATAACCAACACAAATGGTGACTCCACTAGGGATGTAGTCAAAAATTTGGATGAAAATTTTATTATCAAAGGGTCATTAAAATCTTGGACTATTATTTGTAATTGAAGGTTGAAAATGATTGAATCATATTTTCCCATTTGAGTCACCAATAGATTTGTTGACTCTATTGGGGACCAACTAGAGAAAATTTTGATAGAATATTTGTGTGCCTTAAAGAGTCATTGAGGTTTCACTAAAATATGCAACTAGAGATTGCAAATTATAAAGAGTCAAATTATTTTCTAGTATTTTATCCCTTGAGTTCTATAGTTGTGATGTCAATAAGTTGAATCACATAAATATTTCATGAATTTGTTGTGTTCCTTTCAAAGTACAAATCCTTTTGGATATCTACTATAATTATAGAATATTTTCATAATCTCTCACTAATTGTGGGTGGCGACTCCAATATCTCTTCACTACTATGCACTATTTCAAGAACTCCAAAAAAGGGTAGAACAAAAATTTACTAAGAGAGGATAAGAAGTCTTTGTGTGACTCTATTTTTGGAAAAGACCCATAATGGAATTCATCTTTGAATGAGCTTCATATTGCTTGAATATCAGTCCTCTATAAAAGGAGGTGGTGGCTCTACACAAAGAACCAAATGAAGTTGTGATGCTAGCTTTAGGTCTACAAGTTTTTCCAATCAGAAGCACATTTCAAGGTGGTTGCAATAAATATAGGTACTTCCCTTGTTTATGTTTCAATAGAGCATAAATCTATAGGAAAGTCATATTGAATAATTTGGAAGGAATTGTGTTCCCTTTTAAGTGAATTGAGCACACGTAAGGGGAATGTTAGTAGTAATTCTACATAATTTTGAAGGGTAATTTGAAATATATTTTTTATGATAAAGAAGTATGCTTATCTTTAAAATTTTCCCACTAGAAGATCTAAGATATAGATTTATTTGAGCTATGTATTTTAAAATCATGATTATACTTTAGAAGTAAGAGGTTAGATCAACTAAAGAGTTGATTTCTAAAGTTTGTAAAGGGGTGTAGAAAAATTTATCATTCAGTTGTACATCCCTCTGGGGTGTTTGATGAAAGCATGAAAAGTGTGCAACCCTTTTCATGCCATCAAAGAAATATTTCTATTATAAGGTATAAACCTTCAATTTTTTATGGTATTCAAGGTTTCCCAAACCCTATTCCTAATGAATTTAGGGAACATCTACCAAAATTTGATGAGAAAAGCTCAAAATCAACATCTCACCATATCTATAAGTTTCCATATTTGATGGAAGATTATGAGATATGTCATGAAGATGTTGTCATGAAATTATTTGTTCAATCTCAAAAGGGAGATGCTAGAGACTGGTTTTCATATTTTCCAGTATATTCTATCCCTTCATGAAATGAATTAATGGTAGCATTAATTTAGAACAATTTGGTGAAAGGATTAATCCCAATTCATTAAGGAAAGAATTTAGGGAAATCCAAAAGGATGAAGGGGAATTCATCCTAGCCTTCAACCTTAGATTTGAAAAGGCATTAAGAAATATTCCTAAAAATATGAGACTGAGTGATGTACAATGTTTAATAGTGTATTTGGGTACCTTTGATAATAAGATGGGCTATCAGTTATGAGATGAGCATCCCTTAACATTGTAGCATGCATATAAAATAACAATGGATATTGAAAATAATATGATATATTCAATGATGAAGGGATATATGGTTGTAAGTGTTTTTTTTTCTAACACACATCATATAAATAAAATTCATAACAATGAAAGAGGTAATCAAGGTGATGATGGTTTTGAAAATCCTTCATTATTGCAACATGATAATCATAGAAAGATCCATGATGAACCTCAACAAATTTTAAGCAATTTTGATCAAATGTTCTTTGTTGAAAAACTATCTAGCATGAAAATACATGAGGGAGAATCACCATATGAATTGTTAGCAAGGTTCTTGGATGCCTTATTATAAATTGCTCAAAATTTTAGACCTAAAGGTCCAATATGTATTGACTTATTTAGTGACATTGATGAGCCAGGGCTTGGTACCTTACCCAAGGAATTGAAACCTGAAGATTTTGATCAGATAACTGGTTGGAACATAATTGTTGAGGAGGAAAAGTATGACTACATACAAAAATTGAGATCTTAAAATGATAGTGGGAGTCACTCTGTGGATAAGGATCAAAGATATATTCAGGTAATGGATAGAGATATTTTAGAGGATGAACATCTATCTGGTGGTGTAGATGAGGACATTGGTAGATTCACAAGTATTGTTGGTGTATCTTTGGAAATTAATAACAAATATAGTGAAAATGAGAGCTTTGATTATTCTTATGAGGAATATGAATCTATTTGTGAAAATTATCTGGAGGAATTATTCGTACCTAAAGGGTGGAACAATATCAATACTCACGAGATTTTTTCCTTACTAGTGAATGAAAAAAAACATGTAAATAATTCTTGGAATGTAGTTTGGTTATATCATAACTAGAAAGTGCTAGTAGTGTGGTTGATGATGAATTTGAAGATAAGATTGTGTATGTTCAACATACTCAACCTAAACATGATTCTAAGAATGACGAGATTTTTTTTACTAACCAAAAGGATCAAGCCCCAATTATTTATGACTATCCATATAAAAAAAACATATGTGAGTGTCTTAGAAAAGATGGGCATGGTTTTATTTGATAGGGATTGTATCAACTAGAAAATGGGTGAAGACACATGTATGGTTGCTAATGAGAAACATTTAGGTGGTAAAAAACTTTTAATACCAGAGCCAGTGCATTCATAAATTGAGGAAACCTTTGGGTACCTTGTTATTTTCCTTATCAATCTTGAATTATTTATCCCATTTTATGAGACATCTTGCTTTGAGATAGTTCGTGATACAAGGGGTATACTTAACCATATTAATCAACCTGAAATAGAAATATTCTTTGATACTTGGGATGGTTTGGATAATGCTATTTTTGGGGAAATCCATGAACAAAATGAGAGAAATATTGCTATGGAAACTGATGAATCAATTTCCTAAGAAAGTAGAGCATATGGCAACAAAACTGACATATATTGCTCTGAGGAATGTGAACACCATTTTGGAAAGAATCTTGTATATGAAAATTTCTTGTTTATCACACAAAGTGAATGTGTGTTTGGTGTGGGGCATAAATTAGATGATTATGACTTTGGAATACTAGAAATTAAATTGCAACATCACTCCAAGGGGTTAGAGTATGTGCCCCCTGATGGGACTCTTGAAAGGAGTGTGTATAAGGGATTTCAATTTAAAGAGAAAAATGAATTTGATGTCAGCTTATATGATGATAGTGATCAGATAGATTATGAATGATTTAATTTTGTTGTCTAGTTGGATCATAATTTGGTGAAATATGGTTGTAAGATAAGTCAGATAGAATGGTATACTAATCACATGTTCCAATCAATGCTTGATTGTATTTATCAGTTGGACATGAATGACAATGATAATAATAAGTTCAAACATATGCGCATAATGTTTGATTTTAGTATCTATAGTATGATCAACAAGTGGGTAATTCATGAGAATATTCTCAAGCTTAGCATGATACAAATAGTGGAAAATAAGGTTTTTGATAGGGGCAAGTACTAGTCCTATGCTTGGGGGCTTGAGGCCACCAAATAAAGTTGAAGTCTGGTAGAATTGCGGTATGCAGATTGAAAGCTTGCATATTATAAGAAGACTCAAAGAAGATGGAGATTGGATCTTTTAGTGTTCCCTTATAACTTTTTTAAATATTGTACATATGTAGTTCACTTTGGTCTAGTTTTCTTGCCTTGTCTAGGAAATTCCTTTGTTTTCGGTCATCTATGCTTGGTCTGCTTCACTTGAGATTTTGGAATCTCACTCTATTCCTGAGGAATAGATGTCCCTAACTAGAGCTACTAATGGAACCCCTAAAATTTTGGTTCCATTTCTAAAAACCTTTACAAAATTCAATCAATTTCAAAGTGTCTCGACTTAGGGTTATTCCCACTTTTCTTGCCTTGGGATTTTGTTTTCAGATTTTCTCTATTGAAACCCTAAGTCTTAGCCCTTAACAATGCCATGATCTATTGTTGACTTTTTATCACCCATGCCTGGTCATCCTAGAAAATCTTATTTCATTAAATATTGTAAAATTATCGTCCCATTGTGCCTAGGTCATAAACGAATTTTATTTCATAAGGTCATCTTATTGACCTTGTTTGGCATTTACATCATTTGGAAAAAAATGATTTAAAGTCCTTTGGGTATTTTTATACATTTTCCTAGATGGTCCCCTTCCTTAAAACAACTTGTGGTCACGTGATAAACTATCCCACTTAAGTCCCATCTACCACTTCCATTTATCACTCATCACAGATAGTTTTATGAAAACAATTTTTAATTGGAAATGAGTGATGAGCAATATTTATTTTGTTTCACGTATTTTAGATGGATTTGAGACTTTTTAGTTTAGATTAGTGATGCTCGACACTAGATTTTCTCTTTGTATCACTGGAGGTTTGGTTATCACTAATTTCTCTAGAGTTTTGAGTTCTGAATTGGTGATGAGTGATTCCCGGTAATGAGTGATTCCCTTAAGACTCTTTGTATTTCTTTACATTGCTCATCACAGATAGTTGTGCACTTATCTTGATCAGATTAGTGATGAGCAATGGGGTCTCTAGTCAATATACATCATCACTTTTTTGAAAGGGGTGAATGAGCGATATGTTTGTGACTATTGATTTCAAAGGAGGATCCACATGGCCTGATTTTGTTCCATCTTTATTGTTTATCTATCACTAGTATGGTGTAGAATTATATACATATATTAGTAATGCACAATGTGAGGTGAAGATTTCCAAGAAGGAGAGTGATCCAATGGTTGAATTTTCATCACATAGATACTCTCTTTGTTGATTGAACCTTGGTGGGTTGGGGCAGATATGTGATGGGAAAAGGAATGTTTTAAGGATTGTTCTTTCATTTTCCAATTCTTTGTACTTCACCAATGTAAATCAAAAGCATAGAATAGGATGGAAATGCATGATAATTTTCAGATTAGAGATGACTAATGAAGTTATGAGTGAACATGGAAATTTTTTGAGGTGGTATCACCATTTTTTGATGAACAAGTTGTAAAATCCAGAAATGTTGTTAGAGGATCATCATTGATGGTGTTTTAAAACCAAAAATATCGATGAACTAGATTCAAATTTGATCGACTAGTTGTTAGTTTTCTCATGTGAGGCTCTCCTTGATCATTAATGGCTACACACTCTTTATTTTTCTACTTAATGTAAATTACCTACCATTTTATCTCACAATTTGTAGTCATCAACAAGTGGGAAGTGTGAGCCAAAGAGGAAGTATGTGAGTATTTGGTTTTCAATTGTAGATGTATTGAAGTGTCTATCCCTACTAAGTTGAATTTCATATGATCTTTGTTTTGATCCATGCATTAGTTGGTTTTAGTGTCTCATTTTATAGGATAGTGAGTTTTAATTATTCATAATTATCTCTAGGTCTTGTACAGATTTTATGGGTTTTAGAGTTTTGTGTTCTACAAGTTTCCATTCACAGCCTTCGGCCAATGAGTCTTTTTAGGATTTGAAAATCATTATCTTGTGTCTTGCCAGAATGGGTACATAGGGTATGTCTAGTCAACCAATTAGGAGGTCAAAGAGGCTTAGTGTGTGAATTTCAAGAAGAAATATTTGTAGCTGAACATGAGGTACCTAGAATTTCTACACCACTAAAGGGTAAGAGTAGAGATGGTGGAAAAAACAAAAACTATGGTGTAAAGAGGACCTACAATTTGAGGAGTCAGGTTGTTTTAGAAGAATTGGTCATGTTTAAAAGGAAGGGGTTGGTTAGGCTTGAGAAGAAATCAAGGAAGAAGAATAAGCATCACAAGGCTTATCTAGGGAGGCACAACTCTCCCATTGAAGTTTCAGATAGCCTTTTTGGTTATGGAGAAGATATTGACCTAGAGTATGGCCATTATTTACTTTCTCTAGTAACCTATGTGGATTTTGATGAGGGAGGAGTAGTTTCTCCATTTTTAGCGCAAACATAGACTAGGAAAGCATACTCAGATGTTGAAGAATCAGAGTAGTGTCTCAAACTTTTTTTTTGTTTTTGATGACACCATTGCCATTACATCAGGATTGTCCTCTTTAGTATATATGTGGCTTTTTGTCTTTGGTGCTGATGTGGAAATATTTTTGGCTGGTGTAAAGGAGAAGTTTTGGACTTTGTGTCCTTGATAGAAAATATGTCATTTTTGGTTAGTATATAGGTTTTTCCTCTTATACTAGTGGATAATGTTCTTTGGTCTACATGGATGAGGGAATTTTGTGATGTTGCATCAATGAATGACACCTTTTGGAAGGTTGTCTCATCTTCTTCAACCAACTACATGGAGTTTTTTTTCCTTTGCTTTCCCTTGTTCTGAAATGATTAAGTGTAACCATATGGGTGGTCTCTAAACCTAAAATGAGATGTGTGCTAAATAAAATGTAATTATAATTGGGCATGTTGCTTGTTTCTCCCTTATTCTATAAAAGGGATTTTATGGCTAGTTACAGGAGTTTTATTTTTGAGTCTCAAAATGGTCTAAGTGGGAAAAATAAGCTCATGAATGAGTAGATTGTAAATTCATGCATAGATGAATAGGTTAGTGAGGATTCTAGGGTATGAGTTGTTTTTTAATGATCTCAAATAGTTTTAAGTAGTAGAATTTTATAAATGAAAATGCTAGTTTGGAAGCACCTTCTCTCTTATGTAATTTTCTTCCATATTATGAATGAAATGGTTAATGATATTTTTATTTTTCTTTAATTGTCTTAAATGAAATGAGTGATCTTACTTGTACTTCAATTCAAAGAATTGATTAAAATGCTAAAATATGCTCACAAATTTGTAAGAAAAAAGCATAGGATTGGTAAGCAGTTGTTTCCTATACGTGGTGAGTTGAATATTCTAATGTAGTATATAGATCATCCATTAATTACTGACTCAAATCGCTAAGGCAGTACTTGTTATTACCCTAGGACAAGGTACTGGTGTTTTCATTTGGTTATCCTAAAGATAAATGACTTTGTCATATTCTTCACGAGTGGCATGAAATGAGAATAAACATCATTTTAAAATTCCTTCAATTATAATATACCAATCTAAAGTACCATCTTATTCCTTGCTATATATAGTGATTTTTTAAAGGTCAACCAAATCTTTAATGAAGGATATCTATTTGAAATTTCTAGGAATTTATCTATGTATAATTTTTCTTGATGAGATAGATATCATATGAACATAATATTGATTAGCCTCATGGATTTCACAAAGCCCAAAGTGAAGAAGTAAGGGCCTCAAAACCTTTACTTGTGTGTTGGCCAATCCTTACCCTTTCTAAATATTGAATTATTGTAGATTCATAGGTAAGTGGTAAGATCAAGTTTGGTTCCTAGAAAATAGCCAACATGAACAATAATAATAATAATAGAGTGAAAACAAAGAAAATATTTTGGTTCAACATGGAAGAGACAAATGTATCAACACCTTGTATCCTCCCCAAAAGGAAAACACTAGACAAATGCGAAGATAAATGTTTATGACATATAGAAGAATGTAGATACAAATAGAGGAATGCCACAAAGAGAGAGAGAGAGAGAGAGAGAGAGAGAGAGATATCTAATAGATTAGTATGGGGAGATCATGTTACACACATGGAATCACACACATAACATGAAAAATAAAGTAATACAAAATACTAGTAAGGCACATGTGAGTCAACCTATAGTAGATCGTCCACATCCCAATTTTTTTCATCATATATAGAAGGTGGAAAATTACCCAAACGGACAACAAAAAGTGCTAGACTAGGGTCATCACCAA
The DNA here is from genome assembly GCA_007115665.2 of Sequoiadendron giganteum. Lineage (NCBI taxonomy): Eukaryota > Viridiplantae > Streptophyta > Pinopsida > Cupressales > Cupressaceae > Sequoiadendron > Sequoiadendron giganteum. The sequence continues at coordinate 518,328,699 of CM021107.1, forward strand.
GTTCAACACTCTTCCTAGGAGAATTATCATTTAGGATCATAGAAGAGGAAAATAATGTATTCAACTCGTTATGCACTTTGTCATCAATTTTAGCAATCCAATCATCATCATCTAAGTTAGTCACAATAGGAGGTTGAATGATAATATCTAAACAATGATTTTTTTAATTTTTGTGGCTTTGATATAGGATATTTTTGTTGTGGAAAAGATGGAGAATCGTCGTATATTGGTTCAATAAATTTTGGATGTTAAATTTCTTCATTTTTCTCTTCACTTAACCTTTGAGAAAGAGCGTGACATCTACACCTATGCTCTCTAGAATTTCTATTTCTTCTAATATATTTTCAAGTTGCATTTGTGTAGGAGAGGGTTTATCAGCCATAAGTTTCTTTTCTTCCCTTATGGTAGGAATGGAAGGAACCATAGGAGGTTTTTCAACCACTTTCTCTTTAGCTTTGTAAACTTTTTTTATCTTAGGAGGTATGGTAGAACTATTTTGGTTGTCTCTTGGTTGTTTGTAGGAGATAGGTGAAGGATCTATCTTAGGTTGGTCTTGGTTATTTGAAAGGATTTTTGGTTCAATCATTGTTTCATAAAGAATGGGAGGCTAAATCATAGGTTGAGGTATGTTTCTAAGGAATAGTTTTGCTATGTATTTCACCTTAAAAAATTTATAGAATTTGAATAAGAATTCCTCACAAGGTTTAATAGGTTCCATAGGTTTGGGCCATAAGAAATAGAATGAAAATTTCCCATATGAAGACACATGATTAAAGCCATTATGGTGCATAATAAAGATTTCATTATTAAAGGGAAAATTTAAACACTTATGCACGACTGATGGGATAGCTTCGATGGAGTGTAGTCATGGATAACACAGCTTCACATGGAACTGATCTAGTGTTAGAATGATGGAGAATGAGACATCTAATTATTTTGGTTTAAATTTTAAAGGAAGGGTGATCGATCCCATCGTAGGGAAAGAAAAACCATTATGATTTTTTATCAATTATTTGGTTTATCATATGTTTCATGATAGATTTCATGCACAAGTAAGAATTATCCAATCATCGCATTCTCTCCATAGACGAGATCAATTAATATCCCATTAGCGGGCTTGTCATTGATTTAGTTGGCTATGTAAAGAGGAAGGGTTCTTTTAAGCTTTGAAGGGTTCACCACCATGAAAAATCTTGGAAAAGATAAATAAGAATTCAACTCACAAAACTTGGTAATGCAAGCTAAATGAATGATGTAAATGATGAAATTATGCAATGACAAGTTAGGGTATGTGTACTTTGAAGTTCTAGAAATGTAACAAGGATTTTGGTTATATGCATAAAAGTTTATGTAAATACCTCACCAGACTATTATTTTGGGTTGTGGATCTTTGAGGAAGGTTTTTTTATGTTTGTATCACCTTATTCGTGAAGTTCACTGATGCACAGTCACTGGTATGCGATCTAGGAGATCTGGTACACTAGTCTGTTGGGTATTTGTACTTGGAAGCCAAACCAACAAATATAGTTATTACAGATGTATAAGGAGTAATTAATTAAAAAAAATTATGCTCAATTATGTTTTGTTTGAGTCCTCTCTATATCCTAATCAACTTTAGAGGATGCACATAAAGAATTAGTGGTGGATCTGGCCACTAGTTTTAAAGAACTTAATGTTTTATCAAGCAGGAATAAGAATGTTTAAATCCCTCATAGCGGATATATATATATATATATATATATATGAGATTGATTTTATCATTTTGACATAGAAGACAGTGGGATAATGAGCATAGTAAATGTGTAGTGTGAAATTCAATAGAGTAATAGTGTGAATTTGTTTATGTGTGATGTGAAGAGCAGAAAAGAGTAGAGCAAAGCAGAGTGAAGTACAAAGTTAGAAAGAAGATCCAGAATCAAATCTATGAGCTTCACCAAAAATGTAATCTAGCATGAATAGATGCTACTATCTCAGTTCATCCTTTAGAAGATTTTAATCTAAACTTTTGTAAGGCAGTGAGGCTTTCCTTTTGAGCAGTGTGCCTGAATGAAAGTGTATTCTCTTTTGTAAGACTTTATTTGAGTACTCAAATTGTGGATTAAACTCTTTGTGTTATGGTGTTATGAATGTTTCCTGTGAATGCTTGCATCTTTATTTTAATGTATCTTTTGAGTTTCAAATTAATAAAGTCAAGATTTATTCAACATTGATTCACCCACCCTCTCAGTGTTCCCTTGAGTCCAACAATTGGTATCAGAGCTTCTAGTTCCTTAGAAGAATTTTAGTAGCTTGAGGTGGATCTTGGAATGTGATGGAATCGACTAGTGTTCAACAACAACTTTTGGTGGCACTTGACGACCTTGATCAGTCTAAAGAAGAATTCTAGGAATTGAAAGAAAATCTTAGGGATGCCAAGAAATTAATTTAGTCATTGAAGGGTCAGATTGTTAAATCCAAGGAGAAAACGAAGGATATTTGTGATCAGATCAAGAAAACAGAGAGTGAAAACATGGATGATGCTCACCTGAATCAAACCTTGAAAGAAATAACTGAAGAATGTGAAAATCTTGCTATAGAAAATGCCACCCTAAAACATGAGATGGAATCTATGATGATGAAGCTAACTAAAGAGATTGAAGAAAGGAAGAAGAATGAGAAGAATATTGCTTAGTCCTTAAAAGAGAAATTTGATGAACACAAAAGAATAAATAAAGAATTCACTTAGTTGGAAAGTGAATTGCAATGATCCAGAAAAAATGAAGAAGAACTTGGTAAACGGATTGTTATTCTCAGAAATGAACTTACTAATAAAAATGAATACAAGGAGAATTTTAAGATCAATTCAGTGAAGCTTGATGAGATGACTCAAGGAGAAGAGAGTGGAAATGATAAGAGAGGTCTTGGATATGAAAAATGGGAAAGTTCTAGACTCGACAAAAGACCTTCAGACAAGAAAATATAATGAAAAAAGGTGGAAGGTATCTGATAAGATAACCTAATGCTCAAAAATTTAATGGATATTGTTTTTCTTGAAATAAATTCGGCCATATGGCTACTCAAAGTAGAATTTATATGAAATTGAGAGATTCATTTTTTTCTCGTCAGTGTTTAAAAAGCAAAAAGGTTGTTCATAAATCAAATGAATGTAGAAATTTGTGAAACTACTCTGTCAAGAGAAAGAATGTTGAATGTTACTATAATTCCCCACCATGTAACCCTAAAGGAAGTTGCAATCCACTACAAAAGCATACATGTTTTTTATTAAAGTGTATTACAATACATGTTCACCTACAATTGACAACAACCTATAATGCTACATAACCGAGATTACTTTAACCCAAACATACATCAATGTACAAACATAGCATAAAATGAAAATATGAATTGAGTACTTTAAAAAAACAAAAATACAACATAACATAAAGAGATATGCAACTAAACTCCATAATCATTAACTTAATCAAAGGGTTACATCACTCATTCCCAAAATGAGGTAATAGTACAAATGTGTTATAATATACATAAATCCACCTCGTAAACAAATGAGGGGAAAAAACATGATTCAAATTGAAATAAATGCATTACTTGATTTATAAACATGAACCGTGAGCTCTCCAACTGGATATCTCGCCACAAAGTACTGAAGATAAAAGGGGGACCCAACAGTGTATGGTGCATTTTCCACCAAACCAAGTGGTACCTTAAGGCCCACCCCCCATGCTAGGACATAGTAACAACATAACATGGATAAGTTCTACAACCACTAGTCACATGTTGACTCATACTAACTCATACTGACACAACCAATCACATGTACAACACAAGTCCAACTTAAACATGGTCACATTGCTTCCAGATATTCAATAGATCAAGTATGTTAAGAATACCATACACATAAAAACATAAATCAACTGTTGTCCTAGAGAGAGTGTCATCGCACAGCTCGTCATGAGATCTCCTCTGAGAATCTTCATAGGCTCTGGTAATTCTGGTGGCCTCAACCAAATCTCAGCCCCCATACTCACTCATGTAGAATCAAATATCTCTCGTAAGGACAAGATAGATGACCTTGCCATTCCAAGCCTTCCCACACATCCCAAGCCTATACGAGAACTTGTGTCTATGAGTGAGGCTAATTTATCTTGATTAGTGTGAAATACTACCTAATTTTCTAAATACATTAATTTAGTTATCACTTGATTAAACTACCTCTGAAGGTTACCCAGTTTACCTCTTTGGGCTCTGGCACCTAACAAAAGCCACTCTTCTACTTGAAAACATACCAAAAAAAATTAATCACCAAGGGAATCCCAAGTGCATACAAACTAGACAAAACAACCACTCCAACTCTAGGAGGCAACATATAATGAAACTCACTCCAAACACTTGGAGGAAACAAGACACAATGCACTACCCAAGGGAAATACAAATGGTTGACATAGGAAATCAACAACCCCTATTTTCTAGATCCCTCTGGAAGACTTACATAATAAAGACACAATTAACCCTTTTCCCCAATCATGAACACTGAGGAAATAATCATCTAAGGAAATATAAAATAAATAATCTACCTTTGGATATGCTAAATCCATTTCCCTTTCAAATACATTTCACAGTAAAAATAATAGTTGCCCTTTCAAAATAATTGAAATAACTAAATAATTGTCTTTTTTTTATAGATAAAAGAAAGACTAATTTTAATAAATAAATCAAATTCATTGAATACTTTTTAAAACAACATAAATCTTTCTGCAAACTAATTATATTGATTCCCTCCAATTGTACATAAATATACATCCATTTTCAAATAAAACTATTCTAAATACAAAAATATACATTTAATATATATACATAAGATATACATACATAATTATATATTGATATATAATTATGTACATACAATTATAATATATATTCATTAAATATATACTTAATATTTTATAGACCAAATATATAAAACATATATATATATATCATATTATTGAGTAAACAATACCAAACTTCATTAAAAAGGTCGAAATAGGCAAATGAATTTCATCCATCCATTGTTTGGTTTGATACGCAATTGATGGTTTGTATTAAACAAGGCAAACCCTATGTTTGGGGCGGTTGTGCTAAGCACAATCGAACCCAAACATATGGGCCCGAATTGTGTAAGGAGAGGGGAGGGGTTGTATAGGTCCTTCCTCCACAGTCGTCCCCTCATGGGGGCGGCAGTGGAGGCAGCACATCTCATGCCTCCCCCAAGCCATTATATAAACCCTACACAAAACAAAGTATGGTGATCTTAACAGTTAAAAAAAGTTTCGGTTATTTCGAACCCATAAGCATGGACATCGTATGGATTGTGATAACAGTTGAAATTAGTATTTTATTAAAATGAAACATGTATATTATATATATATATATATGTATGTATATATATGTTAACATATATATATACATATATATGTATAAATAATTATATTATATAAATCTAAAAACGAATTTCAACGAAAAGATAAATTGAAGAAATTTTCCTAAAAAAATTCATCTACAAACAAATTATAAAATTTCCCGAAGATACCCAGATTTCATAGAGAATCTTACAATAAACTTTCCGATTAGCTTTCTCAAATCTAAACACAGGTAAGGAATCTACTAATTTATTTTAGAGGTTTTCAATCTATTTCAAATATCTTTTGGGATTTCTAACATCTTCTTGGTTTCTCCACCGCAAAATTTCCAAACATGGAGGTTTCACAATTTTCTTTTTCTATAGAAGTTTAATTTTCTAAAAAGCTAAATTTGTATTCCTCTAGGTTTATTTCACGGTTTAGATCTAATAAATTTCAAAAATAACACAATTCATATTCTTTGGTTTTCACTATAACTAAAATTTTCTAAGTTTCTTCACAGCAATCACAAAAGCTTTAAATTTCCTTTTTCTAAAATAAATTAACTTTTCTTAATAGATCTAGCACAATAATTAACTTCAACAATACAATTTCAATACAAGTTTTAAAAAAATCTAATTACACAAGAAAAAACCTATATCAAGAAGCTTCTGATGTGTTGAGTATTATTTTATGTCAAGCTTCTTCCAAAGATTTCATAGCTTCTTCCCAACAAATACAATTTACTGAGAACAAATATGTATCCAAATTCACAACAACTATACTAAAATAATTCTTTTAAATTTCCTGCAACCCAAAAGCCTCTACAATCTTTTGTGTTTTTCTTCAATTTTTCATTCCTCTCAAAAAATATCTTCCTCTCAAAATATCCTCACTCCCGTGAAGAAGCTTTCCTCTTCTTCTTTTTACCAAAAACCCAAATTTTCCTTCGTAAATAAATTTCCAACAACTTCTTAATTAATTAACTCACACATGTGACAATTAACAAATATCTAAAACAATCACATTTAATTTCTCAATATAATTTAATAATTTCAAATTCCAATTTGATTCCAAATTGAATTTTTTTTAGCTCTAATTCAAATTTAATTCCAAATTGAATTTAATTACTTCTAATTCAAATTTAATTTCCAAATTGAATTAAATTCTCTTTAAACAACTTTATTAATATAGACATGGAAAATGTACAATTCGATCTAACACACTAGATCCTGATTTACTAACATCGTTTCTTCTTGAATCACCTTCTCAGCTTGTCATCACCTTTAATTAAATAAATCATCATTTATCTAATTAAACCATTCGTCCATGTTCATTAAGTTAATCAATTTAATTTGATTAACCTTATATCTCTGTTTAATTAAATAATACATTTTATTTAATTAATCTCTAAAGTCATCATATTAAATAGAATAAATAAAACCTTGTTCTATTTAATCTAACATCATCATGCCTCTTTGATTAACTAAATCAAATCATTTTATTTAATTAATCTTTCTTCTCATTTTGATTTAAATTAATCCTAAAATCTAAGTCAAAATTGTCAAATCATCTAATCTCTCATTAAATTAATCTAATCTTGGTTAATTTAATCTCAATCACTAAAATCCTCGAGAGAATGCAACTTGGACAATAAATCAATTACTTTGATTTATTTAATTGCCTATTTTCTCTCAACATGGAATAAAAATGGAATATTCCTTCAAATTTGAAGTCAAATTTGAGTGGGAAGGGTACTTCCAACAAGGCATTGAAGGCCTCTTACATGTCATTCGTCTTGAGCCAAGTGACATTAACTTCACTCTTCTCTCCCCCCAACTTTCAAATTCAAATTTCAAATCTCCCCCTCTTTGGCACATTGACCAAAATGTGCTCATTCCTCAACCATTCACATCTTGACAAGTGACACTTGGCCATTGGATGTTGAATGATCCCACATTGCTCAAATATTTCTCATTCTTCCCATTTGAAATCTATAAATGAGATACTCTTCCTTTCATTCTAACATCCACAATTTGAGTAAACTTACTATACTCAAATCCATCTCCAAGCATAGCCATTTCATCTAGTTTTATCAAGCTCTTAGCTAGGTTATGCAAAAATTCAACCAAGGTGGATCAATCTTCAACAAATCATCACATTTGCAACAAAGGAGTTGGGAAAGGGCCAATTGCAACATCTCATTGGCGCCAATTCCCCATGGGATCAAGAGTTTGCATCTTAGAATAGGATTTCATTTCTTTGCTTGTTCATTTATTCATTTTATTTCCTATTTTGAGCATTGCAAATGGATTTCATGGGGAATCCTTGTTTCTTGCTTGCATATGATCTAATATTGTGTTTGTTTGCCTTAGATGTGCAGGTATCAAATTAGGGTTCACATTTTTGGCGCTAGAAGGAGGGCAAATCTTGAGTTCAAATCATGTTTTTTCTTTAAATTCCACTTTTTTCCATTTTTTTTGCAGGTTAAAGGTCTGCAGCTCTGTATTGCATTGCATTTGCAAGTGCAGTGCTATATTGCACCACCTTATTTCAAACTATGTTGCACCTGCAAACTCCGTCGCACTTGCGCTCACTGTTTTTGTAGAGCACCGCACCCAAAGAACCTTGCGGCGCTATATAGCGCCGCACCTGTTCCAAAGAGCACCGTGCAGCGCTATAGAGCATCGCGCGGCACTATAGAGCACCGCACTTGCAAACAACGCTGCTCCAAAGGGTGCCGCTTATGATTTTTTGTTTTTTCACCTAATTTTAAAATGGTCGTATCTTGGTCATTTTTTAGTCTTTTTCGAAGCATTTTTTCTTGAAATGGGGTAGAATTTCATAAGATATCTACTAGTGTAGGTGTTTTGCAAGTTTGATAGAGTTAAAATTTTCAAAATTTCACCTAATGTCAAAAAACCATGAAATTTGGTCTAAATTTTAGGGTTTATATGCTTAATCTTTTATCTAACCCTCATATCTTCTTATTTCTTGATTTCATATAACATTTGGAGCTTGTATTGCAAGTTTTAAAGGATCATGGAGCATGGAAATGAAGGAAAAAAATTATCACATGATTGTATCAAGTGTTTTTAAACACTTTTGGGAGAACTTATAATCCCTTTCTAAGGACTTGTTTACCTTATTCTTTTAGAAAAACTAAATTTCTTTTGGGCTCTAAAAAGAACAATACAAATTTTGCTTTAAAATTTTGAAAACAAAAGGCTTAAAAAGAACTATAGAACAACTTACTAGATTTGGTTTGAGGATAAAAATTGAACAAGGCAACCTTCATCTTTCCTTTTGGTGCTTTAAAAAGAATCAAATCATTTCTTTGAGGATATAAAATGAACAAGTGTTTTACTTACCCAAGGTAATATCACTAAAAAGATGTATATGCTTCTCTCACGCTTTATTGCGATCTTGAGAATCAAAAGTCTTGGTGGTGATCTTAAATTGTGTAAGTAATTGCCTCCACATTTCATTTTGGGTACCTTAAAATTGAACAAAACATGCGAGTGTGAGTGAACTTAATGTGTGTGTTCTCCCTTTTTTTCTAAACGAAGGTTGATCGAACTACGAATATGTTTACTCACTTTTTTTTATCTTAGTAGGCCTTCCTTGTGGGAAAAAATAATCACCCAAGGGAATGACCCAACCAGGAACATGCTAAAGCCAAGCGACTTCCAGCCGGTATATAAGTGTGGATTCTTGAGGAAAGTTCAAGAATCACGAGGATTATTTTGACGAGATGGACATAAATGGACTTTCCCGAATGTTGGATAATCCCCCATGAATGGAATGTCCGTATTAAAACCCTTGTTTAGAAAAGGCCAAAATCCTATCTATTTGTTGGTGCAAAAGGTCATGTCCTTTGAAGCCGCCCCACGTTATACATGCGGTTTTGTTGTAGAGATGAAAAGTATGTCATGGGAGATTCATGGGTACTAATGCTTGGCTGACTCAAGAAGTGAGTGCACTATAAGGGGGAGCCTGTGTGGTCAAGCATCTAATCATCCACACTGAATATGTGAAGCTGGATTCGTCCAAGTGGGATCCCAACCAATATTGTCTCATCATCCTAGGATTGTACATGTTCTTGGAAAGAAAACACTTTTCTTGGCTCTAAAACATTGAGAAACAAACATTCACAAAAGCTTTGAAATTTCAAACCCTTTGGGGGAAACAAATACCTTTGACGAATTCAAGTGCTCTTGCTTGCCCTAGGGATTCCATCCTTAGAGGTTTCTAAGTGCTTGGGTTAAATCATCATTTGTTTTCACCAAAGTCAACACTAGGAAACCTTTGCCTTAATTGCCTTGATTTCCACATAATGCACTTTGTGGGATGAAAGAAGATTAGGACATTGGACATTCAGTTTGAAAAATAATCAAGAAAGTGTTTGTGGTAAAAAGAACCAAATCTAAACAAGATAACAGACAATTGAACCACACATGTGCTTGTCATATTTTGAGTCATTTGGTTTCCATGCGAACATTGATCTTTTTTTTTGAAGCAGTCTTAGGGAAAAACATGTTCTTCATTACCTTGGTCTTGTAAACAAATCCTCTTAGGGTTATCTAGGATCAATTCAAACACTTCATCCATCCAAACATTTATCAAATCCCATTTCACCAACAACTTTTGGAACTTTGAAGCATTGTTTATGCTAGAATTTTTGAAAATCAACATCACCTCATTTGACTTAACGCACCTAGTCAAACTATCAATCTCCTTGAGTGAATTTACCTTTAGGATAACACAACTTCCTAAGGTCTACTAGTTCATCATCACTTTGATTGGCTTAACACAGTTAGCCAAATCATTCTCTTATGCAAGTTTTCCGTAGGATAACACAACTTCCTAGGGTTTACAAGTTCACCATCATCTTGTTTGGCTTAACACACTTAGTCAAACTATCCACAATCAAATCAAAATCAAAACAAGTCCTAAAGTCTAGCATTAATACAAAGTTCCTAAAATTTAAAACACCCATATCATTCACCCCTTTCATCCTTCATCTCATCATTGGTCCTAAACCCCTTGGAGGTCAACAAGGTCAAAACATAAGAGGAACATGGAATATAAACTTGATTCATCCATCATGAGTAATCCAATTTAACCAAACTATCCAAGCCTTACAATGCCATTTTATTTTCAAAACATGCATTGGTACAATCCATACATGGGATCATTATATCCTCCAAACATCAATGGTACAACAAATGTGAGCATGCCCAATCTAAATTTTGGAACACCTTTCCCCTTGGTAGATTTAAATCAAATTCAAAACTTACAAATCTATCAATCAAACAATCAAGACACAAGCCTTCCCCCTTTACCAACCATCAATCAAGCAAATCCGAGCAACACCCCCTTCATAAAAAAAAACATCATATCAAATCCTTTCACTTTGCCATTGATATCGCAACAACCGATGACAACCATTCAAGCAACCCCAACAATCAACACCATTCCTAATCCACCACCACCACCACCAAAACACAACACGACCAATTCATTCTCCATCATGTTGCAAGCTGCTCAACAAGCTTCTCACTAGAAGGCACTCGAAAACCAACAAGCTGCACAACTAGCCGCTCAATAGGCTCAAGCTCAAGCCCAACACCAAGCTCGACAAACGCAAGCACAATTTCAGGAACTATTGCAAACAATCCATCAACAAGTAGCTCAACAGAAAGACCAACAACAAGCATTGTTGGCACAACAATGACATGACCAACAACAAGCGTTGTTGGCTCAACAGCAAATGAAAGCATTACTCGCTCAGCAAAGCTTGCAATAGATTCCCACCCCAATTTTTGAACACAATGATCAAGATCTATCCATTGATGAACACCTTGAACATGTTTCCACCTCATCCGATGATCAAATCAACATACATCAAGAGCCATTTTTTAGCCATGATCAAGATCCCTCCTACAAAGATCTATTTCAAGGAGTGTTGATGTTATTTGATCCTATAGACATAAACCAAGATCCATCCACCAATGGTTATGTTGACAATGTCTCTACATCACCTAATGAGTCAGAGGACATATCTCGAGAATTTATTCCAAAGCATGATCACCATCTTCCATCAAGGTCTAGCAATGATCCTTTCCAAAACATATGGAAATCCTTTGACCTCATGCAATTTGAGAAACTTCCTATGCCTAATGAAGATATCCAAGAAAACAATCCATTCTTTTAAATTGACCCATATCAAGATCTAGATCCAAAGCATGTCGAAAGAAATTCCGAAATCATTCAAGATCAAGAATTTGTATCTCCAAGCTACTACAATGATATAATGGACACCCTCCTCTCTATATGAGATGATCACATCCATATAGCACATACTCCTCCATCTACCAATGATATGCTTTCCTTAGATGGACACGTAGATGATCTTCATTCAAAACAAGAGTCTCATATTCTTGACATCATTACCAAGGAACAAGAGTCTCCTACTCTTAACATTTGTACACCTGATCAAGATATAGAGAAATCCAGAGACATGTCAAAAATAGGTCATGAAGAAGGCTTCTACATAAATTGTGAATCAGAGACATCCTATGAAATGAATCATGAGGAATATTTTTATGGGGACAATGAATCATCAACACTTCTTGAAGAAGCATTACAAGATCAATTCAAAGATATCAATGAAGAAGTCATCCCACATATAAAGGATCCTATCACTTATAAACTGGGATCACTTACCTTTCTTAGGAAAAGCTACCTCATCAATAAAGGAGTTGTCACCTTTGAAGATCCACCATAGAGCAGAGAAGGAGTAGCACCTTGTTTCCAAGGCAAATCATATCCTATTGCAAATAAAATATTTCAATAGATGAATTATCAAGGCAGCGGATTAGGCCTACATGAACATGGTATCCTAGAACCAGTGTAGATTATTGGTAATCCTAAGTGTCAAGGCCTTGGTTATTCGACAATCAAGGGACATAAACATATCAGTGATACCTCTATAAAATTGGAGGCAACTTCATCTCAAGCAAGCATCAACATAGGGGGCATGAAGGATCCTTATGATGAAACCAATGCCAATACTACAACCTGCCATGCCATAAATATTCATCCATCCATCACCCCATCCACGAATTGGGACCAATGTCAAAAGAGATATTTGAATCAAAGAACACAAAATGCCATCAATGAAAAAGAAGCTAAGAAGCATATCGGAGAAATCAAATACAAGTGGATGCCAAAAATACAAAGAAAGATGATGCCTATCATACTCCATTAGTCAAAGAAACTATGGGTAAAAATAAACAAGGGAAAAGTATCCATCCAATATGTCCACAAAGGAAAATAAATCTTCTCAAACAATGTACAAATTTTATCGAGCAGTTGGTCCTAATTCCACACATACTTCCGTATCCACCCATTATTTCTCATCCTCCCAAGTTTGGATAGTCAAAGGTTCCAAACTGTCAACCAATCCATACTTTACTCCTAAACACACTCCATCCATGCCTCCATGCATTATATCCAATTCTCAAATTAACAATGTGTTGGCAACGACCCTTCATCATAAGCATTCAGAAGGCACTCTATCGCGATGTGCACACAAAGACATAGTTAACTCCGATATCAGCAAAGCAGAACAAATTTCTCAAAAGTTGCATTCAAGTGCACATATCTTGGCAAAGCAACTTCTTCAGGAAAGATATCGATGGCACGTTATGACAAAAGCATCAACATCAGTAGTACCAGGTGATTCAACATCGACTTAAAATCTCTCATAAAATACAAAAACTCAAAAAAATGAAAAATCCAAAAAAATCAGAAAAAGGATTGAAAATAGTAAAGAAAAAAATCATCCTGTAGTGAAAACCACTTCGGTGGTGCTTTGGACAAGTACCATGATGAAAACCTGGAAAACAGGTGTCATGTGTAGAATCGAGCATCTACATGTGCCATTTCAGGTGAAAGCATCTTATCACATCCATAATAAATCCAACATCCCAGCCATATCATTCGTTCATCCATGAACCATTTATCCAATCCATTTTCATATATCTGCATCCATACTCCAAGTTATCTTGATCTTGGAAAATTTCGGTGCACACTTTACACTTGCTTATGGTAGACATCTTGGTATGGGTCATTTTCATTGATCCCATCCTACACAATGTTATATGAGCCATGAAAGCACTATCCAAATAAGAATCTTCTTTGCGAACACCTTATCTTGTCACAAGATAATCCTTGACATCCTTTGCATGCTTACCATATCCATTCCCATCGATCCATCCATCTATCCAAGAATCCACCCATGGATTTTCAAACATTGCTAGACACTAGGGGCAGATATTTGCATCTTCCTTCAAGAATAAATCTTGATCTATATCCTCCAACTTATGTGGTGATCTGAACATTCGAAAACGTGAAATCAAATTGGTCAAATAATTTGTGAGAAACAAAATGCAAGTCACTAGCCCATGGCATATTTTGACAAGACGACATTCCTCATCAAGCTTTATCTTTCATCGAACATCAATCTAAACAATCAATATCAGTCGCATCTAATGTGCATTCTGTTACGGCCATGAGCTTAAACCCAGTTGCCCATCCTCTAACTATAAATAATTCCAATCAAGGACATGAGAAATATTTGGATGGTATGGGAAAAGAACAAAAACGTGAAATACATCATTAATACATGCAAGACTGGGAGGCAAAGCAAGCTGGTAAGCAACTAGACTAATCTTCTTGAGTATCTCGAAAGGCCCAACAAAGCGATGTGCCAACTTAGAACCCTTTCCATAACGGATTGGACTCTTTCACGAATGCACCCGCAAGAACACTCTATCACCAACAGAAAACTATCGATCCACTCTATGTGCATCCACATACTTCTTCTGCCTATCCTAAGCTGCTACCAAATGCTCTCTAATCTGAACCACCTATTGCTCCATGTCCTACAACATCTTCAAACCCAATAATACTCTATCCTCTAGTCAATCCTAGCTCAAGGGGGTACGACATGGATTCCCATATAAATCCTGAAATGGAGGCATGCCAAAAGAACTCTGGAAACTATTATTGTAAGAAAACTCTACCAAATATAGATAGTCTTCCCATCATGTCTACTAGTCCCTTACATACATACACAACATGTCTTCAAGGATCTGATTGACCCTCTTAGACTGTCCATCTATCTCTAGGTGATACGTTGAACTGAAGTTCAACTATGTCCACATTGCATGCTGTAATGAAGTCCAAAGAGCTGAGGTGAACACTAGATCCTTGTTAGAAATAATTTGACGTGGAATACCATGCAAACTCACTATGTCCTCCACAAACACTCTAGCAACAAATGATGCATTATAGGAAGAGAAAATAGGTGAGAAGTGTGCTACCTTCATTAACCTATCGACTGTCACCATAATTGCATCATGTCATCATGAGGAGTTGGGTAAACCAAAAATGAAGTCCAATGAGATCATATCCCATTTCCATTATGGCACAAGATGTAGCTATGGAAGCCCTACTAGATGCTGGTGTTCATCCTTCACCCACTGACACTCTAGAAATCTCTCTACATAATCTGTAATATCATGCTTCATCCCTAGCCAAAAATACAACTGACGCAAATCTGCATGCATCTTTTTCACCCCTGGATAGGCTGAATAGGGTGCATGATGTGCCTCAGTCAAAACTACAGTGTGAAGATCACCTGCTAAAGGAACGTAAATGCATTATGTATGTCTCAGTAAACCATCTACATCAAGTGAATATCCTGAGAACCTACCATCTAGAGGTTCGCCTGCCTCAATCTCTGCCCTAACATCCTGATCCCAACTATCCGTTGGAAGAGTAGTAAGAATTTGAATCCATAGATCCACTACAAGAGTCAACTTGGATATCTTATGCCTACGTCTACTGAGTGCATGAGCTACAACATTCTCCTTTGCCAAAATATACTTCACTTCAAATTCATATTCATAGAGAAACTCCATCCAACACCTCTTCCTAGAATTAAGGTTCAACTGCATGAAAATATACTAAAGGATCTTGTGATCACCATGCAGCTCAAATATGTGCCCAAGAAGAAAATGTCTCCATCTAGTCAATGCATGGCCAACTTCTACTAACTCAAGTTCATGCGTAGGGTAGTTTAGTTCATGATCCTTGAGCTTTCATGACTCATATGCTATAACATGACCCTCCTGCATCAACACTGCTCCTAACCCCTCTAAGGATGCATTTGTATAGACTAGAAAGTCCCTTGTAGGATTAGGTATCGCTAATATTGGTGCACTAGTCAGCTTCTCCTTAAGAGTCTGAAATTTTGTCTCACACTGCTTTGACCACAAAAACCTCTTCCCTTTCCTCTGAAGGGAGGTGATAGGACGTCCTATTCTCAAGAAACCCTGTACAAATATCCTATAATATCCTGCATGCCCCATAAAGCTAAAGATCTCTGCCACATTCATGGGGGTAGGCCAATCTAAGATCACTTGGATCTTTGAAGGATCTATTGATATGCCTTCCCCTGAGATCACATGACCAAGATACTTGATCTCAGTCTTGAAGAATTCACATTTCAACAAGTTAGCATAAAGCTGATTATCCCGTAAACACTGTAATACCTATCATAGATGCTCTTCATGTTCCTCCACTATCCTGGAGTATATCAAAATGTCATCTAGGAACACAAGGAAAAATCTGTCTAAGTATATGTGAAATACTCCATTCATTAGACTCATGAACACATAAGGTGCATTCATCAAACTGAATGGTACTACTGTGAACTCATAGTGACCATATCATGTCTAAAATGCCATCTTATGGATATCTGAGTAAAAAATATGGAGCTGATGATATCCTGACTTAAGGTCAATCTTCGAAAAGACTGTATCACCCTTGACCTGGTCAAACAAGTCATCAATCCTAGGAAGCGGATACTGATTCTTGATAGTCACTTTGTTCAACTATCGGTAATCAATGCATAACCGAAGTGAGCCATCCTTCTTCTTCACAAAGATAATTGGTGCTCCCCATGGAGAAAAACTAGGGTGAATGAAGCCCTTTTCTAACAACTCCTCAAGCTACAAGCGAATCTCTTTCAGCTCCTAAGTGGTCATATGGTAAGGTTCTCATGAAATGGGCTCCGATCTAGGTATTAGGTCTATCTTGAAGTCTATATCTCTTCATGGTGGCATCCCTGGAATATCATCTGGAAAGACATCTGAGTACCCCTGAAGAATGGGGTGACTATTGAGTGAGACTTTCTCCTCTCCATCTCCTAACCCCAAATCCTCAACTATAAAAATGAATAACTAACATCCTTGTCATACACATCTTCTCAACTGCATAGCTGAGATAATCCTCAAGGATATCGGCATCTGAACCCCCACTATATCCACCTCACTACCAGATGCATTAATGCAATGATTTGACTTATGCTAACAATCTATAATTGCTTGATGAGCCTCTAACCAATCCATACCTATGACAACATCATAGGAACCCAATGGTATAACTCAGAGATCCAATGTAGTAAGGAGAGGTCCAACCTCCAATCTACACTTTGGAACTAAAGAATGCGAAGCAAATTTTTCACCTAAAGCTAACTTGACTTGCCACCTATCAGCCTATCTTACAGCCCCCAATTTGCAATGTGACACTATAGAAGAAGAAATGAAGTTGTCTGATTCTCTAGAATCAAATAGAATGGTAACTAGGTTACCCAATAACATACCATGTCTCAACGACGGTACCCTAGTGCTCTGCCTAGCGGTGATCAACCACTACGAACACACAATGACCTCTACCTGTATCCCCCACTATCAGCTCAGATGCCGCTGGTCTCTACATGTATCAAGATGTGCCCTTGTTAGGACATATTCTAGCAATATGACGCTGCTGGCCACATGTGAAACAACCAATGCCTCTACCATAACCCCTGCCTCCAGCTGGTGCGCTATACTACTGCACACTACCTCTAAAAGTGGACTGAAAGCTCTGAGCAGGATGCTCAGAATTCAAACGCTTCATGCGCCTCCAATTTTTGATGCCTTGTCTCTACTGGAAACCTTTACATTCCCCTGAGATACCTGTTGTTGACCGCTCTATGTAGATCTCTATTATATCTTAGGAGGCACAACTCCATGTGGCTGTCCCCCTCGTGCACTAGTTCCATCTCTTGAACCACTACCAATAAATACTCTTGTATGGCCTCCTAGTGCCATGATCAAATTCTCCTCCACTAGTTGTTCCTTCTCCATGGCTGTCTTCATAGATTTGGGTTCAAAGACCCTCACACCACCACTAATTCGGGCATTCAAGCCCCTGAAAAAATGTTGAATGAGCATCCCCTCATCATCACCTATTCTTGTGAACTATTTAATTTTGTAGAAACATCGTTCATACTGGTCTATGATCATGCATAATTGTCTTAAGGCATGAAACACATCGCCTCTATGCTGATACCAGTGGTCAGAAAGGAAGTGGGGCTCTGAACCGCTCTAGAAACATCTCCTAGGACATTGTATTAATATCAATGTGGAGATTTTTCTCCTCTAGCCTCCACCATGTGGATGCAAACCCCCATAGGTGCATGATAGCGCACTGTACTTTAGTACTATTATTGTACGGATGCATAGAAAAGCACCGATCAAGACCTATAAGCCAACTCTCAGCCTCTAATCCACTGCCTACTCCATCAAACCATGGTGGTCATGATTGAAGCAAGTCTCTCATTTATGATGAGGCTAACATATTTGACTGTGTCAAAACTATCCTCACACCAAGATTATCCTCTTCATCTATGTGTCTCATACCATGGAGTGCTAATTCCTTCTCAAAAGCTCTACGTGCAACCTTGATCCTTGGAGGATCATGTTGTCTACCACTGCCCCCTGGGCCATTCTATGATGCATGTTGCTCCTCCTGATCCGATATAAGCGTAACATGAGGAGGAGAGTCATGTTGACTCCATTTTCGATTGCCTACCTGACCACATCCTCGTCCTCTGCCTCTTCCATGTCTAGGAGCTGGCATAATCCTACACAGACACATAAAGGTATTAGACAAGGTAATACTTGAAAACCCATGCAACTAAGCTTAATGGGTACATCATAATCCCATATCACCCAATGTTAAAACCTAGCTCTGATACCATGTGTAATGCCCCACCATGTAACCCTAAAGTAATTTGACATACGTGTTCACCTATAATTGGAAACAACCTCTGAGGCTACATAACTGAGATTACTTTAACCCATACATACATCAATGTACAACCATAGCATAAAACGACAATATGAATTGAGTACTTAAACAAAACAAAGATACAACATAACATAAAGAGATATACAACTAAACTCCATAATCATTAACTTAATCAAAGGGTTACATTACTCATTCCCAGAATGAGGAAATAGTACAAATGTGTTATAATATACAAAAATCCACCTTGTAAACAAATGAGGTGTAAAAAAACATGATTCGAATTGAAATAAATACATTCCTTGATTTATAAATAGGAACCATGAGCTCTCCAATTGGATATCTCACCACCAAGTACTCAAGATAAAAGGGGGACCCAACGGTGTATGGTGCATGTTTCACCCAACCAAGTGGTACCCGAAGGCCCACCCCCATGCTAGGAGATAGTAACAACATAACATGGACAAGCTCTACAACCACTAGTCACAAGATGACTCATACTAACTCATACTAACACAACCAATCACATGTACAACAGAAGTCCAACTCAAACATGGTCACATTGCTTCTAGATATTAAATAGATCAAGTATGTTAAGAAAACCATACACATAAAAACATAAATCAACTATTGTCCTAGATAGAGTGTCATCGCAGAGCTCGTCATGAGATCTCCTCTGGGAATCTTCATAGGCTCTGGTAATCTTGGTGGCCTCAACCAAATCTCAACCGCCATACTCACTCATGTGAAATCAAATACCTCTCCTAAGGACAAGATTGATGGCCTTTCCATTCCAGTCCTTCCCACTCATCCCAAGCCTATACGTGAACTTGTGTCTATGAGTGAGGCTAATTTATCTTGATTAGTGTGAAATGCTACCTAATCTTCTAAGTACATTAATTTAGTTATCACTTGATTAAACTACCTCTGAAGGTTACCCAGTTTACCTCTTTGGGCTCTGGTGCCTAACATAAGCCACTCTTACACTTGACAATGTACCAAACAAAACTAATCACCAAGGGAATCCAAAGTGCATACAAACTAGACAAAACAACCACTCCAACTCTGGGAGGCAACATATAATGAAAATCACTCCAAACACTTGGAGGCAACAAGACACAATGCACTACCCAAGGGAAATACAAATTGTTGACATAACAAATCGAAAAACCCCCATCCTTTAGATCCCTTTGGAAGACTTACATAATAAAGACACAATTAACCATTTTCCCCAATCATGAACATCAAGGAAATAATCATCTAAGGAAATAGCAAACAAATAATCTACCTTTGGATATGCTAAATCCATTTCCCTTTCAAATACATTTCACAGTAAAAATAATAGTTGCCCTTTCAAAATAATTGAAATAAGTAAATAATTATCTTTTATTTACAGATAAAAGAAAGACTAGTTTTAATAAATAAATCAAATTCATTGAATACTTTTAAAAACAAAATAAATATTTTTGTAAACTAATTATATGGATTCCCTCCAATTCTACATAAATATACATCCATTTTGAAATAAAACTACTCTAAATACAAAAATGTACATTTAATATATATACATATGATATACATACATAATTATATATCAATATATAATTATGTATATACACTTATAATATATATTCATTAAATATATACTTAATATTTTATAGACCAAATATATTAAACATACATATATCATATTATTGAGTAAACAATATCGAACTTCATTAAAAAGGTCGAAATAGGTAAATAAATTTCATCCATCCACCATTTGGTTTCATACACTATTGACGATTTTTATTCAGTAAGACAAACCCTATGTTTGGGGCGGTTGTGCTAAGCACAACCGAACCCAAACATATGGGCATGACCTATGTAAGGAGAGGGGAGGGGCTGCAGAGGCCCTTCCCCCACAGTCGTCCCCTCATGGGGGTGGTGGTGGAGGCAGCACCTCCCATGCCTCCCCCAAACCATTATATTAACCCTATATAAAACAAAGTATGGAGATCTTAACAGTTAAAAAACATTCTGGCTATTTCATACCCATAACCATGGACGTCGTACAAATGACGATAACAGTCGATATCAGTATTTTATTAAAATGAAACATGTATAATATATATATATATGTATGTATATATATGTTAACATATATATATATATATATATGTATGTATATATGTGTTAACATATATATATATGTATGTATATATGTGTTAACATATATATATATATATATATATATATATATATATATATATATATGTATATATAATATATATTATATAAATCTAAAAACGAATTTCAACATAAAAGATAAATTGAAGAAATTTTTCCAAACAACTTTCATCTATAGACAAATTATAAAATTTCCTGAAGATACCCAAATTTCACAAAG
Source organism: Sequoiadendron giganteum (assembly GCA_007115665.2). NCBI lineage: Eukaryota > Viridiplantae > Streptophyta > Pinopsida > Cupressales > Cupressaceae > Sequoiadendron > Sequoiadendron giganteum. The sequence goes on from CM021107.1 coordinate 518,349,669, forward strand.
GATCTTACAATAAATTTTTTGATTAGCTTTCTCAAATCTAAACACAGGTAAGGAATATACTAATTTATTTCAGAGTTTTTCAATCTATTTCAAATATCTTATGGGATTTCTAACATCTTTTGGGTTTCTCCACCGTAAAATTTCCAAACATAGAGGTTTCACAATTTTCTTTTTCTAGAGAAGTTTAATTTTTTAAAAAGCTAAATTTGTTTTCCTCTAGGTTTATTTCACAGTTTAGATCTAATAAATTTCTCAAATAACATAGTTCATATTCTTTGGTTTTCACTGCAACTGTAATGGAAATCATAGAAGCCTTAAATTTCCCTTTTCTAAAACAAATTAAATTTCCTTAATAGATCTAGCACATCAATTAACTGAAACAATACAAGTTCAATACAAGTTTAAAACAAATCTAATTACACAAGAAAATAACCTGTATCAAGAATCTTCTGATGTGTTGAGTTTTTTTTTTATGTTGAGCCTCTTCCAAAGCTTTCACAACTTCTTCCCAGCGAACACAATTTTCCTAGAACAAATATGTATCCAAATTCACAGCAATTATACTAAAATAATTCTCTTAAATTTCCCGTAACCCAAAAGCGTCTACAATTTTTTGTGTTTTTCTTCAATTTTTCATTCCTCTCCAAAAATATCTTCCTCTCAAAATATCCTCACACTCCCGTGAAGAAGCTTTCCTCTTCATTTTTTTACCAAAAACCCAAATTTTCCTCCATAAATAAATTTTGAACTTCTTAATTAATTAACTCACACATGTGGCAATTAACAAATATCTAAAACAATCACATTTAATTTCTCAATATAATTTAATAATTTCAAATTCCAATTTAATTCCAAATTGATTTTTTTTTTACCTCTAATTCAAATTTAATTCCAAATTGAATTTAATTACTTCTAATTCAAATTTAATTTCCAAATTGAATTAAATTCCCTTTTAACAAATTTATTAATAAATCATTTAATTAATCAAATTTAATTACTTAATAAATAAATTAAATCCCCATGGATTAAATTTAATTAACTAAATAAATTAAATTAAATTAATTAATTTAAATACAAAACTTCTATCAAAATGTCTAAAATTAATTAAATAAAAACCAACATTTTTTCATGCATAATTTTAACATTTAATTTCATAATCAAGAACCCTTCAGAATTTAATAATATTAAAACAAAGCAAACAATGACACAACAAATACGACTGACGACACATTGTGGCTGGGGTGTAGACCTGACACATGTTACCTAGCTACTATCTACCATTCAACTTCACTATTGGGTCGAAACTCTCAAACTTGTGAAACTAGGTGGAGTCGATGTCATGTACCTGCAAACTTGTAAATGAGATAACCAAGATCATATGTATATAAGCAACATAAAATACGCACCATGAAGAGGAGATCACGGAACCGCAGGGTGCTCGCAAGCGAGTGATGCGATCTTGTCCCCTTTACCAATACACTCATCATAACTGACCATTCCATAATACTCAAATATCTCATGTAAAATAAACATGTAAAAGCAACAAGTATTTTACACCAATTAAAGCATCTCAAATAAAGTATCAGATAAGATACACCACATCACACAAATAGTCTATCGCTCTATAAATAGTGATCAAATAATATACATGATAAAGTATGCAAAGTATCACAGTAACTGAAACTAAAACAAAGCATGGAACACTATCAGAACATGAAGCTAAAAATGGAGGGGTATTATAGTTACACATGTGGAAGATTTGGATATATTGCTAATCAATGCAGATCAAGAATAAATCAATGGAATGAGTTTTCTAGCTAAGGAAGCATTGTGTGCTACAATTGTGCAATAAGTTTGGTCACATTGCAAGATTTTGAAGAAACAAAAATGTGGATAAAAGAGGTCTGGTATACAGAAGAAAAAACATATAGAAAGATGGCAAAGGAAAAGGAAAAGTGAGTATAGATGAGATAAGAGATGAGATGAATAAGACATGGGTAAGGAAGAATGATTTTGATTCTGGAAATAGTTTTGTACCAAAACTTTCTTTCGATGATTCTTCTAGTGATTGATTTCAAGCCACTGGTGTAGGGGAGTTTTTCAAGAAAAGATTTCCTCCCTTGTCTATGGATGGTACCAAGACATGAAGAATGGTCAAGAAGGTGTATTTATGATATGCAAAGGTTTTGAATAACTTTCATAAGGAAGCTAAGAGAATTCATAGGTCCATAGTAGAATTTCTCTATCATTGTCTGAGAAAATAGAGCACCTAGAAATCTTAGGGAAAATGCATTTATTGCACATGTGTGAACTATAAAAGTCAAGTTGGAGCCATAATTTGTCACTTTGTATCAAAGAAGAAAAGAAGGAGAGTACTTGATAGAAGAATTTTGAAGCAGTGAAGTTTCATCAGCAATTCACAAAATCCATTAGGTATTTAAATTGTCTTCATAATTTTCATATATTTTGATGTGAGATTGTAAACCCTAAGTATGTGTTGGGTCTCAAAAATGAAGGTTTGAACCATGAGAGGTTGCCAAGCTCTCACAACGCTTTTGGCCAATGTACAAGGCCAATTGATGCAATTGAGCCTTCTACTCTTCAGGTTCTGCTAGACCTAGGCAGGTGTACCTATATGAATGATTTAGATTGAAACGTATTTCCTAATTTAGAAATCTATCCACAATGGCAAATGGAAATGAATAGATACAAACTCTACAACTATACCTACTCCTACTGCACAAAAGAAAGGTTATGAATAAGTTGTTTGTATTTGAAATTAATTCTTTGGGTTGTGGTAGACCAGTGCCTTCTATCCACATGGGCAATGGAGTCAAAAATTAAAATGGTATGTGTTTCCTCCTCTGATTTAACTTTGGCTGTTAGGCACTTTGAAAAAATGAAACTATATGATTGGCATAAAACTTCATTTATTTATGACTTGCATAATTTTTTTTGGGTTGTTTCTTAATCTGGTTCATCTTTAACTATCCAAAAGAAATCATGAAACCATTGTGACTTAGTTAAAAGAATTTAATTCTGATTTATAGACACCAATCAATCAAATCACACAAAATGGGAATACACTTTGATAAATCGGGGATATACTTGGTATGCTGATTTAAATGATTAAAGACCTCGAGTTGGAAATAACCAGATAAATAATATAAATTTTATGCATCACAACAACTGGACACCAGAAAGAAAGTGAAGAATTAAAATTCGTTGTCTCCATTGATCTGTTTTAGGAAAGGCTTTGTACATTCTTTTCATTCCTAGTTCTCATTTTTGAGAAATCTAATTCCTACTCCCTCCCCTCTCTCTTCACATATTTTAAAATTATTTATACAATGAAATCCTAAGGGTCACGACCCTTCATTTTCTATTACAGCCATTTGAATTCATTGACAAAAAATAAATATTTGATTATTGCCTTATGGGCAAATCAAATATTTCGACTATAGTCTTGCTTTGATTTTACTTTATGTCTTTTGATTTTATATTGCCACCTTTTCCCACTTGGTACACTTTATGTCTCTGTGGCCTCCTTTTATTTTACCTCTCTACTGCGGTCAAACATTTGACCGACCGTGGTATCACAGTGACTGGTCTTCACCACGACCTCGTTATAAGGGTCTTTATTCTAGCTCTCGCTGACTTTCGCGGTCTACTCTTTGTTACTACTACTCCATCGTAGCTTCCATTTTGTCCCTCCGTGGTCTAGCAGTTTGACACTAACTATTACCTCTGGTTGTTTCCCCCATATTACTGTGACCTCCTCACTACCTACTCACAATATAGTGGTGATCGGTTTATTGATCGTCACGACCTCTATCTACCCTACCACTGCACTACTGCGGCTTGCATTTTACCTGCCCGCGGTATCACGGTATATACTCTAACTGTCGATTTCTTTGCCACACACGCTACCACAGTCATCTCTATGACTGGTGGTGGTAGCACGGTAACCACCTCAACCGCTACCTCTATTTCCTGCTAACCATTACCGCGGTCACCATGGTCACCTTGTAAACCGATGGTGGTACCACGGTAACCGCTTTGACTATCTCCTCCATTGGTGACTTACAAGTGATCTCACCGCCACCGTGATACCATGGTCAATGAATTGACCGTGTGCAGTGTGGTGGTAAAAATTTTGTGCATGCTCCCTTAACTGCTATCGCCATACCGCGGGTATGGATTGAGCCATTGGCGGTATAGCGGTAGGGTCCAATGTATTAACCGCATTACTGTTAATGGATTTATAAGGGGTTGTGGTACATCGGTGAAATCCATGGGGTTAAGCATATGGCAATAAAAGGAATTCGAACATTATAGAGGGGAAAATGAATATTTAAGGGGAAGATAGGAAAATGATGGGTTAAAATGGAGAAAAACCTTAGGGTTTTAGCAGAAAATAGTGGAAAATCACTTAGGATTTTCATGGAATTTTTGGGTTCTAATAGTGGCTCCTATTGGGGATGAGTGGTTGTGCAATAATTGCAAGGATCCATAATTATTTGGGAGAGAAAACCATGTAAATGATGAAAATAAAGGCAATAGAAGATGGAGGGAATGAAAGAGAATGGAGGAGATGAAAAAAAATGGATAATCGAACACCCTACACTACTGTACATGGAAAGAAAATGATGTTTTCAATAAGGGATTTTCTTAGAATGTCCATCTACTGGAAAACCCAAATCCTTCCTAAAGTATTGTGCATGGAAGAGAATGCTTAAAGAGGTTTGTTAGGAATTTTCCATGCACTGGAAATCCTTAGTCCTCTATGTCTACTATGGTTCAAAAATCAAACCATAAGGGATGGCCCCAGACCACCCAAAAAGAAAAAACCTGCATTTTCCTCTTTCATAGACTTTATTCTGTTTTGAACTCATTAGGTTTCTCTTGAAACTATACATTCCACATGCCCTACAACATGTGTTTCCATTGAAAACCTTCAGGAAATTATTATATTCCACCTAATTCATGTTCCTTTCACCACTCTGCATTTCATCATTCTTATTACCATATAACAAATATTTGTCACCCTTAGAATAAAAAGTGTATCCATATTCAACAAAACACTCTTAGGCTTCCTCATCCTCATATATTACTGAATGTTCCTATAGCTGAACTGGGACCTTCAAATCTGAATGCTTTCCATGGGAATCTACAAATTCTATTTCATCAGCTTCATCTGAAATAATCAAATCAAAACTACTTTCCATTTCTTTCCTATCACTAGTTGGCATTGACATATACATTTGATCCATACAGTCCTCCTTACACATACTTGAATCAACAAATTTTGAACACTCATCATCAATAACATGCAAACCAACATTTTTCTCTTATAGGCAATAATCATTCAAATCACATACCTCTTCTTGGACACATATGGATTCTTGATCAGCTTCAAAGAATTCTTCATCCCTATGAGAGATGCACATGGAGTCATATGAATTTTTACACATAGTACCCTCACTACCAAAGAAAATGTAGGTTGGACCAAAAAATTTGGAATCATCTTTATGTGCATACTTCTGGTATTCAAGAGTTAATAAATCTGAAACTTGCTCACTGATGAGTGAACATGTTTATGCTTCTATATCTTCTACCATGTCTCCATATTCTTGATCCTCATAAGAACTACAACAATCACCCTGTTGTAGATCAACATCCACAATTTCATCTTCACAATTTGAATCTATTATGCAGGAGAAACTCTCCATTTCTTCACTATTGGATGACATGGTACCTTCTTCAGTTGCAGCTTCTGAAGCACTATTGGTAGTATCCACGTACCTCGTCCCAATTATGGAATCAATAAGTTTATTTACTGCATCAAAGTCTTGTTGTTTTAATGACTCTGACCAATAAACTGATAAAGGATCCGATGTGCTTAGAAGTTATGCAACAAATATGGGTCTTGTTGGCCTAAAATGAGGAGGTAATTGCATATAGACATCTGTCATCCTATTGTACAAAGAACTCACAAATTATCCCTTATATCTCCTTATGTCTTATGTCAAAAAGGCATTTACAAGATTTTTGCTTCTCTCTTGAATTTGAAAATACTCATCAAAAGTGTTTTGATGTGAATAGAGTGCATTACCTTTGTTACCAAAATTCTTCTCAGTTGTATCATGTGGTACTTGTGGTGTCCAAGATCTTGTGGCATTGGTGTATTCATCCTCCCTATATGATGAACTATTTGGTGATGTACTTGGAGCACATTTGACTCCCAATTAAATTTTTTTTTTTTTGGTTTGCGCCAGCGAAATATCCAAAACAAAGTGAAACTTTGTTGACTCAATAAATGGAAAGGCTGGAAGATCTTTACTGAATTTTTTCCCCAGTGGAGTCTCCCAACTGTTGGGTCTCAAAAATAGAGGTTTGAACCATGAGAGGTTGCTAAGCTCTCACAATGCTTTTGGCCAGCGTACAAGGCCAATTGATGCAATTGAACCTTCTACTCTTCAAGTTCTACTAGACCTAGGCGGGTGTACCTATATGAATTATGGAGATTGAAATGTATTTCCTAATTTAGCAATATATCCATAATGGAAAATGGAAGTGAATAGATAAAAACTATACAACTATACCTACTTGTACTGCACAAAAGAAAGGTTTTGAATAAGTTGTTTGTATTTGAAATTAATTCTCTGGGTTGTGGTAGACTAATGCCTTCTATCCACATGGCCAATGGAGTCAAAAATTAAAATGGTATGTGTTTCCTCTGATTTAACTCTGGCTGTTAGGCACTTTGAAAAAATGAAACTATATGACTGGCATAAAACTTCATTTATTTATGACTTGCATAAATTGTGCTCGATTGTTTCTTAATATGGTTCATCTTTAACTATCCAAAACAAATCATAAAACCAATGTGACTTAGTTAAAAGAATTTAATTCTGATTTACAGACACCAATCAATCAAATCACACAAAATGGGAATACACTTTGATAAATCAGGGATATACTTGGTATGTTGATTTAAATGATTAAAGACCTCGAGTTGGAAATAACTAGATAAATGATATAAATTTTATACATCACAACAGTTGGACACTAGAAAGAAAATCACCAATTAAAATTCATTGTCTCCATTGATCTATTTCAGGAAAGGCTCTGTACATTCTTTTCATTCCCAGTTCTCATTTTTGAGAAATATAATTCCTACCTCCCTCCCCCCACTCTTCACAGATTTTAAAATTATTTATACAATGAAATCCTAAGGGTCGCGAACCTTAATTTTTTGTTACAGCCGTTTGAATTCATTGACAGACAATAAATATTTGATTATTTCCTTATTGAAAAATCAAATATTCTGACTATAGTAGATTTCTTTGATTTTACTTTATATTCCTTTTGATTTTATCTCACCACCTTTTCCCGCTCGGTACACTTTATGTCTCTGTGGCCTCCTTTTATTTTACCTCTCTACTGTGGTCAAACATTTGACCGACTGCGATATCACGATGACTGGTCTTCACCATGGCCTCCTTATTGCTGTCTTTATTGTAGCTCTCACTGATTGTCACCTTAATGGTTATGGTGTTATGAATGTTTCCTTTGAATGCTTTCATCTTTCTTTTAATGTATGGTTTGAGTTTCAAATTAATAAAGTCAATATTTTCTGAACACTAATTCAACCCCCTCTCAGTGTTCTCTTGAGTCCAACATAATGTCCCCTTACTATTTTCTTAGTCCCACTGCTATTTTTCAAGGAAAATGTAGAGTCTTCGGATGCCAAAACTGGTTCTAAAATAATTTCTTAAAAATAACCTTAGGAGGAAAAAGATGCCCTAGGTGGCAACTTAGTCTCGTTCTAAATTTTTGAAATCTATGAATGTGGTCCTGAGGTCTAATGTAAGCACTTTCTCTCAGATCTAAGGTCCCGAATCTTCCAAATCTATCTTATAGGCGAGTTTCCATGAAGATGAAAAATTTCCAATGGAGCTTTGCAACTTTACAACTTTGCACTTCAAATGATCTTCAAGTCTTCAACCTAAATCTACACCCACAAATATGAACAAGAGGAAAAACTTGTTGATTGTTAGTGAATGGGGGTTTTCCTTAGTCAAACCCTTTTTTCGTAATTAAACCTTGAAATAGAATGAAATGGATGGAAATGATGAATAAACAAAACACTATATTTTAACTCACCAAACCCTTATTGTGAAATATGCAAACTTGTGTGACATGTCTAGCTTGAATGTAGATCTTGTAATTCTTGAATGCTTGATAGATCTTGACTTGAATGGCTTGCTTGAATCAAAACCCTATATCAGAAATGTTAGCTCAAAAACACACATGATGCAAGAATATCCTTGATATGGTGCTGAATCTTGATGATGGCTCCAAATGCTTAAAGAATTGTTGTTGAATGCTCTTGTGAACTCCAATTTTGTATTAGGATTCTCTCACAAAGGACTTGATTGAAAATGAGTGAAGGAACCATTTTTTTATAATTATCCATGCTTAATATCCTAAAATTATATCACTCTAAGTTAGCACATGAATTCATTAATTAAAGGAGGCTCAATCCTGCAAAGATTTGAAATTGAATCCTTAAAATAAGCCAAGGGGGACTAATATGCCCTAGGTGGTGTCTTAGTTTGAAGCTAAAAACTTGGGGCATAGACTCCAAAAAGGGGCCCATTCAAGGTTCCATTGAAAGGGGGGTCCCAAGACCTTTGGGGGACAAACACGCCCTAGGTGGCATGTTAGTCTTAACCCAAAAATCAGGGACACTCAGCCAAAATCATTAAACTATCATTTATCCATTAATGTTTTTCGGGATTAGCCATAAAAAGATATAGTTTATTAGGCTTTTTGATGCAAAGTACAACCACTTAAGGAATACATAAGAAAAAAAAGTATGGTGGGCCCAAATAATTGTGAAAATTCAAGGGTATACATTTTCCTACACTACATTTAGCCCCCACTTTAGTGAGATGATGAACTTGCTCCAAACTCACACTAAAGTAGCTAACCACGAAATCAAGAGGGGTTAAAATTTACCAGTGCTAGTAATATAGTGTGAAGTAAATTTTTTCCTTAGTATTCTTTTATTTTCTATTTTTACTTTTGGCTTCGGGAAGATATGCGTGCGAAAAGGAGTTAGCTTCTTATAGGCATGAAATGCACCATGTGGTGGTTGCACATATTTTTTTTATCTCTTTCCTTTTGGATGGGAGTTGGACCATGTGTCGGCCTTGAGAATGATTTCTTAAAAGTGATTTTTGCAAATCTAAGACTATCCACTCGCTCAACACATCATCTCTTCACTACAAAATTTTGTGCTTGGGAGAGCCTTCATTCAAAGTTTGTCAGAGTGCACCTTTCCTTGTTCTAATGAAAGGATGTCATTTTGTGCCACAAGAGCCACTTGATCAGACGACAAGACTTTTGCCAGGCTATTTTCTAGGATCCGAGAGTTTATGAAGGAAAATCTTGTTAAAATATCTAAATGATATTAATGTGGCAGTTGAAAGTTGATGATCAAGATTCTCGTGACCTAATTAAATATTTGGGATCAGATTTTGAGCTATTAGGTGTAGACATCTAGCATTGATTACTTTTGAATCAAGTCGACATTTCTCTCTTTGCTGGATATAAATAGGAAGTGGTAACATGCAAAGAGGGTTCCCCAATTTTTCCTTTTGGAAAAAAATTTCTTTCACTTTCATAGTTATAGGAGAATTTTCATAAAAGTTTATAAAACAATGCTTCACTCTAGCATGCTATATCTTTTTTATTTAAACTATTATCATATTAGAATCTGATCTCAGTTTTGAAGTTCATTTGATATTTGAAGTATGAGTTATTTGGGAGAAATACTTGAAATTGTGCATGATATGGCCTCTATCAATATTTTCTTCTTTCTATCTTTGTCCAGATTAGAACACTACGTCTAGCTTAATTTGAATTATTTGATTATTTGATTTCCATGCTATATGTGTGCATGATAAAGTTGTAATCTATAGAAACTAGATTATGTCCTTGGACTTATCTATTTCTTTTAATGGTTATTATTTCATGTTATGCTATATTAGGAGGAAGAGTTAATGTGGCTTTTGAATGTTTTCCTATTGACTCTTGAAACTTCTATTCTTGGTTGAATCTTCACTAACACTTCATGTGGGTGGATTGAATGACTACACTATGCTTGTATCTAGCATTTTCTGCTCATTCTCTTCCCAAAAATGAAGGGATGTGGCATTATGTGTCTATCATTTCATTCATAGAAAAGAACTTGAGGCTTTGAAATTTTTTAAAAGTGTTGGTGCATCACCATTTTTATGTTTTTTTGTTTACATTTCTTTCTACCCTTTTCCCAAACTCAGAGAAGAGACAAATTTCTATAAAAATCTTTGAGTTATTTAATAAGGTGTATATGGTCCCCCCACTCACTAAATTTCTCATAATACTATGAGAGAGGCACAAGCTTTGATAATCAATAGTTCTTTTTTCAGGCACACTCGGTGGGACTACGTTTTTTCAATGCCTGATTAGAAGTCAAAATTATTTCTAAATCAAACCAAGGAAGGATATTGGAAGTTTCTTGCACAAAGTCCAAACAAGAGCATCTTCAAAGGGCCATTTCCAGTACTTCGAGCTACCCCCTTCGGTACCTAGGAGAAGAATATTTACAAGTTTTGTATCACATGTAAGAAGTAGTAGAGCAAGGAGTAAGAGCCCAAAATTTAGAGCCTTATCTACTTCGCCTGGAGGTCAAAGTTTCCACATAAGAATACCAGTTTACCCAATCCATAGGAACCTTTTCTCTATGGCTCATACACCCCCCCTACTCCCAAAAAATTTGTAACCTAGGATAGTGGTAGTCCACTACAACCACCTACTCTTCCCAATGTCTAGCCCACCATACCCGTTATTTCCCTCAAGGCTATTCCAAATTTTTTTGGAGAGAATTTTAAAACCTCTTCTAAGCACCTCCAAGATGTAGCGGAGGTATGTAGAGTTTACAATACCACAGTGAAAAATAATGCTATGATATTGCTGGCTACCTCTTCCAAAATGAAGGCTCAAGATTGGTATTGATCTCTAACTTCTAATTCTATTAGGTCATGGGATGATCTCAGAGAAAATTTGTTTGAACGCTTTTTAGTAAAGGGAGATAATTCTTCAATACTACAACAATTCATCACCATCAAGAGAGCTTCATAAGTGGGAATGAGTGACTTCAATACCAAGCTTAACAAGACTTGGAAGAGGATCCCAATGATTTCCCGACATCAAGCTGCAATGGCATTCATGTTCTACGTGAAGGATATCAATTTGGATATTGTAGTGATCATAACCTTCATGGGAGGAAATATCTTTCTCAATGCATATGAGGTGGTGGTATGCATGGAGAATAGCTTGATAGACACCAGGAATATTCCACCATGACCTTTGATGCCTATTATTGTGGAAATTTTGGGTGCATCTCGAGAGCAAGTTGCTCTAAGCACTTCCAAGACACAAGCGGCGGGTTTGATTTCACCCCAATCGATGTATACCCCACTGCACAGTCAAGCACATTGGCTACTTCCTCTATAGAAGAAAATGTCAATGATATGAAGAGTCTGATGAGTATGTGTAGGATCATAATGGGCCAAAAAGTGGCAATATATAAGTATGATGGCCCATGTGGCTAACGACTTTTTTTTACACAAACGTGATAAAACTAAAAGGGTTTTTAAAGGATATTATCAGCTTTCCACCAATATAAATTATGTTTTACTTTGAATTTAATAAATAATTATTATTCATTTTCTATTTGAATTATGACTAAAGTCTTGATTGATATGTTGATCAAGAAAAACATCTATATCTTTCAAAAGTTATCATATTTTTTGAATCTGAAACATGCATCACATTTTATGCTTCACATACTTTAAGATTAAAAAAAAAAGTGAATTTCATGAAGTTTTGACCAAGTTAAGGTGGTCAGACATATGAGTTTTTATATTTTTTAAAAGTTATAATAAAAATTCATAATTAATTATTTACTTGGAAAAAATTACAAAAAAATATGCATCACATTAGGACATGAGTCCTCTACTAATATCTAAAATCTTATAAAAAATATTATCATTTTACTGCGGTTAGGGTGGTCAGACAAACACCTACCTATTTTTTCCCTGAAATATAAGTACTACTACATTGAAATTTCAATTTTTTACCAAATAGATTTTGTTTTTCAAATAAACCTAGTAGTTCAGAAACTACATTAAATTTGTTACAGATTCTATTCCTACATAATTTTTAAATAATATAGATAACTTATTCAAATTTTTACGTCATGTTTCATAACTCTAAATTTCTAAATTTTCATCTCCACTTACGGGCCTATTTTTTCCATAAGGATCTTGCACATACCCTGATGCGGCCTTTTGATAATGAGTTATTTCTCATTAAGTAGAAACAAGTAACTGCTACAAAGAAATATACTCAAACTTATCAAAGAGGAAGGTCATTCTATCAACAGAGCACATACCAAGGACCTTGTGACACCCACTGACTAGATAGTTTCAGTCATCATGTCATTATAGATGATCAAGGAAAACCACATCAAGGAGATGATTCTAGGCTAGAATAACCTAGTGGATGATGAAAATGCATGGTGATTTCCTTGCAATGATAGACATATGCCCTGAAATTGCTTGAAGGGAAACATGCAACAAAGGATAACAGAGCAAAGAAACAAAGGAACACTTTCCAATGTGGAAGGATATGAGTTTTCCATAATGGAGAATTCCTGTTTTAGAGCATAAATGCAAGGGATGTCAATAGAGCAAGAGTTGGATATCACACCCAATCAAGCTCTTTTTTCTTGGATGGAAAAAGAAGATGTGGTATTCACAAAAAAAACTCTGACAACCAGAACTTTGTAGGTCCAATTGGAATACAACACTAGATCCAAAAGAATGATCATTGGAGAATACCTATTGCAAGCTCTACCTTGTCCTTAGCCACGTCAACCACCATCATAGGAAAAATAATTCTTGTAGTTGACTTTTCAACTGACTCAGAAACAACAAGCTCCATATTTATCTAACGAACTATGGGAGAAGATACCAAACCCATTCATGATAGACCATCTTCCCTTGAAGCCAAGAGAGATTCCATCATTCAAGTCAAAGGCCCTATCAGTCAAGACGCTCAACCTGGTGGAGCAGTTGAAGAAGGCATCTACCAATGTGTCATTGCGGGATGTTATATCTATTCTTGAACATAAGGTGTTACTTCGAGAAGCATTGAAAAATTAGGAACAAAGAGTGTAAGCAAATGTAGGTCTGTCATGCCATCAATGTAAAGATTAAGGACCCATGTCAGATCCTCAAGCTCTGAAATTTGCATCTTATACACACAACATGGGTGATGCAAAAGAGAAATTTGTAAGTAATATGAAGCCAACTCCCTTATTTTTAACATTAATTATGGGAGATAAACTTTTGCACAATAATATGTTTAATTTAGGAGCTAGTATAATGGTCATGCTAAAGCAAGTGGTTGATTCCTTAATGCTCAAGTATGAACCTCTTGAAAATGGAATCATACAGTTGGAAAAAAAGAAGGTTTCAATAGTTCTTCAGATGAAAGATCTATCTTTGATCCTCTTTTCATGCCCAAGTCAGATAGTCTCATAAGAGGTAGTGGTAATAGATATTCCCTCAATCTTCAGGATGTGTCTTTCTAGAGATTTCACAACAAAGTTGGGCAGATACTTGGCACTGGACTGGTCCCATCTAATATTAAGAACCAAGCACAAGCTAAAGATGAAGATTCTTTAAAAGTATTTGCACCTCAAACATATAGCGGATAATGCAGTCCTCTTGTTTGAAGAAACACATAGCTCTTTCTCAATACAAGAGGGATATTGCATGAAATTACTAGAAGATGGAGAAGATAAAGGTAAGAAGACTCCCAAAGAAGAATTTCTCCTCAACTAGTCCATCAACTCCGACCCATTTGACAATTTCCATGCCACGAGACTGGGCATGTACGTTATCTTCGATGATGACTTGGTCTATTTGAATCTGATGAAAGAGAAGGAAAGATCATACAATGTTGTGATGGATAATTCTCTATGGACCTTGTCCTTTGATGATGCTGAATGTAAAGTTAGTTTTGGAGTAGGAGTCCAATTACTTTCTTGGACAGGATAAAAGACCCGTAAGGATTATCAATTTCAATTTCCATTCTCTAATAATGATATGGAATATGAAGCCTTGATCCATGATTTTTTTCTCATCGAGTGAATGGGTGCACAAAATGGTTGAAGAAAATAAATTGTTAAAAATATGAGAATGAAGTCATATAGACATCAAATATGGGATTTTTTTGAAGGTTTCAAAGCTTTTAATGTGCAAGTTATTCCTCAATATCAAAACAACATAGTGGATCAAATGGTTTCAATCATGTCATAGTTTGAACTGATTTCTGATTCAAAGTAGACTGTAGTTAAAATCATTGTCCAACCTTCAATTCCCAACAATGATCAAAATTGGAAAGTTTTTGAGGATGACACTTAGATCACCACTTTCATCAAAAATTTAAAATGAGTTTCCAACTATTCACAACCAGAGGTTCAACCTTCCAAAGAGAAGGTCATTCAACTAAAAGAAAATAATCTCCCTCAAGGTGAAATATCCCTCAAGAATCTCTTCGACTATGAAGATGTGAGGAGCAAAAAGAAATGGTTTATGGCCGATGAAAAAGATTATGAGGATTTGGATGTCGAAAATGATAGAAAGCTAAAATTCAAAAGAAATGTTATGTGGGAAGATAAGGAAAGGTTAAGGGATTTTTGTTCTTAGTACAATGGAGTTATATCATGGACCTATGAAAATCTTAGAGGATATGATCCTAACATAATTCAACATACCATTGACTTGGCTAAAGGGTCAAAACAAGTCCGACAAAAGTAGAGGCATGATAATCCAAAAATTGAAGAATTGAAGGCTCGGGAGCTCACTAAACTAATTAAGGCTCGAATCATTTACCCAGTTAAGAACTCAACTTGGGTATCTAATCTAGTATTGGTCCAAAATAAAAATGTTGACATTTGGCTTTGTTTCAATTTCTAAGACCTTAATAAGGCCTTGCTAAAAGATCACTACCCTTTTTGCATCAATGTAGTAGATCTTACAGACTTTGGATGAGTCAGAATTTTTCTCATTACTTGATGGTTTCTCAGGATACAATTAGGTATATTTCAAGGAAGGTGACCAACATAAAATGACTTTTACCACCAAGTGGGGAAAATTTTCATACACAAATATTCCCTTTGGACTCTCAAATGTTGGTGTGACCTTTCAATGAGCCATGGACATTACTTTAAGGGGATTGATCAATTTGATTATTGTGATTTATCTAGATGACCTGATAGTTTTCTAAAAGTTGAAGGTTGGTCATTTTGATCATTTGGAAGAGGTTTTCAGAGGTGTCAAAAATTTTGGGATTTCTTTAAATCCAAACAAATGTGTTTTCAGAGTACCTCAAGGTAAGCTACTTGATTTTGTAGTATCTAAGGAGGGAATGGAAATAGATCTTGAAAGAGTGATATCTATAATGGATTTACCCATATTGATCAATTAGAAAGGACTACAGTCTTTCTTTGGGAAGATTATTTTTTTTAGCTAGTTCATTTCAGAATTTGCAAGCATCGTGAAACCCATCACACTGATGCTCAAGAAGAAATTGATGTCGAAATGAACCCCCGAGCGAAAGGAAAATTTTGAGTAGATAAAGAGGCTATTCTCACTGCTCTGGTGTTGGCCAATCTAGAATTCTCTAAAAAAACATTCTTTACGTATAGAACAGTCAGCATAGCATAGCTTTTGTGCTCACTCAGAGGGATGAAGAGACTAATGGGGAGAATCTGATTGCTTTCCATTCAATACCCCTTAAGGGTTATAAAACTAGATACAATTTTATAGAAAAGCAAGCTTTTTCAATTGTTAAGATCCTTAAGAAGTTTCAACACTTGGGATTTCAACCAATAAAATTACCATCTTGGTTGCTCACCTAAGTGTAAGGGAATAAATTACCAAAGGAGAAATAACTTAGAAGAGAGCCAGTTGGATCACAAAGATCTTGGAATAAAATGTGAGCATTATACCAACTAATTTGGTTTGGGGAAGATGCCTCTATGAGTACCCTACACACAAGTTGGGTTTTGAAGCCGACAAGGAGTTTGATCAAGTTTACTTGAATTAGTTTGAGTCTGACAACTCTTGGGTGGCAGATCAGACATGAAATATGAAAAAAGGGACACTACTTGACCAACCTCCCATTCCACAAAAGGAGATACTACCAATTGCAAGGCACTAGGTATGTATTAGTTTAAGGGACTTTATTTAAAAGAAACTATGATGGTGTATTACTTTGATGTTTAGACAAGCACCAGGAAGAAAGATCTAATGGAGTTTCATAGCAGTCCTAAGGGTGGAAATTTCTTCACTAAAATTACTACCCTAAAAATCATGCGAGCAGGATACTATTGGCCTTCAATATTTTCTAAAGTGTACCATTTAGTGTAGAAGTGTATTCAATGTCATTTTTTGTCGATAATGGAAAAAAAATTATTTTCCTTTAATTCCCATCATAACTGAAGAGCCTTTTTCTCAATGGGTATTGGACTTTGTCAGAATGATAAATCCCATCTAGAGTTATGATCATAAATGGATCCTTACGGTGATTGATTACTTCAAAAGGTGGAAAAAGGCCATCACCCTAAAAGATGCTATTGAGGGAGAGATTGTTAATTTTCTCAAGGAGCTAGTGACTAGGTTTGGTTCACCAAAAGTTGTCATATCTCACAATGCTTGCACCTTTATAGGATCAAGGATGTTGGATTTTTCTATTAAGAATGGAATCTTCCTCAAGAGTTTTTCAAACTATTACCCACAAGGAAATGGGTTAGCAGAGTCAACAAATAACTACCTAATTAGGTTAATAAAGAACATTGTGTTTAAACAACAAAGAGGATGGCACAAGAATCTATGGGCTGATCTGTGGGTAGATCAAATCAAACCAAAGTAGATCATAAATAAATATACCTATGAATTAGTGTATGTGAAAGAGGTGGTTTGACCTATTTCCATGAAATGCCTTGCTTTACAATTACTAAAATCCCTAGAAATAAAGGAAAGCAGTAGAATGGAGGTACGAATAGCAAAAATCCTCAAACTTAAGGAAGACAAGGAGAAGGCCTTTGGAGCTATGATTGGTCACCAACAAACAGTTAAGCAATGGCTCGACAAGAAGACTTCTAACCTAGATTTTGAAGAAGGAAGCCTAGTGCTAAAATATGATGAATGTACTACACAACTAGGGTAGCACACCAAATTCGAAGCATTGTAGAAGGGACCCATCTGAATTAGCATGTGAAAGGAAAATAATGCATACTAGCTTGAAGACATGGAGGGAAATTCAATAGAGATACCTGTGAACGATATTTATCTAAAATTGTTCCATTAAAGTACATTATTCTTTAGAAAATTTCATAGTTATGTACCATATGTATAATTTTGGAAATATTTTTTTGTTTTAAGAATAAGCCATAATGGAAACAAAGAACACAAAAGAAGTAAGAAAATACTCTACAATATTATATATTCATCAAAATTTACAAGTGAAATACAACCCAAGGATTAGATTTTTAACTTAAAGCTCTCTCAAGAAAAACCTAAAAAGAGTCTTTGAGAAAAAAGTACAAAAACAAAATAAAAATGGAGGAATGCTACAAAAAATCAAAAAGGGTACACCTTCAGCCATAGTTACATGGGCATGGTGCTCATAGTCATTATTTTCTTCTTCTTGTTGTTCTTTGTTGACATGAAAACAAGGGACACAATAGCACATAGTGCACAAACCTTAGCCAGAGTCTCTTCGATTGTATGCTAGAAGCTCAAAATGCTTCCTAAAGACCAACCCAAGAATGAATTCAATACCATACTCTTGTAGGAAGTAGTTGGTCGCAAGCAAAGAGACTTTTGAGGTACATGGTGTTGAATTCACTCAAAAAGGTAGCCAAGGCATGTCCACACCATGATCAACATACCTACGAAGGTCCATCACACACGAAATGCTGACACCTAGGATGGAAACTTGCACAATATCATCAAGGCCTTCCAATAGAGAGGTGTCAAAAATTTAGTGACACATCTCCACTATCTGAGGTTTGGCAATATTCAGGTCCAGGAGGGAGGCCACAAAGTGGGACAAGACATTGCAATTTCTCCTCATCTTTTTTTCATCCTTGATGAAATCCATGTCGATGACCCAATGAAATGAAATTACCCAAGCCAATCAAACCTCTTTACCAAGATCTTGGTTCTATAACCTTTGTGGAAGTAGATGAACAGGAGTGCCTAGGCCAATAGACATGGCTAAAGCAGTAGAGAAAAAGATGATATAGAAATGGAGAAAGGATAGCTAAACTCATAAGAGTTACTTTTTAAATGAATATTTTCTTAAGGTTGCATAGTTATTTATAGAAAAGAGGTGTCGGAAAACCCAAATAGTAGAAGGTCTATTTTGGCCAGATGACAATGGGAAAATATCAAAATAGTCAGGGAATAAAGAACAAATCATACGAAGAATCTTACATAAGGTATAAAAATTAATTTTTGGGTGTTGGGAGTAAATTCTCACATGAGACGATCGTCGACGTGTGTCCTTTTCCATCATCAGCATCATCTAGTTTGTGTAAGTGAAAAGACATGAATTAGCACACTAATATTTGACAAATTAATGAACACGTATTTTCAAGGGTACTTTGTATCACCTAAGAAAGATTGACATAACTAAAGGCACTCTCCTTGAGAAAACAAGCTTATTTGTGAAGAGAGTAAGTGAAAGGAATGTACTAATTCCATTCTTGCATATTTTTTGGTATTCTTGAGGGATACATATCTCCAACCCACATGTATCACCTCATTGGAAGCATTTAATGGACCAGCGGTGATGGAATAGCCTTAACTACATGTACTTGCTAAGGGACTTAACTACACCAAAAAAGTAAATTTTTCTTAAGAAGCAAAAATTAAGTGGCCATTTTAGTGAAAAACACCTTGCAACTTTTGAAGAAGACATGATGGAGCCATCAATGACTAGTAGAAGAGTAGAGTCATCATCAATAAAGCCTAGTTTCACTAATATCTTTGGGAAAAAATCATTTTTTGAACACTTCATTTCTTGAAGATCGATCGTTTGAGTTTTGTAAAAGGGTGTTGGTAGACATAAGTGCTCCTAGAGAGGTAGTGCAAGATGTTGTAGATAACATTTTTATCCAAAATATGTGAAAACCATAAAGGTCTTAGGGAAGGAGCATTTCAAAGAATGAAAGAATATGGTGCCTCTGAGGGTTTTTCCTCTTAGCTTTGGAATTGTGGTTCACCATAGTTTATTTTACCTTCCATATACCCTTGCCTAGAGCTAGTGGATGTATGTTCCAGAAGGCTTGACAGACAAATTGGAACCATTACATGTAACATGATCAAGTTTATTATTTTTTTTGTAGCTATACAAGATATATTGTGTATCCCTCCTAAATAGTTTGTCGTGTTTTTTAGTGAGGAAGATATGGAGATTTACTGGGAATAAGAATACAAATGAGAAAGTTTCTATTCGAATGAGATAGGAGAGAGGCTGCAGAGAAGTCAATTTTATTTTCCTCTAGTACTTAGAAAGTTCAAAAATAACACATAGGATCTTTTCTCAATGTTGGATTGGATTTTCAGCCTCGATAATGGTGAAGAGGTCCATGCTTTTTAGATGGCCCTGGCTCTAATACTCAAATAGGAAAGGGGGCATAGATAATTTGACTTTGCTAATGTAAGATCTACAAACATGTTGGAGCAACTAGAGAACTACCAAATTGAGTCCAAATTCAGGTATTCTTATTTCTTAGCTGACTTAATTGTACATCAAAATTTTGGGTTTCTAGAGAAACATTTGTGGGTCTTTAGGTTCGATGAAGAGGGTTTACACCAACCAGTTTTTGTGTGGACCTATGCATTGTCAAAAACATGTAATTATTATTGGTTTGTGAACTTATTTTTGAGATATGTGCTTCAAGAGCTATTTCCACATCTAATGGGTCATTTGTCTCCTGAGGTTGAAAAATGAATGAAAACTTCATTGACTCTGGTGGATTATTTCTTCAAGAAAGATTTCACATTTGTTGGATATCATGGTTTCATCAAAGAGCTTTTTTGACTCTCAAGATTTGTGATGGATAGGGTTTTCATGTTGGAGGCATGCCATCATGCAACTCTTTTCGATAATGCCTACAATAGAGGAAGGAACAAAAAAAAGCTACATCCACTTTCCCTTTGCATTACAAATAATAAGGTGATATTGGAGAAGTGAGAAGCATAAAGGGAGCTTACAAATTTGTTGATGGCCCTAGGCTTAGTACCTATTTGTGACACATGGGACTACAATCTGATGAATCCTTTCCCTTTGAAACATGAGAATCAAGACTATGTGGAGTCCAAGAAAAATTTGACTCAAGAAAAGATGAAAATATACATTAACCTGGCCCTCATACCAACAAAAAGGCCAAGGTGGATGAGTTTCTATACACTGCAAGAAAAGTATCAAAGGGACTTGCTGATAAATAAAACCATCAACAATCAAATGAAGTGAGAAGGGTGGTTGAAAAGAAAGATGATGGATTTCTAGAGGTTTTTACAAGAGATGGGAGGTACACATAAGTTTCTAAGAGAGTTTCTCCCATACGATGAATAGTTCAAGAATATTTATGACCAAGAGTCTAACTCCACCAACATCAACCAAAAGTCCAACCATTAGATAATATAGGAGTGACTCCCATAGAGTACCTCCTAACCATAGGAGTTTGAAAACTCTAGGCAAAAGGAATCATAAGCTACATCCTCCACTATTGTTTGAAGTAGAGGAAAAAGAACTTGACGGTCACCAAGAGAATTAGTTGTAGAGAAAGACCAAGCTTGAGTGGGATCATCCACTAAGGGGATGTTCCATTTCGGGTCAAACAAAGAAAATGTGAGTCCAAGACCTAGACATACCCAATGTAGCAATCAAAAACAAAGAAGAAGCAGAGTCTTCTTTGCAAAATGTTTGGAAAATCATGGTCTAGGTAAGTCTCACTCCTCCTCTTTTTCCTACTTTTGCATCTCTAGTTAATCCTATTCCACCATTTTCTAAAAAGAATCCTCTACCCAAATACCCCAAACTTTTGGTTCTAAATGAACCCACAGTCATCTTCAACACACCAAGTGATCTACCCCCACGTGTTGAGCAAGCAATATCCACTTTGATCGCTATTGAATCTTTGATCACCCTATCCAAGGACCCTATCGAGAAAGTTGAATCATCAATGTTACTTATTCTGCTAGGTCTATCTGCATTTAGACAAAAAATGACCCATTCCTTTTGCTTCTCTTTTTACCACAACTATTCCTTCTAGTGCCCAATCTCAATTTGGCATTTGGCCATTTTTGATGATTAGTCCTCCATTCATCTCCTCACATACTCATACATTTGAAGTCTCCCCTTTCATTACTCTTTTCAGTTTTACCCTTAGTGCTTCTCTTGCAAAACAAAGCATTGATTCCCCTTAGAGCTTTCAAAAACATTTTGATGTGTCTAAGTGGGCCCAACAAGCCAGTAAGCAGAAAAGGAGGATGACCAATGTTGAGTTACCATCTGCCAAGAAGATTCAAACCTAGTTCAATGAAGAGTGGAATTCTTTGTGGATCACTACTAGAAATTTGCTTGCATCCCGACCTGAAGGAAAAATGTAGATGGAGGATTACAACATCAAGGTTGTGGGCTTAAAGTTAAATGAAATCCACTTTTGCAACAAGGTAGTTCTAGCCAATACCACTCAAAAGGTAGTGTATATAGATTATGAGAGGCTAGATAAGAGGTTAAGGAAGCGCTAGGTTGATCTAGCGAATGTATAGAGAATAGGGAATCGATGACAGTAAAAAATTAGGGCTCAAAATTCTGAAATGACCTACATAATGTAGATACAAGATCAATAGGAGGAAGTAATAGGATCTCTTGCAAAAATTTAGAATGAGCGGATTCAGCTGTATGCAAAAATTGATAGATTAAAGGGTGAACCTATAGTTGAGCATTAATTGAATGCATAATACCAGCATCTTCAAGAGAGCATAAAGAAGAAGCTGGATGGTATTTGATCTCAGGCCTTCAAAAATTTACAAAAGGCTTGAGAAGAATTGGAAAATCTTAGAGGTGACAAACAAAAAGTTGAATCTGCTCTACATGCTCATGATTAGGATGTTGGAAAGCTAGGTTTTGAATTGGAAAATACTATCAATAAAAGTAATCAATTGGAGGACAGTATGAAGGAAAAAGAGGCTCAACTACATGAAGAGATAGTAGCTTCACAAAGGTTTGTGATACTTCCTATAAAAATAAGGTTGGTATTCATCTCTTGCGAGAAAATCATTATTGCGTTCACCATCCTAAAACCAGCCCTACAATTTTTGAAGGATTATCATGAAATAAATGAAAGGGTTGGCCTGTTGGCCAACCAAATTCTACAAGAATATTCCCCCTGAGTGTCTGAGTCTCTAAGTCTGATTACCAAGTTATATGTGGCAATAGATGAGGCTCTGAGAAATGTAGGAATTCTAGATCAAATGGTTTCCTCTAGCAAAGCAAGTAAATTCGCCCATTGTCATAGGTAGCAACAAAAAACAAGGAATGCGAGGTACTACTAAACAAAAGGGTTGAAAAATTCAAGAAGGATTTCAGTGTTTTGTATAGCTTCGGATTACCTCCCTTCCTTTCAACAAATGGGAATGTGTTATTAGTTGAGAAAATTATAGATGAAGTCATGAATAAGGTTTGGATGCCAGCAAAACTCCTGGAGTCAAGAACAATACCCACTGCTAAAGATGTTGAGCATGGGATTCTTCTGCTTTCTTGTCTCTATTATCATCTTGGACCTATTTCAACAAGATGGGGATTTTTTCTTTCAAATAATTCTTTGAGCTGGATACGGCGCACAAATCCATTTCCAATATTGCCTGAACGATTGATGTGGATTGGGAAATGTTGCACTCTTGTTTCCTCAAGTTCTAAGAATAGCCAAAGGTCTAGGTTTGTGACTCCACAAGTGAGGTCCCCTTGTGAGTTGCTAGAACTATGAATATATTTTTTTACTTAGTCCTTTTGTATTTTTCACTTTTACTTTTGGCTTCGGGAAGATTCACGCACGAAAAGGAGTTAACTTTCGAAAGGCACTAAATGAGCCATATGGTGGTTGTGTGTGTTTTATTAATTTCTTTCCTTTCGGATGGGATTCAGACCACATGTCGGCTTGGTGAAATATTTGTTAAAATAGCTTTAAAAAAATCTAAGACTATCCATCCATTTGACATGTCATGTCTTCAATGCATTAAAGTTGTACTTGGGAGAGCCTTCTTTCAAAGTTTTTCGAAGCCCACCTTGCCTTGTTCTAATGAAAGGATGTGATTCGGTGCCGTTAGAGCCACTTGATTAGTTGACAAGAATTTTTCTAGGTTGTTTTCTAGGATCTAAGAATTTATGGAGGGAAATCCTATTAAAATATCTAAAGGATATTAATGTGATAGTTGAAAGTTGATGAGCAAGATTGTTGTCACCTGATTAAAGATCTAGGATCAAATTTCAAGCTATCAAGTGAAAGCATTTGGAAATCATTACTTCTGAATGAAGTCAATGTTTCTCTCTTTGGTGACTATAAATAGGAAGCGGTAACATGTAGAAAGGGTTCCCGAATTTTTCCTTCTAAAAAAAGTTTCTTTAGCTTTCATAGTTATAGGACTATTTTCATAAAAGTTTACAAAATAATGCTTTACTCTAGCATGTTATATCTTTTTTAATTCTAACTATTATCGGATTAGAATATGACCTCAATTTTAAAGTTCATTTAATATTTGAAGTATGAGTTATTTGGGAGAAATACTTGAAATTGTGCATGATATGGCCTCTACCAATATTTCCTTCTTTATATATTCGTCCATAATAGAACACTATGTCTAGATTAATTTGAATAGTTTGATTATTCAATTTCTATGAAGTATGTGTGCATGATAAAGTTACAATCTATAGAAACTGAATTATTTCCTTGGACTTCTCTATTTCCTTTAATGGTTATTATTTCTTCATGTTATGCTATATTAGAAGGAAGATTTAATGTGGCTTTTGAATGTTTTCCTATTGACTATCAAAACTTCTATGATTGGTTAGATCTTAATGAACACTTCCTATGAGTGGATTGAACGACTGTGTTGTGCTTGTATCTAGCCTCTTGTGCTTGTTCTCTTCCCAACAATGAAGGGATGTATCGTTTTGTGTCTATCATGTCATTCATAGAAAATAACTTCAGGTTTTGAAATGTTGTAAAAGAATTGGTGCATCACCATTTTTATATTTTTTTGTTTACATTTATTTCCACCCTTTTTCCAAAACTCAGTGAAGATCCAACTTTCTATAAAAATCTTGGAGGTATTTAGTGAGGCACATATTTTCCCCCCACTTGCTAAATTTACCATAAGATTTTCGAACAAGTGAAAGCTTTGATGATCAATAGATAGGATGACAATAACTAAGAGGGGTGATCAAGCCCCTAGGATCAATATCCTATGAAAAACCAACATAGGCACAAAGGAACACATATGCAAATGATATATGAAGCCATAACTAGATCACAAACATACACCATCAAAGATAAAAAAAAAGGAAAATGGAAAACAAAATAAAAATGTAATAGATCAAGCTTCAATTGACTATCCAGCGTGATGTGGACTAGGTCTAGGCTATTTCTCCAAAGAAGGTTTACAGGTGGAATGCACTATCCATTATGCAAAAAAAATGAATGCTCACAAGATTTAGTGAAGCTAGTTGTTCACGAGGTGAGCCCGATGAGGTCCATATCAAAGCCATGCCTACATGACTTTAATAAGGAAAAAAATAAAAAATGCATTCTCACAAGGGCTCGTGGAGCTAATTGTTGACTAGGTGAGCCCTAGGGGACCATATCAAAGAATACCTCCATGAATTTAATAAGGTACAAAGATGCAATCCAATAAGAAAAAGGGATTTTCAAAGGGATTTTTATTAGCTCATAAAAAGGTCTCACCTTAGGGAAAATTATGATTAATGTCTCCGAGAGAGGACAAGTGAAAAAATATCACACTCTTGGAGGAAATCAAAGCCAATGGCACCACCAAGAAATCACGCATCAAAAGAAGAAATAAAATCACACAATGAAACATCAGTGTCAATGTATTCCCCCACTCTAAACCGGTCGCTAACACCATTGCTATGAGAAATTTCTTTAAAGTAGAAGAAGACATGAGAGATTATTTGGAAATACCTATGCCAAGTCATATGTTTCCAATAGGCTACATCTTGAGAAGGAAGGGGTTTTCCCCCAAAATCTATAACTGTGTACATCACATGTGAGCCAGCTTAAGGCATGTCATCCACATCCCAAGCTTTCTCGTTTATGTACATGAAAGGTGGTCAACTAGTGAAAAGAGGCAACAACAAGTGACATATGAGGACAAGGCTACCTAACCCCTTTCCCCCACTTAGTGCAAGACAAGGATGAGCCAAAATGAAAAGATGAACTAGGTGCTTCCGCCCAAGGAAGAGCAGCACAATATTTAAGATATTGAATTATTTTTGTCAAAGCCTTACATTCATTAGTAGAATGACCATGAACTCTGTGATATGCACAAAATGATTTTTTTTAGTAAAATTTCTTTCCTTTTCTAGGAGGGAGTGATATCAAATGATCTTGGATGAATCTTGCCAAGATACTCTCTTGATCAAAAGTAGAAAATGGTTCTTTATTTGGTGACAGAGATATCTCTTGCTTAGTACAAGATGTCATACTTACACAAGACTCTTTAGATTGCGAGCTTTTATTTTCTTCTTTAAAGGAAGACATAAAATATATCAAATTCAAATCATTAGTTTTTTGTGTGATAAAATTAATGTTAAGCGATGATTTCTTTGTTTCTTGCAAATGATAACAATCAAGACCACTAGTGTCTATCAATTCAAGATGCACTACTATTAAAGTCAGCTTAGAGGAATCTTTTGTAAGAGTGTTTATGTTAAGTGAAGGATTTTTTATTTATATCAAAGGAAAATAACCAAGACCACTATTTTTTCTTGTGTTTGAACCTCTATAGGGACACATATACCTTGTTCTCTAGAACCACATCCTTTCCTTTTCCACTATATCCAAGTTGTTCCCTAAGCTCATAACCTTTTCCATAAATATTTTTCATTTCCTTTGGAGTTGGTGGTTGCTGGTGGTCTATCTCACTGAAGTTTGTTGTGTAATTTTATTTTTCTTCTAAAGTAGTTGAGGTGGATGATTTTGAAGGGTCTTCTGAATTTTGTGTTGACATTACTACCTTTTCCTTTCCCTTATTAGATTCTTTGTTTATGATTTTTTATTCTCCCATGAATGTTTGTTCAAAACTCAAAGATCCCAAACCATCCAGTGATATCATTATGAAGGGTCTAGTGTATCATATTTTTTCAATTTTTCTTAATAAGTTTTAGTATTTTTCCTTGACATGGTAATCAACCTAATATTTTGTGTTGATTACCTACTTTTAGTATAAATAATAAATATAATATAAATAATAATTAAACTATTTAAATAAATATATTTTTGAAAACTGCACTTATGGATCTACAAAAGGGTATTTTTAATATTTATAAAAAATGTTATTTACATTAGCAGCAGTTATTGAAACTTAAGTTTTTCAAAAGAAAAATAATTTTTTTGGTAAATTGGACTCAAAGTGGTGGTCCATATATTTTTAGCCAACAATTTTAGCTGGAAAAGTTGTGGAAGTACCTAACTTAGCTAGAATTAATCTTACTAGATCATATGTTTGACCAAAATTTATTTTTAGTTAGAAATACTTAAATTCAGTTGTCCTAATATGTTGGCTGAAAGTGTGACACAACTTTGTGCTTTTACCGAACAAGGATTTTAGAAATACAAAGAAGTTATCTAAAAGTATTATGGAGGACTAAGACACCCTTACTGTTGTCTTTGTCCCACTACTATTTTCTAGAGAAAATATAGTCTTCGAATGTCAGAACCAAATCTAAAATAATATCTGAAAAAATAACCTTAAGAGGACTAAGATGCCCTAGGTGGCGACTTAGTCTCCTTCTAAATTATTGAAATCTCTAAATGTGGTCCTAAGGTCCAATGTCTGCACTTCCTTCCTCTAATATTTGAGGTCCTAATCTTCCAGATCTAGCCTGCAGGTGATTTTTCATGAAGATGATAACTTTGCAATTTTATAACTTTAAACTTCAAATGACCTTCATGTCTTCAACCTAAATCTGCAACTAGAAACATGAAAGAGAGGAAAAAACTTGTTGATTGTTAGTAAATGGGGGTTTTCCTTATTCAAACCTCTTGTTTTTAATTAAACCTTGAAATAGAATGAAATGGAGGGAAACAATGAATGAAAACACATTATATTGCAACTCACCAAATCCTTATTATGAATCTACAAACTTGTGTGAGATGGCTAGCTTGAATGCTCGATATATCTTAACTTGAATAGCTTGATTGAATCACAACCCTACATCAAAAATTTTAGCTCAAAAACACACATGATGCAATAATATCCTTGATATGATGCTTGAATCTTGATGATGGCTCCAAATTCCTAATAAATTTCTCTTGAATGCTCTTGTGAACTCTAATTTTCTATTAGGTTGCTCTCACAAAAGAATTGATTCAAAATGAGTGAAGGAACCTTGTATTTATACTTATCAATGTTTAATATCCCAAAATTACATCACACCAAGCTGACACATGAATTTATTAATTAGAGGAGGCTAAATCCTACCAATATTTGGAATTGAATCTTGATAAAAAGCCAAGGCAGACTAAGACACCCTAGGTGGCGTCTTAGTCCGAAGGCTAAAAACTTGGGGCACAATTTCCAAAAAGGGACCCATTTAATGTTCCACTACAAAGGGGGTCCCAAGAAATTTGGGGGACAAGGACGACCTAAGTGGTGTCTTAGTCCCAACCAAAAATCAAGGACACTCAGCTAGAATCATTGAATTATCATTTATCCATTAATGTTTGTCAGGATTAGCCATAAAAAAATATCATTCATTAAGTTTGAATATGGAAAATAAGACCAATTAAAGTATAAATAATGATAAAAAAATCAAGGAAGGCACAAACAATTGTGAAAATGAAAGGTTATTCATTTTCTTACACAAACAATCTCAAGAGGCTTTTTAGTTCAGCCCTTACAAGGTAGAATTTTGATCAATCTAACAATATCATCCATAGGAATTTTTTCAATAGTATCCATAGGACCTTGTTCAATAGTATCCATATTTTCATCATCTATGTCAACATTCATCACATCATTATTCTTAGTTTCACTTGATTTGACAAATGAAATATTATGATTTGGCATAGGGTTGGTAAATATTTTCAATTTTTTAATAGGAGGGGCAACGGACTTATTTCCTTGACCATTAACACCTCCAATTTAACGTCGATTAGAATCAATGAGGTCTTGCACAAGATTTTTAAGATGCTTAAAATGTTCCATATCAAGTCGATTTTGTTGATGATAATGACAATAAGAATTTGATCTAAATTTTGGAGGTAAAGGCTTACTAGAATAGAGTGTTTTAACAAGATGTCAGGGGGTGATTTTGTATTCTAGAAGTTGTAACATTGTGTTATGGAGGGTATTGGGTAAGAGAGTAAATTTCCTAGCTTGATCCTCAAATGTAAAATTATTTGTCTTCTTTATAGCAACCACTTGATCAACATGTTGAAATGGTTGAGGGAGATTTAGTTGAAGGAAGCCTTTTTTTTCTTCTAAAAGGTTGATAATTGTTTGGGTTTGTGGATTGATACTTCCTAGGTCAGCTAGAGGTGGGTTTTGTTTCATGAATACTAACTAAATTTTTATAATCACAAAGGGAAAATACTTCATCATACTAATATTATCATTTATCTTAGTTTGTAAGTTTTCAACGAACATCCATTGAAGGTGAGGATTGAGAATATTTACATTGATTTCAGAATAAAGCGATTGGTAGCATGAGATGAATTTAGTAACCTTTTCATCATCCTTTCACTTACATCTCATCAAATTAACTAAATTCATCTTACAAGTCATGTGCAATTGGAAATGGTTTATAACTTGACCTCAACAAGTTCGAGATGTGAGAGAGAGAGAGGGATTATTTATATAATGTTTATGAGAGTGAGTGTGAGAGGATTAGTTTTTATGGTTAGGGGTAGGTTCATTTGATTTTGATTATTTCTTAATTGCAATGATTATTTGTTTATCTGAGAAGTCAAAAAACTCCCCCTTTGTCCTTGATGTAAAAACACAAATTACTCTCCCCCTTTTTACCTCAATGACAAAGAAATGCAATGCAACCACAACTGAGAAGCTAACAACGAACTATATGAACCAACTACAAGTAAAACAATAGGAGCAGAAATTTGAAAATGTATAAGAGAGTTGGAAATAAGAACATATAGAAACAAGCTCCCCTTACAAAGAAGCTCCATACATAGATTTATCAAAACTAATATCATTCCTCCTTTTCTCAAACAACAAGAGCACTAGAAAATTATCCAAATGGGTGATTGAAAACACTTTCAATCCTTCAAAAACACACTAGAAATTCACCACTCCATTTGTAAACCATATTATAGATGTGCAAAGACTCGAATTTGATCAATAACACATAGTAACAAAACATTATCATGAAGATTAAAAAACCTGAAGTACCATCAAGGAATATTTTTGTTCTTGTGTACTATCTCAATCATGAGAATAACTTCATCTTCTTTAATACCAAAGAATATAAGGGAGATACTGAATTGTTTCACCATTGACCTGCAAAAACATTTCTTAATGCAGACATTCATTCACTATCTTCGAAACCGAGTGGCTAATTTGTCAACAATAACAAAAGGTTAAGGCATTTAAACCACAAAACTTCAAAAACTATCAATGATTGTCAATATCAGAGCCACAAACTCTAACAAGTAGTCATGCCACACTATCATATAAATCCTCAATCAAGTATTACTATATTATCAAAAAAAGAAACCAAGGTGAAACCAAAAGACATTATCACTGCCAAACTGGAGCATTAAACAACTGTTTACCTTTTGATCCATGACATTTTTGTTGTTTTTTTTATAATCAAAAGTGTTGTCTCTTTCCAAGCTTAGTATAATACAGTCCATACATATTGTTAAACTAAATGTTTCCTCAACTAACTTTCAATCATAGAAAATAAATTCTACACCCTTCTCTCATGTGTTTAATCTTCACTAGAGAGTATGCATTTCAAAAACAAGACAGTCATCACACCAACAATAACAACTTTCAGTCATAACAATTATTTGCAATCAAACAGTATCAAAAAACATATACAACCCATATCTCTTTCATGATTTAAAAACATTACTTTATTCAGTCATTCAAATAAGTCATCAAAGGAAAATATAACCATCATCTTGTCCCATGGTCTAAGCATTAACCACACCAAAAAACTATGAATGTACTTTCAAACTTGAATTCCAAAACAACCTGTAAAGCTGATCATTTATACACAGTGTAATAATCATGATGATATATGTTATATCCAAGGCTCTCATAAACTTCCAATATCATACATAGACCTTTATAATCAATACAATCAGAAAAAAATAATGAAATATTGGCATTTACAAACCATTTCTTTACTTCTTATACCACCAATAGAAAATGCATGTTGTCATACCTCATTCTAGACTTCATAGTGGTAAAATATGTTACCATAATAGACTCCCCCTGAGTCTTTTCTTCTTCTCAAGATCTGGATGGTATCACATGTGCAAGTAGTGCACAAGGTTTTTTCACACATTCATCTTTATTTCTTTTCTTGTCATCTTGATTTCTCTTTCTTCTCCACACCAATGTAGACTTTTTTACCTGTTTGCTTAAAGTACTTGTCTTTCTATTAGATCTCCATTGTTGTACTTTATGCCCAATGTTATTACATCTAAAAAAATGACTTTGTGATTGTTTTGAGGAATATAAGGCTTCCTATAAATATTTCCAACATTGTTCCCTACATTATTATCACTTGTATTCATTCTACAATTCCTTCTTAAGTGACCAAAATTTTTATAGTTGTAACACACCACGTTCTCACTTCTAGAGACATTAGAATGATTCTTATTTGAACATCTCATGCAATTAATTTCCTTATGACCATAGTCATTACAAACATAACAATATCCTTGAAAAGATGATTATACCTGAATGAATGATCATTTCAAGGATGTGAAGATCTAAAGACATTTCTCCTTTCTCTGTGAGTACCTTTGAATTCTCTTCTAGTAGTAGTGTTATCCTCTGATTTTTTTTTCTCTACACTCTTTGGTGCAGCAGCATGGTGACCAAGATCAACCTTCATTCTTGGTGTAAACATTTTTCCATCTATAGTAGCAAACACTCTTTGAGATTCTTCGGTAGATCTTTGTCCAACATCATATCCCACTCCTATAGGATCCTTAGAATGCTTTTGTCTTCCCAACATCTCATTCAATATATTAGTACTCTGATCAAATTTCTAAATTTTATCTGATTGAACCTTGACACTTTCAAGCTCTTTTCTTAAAGAAACTACTTCTCCTTCAAGTTTTAGACAATCAATCTTCTTAACCTCCAAATTAGACCTTACAACATTTGCTATCCTTTTACATTCTTCAATTTCAATTTTTTGACTTATACTCATATCATCTTTAAGTGTTAGTTCTTTTAACAAGGAATCATTATCTGAACATTTCTTTAAAGAAGCAATCTCATTTTATATTTTATGTGTTTCTTGATCTTTATAACTTATACCAACACGAATAAAATCCTCAACTTTGTTGACTTCTTCAAGCTAAGTCTTTAAACAAACTATTGCTTGATTTGAAGTTTGTTCTTGAGCAAGAGTTTGAGCAGATTTTTGTTCTTGAGAAAAAAATTTCTTTTTGAGTTTTCTAATCTCTTTTAAAGCACATTTCAGTTCACCTTCTAGATCTACTTGACCATATTCAGCATTATCGATGTTAGTATCTTCTTGTTGAATTATTTTAGCCATGAATAAGGTTTCATCTTCTTCAACTAAAGACCCTTCAGATTCAGTGTCTGTTTAATTTTTACTAAACAAACTCTTCTTCTTTTTGAAGTTGAATTTTTGTTTAGGTCCATAGGCCTTTTTCTTAGGAATTTTCTCAGATTCCTCATTGTCACTATTTTGATCACCATAGGGGCACTTTGCAACAAAGTGAGCTATTTTTTCACATTTAAAACACTTAAAGGGAAGTTTTCCCTTATATTGTCTAGATCCTTTTTTAGTCTTTGTAACAAAGTGGGATTCTATAGAATCAAAAAGTTTTGACTCACTAACCTCATATTTTTCTTTCTTTTCAGTGTTAAATGTAGTTTATTTTCTAGTAGAATTGTTTTTATTGATTCTCATTTCATAGGAAGACAAAGTACCTTGTAAACTATCTAAGGTAAGCTGGTCAAAGTGTTTCTTTTCTTCAAGAGTAGAAACCTTAGCTTCAAATTTAGTCAGTAAGGTTCTGATAACCTTAGTTACAACATCAAATTATTTTACATCTTCTCCTAGCCCCTTCATAGCATTGACAGTTTCATCAACCCTCAAGAAGTAATCAACTACTTTTTCATCGTCCTTCATTTATATTTCCTCAAACTGATGTTTTAGAGTAAGGAATTTTTGACTTTTTGACTTTTTCATTTCCTTGATAGATGGTTTCAAGTTTAACCCAAATTTCCCTAGTAGAACTACAATGCATGACTTTGATAAAGACATCTTTAGTCAACGCACACAAGAGAGCATGTTTTTCTCTAGCATTAGTTTCATATTTTTATTTTCATCAACAGTTGTGGGAAATGTAGTTGGTACAGTATACCTAGTTAACACTATGATCCACACATCGAGATCAATAGAAGTCAGATATGTTTCCATTCTAATTTTCTAGAATACATAATTTGTTCCATAAAATAATGGAGCTCTAGTCATAGATGTGCCTTCATGAGCTTGAGACATTTTAAACAAATTCCAAGACCAGAATCAATCCTAGGTTGATTAGACCTATTAGAGGACCCTACTCTTTGATACCAATTGTTGGAGTAAAAAGGATACTGAGAGGGGGGGGTGAATTAGTGTCATGAGCTAATTTAACAATTTTCAGAAAATAAAACAAAAATGAATTATGCTCTCACTATTTTAATGATTAAATCATCCTTTAATTGAATGCAACCATTTAGAAATGAAATGAGAAGTATGACAACAAAATAATGCATAATAAATCATTCTCATAGTAAAGTAGTGAAACCATAAGTGAACAATGAGACACAAGATTTTTTGTGTGGAAAACCCTCCTGGGGTAGAGAAACCACTCCTAAACTGCTACCATACTGGCTTGTATTTTCAAATCGCTATATACAATTCCTTATAGGCTAATTTTTGAGCACCAACTCAAGGAGCACCAACCCCTCATTTAGAGAAACCAATCTCAAGGAGCACCAACCCTTTTTCAGTTTACAAAATTACAATACCATAGAGGATCTCTCTGTTTCATTTTTGCTCTCCCATACTTCTCTATTTGATGCCCTAAAGATTCAACATGAATCCTTAAAATATTAAATAAATAAGGTTTTTATAATCATAATATACATCATGTTTTAAAACTTTTATTACAGATCTTTTTCACTATTTCTTTTCAGATTTTCATTTACAAAAGTTATCACTTCTCTCTTTTTCATAATAGCTCATCCAACAACAGTGATCATTCACTTTTTATCACTTTTTCAAAATGAATATTTTGCTTTTGTAAAACCTTCAACGAAGGATTTGAGATAAGAAAAATACTCTATCAGTTACAATGCAAGATTCCCAAAAATACATAGAATTTTGTACCAAGGAGAAAAAATGATTTCTTCTGACACTATGGAAGAGATATGATAGAGCTTCATTTTGAGGAAATGACTCAAAAACCCCTTGAAAGGTCATGAAAGGATGGAAGTAATAATTTTTGATTTTGAATCTTCAGCCAAGGGTTTTCTTTAGGAAAGCCAAAGAGTCATTATTGTATTTGTTCTCAGAACCCTAGAAAAACAATAACATATCTACACCAATAAAATACAAGAATACTATAACGTATCTTTTTTCTCTTTTAAAGAATTTTTAGATAACTATAATACCCTTATGAATTAGATTTCAGATACCCTAAAAAATCTAATGACAAGTGGAGATCAGAGAAACACTATATCCTTCAAACAAAATTTTCCATGCTACTAGAAACAACAAATAAATCACTTCAAGAACTTGCAATAGGTTTGTAACCGAACCCCAAACAATAAAAATGCATTAACCAAAGATAGCCAGTTCTTCTAGAATACCCACAAAGAGAAAATATGTAATTGATGCCATTCTAACATAGATAAGCAAGCATCTACTTATGCATTTTCTGTTTCGAATTAAGAAAACTGTAATTTCCTTTTCATTTTCAAATTGAAAACTTTCTTCAAATAAAGAATGATAATACCTATTTGAGCTTATAATGCTACAACTAAAACAACGAAAAAATACCAGATGATTTTGATAGGAACCTAGCTGGAGAAACCTTCAAATCTTCTTTCATGTGTGTGCCCTCTCCTTACCAACCCTTTCATAGCTCTCATAGTAGGTAGAGAAATTTTAAAACTAAATGCAACAAGAAATAATGATAGAGTAATGGTTGAGACTCATTCTCCATGGTGATGACTAAGGCTAGGGTTTCAGCTCTAAGCAAAAAGAAAGTTTGAAATTATTTTCCCTAACCTACTTTCGCATTCATATGAACCAAAGCCTTTTCTTAATTTGATAAGACTTGAAGTTCGAGAGTAACTCATAAGAATTAAAACACCATAAATAAATTTTGTGGTCAAAGACTCATAATGCTAACACTATCATTTCCTTCACAGCAATCATGTCAATACCCTTAATAAAAAAAAAAATTATGGTGTCCTAGAGTCTTTTCAAAATATCGACCACAAAAATCAAGATTAATACTATGAATTCAATGCCATGTCACTTTCATAGTAACTTTTAAATATTCCACATACCTTTTGTCATCCTTTGGCTGATATCAAACATAATTCACAATGACTTTAGACAAGTCAAAATCTCAAATGAGAGGGCTGATTCAATTATGATTTTATACTAAGTCATTTACCAATTTAATGAAGCCTGAAAGAAATTCAATGAGAGTAATATCAATTATATCGAATGCTTAAGGAAACTCGATAGGGTTTTCTTAATATTAAATGCCAACTCCAATTACACCTTAGAGCCATAACCATTAAATTCACATATATGTGCCAAGAAGAAAAAATAATGATCACCTTTAGATGTCGATTATGATATTAAGCCAAAATAAAACAATCGAATTGATGAAGACACCATATAAATCAATAACTAAAATCTGAACATGCCAATTAACTTGTAGGAAATAATAACCTTTATCTTCACATGAAGCCCAATCTAATTAGTACCACAAGATATAAAAAGTATAAATGTAAACCAAATCCATAATACTATCCATAGAAAAATTACTGAATGCCAAACCATGAATAGACCAAGAGTAAGCCAAGATTGAATCAAGTATCACAATGTCAATGCCAAAATGACATGAGTCATAATACCAAAGTGTCATAACTGAACCAATGAATCTACCTAGACTAAAGTGCCATAAAGAGCATTAATATAATTCCAACCCAATATTCCATGTATCAAATAATGTATCATAACTATTGATGCCAAATAATTATGAGACAACCATGAAGATCAATAGAATGAAGATATACCATGAAGATATAATCAAATGAATCTTGTCAATGATTCTGTTGATGGTGAAAATGACACAAACAACGTGTAAACATAATATCTCTACTCTATTTCTCCTAAAAAGAAAGACAACATATAGTAGCCTAACTCCCAAGGTCTTGGTAGTTGGTTCTCAACTTTCTAGTGTCACTCAATTGGTCCATGCAACTATAATATTCAAGGGGCACATGCTGGTAATAAGGAATGCAATTAATGATTGATTCATCAAATCATTCTCAATGAAAAAGGGGTTTTTAAAATAAAAGAAAAAGATAGATCAGGGTGTATATCAGTGAAACACGAATAAAACTTATCTAATATCTAGACATATATCTTCAATAACGAATGTTCTTTCAACAGATAAAGAAAACCATAGCATGATGCAATTTACAGAATAATCCACACAATTGCATGCATCTAAGGTGCTTAATTTAACATCACAATCACACATCGTAAATATTTCAAAGATAAAAGAGCACACTCTCATTCGTTGCCAAGATCATAGATCAACATACTTTCAATAATTTCAATTCATAGATAATCTAATGAAATAATCCTTGAATTTGGTTCCTTCTAATGATTTTCATCACATAAGAAACATTCATGCTTCAACACAATCACTAGCATACATATAGACTATCATTCATCAACCTTATCCAATAAAACTCAATTCCAACACCATATTGTGTAAAAACCTATATTTATATTCAACTGTAAATAAAATAACAAAGTATCTCTATAAAAACTACGAAAAATTCTATCTCCTACTATTAGGTGGCTAATCTTATTCTCATTAGCTGACCCTTACAATATGATACCCCAAGGTATTTATAGATGTACAAAAATATGAATTCCCTTCTATCTTAAGTCAACCGACCTTTTTAGGAATTTAAGTCTTCTTGGAAACTCAGATCAACTTGATCTCTAGTTCCCATCCTGATTATTTAGTTTAAACTAGAGAGAAGAAGATAGAGGAGAAAAGAAAGCCATGCACCTACAAAATTGTTAGTCACGCATGCAGAGAAGAAAAGAAAACCATGCATGCAAGAGATTATAAATTATGCACATGAAGTTTGCTATGTAATGTACTCATCATAATTGGAGAAGACTTGTTGAAGCATATCCAAATCCGGTCCATCAACCCAACTGTCTTCAAACTTGATTCTTTCTAATTCTGCAACAACAAATCCTTTCATGTCTTTTAGCTTTGTTAACTTCCTTCTAGCAGTCCTTATTTCTTCTTTGATATCCATCAACCAATCTAATAGTAGATCCTCTCCATAATCTCCTTTTTGCATGATCCCTTTAACCCTATCATCTCATTTCTCTTTTATTTGGCTCAAAGGTAGGCCCTCCTTTACTGGTATATCAACATTTACCATAATAGCAATAATTGCTTCTAACTCCTCAAGTTGCTCATTCAGATCCTTGGTAGCATCTTGAACCTCATTTTTATGTTTGTATAAAAGGTTAGATCTAAACCAGACTATGTTGGAGGTCTTTTCCAAGAAATCTTTGTTGTCCTCTTCAAGTATTGATTGTTCTAGAAGGGTGGATTTTGACAATTTATTAATCTCTTTCAACTTCTAGCTATATCCTTTATGCTCCTCTTCCTGTTCTCCCAATACTTTGACATACTAGTTCATCTCTTCTATTAAATCTTCTGTCATCTTGTGAACCTTGAAACTATTATCCAACACCTCACCTACTTCTTGATTCAGTTTATCAGTCCATTTATCCAACATCACAGCCTTACTCCTTACCTGCACCAAATCATCCACCTCTTTCTTGCTAAGAAAAATTGGTGTCTCAAGGGTGGCAATTTGTTGTGACTTTAGAGAATAAAAAATCTACAAGAAAATATGTAATTGATCCAATTGAGCCTTAAGCTCATCCTTTCTCTACTTATCCTTCATCATTCTTGATTTAGTGGACGATGCTACCACATCTATCAAGTTCATCTGTTGATCTCTTGTGGGTCTCCCCAAGTTAACCATGCCCAACTGATAATCAGTTAGTTGCATGTCCCATACATCCTTGTCCACCATTGGTATTACACATTCAACAATAATCTCCCCTACTTCAGTAAGCCTAGTGGAATGTAGGATTTTAGCCTTCTTTTTGGGCCTTTATTTTTGAATCTCCTTCATCATATCATCCCAATTGAGCAGTTGTGAGGGTGTCATTGATTTCTTTTGAAGATCCAATTTCAACCATGTGGGAGCACTCAGAGTAGTGGTCATTATAATTGAAGAAGAAGCAACAGTAGTAGAGGGCTATTTCACCTGAACCTTAGGTTGAGAATCAACCCTTTGTACCTCTTGTTGTTCTTTCTCTACACTTGTCCATTCAAGCTTTTTAGCTTCCTCCTTGTCCTTCTGTTCCTGCATCCTCTTGTCTTCTTCTTCCTTCTTCAATTTTCCTTCTTCTAATATTTTTTCCTCAAGTTCTCGGTTTCTCTCTTCTTCGACCTTGAGTCTGTCTACATCTTCCTTTTCCTTTTGATGCTGCTTGATCAGCTCCTCGATATCCTTCTCTTTTTGTATACATTTTGGTTCCTATTTATTTTTATAGGCATCTTCAACAAGTTTCAATTGGGCTACCAGGACCTCTCTTTCCCTTCATTTCTTTGCCTTTTCCTCCTCTAGATCATGAATTTTTTGTATCAACTCCAGCTTATCATTCTCTCTTTTGATCTCGAGCTCCTGCTCCTTTTTCCTTTGTTGTTTTCCTACTACTTCTAGATGTGCTTGAGCATCTGAAGCTTTCTTTTCTTCCTCAAACAATGCCCATTGGTTCTCCTCTGTTAAAACATGTTCAATTTCCTCCTCTAGAGGAATCTATTCTTGTGCATCTTTCTCTCATAAGGTCTCATTAAAGTCTATTTCAACATCAAGTATCTCCAGTTCTACTCCTTTTCCCTTTAATGCTTCAACTATACCATGAAGAGTTCCTTCAAGAATCTCTCCACCTGGTTGCTCCGTAAGAGGGACTTGAGCAGATTACTCACCTATTGTTGGTGTTGAAACCATCAGTCTTGTTTGCACACCCTCCTCTTGTACTCAAGGTAAATCTTGAGTAGAGGCTTCAAGCTCAACCTCTTCAATGTCAGGAGGGAAAACTCCAAAGGCTCATTGGAAGGAAAATTCCTCTTGATTCTCTTGTACCCATTCCCTTTTTTAGGAGCTAGACCCCCAAGAGTTTTGGTTCTTAGAACAACTGAGTGGATACTTCTATCTGTAAGACCTCTCTATTTTTCTCTTTTCATTGAATAGTGTTCTATTTGGTTAGGCCTTATTCTCTGTTAGTGCTTTGACCCTGGATTCGGTTACAGTTTGATTTCTATCTTTATCATTGTTTGGTGATGTATCTTGATGTGATGATGCTGTATTCAAATGTTACCATTACGACATGTTTTAATTAGCATATAGGGATACTCGAATTAATGAGGTTAGATTCATCAGTTAGTAATATTATATTGGTGAAGGGGACAGATCACATCACTCGCTTGCGAGTGCCCTACGATTTCGTGATTTCCTCTTCATGGTGTGTATTTTATGCTGTTAATAGTATATGTTGTTTACTTGATTTGCAGGTTGACAGGTACAGGACACCGACTCCACCTGGTTTCATAGGTTTGAGTTTGTCCAATACCCAACAGTATTCGATTCGAAGATGGTAGCTAGGTTTACGTGCTAGATCGTCACCCTAGTACTAGTATGGCGTCAGGTCTTTGTCGAGTTTTGTGTGCTTTGAAGATCGTTCCCTCTCTTTTTTATTTGATTTCAAGTTAGAAAAAGGGTAATCATATGGATGTATGTATTTAATTTGTGAAATTGAAATTGTATTGGAATTATGTTAATAACGTAATTTATTTTATTAATTAATTTAATTTAATTAATAAATGATTTGATCGTGGATTAGTTTTATTTATTAATTCATTAAATTGATTTTGTTGAAATTGGATAAGTTCATTTTGAAATTATGAAAATGAGATTAAAAGTCAATTTGAAAGGTTGAATTCAAAAAAATAAAATGAAAGAAATTAGATATTTTCTATTTTTTTTCTATTTTGAAGAAGTTATGAGGGTGGTTGTTGAATTTGGAGGGTTTTTTATCCTTATGTTTGGATTTTGCATCACAATTTTGGGAGGATGAAGTTTTTGGAAAATTGGAAATGGAGGAGATGAAGAATGGTTTTCATTTTGTGGGTTTTTGCTTGGAGTTGTGATAATTGTGGAACTGAATCTGGGAAGCAAGGTTGGAAGCTGGGCAACATTTGGATCTTCTCAAACATCAGATTACCAGGTTCATGTCATTTGAAGTTTTTATTGAATTTGGAAAAAGTTCATGCTTTTGAAATTGTTGCTTGCAAAATCATTGTTTGGGATTCTTCAAAACTTAGGTTTGGTTTGCAAATAAAACCCATGTTGTATCTGAGTTTAACTTGAAGAAAAAACTCCTATTTGAAAATGGATTTATTTAAAAAAATAAAAATAGTGTTCTTGGTTTAAAATGATCCTTTTGAGTATAGTTTTCTCAATTAAATTTGGAAATCCCTCTTGAGAATTAAAAGAAAATGTATATTTATTGCATATATGTTTGTGAGATTATGTTGCTTGAGCTTTCTTTTAAAAAATAAAAATAAACAAATAAAACAAAAAAATGGAAGAAAAAAAAAAGAGAAACCCCTTTTTAAAGTTTCGGATTAAAAATCTACAGTCAAAATTTGAAAATAAATAAATAATAATTTTGGGTGAGGGCTGGGGGCTCAACCCCCACCGCGCCCCATGGGAGGCGGGTGGAGGGAGCCGCGCCTAGCTACCCCCACCTCCTCTTTCTTGTCCGTTGTGGCCTCCCCTCACGTCGCCGCCGCCGTTCCCCTCTCCCACCGCTTCTGCCTCCTGCAGTAGCCGCGAACGACTGTGTCTAAGCACAGTCGCCGCCCTTAAGGGTGCTGACTGTGATTAGCCATAGTTGCCCAAGCTTGGGCGGGCGGTGTGGCACCGCCGCCAGCCACCTCTCCATTTCGGCCACCCCACCCTTTAAACCGCCCTCAGTTGAGAAATCCATCGCCACTATGAGGAAACCGCGATCGGGGTAAAACATGGAAACGGCGCCCTAATCCGCCCAACAATTCTTGGTGCACGACCCGAGGCGTATGAGTGGCCTCCTTTTGCTAAAATAAAATAAGAATTAATATATATTTATTATTTTATATTATATTAATTTAATATTAAAATATCATTATATTTGATATTATATTAATAAAAT
Organism: Sequoiadendron giganteum; assembly: GCA_007115665.2. Lineage (NCBI taxonomy): Eukaryota > Viridiplantae > Streptophyta > Pinopsida > Cupressales > Cupressaceae > Sequoiadendron > Sequoiadendron giganteum. The sequence continues at coordinate 518,390,940 of CM021107.1, forward strand.
ATTAGGTAATAAAATATATAGTTGATTTGTTTTTTTTTTTAATATATATGAATATATATATATATAGATGGTGAATTTAAATGTTGGCATGATTATATTTCAATGGAGAAATTCTTTTAAAATAGTATGTTAAATGGTTGAATTTTTCAATCTTATTTTAAATAATGTATATTTCTAGAATAAATATTTGATTTGTTTATTTTAAAAGTGATGGATGGGTAAATTTGTTAGATTTATTTTGGAAATAATATATTTAGATGGAACAACATATTGGTTTTAAATAATGTGGAGATTGTATGATGTTAAATTGTTTTGAAAATGATTATATCTAGTAGAGGAAACATTGATTTATTTAAAATACTATTTCCTGAATGGATGAAATAAATGTTTATTTTATAAGTATTGAAACAATTAGAGAATCAAATATTGAGTTTTAATTTCTCTCCCGTCTGAAAAGACGAATTTTAAATCTGGTTATATAAAAGCAATAAATTACTGATATTAATAAGGGAAATGGATTTAGTGAATCCAAAATTAGTTTAATTACTCGTAACTTGGCTTCGTGATTGTTTCCTCTGAGTTTATGTTTTGGGGAAATGGTTTAAGTGTATTCAATCTGCAAGTCTTCCAGAGGACCCTAGAGGTTGGGGGTTGTCATCTTGTGATGTCGATTGTGGGTTAATTCCCTTAGGTAGTGCATGAAGTTATGTCAATGTTGTACCCGGTTTCTATGAATGGGGATATTTTGTACCTCCATGGATTAGGAGTGGATTACATAATTTGTGTTTCCTTGTAACGAATGGTTTTGTTATTGTTGTTACCTCGAGTGTTTGGAGAGGGTTTATCTTTGTCGCCTCCTGAGAAAGGAGTGGTCATGTTATCTTTTGTTGCACTTTGTACCCTTGGTGTTTGGATGGTATATGTGTGTTGTCAAGTAGAAGAGTGGTTTCTGTTAGGGTTCGGAGCTCGGAAGAGGTATCCAGGATAACCTACGAAAGTTGTTATAACCAGAGATAACTAAATCAATACTTAGATGATTAGGACTAACTCCTCATTAAAAAGATAATTATGCCTCACACATGGACCCTAGTACTCGTTTAGGCTTGGGATGGGTGGGAAGGACTGGAATGGAAAGGTCATCTGTCTTGTCTGTACGAGAGGTATTTGATTCCGCATGAGTGAGTATGGGGGCCGGGATTTGGTAGAGGCCACCAAGATAACCTTTTCTTGTGGGGGGCGGAGCCTAGGAAGAATTCCAGAGGATAACCCATGACGAGTTGTGTGATGACACTCTGTCTAGGACAACAGTTGGTTTTGTTTTATGGGTATGGTTCTCTGAACATACCTTATGTGACCATGGTTGGTACTTGTTATTGTGGGTATGGTTTCCTTAACATACTTGATGTGACCTTAGTTGGTATTCAATTATTATGTGTATGGTTCTCGTAACATACTTGTCCTGCTTAATTTCTAGAAGCAATGTGACCTTGTAGAGTTGTACTTGTGATGTACTTGTATGGTATCTAAGTTGTACTTATGATGTACTTGCATGGTATCTGAGTTGTACTTGTTGATGTACTTGCATGGTATCTAAGTTGTGCTTGAGTTGTACTTGAGGTTGGTTGTTTTAGTTTGGTTCAGTTTATGTTAGCCTGTGTCTAGAGGTAGATGGTCTTGGCTAGGATTCCTGGTTACTATCTCCTATCATGGGGGGTGGGCCTTTGGGTTCCACTTGGTTGGGTGGCGTGCACCTAAATCCGTTGGGCTATCTTCATGTTCGTGAGGACGAGACTTCCAGTTGGAGAACTCGTGGTTTCAGTTGTAGTTCTTGCTTGATTTCATTTCAGTTGTTCTTGTATTATTTTAACCCTCTGGTTATCGAGGTGGCAGTTGTAATTGTTATCTTGTTATTGGACTTGCCTCATTCGGGGAATGAGAGATTGTAAGCTTATTATTTAATAAATGGATTATTGGAATTGAAAGTTAACTCTTATGCTTGAATTAATTTATCTTAATTGGAATGTATGTGCTTAATTTATTTGGTAATTAATTGTCATGAATTATATTCATGTTTTTTGTTGAGGTTCTAAATAACCTTTGTCTCATAACCTTAGAGGATGTTGGCATTAGTTAATGAACTTCTTTATTAATTATACTGTTTAAAAAAAAATTAGTTCATTTAAGTTGTTAATTTCAAATCCCTCTAGGGTTGTGTGGTGGGGCATTACACATGGTATCAGAGCGTAGGTTTAAACACTGGGTTCTCTGGGTACAATTGTGCCCACTGTGTTGGCCCTGCGAATTGTTAGTGGAATGGTTAGGTGATCACATGTTCATGGCTTTTACTTTAGTATGGTGTACTTTGTGGAAAAGAGTAGCATGAAAGAAACTTGATATTGTTATCATTCTTGTCAGATGTTGTTTCCTCCTTCCTCGTTGGGTGCCTAGTAACTAGTCACACAGTGGTTGTACAGTGAAATTTAAAGATTTTGAACTTTCTTTTGGTTATTGATGATTCTTTTTGGTTGATTGTGAGGATCGACACTTTGTTTATATTTGATTGTGAAGGTTTAGCCACAACTTGTGATCTTATTTTCTTATAACCCTAATGGTTATAAATTTGATTCAATGTTGAAATTACGTGTATTTATTTCCTTATTGTTGAAATGGAACTTCAATTTTATCTTCTTTATGAACGTGGTGGCTAAGCTAGTTATCTTGTTGTTTTCAAAGTCGGCTATTTGTTGTATTGTGACTCCTCTCCAAGGACGTATGAGATAGACTTGGTGAGTATGTACGAGGAAGTAGATGCAGGAAACGATGAGGATGGGGGTATGTGAGGTTGCTTTGCAGCTAGGACCCACTACTCACCTTTGGTGTGATGACTATCTCTTGAAGGCTGATCACCTTATACAACAAGAGATAGGTCATTGTAGTCTTGTTGGATTTATTTGAGTTGGTTGGTTGTTCTTGGTTCATGGATTCTTCTATCTTGGTTTGGTATGTTGCTTTTCGGTGATGTGTATTGGTACTTATGTGTATTATGTGTGATAATCCTTGGTTTTGAGTTTTGGAGACTTGGTTGGTGGTTGCTCCACCATGTTGTCTTGTTTGGATTGGCATTGTACTTGGCTGAGTTGTTTATGGCACGGGTTGCTAGTATCTATTTGTTGAGTTATGAGTGGTTCAGTTTGGAACCCTTGGTTATGTGATTGTATGGATTTTTGCACTAGGGATTTTTGCAGGCTTCCAGGAGTAAGCCTGACCCTAGGGGGGAGGATGTAAGACCCCTCCATTTTTCTCTTTTGATTGAACAGTGTTTTGTTTGGTTAGGCCTTATTCTATGTTAGTGCTTTGACCCTGGATTCGGTTACAATTTGATTTCTATCTTTATCATTGTTTGGTGATGTATCTTGATGTGATGATGTTGTATTCAGATGTTACCATTATGACATGTTTTAATTAACATATAGGGATACTCGAATTAATGAGGTATAATGCTTTGGATTAAATTAATGAGGTTAGATTCATCAGTTAGTAATATTGTATTGGTGAAGGGGACGGATCGCATCACTCGCTTGCGAGCGCCTTGCAATTCCGTGATTTCCTCTTCACAGTGTGTATTTTATGTTGTTAATAGTATATGTTGTTGTTTATCGATTTGCAGGTTGACAGGTATAGGACACCGACTCTACCTGGTTTCACAGGTTTGAGCGTGTCCAATACCCAACGGTATTCGATTCGGAGATGGTAGCTAGGTTTCTGTGCGAGGTCATCACCCTAGTCCTAGTATGTCGTCAGGTGTTTGTCGAGTTTTGTGTGCTTTGAAGATCGTTCCCTCTCTTTGTTATTTGATTTCAAGTTAGAAAAAGGGTAATCATATGGTTGTATGCATTTAATTTGTGAAATTGAAATTGTACTGGAATTATGTTAATAATGTAATTTATTTAATTAATTAATTCAATTTAATTAATAAATGATTTGATCATGGATTAGTTTTATTTATTAATTAATTAAATTGATTTTGTTGAAATTGGATAAGTTCATTTTGAAATTATGAATTTTATTATGTGAAATTGAAAATTATGAAAATGACATTAAAAGTCAATTTGAAAGGTTGAATTCAAAAAAAAAATGAAAGAAATTAGATATTTTCTATTTTTTTTTTTCTGTTTTGAAGTAGTTATGAGGGTGGTTGTTGAATTTGGAGGGTTTTTTATCCTTATGTTTGGATTTTGCATCATAATTTTGGGAGGATGAAGTTTTTGGAAAATTGGAAATGGAGGAGAGGAAGAATGGCTTTCATTTTATGGGTTTTTGCTTGGAGTTGTGATAATTGTGGAACTGAATCTGGAAAGCAAGGTTGGAAGCTGGGCAACGTTTGGATCTTCTCAAACATCAGATTACCAGGTTCATGTCATTTGAAGTTTTTATTGAATTTGGAAAAAGTTCATGCTTTTGAAATTGTTGCTTGCAAAATCATTGTTTGGGATTCTTCAAAACTTAGGTTTGGTTTGCAAATAAAACCCATGTTGTATTTGAGTTTAACTTGAAGAAAAAACTCCTATTTGAAAATGGATTTATTTAAAAAAATAAAAATAGTGTTCTTGGTTTAAAATGATCCTTTTGAGTATAGTTTTCTCAATTAAATTTGGAAATCCCTCTTGAGAATTAAAAGAAAATGTATATTTATTGCATATATGTTTGTGAGATTATGTTGCCTGAGCTTTCTTTTAAAAATAAAAAATAAACAAAAAAAAAAAAATGGAAGAAAAAAAAAAAAGAAATTTTATGTTTTTAAAAGTTTCAGATTAAAAATCCACAGTCAAAATTTGAAAAAAAAAAATAATAATTTTGGATGGGGCTGGGGGCTCAACCCCCACCGTGCCCCATGGGAGGCGGGTGGAGGGAGCCACACCCAGCGGCCCCCACCTCCTCTTTCTTGTCCGTCGCGGCCTCCCCTCACGCCGTCGCCGTCGTTCCCCTCTCCCATCGCTTCTGCCTCCTGCAGTAGCCACAGACGGCTATGTCTAAGCACAGTCGCCGCCCTTAAGGGTGTCGACTGTGATTAGCCATAGTCGCCCAAGCTTGGGCGGGCGGTGTGGCACCGTCGTTAGCCGCCTCTCCATTTCGGCTGCCCCACCCTTTAAACCGCCATCGGTCGAGAAATCTATTGCCACTGTGAGGAAACCGCGGCTGGGGTAAAACATGGAAACGGTGCCCTAATCCGCCCAGCAATTCTTGGTGGGTGGCCCGAGGCGTATGAGTGGCCTCATTTTGCTAAAATAAAATAAGAATTAATATATATATTTATTATTTTATATTATATTAATATAATATTAGGTAATAATATATATAGTTGATTTGTTTTTTTTTTTAATATATATATATATATATATAGATGGTAAATTTAAATGTTCGCATGATTATATTTCAATGGAGAAATTCTTTTAAAATAGTATGTTAAATGGTTGAATTTTTCAACCTTATTTTAAAATAATGTATATTTCTAGAATAAATATTTGATTTGTTTATTTTAAAAGTGATGGATGGGTAAATTTGTTAGATTTATTTTGGAAATAATATATTTAGATGGAACAACATATTGGTTTTAAATAATGTGGAGATTTTATGATGTTAAATTGTTTTGAAAATGATTATATCTAGTAGAGGAAACATTGATTTATTTAAAATACTATTTCCTGAATGGATGAAATAAATGTTTATTTTATAAGTATTGAAACAATTAGAGAATCAAATATTGAGTTTTAATTTCTCTCTTGTTTGAAAAGATGAATTTTAAATCTGGTTATATAAATGCAATAAATTACTAATGTTAATAAGGGAAATGGATTTAGTGAATCCAAAATTAGTTTAATTCCTCATAACTTGCCTTCATGATTGTTTCCTCTGAGTTTATGTTTTGGGGAAATGGGTTAAGTGTATTCAATTTGCAAGTCTTCCAGAGGACCCTAGAGGTTGGGGGTTGTCGTCTTGTGATGTCGATTGTGGGTTAATTCCCTTGGGTAGTGCATGAAGTTATGTCAATGTTGTACCCGGTTTCTACGAACGGGGATGTTTTTTACCTCCTTGGATTAGGAGTGGATTACGTGATTTGTGTCTCCTTGTAAGGAGTGGTTTTGTTATTGTTGTTACCTCGAGTGTTTTGAGAGGGTTTATCTTTGTCACCTCCTGAGAAAGGAGTGGTCGTGTTATCTTTTGTTGCACTTTGTACCCTTGGTGTTTGGATGGTATGTGTGTGTTGTCAAGTAGAAGAGTGGCTTCCGTTAGGGGCCGAAGACCGGAAGAAGTATCCAAGATAACCTATGGAAGTGGTTTAAACAAGTGATAACTAAATCAATACTTAGATGATTAGGACTAACTCCTCATTAAAAAGATAATTATGCCTCACGCATGGACCCTAGTGCTCATATAGGCTTGGGATGGGTGGGAAGGCCTGGAATGGAATGGTCATCTATCTTGTCTGTACGAGAGGTATTTTATTCCACATGAGTGAGTATGGGGACCGGGATTTGGCAGAGGCCACCAGGATAACCTTTTCTTGTGGGGGCCGGAGCCTAGGAAGAATTCCAGAGGATAACCCATGGTGAGTTGTGTGATGACACTCTGTCTAGGACAACAGTCGGTTTTGTTTTATGGGTATGGTTCTCTGAACATACCTTATGTGACCATGGTTGGTACTTGTTATTGTGGGTATGGTTTCCTTAACATACCTGATGTGACCTTAGTTGGTATTTGATTATTATGTGTATGGTTCTCATAACATACTTGTCCTGCTTAATTTCTGGAAGCAATGTGACCTTGTAGAGTTGTACTTGTGATGTACTTGCATGGTATCTAAGTTGTACTTGTGATGTACTTGCATGGTATCTGCTTTGTACTTGTGATGTACTTGCATGGTATCTAAGTTGTGCTTGATTTGTACTTGAGATTGGTTGTTTCAATTCGGTTCAGTTTATGTTAGCCTGTGTCTAGAGGTAGATGGTCTTGGCTAGGATTCCTGGTTACTATCTCCTAGCACGGGGGGTGGGCCTTTGGGTTCCACTTGGTTGGGTGGCATGCACCCAAATCCGTTGGGCTATCTTCATGTTCGTGAGGATGAGACATCCAGCTGGAGAACTTGTGGTTTCAGTTGTAGTTCTTGCTTGATTTCATTTAAGTTGTTCTTGTATTATTTTAACCCTCTGGTTATCGAGGTGGAAGTTGTAATTGTTATCTTGTTATTGGACTTGCCTCATTTGGGGAATGAGAGATTTTAATCTTATTGTTTAATAAATAGATTAATGGAATTGAAAGTTAACTCTTATGCTTGAATTAATTTATCTTAATTGGAATGTATGTGCTTAATTTATCTGGTAATTAATTGTCAAGAATTATATTCATGTTTTTTGTTGAGGTTCTAAATAACCTCTGTCTCATAACCTTAGAGGATGTTGGCATTAGTTAATGTACTTGCTTATTAATTATACTGTTTAAAAAAAAATTAGTTCGTTTAAGTTGTTAATTGCAACTCCCTCTAGGGTTGTGTGGTGGGGCGTTACACTATCCAAGACTTGTCTCCCTACTTTCTTGATGTCGATGGTCTCCTCACCATCCCAAGCTATCGGATCCAAATTTTTAGTACCAATGTTCAATGCTTCATATGTTGGATCCAACATAACTCCATCATCTACTAATGTATCAGGAATATCCTCTTTAACCCCGAACTCCACCATGATTGCAACAGGAAACCTCTCATAATTCCTCTTCCTGAGGTCATATTAATCCTGAAGATTACTCCAAAAGTCCTCTATTAGGTTAAAATGTTTTTCAAAAACCAAAGCCACCAAAGCATTCATCTTCTTGTCTGGATAAAAGTGCCTTCGAGCAGTAGACAAACCTAACTTTAAATGTATCAATTCACTGCAAACCACCTTATCTCCTACTAGGTGTTGGCAGCTATATTGACCCACTTGCATGGGGAACTTGTGAAAACTTGTCTTATGTTTTAAACCAAATCAGGCATTAACCCCCAAGGCTTGATAGACAAACTCCATCAGAACCATCCTATTGCTGCAACACCTTGGAAGTAGGTGGGGATGACCCTCAAATCTTGCCAATCTGAAATAAGTGAACTTGGGGTATTGGATATACCAACATCCCCATTTTGTGATAAAATGCCATGGGTTTATGGCTCAATCTATATCCTACATCTCCATTAAGCTGGTTAATGACTACATATAAGAATGCATCATTTACTCTTCTAAATTGTGTTTCAGAAACCTGTAGGGATAATTGATCATAATGATCCCATACTCTCTTTTTACCATCAACTTCTCCCAATATTCCCACTCTGTTCAAACCTTGAAAGATACCTCATCTAGCTACCACATAGACAACATAAGAAGTCATGAAAAAGCTCTTGGTTTCCCTTATTCTAGTCAATTTATCATGAATGGTATCTGAGACAATCATCGGCCAATCAAACTGTTGCTTTCCATTAAAGATTTTTTGAATGAAAGGAAACATCCATTCCTTAAAATGGAATGCATCCTTCTTCCCAAAGGCTCTAGACAACATCATTATCAGGTTTGATACTTCCTCATATAATTATGTCCTCTTTGGATCATGGAGCTTGGTCAGAGACTTATTCTTTGTTCTCAACCACTTCTTGTTCAAGTGAGCCTTGTTGGCCTCCTTGTGTTTTTTGTACATACCTAACGCCTTTGCCTTATTTAATTTTACTAGGTTCATTGGATCAGGGACATTGGACATGTGCTGAAAAATTTGAGGAGTTAGATCAATGATCACATTGTCCTTTGAATCCATACATTTCCTTGTGGCTGGATTGTAAGCTCTTGTTATTGTCATAATCAATTTCGGGCATTGGATAGATAAAGGGAATATTGTGATGTGAGCCAAGTCAGAATCAACTATTCTTCCAATTCTCCCTATTACATCTTCAGTGAATGTTTTTGAATATAACTCCTCAAAATTGAATGGTCCTAGATTGGTGTCAGTTATATCAAACCAATCAGATTCCACTTTGCTTGCAGTGACAACAAGACTCATATGGTTATACCTCAAGGTATAAGGCAACTGCTCCGGCTTAATCTTCTTAGGCTTAGTTGCTGCCTTTGAAGTTTATGTAGGTCGATTCCTTTAGGTAGCTTCTCCTAATACTCCTGAAAATTCTTTAGCTTCCTACAACAAAACCTCTAATTAGATCTTTAAATAACTATCACAAAACATGATTTAAAATCATACCCTTCATATATATATCAAAGGTAGAACCAAGCAGAAAATGTTCTAAACAGTCTCTTTTAAAACACTATTGGGCTCAAAGCCAATACCATTATTGGGATTACAGTAATAACAATTGGGACTAGAGTCAGAGTTGGAATGGTAACCGGAATCAGGATTAGAACAAAACCTGATTATGTTCTATGAAGATTTTCCAAATGTGAATTTTGATCTAGTTTCGATTCTGCCTGGGTTACCATTATTTTGAAAGTTCTTTCCTATTGAGAGCGGAGCCAGAAGCGGAAGAGAAATTGAATGGTAGCTCATTACAAAAACATGGTTCAAAATCAAAATTGATTCTGATCCCGCTTTGACGCAAGGTAATCATGACGTCATAAAAGCGTTGGACAGGATAATCAATAATACCATAATTCCAAGAACTCGGTCACCTGAAAACCATAAAGGGCTCTAAACATAAACTTTAAAGGCCTACACATATGATCAAGAGACAACAAAACTAATTTAGGGTATCATCTTCAAAAATGGAAAATGCGTCATAACCCTATTTTCAAAACCTCAACCGCAAATAACCTAGGGCACAATTTTAATTTAATTCTAATTAACCAATCAATGTGTAATATAAATTTAAGCTAAAATTAATCTACCAAAATATTTAAACAAAACTGCAGCAACTAATCTATGCTATTTTAAAACTTAGGGAATCATAGTATGGTCACGCTTAAACATGAAAACAACAGTGAGGAAAAACGAAAAGACTTAAAAACTCACTCACTAAATTAAACCAAAACAAAACAAACAAATCAAGAAGGAAAATGTATAGACAACACAAACCACAGGAAATCCAAATGAAGCCTGATCTATTATGAACTTACGCAAAGAATCAAATGAAACAAAAAACACTAGAACAAAAGAAAAAAAAAGGAAACCCTACCTCGACAGCAAATAAATAGCTTAGCCCCTTGAAGCAATCTGACACACAATTATCTTTCTTCCAACTGAATCATACGCGAAAACACTCTAGTGTAGCTCTTGTTCACTCTTGATCTTTTAGTAATGAGGATAACTTCAAGTTAATCCCTAATTACGGTAAAAACTTTGAGTTTCGTATGTGCAGAGCCCCAACAATTAATGCCATTAATGAGGTAGAGGGAAGTCAGAACTAGGAGGAACTAGCAAACCACTGTTGTGCGACTTCAGTAAAGTCAACGATGGAGAACAGCGGGACTAGAGTCGGAATTGGAACTATTTTTGAAACTTTGTCTAAGTCTCTCCTTTGGTTCCCATTCCGGCTCCGCTTCCGCCAACCCTAAAGAAAGTGAAACAAAAGTTAAAATAAAACACAAAAACTAAAATAATAAAAACCAACATAAAAAACTAAGGTCAAACACACAAAATAAATAGCGGAAGCGGAAGCAGAGAGAGAATTGATTTTGAAACTTTTTCTAAGTTCCAACCTAAATTCTACTCCGGCTCCAGCTCTGATAAAGACAAAACCAACAGGACCTAAAACACTGTCAGAACCGGGATCAAAACATAATCTTTGAAAGAGTTCCAAAACCCGAATTGGATCCAGTTCCAACAGAATAATAAAACAAAAGAAACCAAAGTGTTTTGACAAGGAATTACTCCACACTTTGTTTGCAACTCAACAAAGGACCAAAAAACAACAAACCACAAAAAACAAAAAGGGGGACCCCTTTTGACTAGGTCAAAAGATGGGGTGGTTATGCAAGGCATAATAGATTCCATGATCAACCTGATAATGAGCAATTGAAATAATATACCTGTTTTGTAATAAAGAAGGGCCAACCTGTCAAAATGAAACCAATTGTTCCTTGATGAACCCGAGTCATGTCAAGATAAAAATATCATTTATCACAGGAGCTGATGAATTCCCTGACATAATGAACACCATCTGCATAACGTGTACCAATCCTTATCAACATTGTTATTCCAATATAAGCATAACCATATGAAAATGAATAACATTCATATATCTAAACCAAAATCCACATGAGTAATCAACTGAAAAACTTGAATCATCATGAACATGTATACCAAAAATAAAGACTCTAGAGGATTATCTGAGATACCAAATTGATTTTATCATAAAGGAAAACCAAAGACATATGATAAGTTAACAAATGTATCCATCAAAGGAATCAACAAATATAAAAGAAGGATTCTCAAGTGACTTACACAATATATCAAGCAATTGGTTCCAATCTTACCCAAATCACCATATCTACCCAAGTTTGGAGAGTCAAACATTCTAAACTATCAACCAATCCATCTCCTATTACTTCATTTACATCATCATCCACTCCATCATTCCTAATATACAATTCTTGCATCGACCATGTGCTGGTAGCTACTCTTCATCATAAGGATTATGAAGGCACTCTATCATGATGTACACATATAGACAAGGTTAATTTTGTTGCCAACAAGGTAGATTATAGTTCTCCAAAGTTGCATTCAAGTGCTTGTATCTTAGCAAAGTAGCTTTTCAAGTAGGAAATAGTTGGAATGTTATGAAAGTGGCCTCTACATCAATACCACCAGGTGGTTCAACATGAGGGTAATATTTTAAAAATTAAAAGTAAAATAAAATAAATCAAGATAATAGTAAAAATAAAATTGTCCTCCAATGAAAACTATTATGATGAAAACCTAGAAAATATACGTCATGAGTAGAATCGAATGTCTATATGATCCTTCTCATACAAAAGCATATCATACTTGTCATGATAAATCCAATGTTCCCTCCATCCATCCAATCTAGCTTTATCCAGATATTCCAGTTTATCTTGATCTTGACAAAGATTCAACGTATACTTCAACTCTACTCATGGTAGACTCTTGACAAGCTCTTTACCATTTTTTCTCATGAAGTCCAATAGCCCATATCTAGCATGATTAAAACTCTATTTAACTCTTCACATCTACATTACCTATCTTGGTTTGTCCATTGCACTATATAGCATTGCTAGACACTTGGGGAAAGTTCATACACTCTTGTTTTCAAATAACTCTTGATCCATGTCTTATATCTCATAATGTGAAAATTGACATCATGATCTAGGTATCGTTTATCTCAAAATATCTTGAAAAATCCCAAAACATTTGAAAACCTCATCAAATCCCCAAAATACTTGCAAAATCCATAAAATCCAAAAACATCAAAATCTTGTATAGCCAAAATCTAAAAACATTCAAAATGTTATAAAGTCAAATCCAAAACATCCAAAACACATCAAAATCTCTAAATGGGTTAAAAAGTCAAAAAATAAAAAAACATTACCATGTTGAACTGAGTCTCTGAGATTGGATGTAGGCAAGGCCATCACTGATGTGCCCCTGAGATGCATTAGGATAGTCCTTTAGGAGCTCTTCATAATAAACTAACAATCAATCAATTGTTCATATCTCATCAATAAATAGTTATAGGTCAAAGTCAATCGAACTATGTGATCTCTACATGTCTAATATAGGCAAGGCTAATCCTTGATAAGCCCCTGAGGCCTAGGTCAGTCCATTTTAGGTGTTGGTCAAAACTCAAAAAAACACAAAAACATTTGAAAATTTGAAAGCCCGAAACATTAGAAAACATTCGAAAAATCACTAAACAACCTCAAATAATTGAAATCCTAAATATTCATATAAACATTCAAAATGACCAAAAACAACCTCAAAACATTGCAAAAATACAAAAACATTGACATATTCCAAAACCGCCCATCCCATTTTGCTTCCACGCGCAATAAAATTTCATCCATAATAAATCGATCATCATATTCACCCTTTGGTAAAACAAACAGAAAACAAGTACAATGATTAGCAAAGGTATAACCTTTAACCACAACACAAAAGTCAAACTCTTGATCATTATCAAAATTTCAATAAAACTTTATATCAACAACCTTTCAAACAACCTATCAACTTTCCACCATCCACTCCATACCCTAGGATGCATCCTTCCTACGATGAGCATTATCATTGGAAAAAACTTTGGATTATTATACTTAAAGAAAAACAAACCTCTAGGGAAAGAGATATAGATAACATTGATTGTTTCTTTTTTATCTTTTCTTATGATTTATCTTGTTGACCCATTTTGAGGACTTATCGATAATGTCTATCAAAACAATTTAGAGAGAGTGGAATGGAGCATCAATCATTATCTTTCATTTGTTGTGCTTGTGGGATATTCTTGTAAAATAATCTTGGTGAATACTTTCTTAGTTGTGTGTAGGTGGGATTTTTGAATAGATTTTTAACTATTACATATGCTTTGGTCCAAAATTTTCTAAACTTCTAAACTTCATTCCAACAAGGTTTCTATATGTCAGGGTGTGAGCAAGGATTATCCTATCTATTTATAGAGTCAAAGTCCATCACACTAGATACAACACCATCCTAGTTATCGATACCTTGATGCATCGTGTCTATTTGTTATATCAAAAATAATGAATGTTGAAGTATCCCAATCCCTGAAACAAGAAAATCATCTTTCTCATCACCATATCTAATAAAGTCTCAAATGCTCATAGGCTTGTTGGACTTCTGAATCAATCTCAAAATCAATGGTTAATCCATCTCACTCTTCTATCCATCCTTCTCATTCTTCTATCTATACTAACATTTCTATCCAAGTATCAAATTTGTGTGCTATATCAAAATATACATGAGGTTACCCATGGTCGATGACTATCTATACATTATAAAATTTATAGTCCTCTTTGAGCTGAACTATTCTTGAACCTTTGTCATGATCTTGACCCAAAAATTAAAATTTTTGTCCGATCTCTCGAGGGGCAAGGTACTAGCTTAATTCCTTCCATTGGGGAAACAATGGGGCATCCAAAAAATTAATCATTTTTATTTTTTGATATGAGAAACATTAATTTAAAAAGTGCCAGTCTTTGAACCAATGTAACAGGTACCCTGCTTCAAAGAGGGGCAAAATGTAGACATTTAAAATTTTATTGAATGATATTGCATGCTTGAATATCACTACTAACACAATTTCATCTTGAGATTCATCCCCTTTTTCAACTATTTAATTAAATAATCCTAGTTATTTAATTAAATGCATCATTTTCATCTATTAATCTAATTAAATTCATTAGGTTAATTTTCCCCCTTTCGCACCAATGTTTCATCTTGTTTAATTGGATAATAAAAATTATTTAAGTTAAACCCCCCTTATGTCTTCTCATTTAATTTAATAATCTAAATTATTTAATTAAATGTTACTTAACCCCCCTTTTTATTAAATAAATAAATAATTTATAATCCTAAATTCCCTTAATTTTCATAATTAAAACTTTGTAACCATGAATGACCATGAGAGATAAACATTATATTAAATGCAAGAAATTATGAAAAACCAAGGTATAGTTGTTGACTCTTTCCATGCACCTAGTTGGAGAGGAAATGTGACTAAATCCCTTGGTTTCATTCTCTTATGTTGTGTCTACACTCTTAGATTCTCAATGTTCACTGTTGGACATCTAGAAATATATTTTGTAGGGGAGTTTTTATGATTTGATATTTTTTCTTGCAACTTTCTTCAAATTTCCTCTTCAAAGGATCTTCAACCTAAAATCTAAAATCACACATCAAAGAGAGAAAAATTGTTATTTTTCTAGGGAATGGGGATTTTCCTTAGTCAAACCACATTTTTGTAATTAAGCCTTAAAATGAAACAATGAAATAACATGAAGGAATGATAAATGAACAAAAAATTGTAACAACTCACAAAACCTTATTTGAACCTTGGATTGTAAATCTGCAAACTAGCATGAAGTGGCCTCAATGAATGTAGATCTTGATCATGAAACTTGATTAGAGATAATGTCCTTGGATACTTGCATAGATCTTGAACACTGCATCACCATATTAGCTCAAACAACATGCATGAACCATGAAATCTTTGACCTTATGATAAGAATATTGATTGTTACAATAATCTTCAATAAATTTACCCTTGAGTGCCTTCAAATTGTGCTTGAATTACTCTAATAATTCTCTTGTGAAAGTACTCTTGAGATAACTTTAACTTGATAGATGCTCATAAAAACTTTCTAGGTGAAACATAGTGAAATAAGCTCATATTTATACATATCTTAAGATTAATTCCTAAAATTCAAATATCACAAGCTGACATATGGATATATATTTGAAATCATTGAAAAATATTCAAAAAAATAATTCAAATTTAGGTCCTAGGAACAAATGAGGACACATTCACCCTACTTAGAATGGGTCCTAGGCCACTTTCCTAGGACACACATTGCTCAATGTTAAACCTTATGTCATGGCATTTATGAATGTTAGGTTTTATCCCCTAGAATTTGTAATTAATTAGGCTTAGACTTGAATTAAAGTGGCCAATTAAGTAAAATTAACCTCAATCAATTAATGAAGCCCTAGATTAGTGTAAAGGTGTAAAGGTACACCTTACAACACCAAAAAAATGCACAATTAAGTCCATTTTTATTAAGAGGGGCCTAAACTTAATGTGAATATGTTGAATACATATTACAACACTAAATTAAGGCATATTTAGCTAATTTTATTATTAATTATTTATTCCCAAATTATGTGTAAAAATGGGATAGTTTTTCCCACACTACATTTTTCCCCCACTTTAGTGTGAGGATGAGAACAAGCATAAAATCACACTAAAATAGACATTCAATGCACTTATGTATGTAGCAATGACAAAGATACACAATCATGCAACACCAAAGACCAAGAAGATCAAGCATATATGGTATGATTGGAATGAAACACATCTAATCCATCGATTTGTCTCATGCTCACTCTAGGGTAGTGGAACCTTAGGTTGTCCACTAGGTGGGTATCCTAAAAGGGTGGAAAATGAGAGAACCGTATTAGGCTACCATACTGTATCAAATCTATCCTCTTGAAAACTTCAATAAGGTTCCACAGGAGAAGGTAAGGCTCCATAGGAAAGCAAGGTGTGTTATGCTAGGTGGAATTGAATTTAGAGTTTGAGATTAATATGGCTTAACAAGCTATTTTATGCTAAACACTTATGAACAAGGAAAGACTCCACATGAAAGAAAGTTGTGTTATACTTGGTGGCCTTGAATTTAGGTTTTCAAGCTTCATAAGGCTATCAAGTTGCATTATTTAGCACTTATGAACAATAATTCTAGTCAAAGGGTTTTGTTCAAAGGGATTTTTCTTAGTTTGTGTAAGGTCTTATTCTTATGTAACATCATGCCTAATGTATCTAAGAGAGAACAAGTCAAGAGTAAAAGATTCAAAACTTAGGGAATGTAGTGTGTCACATCACCACTAAAAGGAAAGTTGTATGTTAATAAATATCGCACTCTTGGAGGATATAAAACCCAAAGACACCACCAAGAACAAGATGCATCACAAGAAAAAATAAAATCGCACCATGAAACATAAAAAATGTCAAAATATATTTTTGATGTATGCCCTCATTTTAAAGTGGTTGCTAACAATATTATTTGGATTAATTACTTTAAAGTAGCCAACATTTGATCCTAAGACATGAGATCTTACTCATAAATCCCTATGCCAAGTGATATGTTTTGAAATGAAGCTACATCATGAAAAAGGAAAGTGGGGTTTCCCCAAAAAATTACATAAGGGTTGTATGGATTCAAGGTAAGTATATATTTTCCACAATTTTGCTATAGATCTCAAAAATGTTATTTTTCCCTAAATACTCATAGAATAAGAAGAATGACACAAAAAGAGAGAAAAAAATCCTTCCAAGTCAACATGGAAGAGACCTAAATGGCTCAATGGTGTGTGCCATCCTAAAAAGGAAAACACAAGACAAGAAAAAAGGATAAAATGTTTATGACATATAGAAGAATGTATATACATATAGAGGAATGAAAATGAGGGGAGAGAGATACATCAAACATAACAGTATTGGGGGGTCACATTAAACACATGCAATCACATAAGGAAACATGAAAAATAAAATAAAGCATTATACTTGTAAGTCATATACGATTCAACCTATATTAGGTTATTTGCATACCAATCTTTATCAATATATGTAGAACACAAAAAAATAGCCAAAGGGACAATATCAAGTGTCGAACTAGGACACATACCAAGCTCAACACTATTTTTATGAGAATTTTCATTTAAAATCATAGGAGAGGAGAACAATGAATTCAACTCAATATGCACTTTTTCATCAATCTTTGCAATGTTAATATCATCATCTAAATTAATAACAATAGGAGGTCTAATGAAAATATCCATAGAAGTTTGTTTATGTTTATGTTGTGGCAAGGTTGAAGGGACATCATTCCTTCTAGGAGATATTTTCATATTTTTATTTTCTATGTTGTTCTTTTCTTCTTTAGTTTGTAACATACAAGCAATAACATGACATTGATACCTACAATCTCTATCATTTTAGTTTATTCTCAATCTATTGTCAATTTGTGATTGTGTAGGTGCAGGTTTTTCAACCATAGGTTTCTTTTCTTCCCTTAAGGGAGGAACAAAAGGAAGCAAGGGAGGTTGTTCAACCACTTTCTCTTTCGCTTTGTAAAGTTGTTTGATTTTAGGAGGCATAATGAGATTGTTTTGATTATCTCATGGTCTTTTATAGAAAATGGTAGGAGGATTTGTAATAGGCTACTTTTAGATATTTAGAATGGATTTTGATTTAATCATGGTTTTGTCAAGGATGGGTGGCTCAATCATGGGTTGACGCATATTTCTAGCAGATAGTTCTGCAATGCGCTTTTCCTTAAACTTTTGATATGATTTGAAAAATAAGTCTTCAAAGGGTCTAATAGGTTCAATAGGCTTGGAAAAAATCAATCGAATGAAAAGTTCCCACAAGAAGACACACGATTAAAACCACTACAATGTAGTGTAATGATCTCATTACCAAAGAGAAACTTTAAACATTTTTGTACAACCAATGGTACGGAATTCAAACAATGAATCTATGGATAGGTTAACTTCACATGAAACTAGTTTGATGACTAGATGATGGTTAATGAGAAATTTAATGTTTTCAATTTGAATTTTAGAGGGAGATTTATCAAGCCAATTGTAGGGAAAGAAAAACCATTATGTATTTTGATCCATGCTTTCAGTCTTTCATATGTATCTTGATAAAGTTCATGCACAAATAGGAACTCTCCAGTGATCATGTTCTCTACATAGATGGGATCAATTAATATCCCATTGGTAGGCTTGTCATTTATTCTTATGACTATGTAAAGAGGACCATAAAGTGAATGTTTGATTATGTATTTTTGTGAGAAAGCAATATGAAGGGGCATTTTGGTTGAGCTCATATGAGATGTAGCTTCAATAAATGCCACTACTCTAACCACTTCATCCATATTTTAATATTTTATATTTTCATCATCTATGTCAACATTCATCACATCATTATTTGTTTCATTAGCTTTGACAAATGAAATAGTGTGTTTCAACATGGGATTGGTAAATATTTGTAAGTTTTGGCTAGGAGAAGCTACAAAATTATTACCTTGAACATTCAAATCTCCAATATGAATTCAATTAGAATCAATGAGGTCTTGCACAAGATGTTTAAGATGCTTACAATATTATGTATTGTGTCCATTTTTTGGTGGTAATGGTAATAAGCATTTGATCTATAGATTTATGGTAATGGTTTATTAGGATCAGGAGCTCTGACAGGGGGTAAGGAAATCATATTCTTGTCCATGAGCTATAGAATGATATAATGAAGGGTTTTAGGTAAAGAGGTAAACTATCTATTAGTATCCCCAAAGGAAAAAGGATATGTCATCTTTATATCAGCCATTTTTTTTATCAAATTGTTGATTTGGTTGAGGGTAATTAAGTTATAAAAATCCCCTATTCAGTTTCTTGAAAGGTTTATAACTATTTTGAGGTTCATATTCAAAAAATTTAGCATGGCTAGGTGGATTTTTTCACATCCAAACTACTAAGGTCAAATTCTTGTAATCACGAAGGGATACGCATAATAGTGAGGAGGGAAATCTCATAATCTAAAGCTTAGTTTGAACTTTTTCTTGCAAGTTGGAAATAAAAATTATTTGAAGGTCAGCATCATAAATCTAAATGTTTACTTATGAATCCATAATTTGATATCACATTATGAAATTAGTGACTTTCTCATCCTCCTTTTGTTTACATTTCATCAAGTCAGCTAAAGACATCTTGGGACACATATGAATTTGAAAGTGGTTTTTAAAGGTATGAATAAGTTCATTGAATGAACAAATTGAATTATTTACTAAGGATCAACACCACTCAAAAGAAGTATCTTTTGATAGTGTTTTGTAAGTGGGAACATGGCTAAAAAGATCTCCTTTCCCACCATATATCTCAAATCTAGGAACCTCTATACCTTTTGGAATTTTTTTTCTCAATATCTCCAAGGATAATGGATTGGTTTTGATGTATTGTGAAGGTTGTCTATTGTTATTTTGATTTAGGGTGGTTATTTTTTGTTGAAGGGATATTATGTTTTAGAAGAGTGTGTTAATGATGGGATTATTGTTTGTGTTATAAGTTGGAGGAGAATAAGGTGGAGTGGTGGATTTTTGTGAAGGGAAAGTGAATTTTAGGTTTGTAAGGGGAGATGGTGATCAAAATTTTTATGTGAATTCAGGGGACAATATTGAGCAAGGTGTTGGAAGTATGTAGATTGTAATAGAAAAAGTGAAAGACATGAAAAAGCATCATTTTATAAAAAATTGGAAATCCTATGAAATGTATGTCATGGATCCATACAATTTGGACAATCTCATAGGAGAGTTGTGTTCCCCATCTTGGGATATCTCATGGATGATATGTATTTCCTAGATCCATACAATTGGGAAATATTGTGAGAGAGTTCTATGTCTAATGGACTCCATTTTAGAGAGATGATATAATTTAAAAAACTCCTTAGAAAAAATGTATGTGACAAATTGAAAACCCATTTGAAGAGATGTATCCTTACCACTCTATCTACTGGCTTTAAATTGAGCCTTTTTTATATATCTTACAAAGAATTTGAAAGGTCACCATCCATGTCCTCATTAGAATTTGAATGGATAACTTAAAAATGAAAGGTGATGAGGATAAAATTGATAATTTTATTTAATAAAATACCCCAACTTATTCCTAATCATTCCTCCCCCTTGAGAGGAAATGAGCCTTATTCTTTCAACATTGAATAAATTTCCAACTTCAAATACATTCTCTACAATTTAAGTGCATTCTACATTTTTTTCATAAGAGGCTAAATAAATTTATTGATGTTTGTTGAAGTATATCATAATTTAATGATAAAATTAATTATAAAAATTGATTGCACAATATCATCAGTTCCCATGTATTTAAATTCTTCTTGACTTGATTCCTCTGTAGATCTTTCATATGCTTGTATTTCTGCATCACACTACATCACTATCTTTTTCATTACTCAATGTTGTATTCTCCAACATGTTGGAAATATGAACAATAGCCCACTTGAAGTTGTGTATACTTCAAAAGATCAATCAAGAATAATACCATCAACATGAATAAAGAAGTGTTGCAACATGAGCAAGAAGAGAACTTGATAAAATTATGATATTGAAAGTATTGAGATAGAACTCATGAGAAGATTTACAAATGTACAAGGCCCTTCCTTATATAGTAAAAGAGAGAGGATATTGGATAACCACCTTAGTTGAAAACATTAAATGCCTAATTCATAATTATAAATACATGAGAGAAATATTAAATTCCTAGATAACTACATGCATATTAATGAGATATGGTCCCATTAAATACTAGTTTATATAATTCAACCTGGGAAACTAAATCCTATGTAAACTTATTAATGATGTGAATATATCCTGACTAATAACTAGTTAGGAAATATACCCATTCACACTAACACCACCATAAGTGCAACTTGGGAGTGTAGTTATGATGCAAATGATGTAATATGATGTAGTGATGAGTCATGACTACTAGGCCATTTTAGGTACCCATGTATAAATGCAATGAAGTGAAATCTCTCACAACCAAAGAAAAGGAGAAAAAATAGTGAGAGAAAACTCCTCCCCAAAAGAGAGATAAATATAACAATGATATCCATCACAAATCCAATCAATATCCATCCACACAAAGGATTATTAGAGAGACCATTCAACCCACCTCTAATGAGATAACCTACTACAAAAGAAGCACTAGAAGTACACTGTGGAATAGAACTAGAATCCTTAATTCAAAAAGAAAGGAAGGATAATTTTGTTTACTAGAAACCACATTATAGTCACTCAAAACCTCAATTTCGGAATCATGATAAAGAAACAATAGACCTGATGCCAAGGAATGTTGGAAAAATCACAAACTAGCACAACTCTAGATATATGAAGCAACAATTGATTGAAAAATAATCTGAAACTAAAATGAAGTGTATAGAAAATGAAAACCCAATGCACACAAACTAGGAAATAGTGCATGCACTAATGAATGTTCACATCTACCTCCCAATGCAAATAGAATTTATCCAAATTGTAGTATGTCCAAGTTATAAAGTAAACTCCTCAAATTGAAAAAGATCAATACAATATACCTAGGGAAGAATCTAAAAATTGGATAGAAAAATGATAGAGCTCTGAATCACCTTCAAATGCCGCTAGAATATCCAAAATCCAACAAACTAGTGAAAAAATATGAGCTCTAGAGTCCAAAAGGAAGCATTGAATTCAAGTAGTGATATAATATTATTAAAATAAAATCTGATAAAATCTCCTACACTATTGGATATTTCTCAGAACCAACTTTCCAACAATATCTCAGTTGTTAAAAATTGATACTCAAGTAAAAAGTTATGCAAATTTCAAGAAAACTATCACAATGGTGCTTTTGTGATAGTCATTTGGCAGTCAAATTTAGAAGTTGCTTTATTTTTTTGAAAAATCACCAAAAAATAAATTTACCTCAGAATATGAAGTATTTTATATGATGTTTACTAGAGAGTAGATTTTTTCTGGCAACAAGGGCCCGAAGGAAAAAATTTCCTACAACTTGTACAATCTATATAATGTCCTTCCAATATCACTACAAAAACTTTTGATGGCCTTTAGATGACGAAGTTGAATTTTGACAAATGGGTAGGCATTCCTTAGGATTTCAGACCTTTTAAACATAGTGGTGGGGTCAAAGCTGACCCAAAGTACCTCAAAAAACTAGTTGCATGCCAAATGAGAACAACTAGTCCTTCATGAAAACCTTCATCCTCTGATAGTCTCCTTAGCTCAATTTTCGAATATGAGATGGATCTCCTATTGCCTATTCTCTAGTACTAGTGTGATCCCACAATAGTGGTTTACAATTTTTGGCCAAACAGGACCCTGAAATTATTATTTTTAACTAAATATTCACATTCGGGCACCTATAGCGACTAAATCATGAGGAATTTGAAGATGATGAAAACTAGAGTCTCATCACATTTTGTTTGTAGATTCAAAAATATCTTTTCATTTTTTTTGGAATCAGATTGCACTTCTTTTTCTATCTCCCACGAAAACTTTTTTTTTTTCAAAAAACAACATTTTTAGAAAGTGACACACAATGTATAATGCATATGAAGGATACAATTCTAATTCTTTCAAATTTAGATTTGTAACTCTGATATCTAGTGCTTCCACTTGGTTAGATGTTTTTTTATTGAATATTTTTTGTTTAATCAAGTTTTGAAGTCAAACCAATTACAATTCAGACATAGCGTGACTGTATAAAGTGTAACCTTGTTTGTATATATATTGAAATTCATTTTTTCTCTTTGTTGGATCAAGGAGTTCAATATCTGGTGCACTCATATTTTTCAAAAAAAATATTTGATAATTTATTATTTTTCCACATGTGCAGAACAAAGACCTTAATTTTTGATGAAAAACCTATGCTTAAAACTAAAAAAACAAATACATAATAAAACCAGAAAATCTTAAAATTATATTCGTTGGATAGCTCATTTTGAGGACTACCATAATCATTTGAAATAAATTTTAAATGAATTCATTTGATCCCCAAAAAGGTAAATCAAAAGTGATTTTTTATCAACATTTTGATAGGTGTAAAGAGACTCATTTATAGGTATGGTTTAAAACTAGTGAGGTTCTATCCAAGGCGGTTTGATATAAGGTGGTTTGATCAAACCCGCTTCAATTGGAATCCTTAAAATGGAACTTTTAAGGCTTAAATCATTATATTTTCTAAAAATATGTGATTTTAGCAAAAATTAGTTCCTCTTAGAAATTATAAACCAGCTTTGTGGGATTGCCCACTATATTTGAAATATGAATAATAGCCCACTTGAAGTTTTAGATACTTCAAAGAATTAACCAATGAGAATACCATCCACAGGAATAAAGAAGTATTGTAACATGAGAAAGAAGACAACTTGATCAAATGATGATCTTGAATATATTGAGATAGAACTCATGAGATGATTTACAAATATACAAGATCCTTCCTTATAAAGGAAAGAAGAGAGGAGGTTGGATAACCACCTTAAATGAGAACATTAAATTCCTAATGAGTAATTATAAATGCATTAGAGGAATATTAAATGCCTAGATAACTACATGTCTATTAGTGAGATATGGTCCCATTAAATGCTAGTTTCTAGAATGCCATCTACGAAAATAACTCCCAAGTAAACTTATTAATGATGTAAATAGGTCATGTTGGTGTTTTTAATTCTCTCAGCTAAACATTGAAACTCTCTAAGAGGTGGCCAACCTCTATGTTCAAGAATTGTCAACATTTAGTGGCCAACTCAAAGGTAAATTTGTTTAGGTCCTATCCCTATTCTATAGGCTCTATGAAACTAAGGGGGGTATTCCTATTTGTGTTCATGTGATATTTCCTACCTTAGGAAAACTTCATATATATAAGTGCCTACAAAAATGAAAAATATATAATTCACAAAAGGCTTGGTAGACTGTTGAGCAAATAACCATCTAATGCTAGGAATAAAGATATTATGTGAGATTTGCATCTCAGAAGAGAATGGATTTCAATTTTAAAATGTTCTGACCTTTAACCCACATGCTTGGGGTGACTGTTTTGAATTTTTAAAGAAACTTGAATGAATTAACTAGTGCCTCATTAAATTAGGTAGGATTCACATAAGATTTAACCCTGATACCACTAAAATATCCTCACAATGTCTTACACCATAATAATTTTCCATATTCAAAACAACACTCCTTATGAAATCCTTAGCATATTACCACAAACCTACCATTCCATTTCAAGTGTTTGATTAAATAATTAAGTTAAAGAAAGAAAGTGAATCATACATTCAAATATACCATTGAAGATGAATGCAAAAAACCTTGATAATTTCATTCACAATCTGTCATAACACACACATGAGAAAAATTGTCTTGAATTTTTTAGATTTATTTCGATATCAATAATTACATAAAATATATTACAAATATCCCATGTACATACCCTACCCAAAATGATTTACTACCTAAGACAGCCTGAATTCTGCATTATATGCATTCATTGTACACCACCTAAACCTTAGGATTGAAAAAAATCTGGGCCCAACAATGAGCCTTGAAATCTACTTTATAGACCAGGAGAACAACAAGCTTTGGGCTCACTATGGATACATTTCACCCAAATTTCATTTTGAAAAATGAAATTTCATTTGTATTTCACCATTCCCTACCACTTGATGTAAACATTAAAAAAAAAATAGGGGAATCAAAATGGTTACAACCCTATAACTAGTTGGTACCATAAAACCATAGAAAAAACCATCAAAACCTCATCACCTTTGTCCATGTCATACCCAAAAAGCTAACATACCAACACAAAAAGGAGAAAATTTCCACCACGTCAGCACCTTGACCTTGAACCAGCAACACGATCACAGTAAAAACATCCAATTCATTTTTTAGCCTCAGGGAGAGGAAAAAACACATCCTTAAATTTTTCAACCTCACCCCCAGCATTAGGAAAAAGACAAACATGTAGCACAATTGAGGCAATTTGGGTTACCTCAAGGACCTCCTCATCTATATCGACTAGTTTAGTCATGGCCACAAGATAGCTATGATAATCTCAGTCAGTCTCATAACCATCATCATCATAGCCACTAGTGATTCCAATGGGTGACTCATACTTCCCACACTTCATCTCGACCATAGATTCTATACCATACTCAACAAACTGCTTCTCTTTTCCACTGCCCATTACCTCTGCCTGTGTGAACCAACATTTGAGTTGAGGATTACTCCTAACCAGGCTAGAGAGGGGCCTTGGACCTTCTTTAGTAGTTCCAAGATCACCAGGAAAGGTGCTCTGCTCACCAAACTTCACCTCTTGCTGAGAATTCTTTGTACTGATCCTCGCACTCCTAGACAATGGAAAACCTAAAGAAATTGATTTTCTCATTCTACACTCGTACCTAAAACCTTACAAGGATAGCAAATACTTAATGCAATAGCACAAATGATTTTAGGGTCAAAATCACAATGATGCAAGTGAAAAATCAACAAGCATTTATAGAGAATGCTCGTGCAAAAACCATTAATATTCCAATTGTACTACAGGTGAGTGACCAATGGATGAAGTTAATTTCATCATTGTTAAATTTTAGGTGTATGGAAAATGGCATGCAAGCCATCGTGATTGCTAAGGAAAAACCGCTCACACACATGGGAATCGGGATGATATCCATTAAAAAACATGTGCCATTAATGTGTGTCATTTGTAGAGTGTAAACAACCTTCACATGATCAATTCATTATTTTGAATTACGGTCATTAATGCGTAGGTGAGTTGGCATTGTGGATGACTTGGATCAAGTTAGCTATCATTGAAAATACCATATCATCACATGGTAGGCCCATCAACCAATAAAAAACCTCCCAACCAACAAACACAATCACCGCTTGTGGGCCCAAACCAAGCACCCTATACTACTAGGAAAAAACATGTGTCACCAGATCGCACAACTCGTAGTAGTTTTACAATGATTATTTTAATCATGCATGGTTGGTGTGGAATGAGCACAATTAATCCTCATAAACCCTCTTTATAATATGACAACTATCCATTGGATAGCCTTTATGCACATCCCTAGTGAATTCAGACTTGGCCCCATTACCGTACATGACAGGTGGCAACATATCACATAAATCGCAACACTTTGGTGAAGTCATCAGGAAAACCTGCGAGATCCGTGCGGAATAGTCAAGATTAAGACCATCAATACAATGGTCCATAAACATACATGTGAATTAATACTAATTATAGCAAGGAGACTGACTAGGTATATGGGGGGTGACCCTTAAGGTAAATAATTTAGACCTAAGTCTAACATTTGGAAATGTCCCAACCTGACATTAGGTGAAATTATTTTAGTCTTAACAATGAAAAAACTGAAGGGATAGGTAAAAAGGGGCTGGTAAGTGCACGACAAGGAAGGCTCAGCTGGTGACTTAAGTGACATGCAACCCAGAGAAACAGGTCAACACAAAAGTACAATGCAAGGGGTTTATTTAGCAGGAAAAATTGAAGTAAGGGTAATAACCCCTAAACCCTAACATTGACCCCCCAACAACAAGGGTAACAACTAGAAAAAATATATAACCAGCTTTAAAATGTGGTAAATTTTAAAAGCTCTATTAGTGGCTCCGATTGGGGATGTATGCCCCTTGAGGGAATAGAAAGAAACCAAATCTCTAGGAGGAAGACCAAATATCCAATCCATTAAGGTGACCTAGAAATCATTCCATTATGTTGCAGTAAAACCTTTTCAAGACCTTAATTAGTAGGCACAGGCCCCACAACAAAGAAGAACCAACATTTACCTCAATCAAAAACAAAATTCTCCATTATCTAAAGTATACCAAGTCTAAAAAAAATGCCATTAAGTACTCACAAACTAGCTTGGTCACAAACATGCCCCACCATATCACTGTGTTTCCCAATGGTGAAGGGAAAAAAGAAGATGGGTTGATGGACCCGACAGTGCGAAATACCTTCCCTTAACACTAATACAACAATGGAGAAAAGAAAAAATGACTTCTAAAAGCTTCTTGAAACTACTGAGATGAATACATATAGCATATAAGAGATTAAAAAAAAAAAGAATTCACAAATTGACACAAGTATTTACATGGGAAAACCTTTTCAGGTAAAAAACCCACCATACCAAGCAAAGACAGTTTGTATTATAGCAATGAAAATATTACATACAAAATCCTCAGTCTTCACTCTCTAATCAGCTCACAACATCATTCAAGTTATTTTGTCACTTTTACAATACTTCCTTTCAAAGTATACAATGAAAATGTAACTCTCACATAGTTCTAATTACCTCTATTGTCTTACAAGAATTACATCACTCAACCACCTCTTGATTGATTTACATAAAATAATGTAATCGACTGACAAGTCTTACATTTTCATTTAACATCTCAACCAATCCCATGACCTTCAAGTTCATGCATCGATCAACCAATCACGGAATCAATCTGCACAAATTGCATTAGGTAATCTAGGCAATAAATTCATCTCCCAAATCGGGTTTTTTCCGCTAGCCTAAGTCGGTCTGCAATTACTGTATTTACCTTTTTGGCCTTTAGCCAATCAGATCATTGTCACTATGCCATGTGTCAGCTCTTCATTCAGTGATCGCTCTGACCTTTTGGTCCAGCTTGATCAAGCTTGGTCAACTAAACTTCGAGCTCATCTGAGCTCTCTCTACTTCCACCACGTCACCACCGAGCTCATTCTAGCTCATCGTGGTATGGTGGTGAGCTCACTTGAGCCCTATCTCATCTTCCCCATGCTACCACCAAGCTCTCCGTCTCTTCCCACGGTGTGGTGGTAACTAGCTAGGCAGACCACAGGTGATGTTACCGCGCTACCACAGAGACCTCCAAGTCTCACCATGGTAGGGTGGTGACCACGAGGAAGAATTCCAGCAGTATCACTACGCTACCGCAGAGACTACCAAGTCTCAATATGGTAGGGAAGTGACCACTAGGCAGACCACTAGTGGTCTCACCGCACTATTGAGGAGACCACCAGGTCTCACTACGGTAGGGTAGTGACCGCTCAAGCTGACTGCTAGTGGTCTCACCACGCTACCATGAACACCACCAAGTCTCATCGTGGTAGGGTGGTGACTGCTCAGGCTGACCTTCAGTGGTCTCACCATGACCACCATGGTGAGCAAATTCACTGCTTGTGGTGGAGCAGTAACTGCCAAGCCTTCACCGCGATATCACTAGGGACAAAATTAATCGCTAGGGTAAAGCGGTAGAGGGAAGAATAATGAATTTTTTTCCAAGTCTTTTTATAATACAGGCATAAGACTATAAGTTGAGACATAATTTCTCAGCAAGCTCCCACTTGGTGAAGACTTACAACTTCCTCTTGACTTCAAAAAATTACTAACGTTCATAGGCCCCAAGGCTCATCGATTTTGCGCACCATCTGAACTTGTTTGTGCTCACTGGCTTCATTAATGAATTTGCAACATTCTTCAAGGTGTCAACCTTTTCAAGACAAAATTTTCCATCTTCAACCATGTCTCTCACGAAGTGATACTGCACATCAATGTGCTTTATCCTGGAATGGAAAGTTGGGTTCTTTTCCAAACAAATGGCACTTTGACTGTCACAACAAATTGTGATCTACCCTACATTAAAACCAATATCTGAACACAAATGACTCAACCAAACTGCTTCATTGCAGATGTGATTTGTTGCCATGTATTCTTCCTTTGTCATGGATAGAGAAACTCCAGCTTGTCACTTGCTCATCCCACTGACTGCACCACCATTTATCATGAAAGTGTATCCACTGGTGGATCTCCTACTGTCAATGTCCCCTACCCAATCAGAATCAACATATCCTCAAATGTTGAGTGTTCTTTGTGATGCAACCAAAATTCCATGGTAACATAGAGCATAGTCTGAAGTCCCCTTCAAATATCTGAACACTCTCTTCACAACATCCCAATGTGATCTTCTCGGATTTTCCATAAATTAGCTGAGAACTCCCACTACTTGGGTAATGTCTGGTCTTGTACAAACCATCACATACATTAAAATTCCAAAATCACTTGCATACGACACATTGATCATATCCTCCATATTAGTAGAAGACTTTAGACAGTGTTCAACAAATAGTTTTGTTCCCTACATAACTTGAACAACTAGTTGCTTGCAGTCATTCATACCAAATCTCTCCAGAACTATATTGACATACTTACTCTCACACCCAAATATTTTTGCTTGTTTTGTCCTTGGTTATCTCCATTTCCAGAATATACCTTGTTGCACCAAGATCTTTCATTTCAAACTTTGTAGACAACTAAGATTTAAGATCAGAAATCATCAACTTGCTATTTCCTATGAACAACATATCATCCACATACAAGGTAATAACAAGCACACGATCATTTTCAGATTTGTAATAAACACAATGATCAGATTTTGATCTCACAAATCCCATAGACAACACAAATATGTCAAATTTTTTTGTAGCACATTCTAGGAGACTGCTTCAAACCATACAAAGATTTCGTTAACTTATAGACTAGATTTTTTTTAACCTTTTTCAACGAGGTGCTTAGGCTGGGACATATAAATTTCTTCTTCTAGCTTACCATGGAGAAATGTTGTCTTCACATCCATTTTCTCAATTTTTAAGTCATACACAACTGTGAATGACAACAAAAATCTAATAGATGTCAACTTTTATATAGGGGAAAAAATCTCTCCATAATCAATTCCCTTAATCTGAGAAAATCCCTTTGCAACTAGTCTTGCCTTATACTTCTCAACACTGCCATCAAGATCTGTCTTCTTTTTTCATACACACTTACAACCAACATGATTTTTCCCTTTAGGCAATGGTACCAAATCCCAGGTTTCATTCTTCTTCAATGAATCCATCTCTTCATTCATGGCTTCTAACCAAGAATTTGAATCAGACATGCTAACTTCTTCTTTTATAGTCTTAGGCTCATCAGTTCTAGTAATTAAGGTATAGGCACAATTTGAATCTAACATTGAGAAACCATACCTTTCAGGTTGTCATTTTTCTCATGTAGAACTTCTTATTGGATGAGGTTGTGGTTCTTCATCATCAAAACTTCCAAAGCTTCTTGAACTCTCCTCAGTCTCAGGTACACTATGTGGCTCTTCCCTTTATGGAGTTTGGGGAATATCAACTACATCCTTTTCTTTTCTCTTTGATCTGTCTCAAGTTGTTGATCACTTATTGAAGGTTTCAACTCACAAAATATCACACTTATGTTGTACAAAACCTTCTCAGTAACAGGGTTCCAAAGCTTGTATCCCTTCACACCAACACCATAGCCAATGAGAATACAATTAACAACCATGTTATCCATCTTTTATATTTTCTCATTTGGCACATAAGCATATGCCTCACAGCCAAATACTCGAACATGTCTCAGAGAGGGATTCTTACTAGAGCATGCTTCCAAAGGTGTCTTACCAACAAGATTAGAGCAAGGAGAACGATTTACCAGATAACATGTTGTAGCCACAACCTCAACCCATAACTTCTGCTCTAGACCAACACTACTCAGCATACTCCTTGCCTTTTCCATCAGTGTCCTATTCAACCTTTCAAAAACTCCATTCTGTTGTGGAGTATAAGGTGTGGTTTTATGCCTTTTAATTCCATGATCTGTACAATACCTTTTGAAATCTACAGAACAAAACTCACTGCCATTGTTTGTCCTCAAACATTTAATTTTCCTTCCATTCTAATTCTCTACCAAAGTTTTGAATTCTTTAAAATGACTGAACACTTCTGATTTACTTTTAAGAAAGTCTACAAATTCCTTTCTCAAACAGTCATTAATGAAAGAAACATAATATCTAGACTTCGATAACAAAGGAACATTAACTAGACCAAACAAATCAGAATGAACATAATCCAGTATACCAAAAGATCTATGAGGACTCGAGTAAAATGAAACATGGTGTTGTTTTCCAAAAATATAGTTTTCAAAAAAATCAAACTCAAGGTTACAATCATCAAGCCCTTCTACAAGATTTTTTTTTCAAGGTTCTCAAACCTTTCTCACCTATGTGACCAAGTATATGATGCCATAGCATAGTCTTCTCTATTGTGAGTATTACCTCCAAAGCATTTGCAGATAGAGAAGTGTCTTCATCTTCCTCTATAGGAACAACTTTTCTTGACTTTACAGAGGCACCGTTACATTGAATAGGACGTGCATACAACTTTTACAAAGTGCCAATACAAACACCCTTAGCTAGCACCATAGCATCTCTATCCATTTTACATCCTTTGGTAGAGAAAGAAACTTCTACACTAGCATCATTTAACTTATTGACAAAAAGAATATTATGAGCCGGACCCGCTATGTGCAGGACAACACCAATTCCTTTGACTCTACCATCAAGAAATTGTATTCTAACACTTCCTTTGCCAAATATCTCCAACATTGAATCACTTTCTAGGTACAACTTTCCACCATCATACTTCTTGTACTTATAAAACTATTCTCTATGGGATGTCATGTGAAAGGATGCACCTAAGTCAACCAACTAGACATCATCTGATGTCTGAGTTGCTAAGGCTGCAATGAAGGTGTTTACATGACTTTGAGAAGTTATTTTCTGAAGCATTCTTATTTTTCTTCTCCTTACAATCCTTTTAGATGTGACTAGATTTCCCACAGTTCCAACATTTCACCTTGGACCTTTTACCAAGAGACTTTGATCTCCCTATAGATTTGGATTTGGAATTCTTTTCCTTCTTGTTGCCTTTCTCCTTTGGTCTACCTCAAACAACAAGAGCCTCTTTGGCCATCTCTGAAGACTTCCTCCACATCTCTTCAAACAATAGTGAGGGAACAACGTCTTCCATCTTGAAAGTAGTAGTAGTACTTACAATAGCCATCACAAGATGATCCCAACTATCAAGTAACAAACAAAACAAGAGCATCCAATGATCCTCCTCCTTAGTCGTTACACCTACAGACACTAACTGAGTAACACTCATGTTAAACGAGTTTAGATGGTCCATAAAAAATTCATCTTCTTCCATTTTAAAGGAGTACAATTTCTTCCTCGGAAATAACTTATTAACCAGAGACTTTCCCTAATAAATATCACCAAGCTTCTTCCATAATGAAGCTACAAACTTCTCCTCATGGGCGTTCAAGAGTGCAAAATCGGCCAGACTCAATCTTATCAAACCTCTTGATTTTCTATCAACAAGGTCACAATCCTCTTGCTTCATACTTTGTAGCATAGATCTAGACACTGCAATCTAGAGGTCTCTATCCACAAGTAAGTCTTCCATTTTGAGTTTCCACAACTCAAAGTTTCTTCCATTGAATTTTTCAATCTCTACTCTACCTGATGTACTCGCTATCTCAAATAGAAACAAGTTTTAACAATGCAAGACTCCCACTGAAACAACATTATCACAAAAAAATAACCTTTTCTATCAAGGATAACACAACTAGGTAGGCTATGATACCACTTGAAGGGAAAAAAGAAGATGGGTTGATGGACCCAACAGTGCAGAATACCTTCCATTAACACATACAATAGAGGAGAAAATAAAAAATGAGTTCTAAAAGCTTCTTAGACCTCCTAAGATGAATACATACAACATATAAGAGATTACATAAAATAAGCATTCACAGATTGACACAATTATTTACATGGGAAAAAAAATTCAGGTGAAAAACCCACCACACCAAGCAAAGACAATTTGTATTACAACAATGAAAATATTACATACAAAATCTTTAGTCTTCACTCTCTGATCAGCTCACAACACCATTCAAGTTATTTTCTCACTATTATAATACTTCCTTTCAAAGTATACAATGAAAATATAACTCTCACACAGTTTGAATTACCTCTGATGTATTACAAGAAATACATCACTCAACCACCTCTTGATTGATTTACATAAAATAATGTAATCGACTGACAAGTCCTACATTTTCATTTAACATCTCAACTAATCCCATGACCTTCAGGTCCATGCATCGATCACCCAATCATGTAATCAATCTGCAGAGATTACATCGGGCCATCTAGGCAATAAATTCATCACCCAAATCGGGTTCTTCCTTCCAGCCTAAGTCGGTCTGCAATTACTATATTTACCTTTTTGGCCTTTAGCCAATTAGATCGTTGTCACCATGCCACGTGTCCTCTCTTCATTCGCTGATCTCTCTAACCTTTTGGTCTAGCTCGATCAAGCTTTGGTCTCATCTGAGCTCTCTCTGCTTCCACTTCATCACCGCCGAGCTCATTCTAGCTCATCGTGGTATGGCGGTGAGCTCACTCGAGCCCTATCTCATCTTCCCCGTGCTATTGTCGAGCTCTCTATCTCTTCTCGTGGTGCAGTGGTAACTGGCCAAGAAAACCGTAGGTGGTCTTACCATGCTACCATGGAGACTGCTAGATCTCACTGCAGTAGGGTAGTGACCACCAAGTCTCACCATAGTAGGGCGGTGACCACCAGGTCTCACCACTGTAGAGCGATGACTGCTAGTTAGACCGCCAATGGTCTCACCACACTATTGTGGAGACTACTAGGTCTCACCATAGTAGGATGGTGACCGCTCAAGCTGACCACTAGCGGTCTCACCATGCTATCGTGGATATCGCTAGGGCTCATCGTGGTAGGGAGGTGACCGCCATCAGTCTCACCACGACCACCGCAGTAAGTGAACTCACTGCTCGTGGTGGAGCGGTAACTGCCAAGCCTTCAGCTTTGTACCACCAAGGAACAAAGTAACCATTGTGGTAAAGTGGTAGTGGGAATAATAATGAATTTTTTGCCAAGTCCTTTTATTACAGAGGCATAAGATTGCAAGTTGAGACATAATTTCTCAACAAATGGTACCACCAATCTTGTCAATCTGCAATTTGTAATTGAACACCAATTGAAATTCATAATCATTGTGACACTTCACCTTATCATCATGTTCTAGCCACTATTCACTCACTTGAGTTGGGAAACATAAGAATTCGTAGCCTATTTGATCTATGACATCAGTTTTATTTTGCATCCCAAATTGAAAAACTTTCATAAACAATTTGTTGTGTAATAGGCAAGGCATCTTTGAGTATGTCAAAGACAAAAGATGCATATTCAGAAGCATCCTTACATTTATCACTCAAACATGGGCACACACCTTGACACTCTGGTTCAATGATACCAGAGCACCCTTTGATACCCCATAGATTAGGATCATCGACATCCTTACCATCCATAAAATGAGTAAATACAACCATCTTAGGCTCATTAATATATTTTTACCCACCCTTTACATCATTTAGTTCAATAGAAAATACCTCAAGGGTAGATTTAAACAATTCAACATCTACAAGGAAAACATAAAAATAATCAGATGCACTACAAACCTCATGTGCAAGATCAATTGATGTGTATGCTGATCCAATATTGCAAGACTCATTATTGACTGAAAACTCCTCATGAACAATAAAACCAAAGTTTTCATCTTCTTTCATATAAATTCTTTCCTTAGAAAATGAGTGGACATCTATATTCACACATGAAACACTAGATAGAAAAAAATTGTACTCAATATCACCAACATGAGACTCGTCATCATTTGTATTGCTTGGCTGCTCTACCCATGGATCAATAACTTCTCCAGTATCAACAAAATTTTAAACCTTACTATCATATGAATCAAAAAAATATTTAGTGCTATCAATGGGTAATAATGTTGACTCGAGATCCATACATTTGTCACAATGTGCCACCTACTTATTCCAAAATGAACCCCCTAGTACATCATCATATAGAACATTATCCTTTCCATTTATCAAAAACATTTCCATCTCTACCTCACATAAACAAACATGAGTAACAAGGGAATCAATACACTTATCAAAATTCTTATCATATTTAGCATTACATTCACGATCAATATCCTGAATACACATCTCCTTATCTTCAAATTCCCCATTACTCACACCATTGCTATGCTCCAAGGGTGGAAAATCTGGACGACATTCCAGGTATTCACCACATATAACTTGTTCTATCACTTGTGGAAAAGTGGCATCATGAGCATCTATACAATTTCATTCTTCAATTGAGGATTATGCTTCCATACAATCTTTAGAAAATAATTTAGACATATCCACCTCATTGTGATTTTCATTATAAGATGAAACATCACTATACAAACCATGTTCCAAATTTTTTAGAGAAAAAACTTGAAGTTGCACTTTCAGGATCACAATCCTTGGTTTGTAATAAAATTTCAGTAGCTCCACATGGAATATCATTTTTCATTTCATCATCATCTGAAATATCATAAGAAAATAATTCTTTCATAATTAGTTCATTATTATCCCATGCATTTGTTCCTTCATCCTTGTTGTGTTGTTCAGTGTATGTGTTGTTTGTGAATTGACTACAATGCTCATTTTCTGACATATTCTTTTCACTAGGTTACATTGTTATTTGATTCTCTTTGAGAGGACAACTAGTGTCTTCCTTTTGAGAATCCTTGTACATGACCACCCTTAGTTGATTCTACAATCTTTATCCAATCAAGTACTTGGTCAAAACTATGGGGTTTCAATTCTCTTGGAAAGGTACTCAACCCTTATTCATAAAATTCACAAAACAAATAAATGCACATAGAATCATCAGATCTGAAATATTTTGGGACCTCAATTCAAGCATCCAAAAATATCAAAAAATTATTATATGGTGATTTCCCTTCATTTCTCTTCATTTCACACAATTCTTGCACACAAGACTGTTGATCAATATTTCTCAAATTTTGTTGGTACTCAACTTTGAGCTCACTATGATCCTCATGTTGTGATGACGTAGACATTGTAACATAAAAAGCATTATCATCTTGAAAATTAGTGCCAACATCTGATCCTTTATTTCTAATCTCATAAGGTATACCAGAATAACCAACATTGTACCCACACATCCCTTCATCATTGAGTACTTCAAATTGTTCTCAATATTCATGGCATTTTGATATTCTTGATGTAATGATGCAGGCTCTTTATCCCTTAATAGATAGCTCATCTTCTTATCAAATAAACCAGGATACACAACCAAACACTCGACCTCATTTGGTCTTATGGGTATGTGAAAGATCATCATGAAAAAAATAGGCCCTTAAGTGACAATGAAAATTCAGAAAAATCAGAGTTAGGCAACCTGACGTAAAAATTTGAATAAGTTATCTATATTATTTCAAAAAAATGTGAAAATAGAATATGTGGAAAATTGAATGTAGTTTCTAAACTACTAGGTTAATTTTTCTAAAAAGAAAATCTATTTGGTGAAAAATTGAAATTTCAATGCAATAGTACTTAAATTTCAGGGAAAAAATAAGAAGTAGGTGTCTATTTGACCACTCTAACCATAATAAAATGATCATATATTTTTGTAAGATTTTAGATATAAGTAGAGGGCTCATGTTGAAATGTGATGCATATTTTTTTGTAATTTTTTTCAAGTAAATAATTATTATGAATTTTTTATTACTACTTTTAAAAAATATAAAAACTTGTATGTCTGACCACCTTAACTTGGTAAAAAATTTATGAAATTTGTTTTTTTGAATCCTATAGTATTCCAAGCATAGAATGTGACACGTGTTTTGGATTCAAAAAATGTGATACCATTTGAAAGTTATAGATTTTTTTCTATCAGGCTATCAATCAAGACTTTAGTCGTAATTCTAATAGAAGATGAATACTAATAATTATTTATTAGAATCAAAGTAAAGAATAATTTATATTGGTAGAAATCTGAGAAGCTCCTTTACAAAAACTTTTCGTTTCATAAATTTTGGGTAAAATAATAGTTGACAGCCACATGGGCGAAGTTTGGAAAAGCAAGGTAAGTTGTTAAACACGTTTTTCATGTTGACTTCTTAGGATTGGTAGGTCCGAACCAAATTCCAAAGCAAGCCTGAGCCTAATCCCTAGGCATTAAATTTTGTGTCATCATACCAGATATCTGAATATTCGATTTGAATCCGATATTTGATACGTTTTAGATATGAGTTTTAAAA
Source organism: Sequoiadendron giganteum (assembly GCA_007115665.2). NCBI lineage: Eukaryota > Viridiplantae > Streptophyta > Pinopsida > Cupressales > Cupressaceae > Sequoiadendron > Sequoiadendron giganteum. Next base: position 518,428,342 of record CM021107.1, read on the forward strand.
AATTTATATAATTTTTAATATATAATTTCAAAAATGAAATAAAGTTTATAATTTAATATATATAATATATAATATAGTTTATAATGTAATATGTAATATAAAATTTATGATAATCTCTTGCAAAAGTATGTATTTAATATATAATATATTATATTATTATGTTTAATATTTAAATATATATATTACTAATTTATATAAAATATTTAAATATTATCTATTTCCCTCTCTCTCTCTCCACCTCACTTTCTCCCAAGTCTCTCACTCAATCACTCCTATCTATCTCCCCTCTACCCTCTCTCGCTCTCTCGCTCTCTACCTATCCCTCTCCCCCTCAATCCTAAACCACCTCTCTCCCTCTCTCCCTCTCTCCTTCCAACTATCCCTCTCCTTCTCTCACTCTCCCACTCTCCCTCTCACTCCCCCAATCTCCCTCTCACTCTCTCACTCTCCCTCTCTCCCTCTCTCCCTCTCTCATATCCAATTGCACAACATTAATCAACATAATCAATGGTTACTTAAATAAATTTTGTAGGGAATTTTCTATGATTTGATTATCTTATCTAGTCACTGCAATCCATTTAAGCTTGAATGAATTGTGATATGAACTTGTTAAAGCATGTATAAAATTACACATTATGTGTTAAACTTATTGCAATTGTTTTTCCAAAACAAAAAAAAAACAAAAAACTGAAAATTTTAAGTATCATTCTTCCATTAGACCTGCAACATTTGGAATATCAAACCCACTACTCCCTTGGTTACCATCCCTTCGTACCACATTTGGATTTTCAAATAATCCAATGATTTGTTCCTCCTCTACATCACCAAGACACATTGAATTTTTGTTGCACACTACTGAAACTTGTAGTATTTTTGTCCATTCCTCAAATGCATCCTGGCTTCCCTATGCCATTTCCACTTCATCATATTCAGGAGACCCTAAAACCAATTTTTTTAGTGAAACTGCTCTCGGACCATGACGGATGTGGTGAGACAAAATAAATGAAACAACAAAGTAAGTCTCTTTGCAATTATCTACCATTGTTTGGCCAAGAGTTTGAGCATGAGTATTAAGAACCTTGTACAATGACCATGGATGATCATTATGAATGCCCTTCTTTAAGGCAGCATATACATCTTTATATGCAATCTTTTTCCTTACATAACGTTTTGGAAAAATCCCTCCAATATATGCTTTACCTTTCATAAATTTGTAATATTGAACAGCCTGTGTAATTCATCTTCCTCAATTAAATTAACCACAATTGATTCCATTGCCATTAATGCTAAAAGTTCAAAATATTGCAGCAAGTCCATTGCGTTAGACAAGAAGATTGAGACCATATGTGTAGGGAATAAAAGTCTTGGTGAATCTAGGTAGAGAATGTCGTGTCCAATTATGGTTTGAATGCTATCAAATAGACTGGGATGAGATACCCTAAAAAATTTTGATAGCTAATAATCAGTGGTATTCTCTGAAAATGGAAGTTCGCGCTCACAAATTTTCACTTATATTCTAAAATTTAGATGCAAATTCTCCATTGAGGAAAAACAAGGATTACAATCATGAACCAAAGAAAGTAGAGGTAGTTTTTTCGTAGACAAACTGAAATAAAAAAGGAATAGGAAAGTTACCAAATCACAATTTAAGACAACTGCTTGAGGATAAACTTTATCATCAAACCTAGATTTTTGTAGCAATTTATGATCTCTCTTCCATATTTCTAGCATAATAAGAAATCCCCAACACTTAAGCATATATCTAGATTGGAATGAGAATACAGGCAGACTATAAATGAATAGATATGTACGATGACTGCCGATTTTGAAGGGCCATCATTGTAAATGAAGTATATTACAAACTTTAGGAAAACCATGTACTCCACCTGCTACGAAAGGAATGCGATGTATTTTCAATTGATCAACACTTGTTTGAAGTTTTTTTTATTTTTAAGCCAAGAGTATTATGCTCCTTTACTGTCATATGGTGAAATGAGTACAATTGATGCCAGACGATGAAATGACCACAGGTGCACATTTATTAATGAAAAAATGGAAATGAGCTGGTGAGCACAAGTGGAAATGTCAAGTACATGTGTAGCATTTTAAAGAATATTTAAAAAATTTGAAGCCCATTCAGCTTGCAAAGACTTAATATAAATGGCAACTCAACAAGAGAAGTATCTTTAGGGATTTTACATGCATATCAAATGATGATGAATGCTCATACAATTTGAAATGCAAATTGATTTGATGACATCAATAACATATATTTTTCATTAAAACAAGATAGTAGTCATTTATTTGGATTATTTTTGAATCATTCCAAATATTTGGAATAAAATACTATCAACATTGCTTCCTCAATAAGTTTTGTAAAAATAAAATGATAGAATTTTTTTTTAAAAAATCAAATTTAAATTTCCATATAGCCATTGTGAAATGACCATTTTGGAAATTACATTGTTCTTCCTTCCAAAACTCCATTTATCTGCTCTTTTTGTAAGCCCTTATCTCACGTTGTCTTCAATTAATTTTTTTTGAAAATATTGAGGGATATTATGAAGACTTTCTTCAAAAGTTACTTCTATTTGATCTTGCACACAAGCCAAATTTGCAAGATAATATGCTAGACGATTTCCCTCTCTCCATATATGAGCGATTTGGGAGCTTTCCAATGAATGAATCAGTTTCTAGATTTGAACAAGAAAGTAATTAATTTTCCATGAACAATGATTTTTCTCCCTCCAAGCATTAATTATTATTTGGCCATCTCCTTTAATGAAGATGTAAACAATTTTTATTTATTTCCATTTGAAGCCCTAACAAAATACCATGCACTTTTGCAATATTATTTGTACCTAGTGCTAACTTTAATGATTTCACACACAAAAAAATCCCCTTAGAGTTTTTGAGTACAATACCTACCCCTAATTTTCCAGGATTGCCTTTTGAGGCACCATCAAAATTCAATTTGACAAGACCAATTGAAGGAAGTTTCCATTTTATCCACTTTTCTATTTATTGGAAAATGTAAGCCGCCTTTAAAAGGAATGACTAAGTTGTGCCATTGTTTAAGCATCTTAGAATTATAATATGTGAAAATAGAGCTTACATGTTTATTCAAATGCACGAAAGAATTTGTAATTTCACAAATTGATGACTCCAACTTGGTTAAAACTTGATCCATAGTTGTGGGATGTTTTCAAATTTTCTTTTGTTCCTTTCCCACCAAAGAAACCATAAAACTGTAGATGGGATGATTTTCCAAATGCTAGCAAATAAGGATGTTTGATACAAGAGGGATCAACTAGAGAACAAATCCCAAATAGAATTTGGAAGAGGAGCATACCAATTTAAATTACTTTGAATGAATTTCCAATAGGTATTTGAAAATGAGCATTGAAGAAATAGATGATTAACATCCTCTTCAAATTTGTCACACAATACACATTTGAAAGGTTTTACAATTCCAATGGAGTGCAATCTAGCACTGGTTAAAATTTTATTTGTTAGAGCCAACTAAGAGAAGCAACCCATCTTTGGAAATATTGTAGAATTCCAACAAAAATATAGTGCTTATTGTTTATTTACTTGTGATTCCCTATTCAACAAATATTTATACCCCAATTTTATTGTATAATGGCCTGTTTTCAAAGGATCCCAAATAATCTTGTCATTTTTCATTTTTTACAAAGATAACTCTCTCAACTAACACATTCTTTAGATTCATTTGAACATCCTAAGGAAGATTAGAGTTTTCAATTTTTTTCCAAATTACCATTCCTGTAATATTTTCAATTTCATGGAAGTAATTACTTACTTTTCAACCCCAAATTGGAGTTATATAATGTTGAACTTGGTGGAATTCTTGCATTGATTCCAGTGGTGGATGGTCTTGCCAAGAATCTAACCAGAAATCTATCTTGACCCCACTATTTATTTCCCAAGTAATATATGGAGTTATGATTCTCCTACATGTTACCAAAAAATTTCAGATAATAGAGCCTTGTGGAGGATCAAGAACTGAAAAGATCCTTTCTGGAGATGGGGTATCAAGGTATTTTTTCTGCATGATTTTACACCATTTTGTAGTTGGTTTTGAATACATATACCAAACTAGTTTAGCACCTAATGATATGTTTAATGTTGTTAAATTTTATATGCCAACCCCTCCATTTAACTTATCTTTGTTGAGAATTTCTAAGGAAACTAGAGGGATTTTTTTGAACCATCCATATTGCCTTTCCAAAGAAAATTTCTTATTATTTTTTCCACAAAAGCTACAATTGTCCTTGAAGCTTTTAGAACTTCCATATAATACTTTAGTATTCCTGAAAGTACTAATTTGGCCAATAGTATCCTTCCAGAAATGGATAACCACCTTCCCTTTCATCTAGCTATTCTTGATTGGATACTTTTTACAACACTATCCCAATAGGAAACCTTGTTTTCTCTAGTAAAGAAAGGGATGCCTAAGTATTTTCTTGGAAATATTTCCTCTTGAAAACCTAAAGTATTGATAATATTCTTCTCGATGCTTGATGTTGAATTCAAAAGGAAAATATTAGATTTAGTCAGATTTATCTTTTGGCCAGATGTTGAAGTATAAATTTCAATTACTTTCTTAATATGATTAGCTTCTGGAATAGTGGCACTCCCAAATAATAAAGTATCATCAAAAAAAAGAGAATGGGTTGTTTTAATATTCATTGAAGGAATTGATATTCCCTTCCATCCACCTTGAACATGAATCTTGAGTATAAATCTACTGAAGACTTCTGGAAAAATAATAAAAAGAAATAGATACAAAGGGTCTCCTTGCCTTATCCCTTGTGTTGAAATGAAAAAACCCGATGGTGACCCATTGATTAGGACTGAAAACTTTGCTCCATTTAAACAAGACAAAATTCAAATAGAATAATGTCACAAACAATTCACTTCCTTTGTATCCTTACACCAATGGAGTGAAAAATTTCATCCAAAGTAGGCTAAAAAACATATAAAGACACACCAAGAAGCACAATACGGGGGACTACATCACACACATGGAATAAAAAAGAACAAAAAGAGAAGACTAGAATGGCACATGTGAGTCAACCTATAGCACATCATCCACATCATAGTCTTGTTCATAATATGCAAAAGGTGGAAAACTAGTACAAGTGACAACAAAGTTTTTTGTAAGTTATGAGAATCACCAGGTTCAACATGTGGTGAGTCACTCTTTATAGGAGGACCATCATAGTTGTTATCATCTAAGCTCATGGAAGAGGAAAATAATAAATCTAGCTCATTATGCACTTCATCATAATCATCCAAGTTAATTACAATTGGAGGTCTAATGATAATATCCATTGAAGTTTCTTCTTGTTTTTGCTGTGGCGAAGGTAGAGAATCATCATGATTTATCTCAATTTTTGTTTGGTCTTTATTTTCTAATTTATTCTCTTTATTTAACTTATGAGCAATAGCATGACATATTTTCCTATGCTCTTTATCATTTCTATTTCTTTTTGCATTATTTTTAAGTTGTGGTTGTGTAGGAGTGGGTTTATCAACCATTGGTTTCTTTTCTTCCCATAAGGGAGGAATGAAAGGAACGATGGGAGGTTGTTCAAAAAAATTATCTTTAACTTTGTAAACTTATTTGATTTTAGGAGGAGCAATGAGTCCTATTTGGTTATCTCTTGGTCTTTTGTAGGCGATAGGTGAAGGATTTGTCATGGGTTGATCTTGGTTACTTGGAAGAGATTTTGGTTCAATCATAATTTCATCAATGATAGGAGGCTCAATCATGGGTTGAGGCATATTTATAAGGGGTATATTGTTAAGATATTGAATTGGATTACTCAAATCCTTACATTTATTATTTGAATGACCACACACTTGATGATATGCACAAAATGAGTTTTTTTTGTATAATTTATTTCATGTTCTTGGAGGAAGAGTAATCAGGAAGGCATTGAGAAGCCTCGACAAGATACCCTCTTGATTAATAGTAGGGGTATTTCTTTCTCAATAAAAGATATCATACACAATAGATTATAAGGAATTATATGAGGATGAAGATAAAGGTTGGAAACTTAGATCCTTCTTGGAAAAGTACAATATAGACTTCACTTGATTTCTATCATTTTGTTCCATGTTTTCATTATATCCATGTTTAGAAAGGATTTTTTATCGAAGAACATGAAATGCTTCCAACTCAGATGAAGATATTTTATGCTTATGAGAAGGATTGTATTCTTCATGAGCGCAAAAATTCTTTTTAAATTCTATAAATTTATGTATCTTCCTCTCATGAGGGATGGGAGTTGGAGATACCACCATGGGGTGATGATGTTCACATAGAACCAAGTTGAAAAAATGAAATATAAGGCTATTTAGATTTAGATTGTGAGATTTTATACTCTCCCATAAAGGATGGTGTAAAATATAATGAACCTAAATCTCCCTAAAACATGTGTTTGAAGATGAATTGTTTGTCTATGAATCGTTGGACTTTGAGGGTGATATTTTGGACTCTTCTTTGAAACAAGGTGTAAAATATAACAACCCCCAATCATCATCTAAGAGTTTTGTTGTAGGTGAAAGATAATTAGGATTACCATCAAGTTGTATAGGCTCTACCTTGGAAGTTGGAATAAAAGTATTAAGAGAGTTGGAAGTGTCATGATCATGTTGAGCTTGTGAATTATAACTTTGTTCATCTTCTTCAATTGTGTATATCTTGTTTTTATATTCAAACTTCATCTCATGGGGAAGAGTAGATGGGACTCCTTTCATGACATGAATCCATGGCCTCCCTAGGATAAGGTTGTATAAATTATGTCTTGGAATGATATGGATAGGGGTGGGAAAAACTATAGGTCCAACCTTAATGGGTAATGTGATCATTCCTAATGGTTTCCTATTAACATTGTCAAATCCATGAATATTAACATCATGGGGTTGAATAATCTTCTTGTCCACACCAATTTTATCTAGGAGATTAATGCTATAGACATTAAGACCTGCTCCATTGTCTATGAGAGTATGTCTAACTATGGTTTCATTAATGATCACCTTTATCATCAAGGCTTCATGTTTATTTTGGACCTCAAACGAGGGTAATTCATGTTGAGGGAATGTGATATCCAACTTTGTCACTTTTATACAATCAAATGAGGGTGATACATCATTAAATTTAATAGAATATTGGATACCATTCTTCTACAAAACTTCTTGGATCATCCTATTGTATGTAGGTGATGTTTGAATCAAATCCAAAAAGGAGATGTTTATCAAAGTACAATGAAGTATCTCAACAAGATCATACTCTTTACCACTATATTGAGGAATGTTATATGTGAGTTACAATATGATAACTTGGTTGTTACAACACACTATTACTAGTAAGTTTCCTTGAAAAGTTTAAGTTAGCACCTGGAGGATGTATAATAATGGGGGGTGACTTAAGAGGCTCACTAATTAAAGGAGATCCAAATTATGCATTCATAACTTCAACTAAGTTACCTAGATGACCTTCTAGGGAGGGGGGATCTAATGTGAAATTAGAATATTCATATATTTCATCCATATAATTTTTTTTTTAAATAAATGTAGCATTGGAATAGGGAAAAAAAAGATTCACATGAATCAATAATTGGGTCTTCTAACACCAAGATACCTTTGTGACAAGTAGGAGAGGTATCAAGAGAAGAACAACTAGGATTGTCATGATTGTCTATGATTGCATCCTCTTGCACCAAAGATTTATTTTATGATCTAGGTGAGATGAATTCCTCAATATATTCATCTAACATGTCAAAGTTATCATAACTAAAGGGTTTGAAGGATATATTAACAATTCTTTCTCCAAATTTTATCATTTAGTGTAAGGTTTTTTTTTTTGATGTTTTTAGGGTAGTTTTTGGTTTCCAATGTTTGAAAAATGAAAAATAACCTACCTAATGTAATGAAATCATGAAAAAAATAACCATATATCTAAAATAATCTAATATTGAAACAAAAAAAATAACAATTTAAATTTCCCTCAAATTTGTACTAAAAAAATAACTTTTTTCAACATTCAAATCAAATTGTTCTAGATTTTCAAAATGCACATGTGAAAATAGAAACATAACACATAAATAGATATAAATATGCACAAAAAAATTGGAAAGCTACTTGTATAGGGACAAATTCTCCCTAGGGAAAATGTGTCTCAACATAGGGGTTTTAAAAATTCAAATCTAAGTATAAAGCTTGTAGCTAGGGTTTCCTATTTCTAGTGGCAAACTATCGTTTCAATAGAAAACAATTCTAGATATTGATGTCTAAATGCAAGTGAAATGAATGAAAAATGATGAACAATATGACACTTTTGAAATGAAATTTTGACTCAACTTATGAATGTGAATGATTGAGCATACACTAATATGCAAGTACTATACAAAATTAATGTAATATGCATGCAATTTTTTTGATTTTTCAGATTTTAAAGGATGAAAAATGAAAAATAAAACCCGGAATGAAATGAAAACTAATTTAAATTTAAAAACTCTAAATGAGATGAAAATTTAATGTAATGCAATTCAACCTAATAATAATTATAGATCTAGGGTTTGAATGAACTCTAAATTCAAAAAGTTTATAGTGCAAGGATGTCGGGTTCACCAAAATTAAATGGTGAAAAATAGGCTCTTTCTATTAAAATGGGGGTTCACCAATAATTTAATAAAAATAGAAAGGAAAAAATATGGTGTAATGAACTTATGTATCATCTATTTCATTAGGAAAAAGAGATCCCTTAAGCCAAGGTTGACATTTAGCCCTTAGGTGAGACAACCTTGAAGTTGATCTTGTTGTTTCCCTCATGATCCTAGGATGAGGTAATTGTGTTGAAACAACACTTTTGGAAGAAAAACTAAAAATAGCAAATGAACCCAAAAATGAAAACACTTGAAATTGCTAGATTAAACCTTAATCTAACGAAACCTACCAATTTCTAGAAAATCTAAGAAGGCTAAGTATTTTTCAACCTGACACAAAATACTATTGTTGAGTACCCTCTAGGACTCATTCTCTCAAGGGTGAATGGGTATAGCTACAAGGGTTGAAAAAATTCTTTCACAGTCCTCTAGTCCTATGTCTGCACTCTTGATTCCTCTAGGTTTTACAGTCATAAATTCAAAATTAGATTTTGAAAGTGAGTTTTCATGGCTTGACAACAACTATGACAACTGTTCCAATTTTTCTCTTTTGATAGATCTTCAATCCTTCTTCAACTTAATATTTCCAAAACACACAAGATGGAATTTTTTTTTTTGGTGAATGGGGGTTTTCCTTGGTCGAACCCCATTTTGGTAATTAAACCTTGAAATGAAATAATGAAACATGAAAGGAAGGATGAATGAATAATTGCTATATTTCAAATCACCAAACCCTTGATTTGAAACCCTTGAAGGACTGAAACTCAACACATCTCTCCAAGGTCTTGATCTTGCATGTAGTGGCTTGATTGATGATGTGATCTTAATGCTTGAAATTTTGACCTGAATACTTGAAACCTACATCATAATGTTAGCTCCAAAAACATGCACGATTCTTAATAACGTTGACATGATGCTTGAGATATTGAATGATGCAAATAATTCTTGAGAAAATTTCTCTTGTTATGTTTTCCTCTTGCTATATAGATTTAAATTAATAAAAAGACCTTGGTTTTATAAATAATTTTCTAATTTTCCAAAGATTAAACATTACAAGCTAACATTTTAAACTTGAATTTAGGACCTTAAGATGCTGCCAAAACCATGTTTAAAGTTTGAATTTGTGATTTTAATGGGGACCCATTTCCCCAACGGCAAATGGATCTTGACCTAAATTATCAAGACCTATTCATTTTGGGGTGATAAAAATTATAATTACATTAATTACTCCCCTTTCACAAATTGCAATTAATTAGGCTTATAGATGCTAAATTTAGGAAATTAGAGGCTTAATTAAGTCCAACTAATTAAGGAACCCAAACATAGTGTGAAAATGTAAAGGGGTACATTTTTTGACACTACAATAGGTAGAAATAAGTAGAGAGGGAGGGAGAGATTGAGGGAGAGGTAGGGATGGAGAGAGAGAGAGAGAGGTGAGAGAGAAACATAGAGATAAAGGTAGGTAGAGAGGGAGGGGGGGATATGGATGTAAGGAAGCTAAGGTAGTGGAACAACTTCCTACACTAATCTTAAGAGGATAATAATGTAAAACTTTTATAGATCTTTCAATAGCTATAAAGAATTAAATAAAAATAGACATAACTATCAAGTATACCACAACACAATGATTTATGTGGGTAAAACCCTTCAGGGAGAAAGCCCCACTCCAAAATCCACCCAATATTTATTCAAAAATCACAAAGATTGCAATAAACTTGTAGAGAAATCTTCTCATAGGGGTATCACCACTCAAAGATCCAAAGGAAATATGACCTCTATCAGACTCTTAGAATACATCACAATTCTTAGTAGTAATAAAATTCCCTCATAAAATAGGGTTTCCTTCTAGGGAAATTGAATCCAACAAAATATCAGTCGCGAGATCTAAGACCTAATGATGAATGGTCCAAATTTACAATAATAAAATATACATAAAATGTGGCTTTTTGGGGTGCAACCCTAAAACCCCCACCGGGGCATGCAACCCTCAAATCCCCATAGGGGGTACCCCTTTGTAACCCCACATAAATGGTGTATCAATAGTACCTTATGTATTTTCAATATTGAGACATATTTTCCCAACAAATCTTCCACTTGTCGAACACCTTTCAAGAGAAACGAGAGAGTGTATAAACATAATCTCTTAATTTCTAGGGGCTAATAAGACCAGAGTCTCTAAACACCATCTAAACATATATTTGCTCATATTATTAGTTAAAGAATCAACACCATTCATGAGAGTATCTAACTTAACCAGTTTCACCCTACCATCTTTGACCATATCTCTAACAAAATGATACTGGACATCAATGTGCTTAGTGCTGGCATGAAATGTTAGGTTCTTGGCTAGACATATCACAATCTAACTATGCCAATAAATTGTCACTACACCTTGTTTTATTCTAATGTTTGAACACAATCTCTTTATCCAGATGGATTCTTTACAAGTATGAGTAGCTTCCATATACTCTACTTCAGTAGTGGACAAAGAAATTATAGTCTGTCGCTTACTCATTAAACTAATTGCACCATCGAATAATGTAAACAAATAAGTACTAGTGGATCGTCTACTATCAATATCATCTTTCCAGTCCGAACCCACATAGTAATGAATATCAAGGGAAATTTTTCTACAATCATATTACTATGATAACACAAGGAATAATCTGAGGTACCATGCAAATATCTAAAGACTCTTTTAATTGCATCCCAATGAACTCTACCAAGATTAGATAAATATGTGGAAATAACTCCCACTCCTTGGGAAATGTCTGGTCTTGTACAAACCATAGTATACATCAAAATTCCAACTACACTCTAGTAAGGAAATCTACTCATGTCTTCCATCTCTGATGTACAGATGTTTGACAATATGAAGCAGATAACTTTCTTCCAACTAAAATAGGAACACACAATGGTCTACAATATTGTATATCAAATCTCTCTAAAATTGAATTGACATACTTAATTTTATCAGTAATTATTTCTGCATTCGATTGTGTGTAAGCTTTTGAATCAACATTTCTAATCACACTCTATGATCCATCATCAGGACAGAGAGCTCAAGGATATGAACAAATGGTTTGTTGCAGACCCAACTGGTATAAGAAGAGGTGGAAGAAGTGTAAAGATGGTTAGAGGAGGATGGGGAGGAGGCACAAGGCCCAAGGGATGACCGAAAAAAGAAAGAAAAGAAAAATTAAAATTGAAATTAAAAGACGAATTGACCATTAAAAGAACAAATGACCACTAAAAGAAAATAAAACATAAGAGAAAGAGGAAGACAACTTTTAAATTAAATAAATCCAAAAAAGATTTTTTTTAAAAACTATTCATGAAAATAAAACAAAGTAAATAATTAGAATAATCAAATAATCAAAGCACTAAACCCCTCACAAATAAAGATGAAAAGAAAGATAAAATAAGACACACTATATATTAGAATAATAAACAAATAATGAAGTATATAATTAAAAAGAAAAAAGAAGAGAATAAAAATAAAATGGAAAAAAGAAGAAATGAAACTAACAAAGCTATCACTATATAATACAATAAAAAAATTACCCAAATAGAAACAAGAGAAAACTAGAGAAAGGAAATTACATAACGATCAACAAAAAAGAAATAACGAAATAAGATAAAATGAAATATTAAAACAAAATAACACCAAAATAGAGAAACCAAAAAATAAAATAAATAAGAAATTACCAATAATACTCACTTGGTATTTTAGTGTATTGACAATATTATATATATCGATATATTAAATATACTAATATATTGATATAATAAAATAAAAAAGAGTCTAATATACTAATAACATAAAATATTAGAGTATTAAGGAATTTAAAATTAATACTATATTTGAATAAATTGAGTATATTAAAATATTAAAATATATTAAATATATTAGTGTATTTAATGAATTGATTTTTTATATATTTAAAAGAAAAGAGGAATTAAAAAATTGAGTGTACAAATAAAATAATATATTTACTATCCAAAAGAATGTAATATAGTAATATCTAAACATATTATTGTATTGACGAATTTTTAAAAAATGAAATTAAATAGTACTATATTAGAATAAATTGAATATATTGAAATTTTTAAATATGTTAAACATATTAGTGTATTTAATAAATTAAAATATTTTGATATATTTAAAAAGAATAAAAATTATATTTTTTTCCTCTTTTATCTTCCTCCCTCCTCGCCCCTCGTTCTTTTCCATCTCGTTCCCCTCCCTCTCTCTCGCCTTTTTTGTGTTTTTCGTTCCTCCCCTCTTCTTTCTTGTTCGAGGTGCCTTTCCTTACTTGGTTCCCCCTCCTTTGTTGTTTATTATGGTTTTCGTCCTTCCCTCTTTCTTGATATCTGTCGCTTTTTGTTTTTAAAGCTAATTTTCGTCTTTAATTTGTCTTTATTTCTAATATTATAATATCAAATTTAGATATAATAATATATTAATATTTTTTAATATTCTATTCTATTTAAGATATATTAATTTCTCTTTAATTTTAAATATAATTTTTATTCTTTTTAAATATATCAAAATATTTTAATTTATTAAATACACTAATAAATTAATGCCTTAGATGCCAATTTGGTTACTTTGCCTAGGATGGTCTCAGACCATAATCCTCTTCTGTTGACCACTAATATTCATCCCTCTAGTGGTCCCTACCCTTTTCGCTTTGAAATAATGTAGAACTCTCACCCCAACTTCAAATTGAAAATAGTTGAATGGTGGAATATTTCGGTCCAAGGATCGCCTATGTTTAGACTCTGCTTTAAACTTAAACACATTAAACTGATGGTCAAAGGATGGAACAAGAATGTTTTTGGGGATGTTTTCCAAAGGAAAAAACACCTCGAGGATAATTTGAGGACCTTATAGAAGAATATGGATGAGGGTGATGGCAGTCAACGGACTAACATCCAAGAAAAGGATGCAAGAATGGAATGGGAATGGGTCTTAAAAAATTAAGAGGTTTTCGAGAAGTAAAAATCTAGGGTCCAATGGCTAAAGGAAGGAAATAGGAACACTTCCTTTTTCCATGTTTCTGCCATCAAACATAGGAAAAAGAATCAAATTTCTATGTTGATAAGTGCCTCTAGAGAGGTGATCTCTAATCAAGCTCAAATTGGGTTATGTGCAGTTAATTATTTCAAGGAGGCTTTTTCGGCCCCTACTGAGGTGCCCAATCTGGCTCTGGAGTGTAAGTTACTACAACATCTCTCTGCTTTCATTTCTGAGGAAGATAATTTGGGAATTCTTAAGACTGTTTCCATGGAAGAAGCTCGGTTGGCTACTTTTAGCATGGGGGCTTTCAAAGCCCTAGGACCTGATGGTTTTCCTCCTGCGTTCTTTTAGATATTCTGGGATACTGTGAGTTGGTACCTTGTGCTTGCAGCTAGAGACTTCTTCAAATCTGGTAGAATCCTCAAACAAATGAACCACACTTTCATTGCTCTTATACCAAAGATAAGTGAGCCTCTTACCATGACTGACTTCCAACCTATTAGTCTTTGTAACACCGTTTATAAGATCATTTCTAATATCCTTTTTAATCGAATTAAACCCCTGTTGGAAAAATTATTAGTCACACACAAAAGGGGTTTGTCCCTGGGAGACACATTCTTGATGCTTCTCTGACAACCCATGAATTGCTTCACTCTACGGATAGATGTAATAATGCGGGGATGGCACTTAAGCTCAACATTTCCAAAGATTATGATAAAGTTCTATGGGAATTCATCCCGAAGGTCCTAACTAAGTTTGGCTTTAACAGCTCAGTCACAAAACTGATTATGGAGTGTGTTAGTACTGTCAAGTTCTTAGTTATGGTTAATGGATCCCCCTATGGTTTCTTCTCTGCTCGTAGAGGGCTCAAACAGGGAGACCCTCTCTCCCCCTATCTCTTTATTATGATTGTTGATGTGCTTAGCAGGAACTTCATGGGTTTGCTATCAGAGGGCTTCATTTTTGGTGTTAGAGTGACCACCTCTCTTAATCCGATTGTTGTGCAGCAATTTGTTGATGACACCTTTCTTTTTGGGAAGGCCTCTGTTGCTGAAGCTAGGAAATGGAAAGTGTGTCTTAACAACTGTGCCTCTTGCTCTGGTCAATGTATCAACTACAACAAGAGCAAGATTTACTTCTTTAATTACATGCCTAATTTGGAAAATAGGGTGACTGAGATTCTGGGATGTGTTGGCGATTCTCTCCCATCGGTGTATCTTGGGATCCCACTCATGATTAAGGAGGTTCCCTCAGAGTTCTAGTATTATATTTTGGAGAGGATTCAAAGGAAGTTGGTTGGGTGGAAGGGTTCTTTGCTCAACCATGCTGGAAAACTTCAACTTCTCTACATGGTTATTCAAGGTATCCCCACCTACTTTCTAGCTATCTTTAAGATGCCTAAGTAAATTGCTGATAAGTTTGAAAGAATTCAAAGGAATTTCCTATGGTCAAGTACTAAGGAAAAAAATAAAATTGCTTTGGTAAAGTGGGAAAGGGTTTATCAGGCTAAAAATTGTGGTGGGCATGGGATTAGGAAGATTGTCATCTCTAACAGGGCGCTGATGGCCAAGGTTGGATGGGACCAGTTAAGGAACACCAAATATTGGTGCAAAATTTTGAATGCCAAATATCTCGAGAATAGGCCCTTGATTGATTGTCTTTCGGAACCTCATCCTCTAGGCTCTATTGTCTGGAGGAGCATTTGCAGCATACAAGGCACGCTAAAGAAAGGGATTAAATGGAAAATAGGAAATGGAGTCAAGATTAGGTTCTAGGAAGATTCTTGGCTTTTGGACTACTCTTTGGCTTGCTCTAATTTTGGGGAGGTGATGGGTGTGGCTCAAAGATTCTTTGGTATACATATCTATGACTATGTGGTTGGTCCTCCTGGAGCTAGGATTTGGAAGGATCTTTCCCTTTGTTGTCCCCATTCTCTTGAACTTTGTCACCTAGATCGATCCCTTCAGGTGATGCTCTTCAGCATCATATTCCCTTCCTATGACAGGAAGGATGAGTTCTTCTAGACTTTAGATAAACAGGGGGATCTCTCAGTGAAATCACCCTACAGATTGCTGACTAATGAAATATCAGTTGTGGAACCCTGGAGGAGGGTTTGGAATCGTCACATGATCCCTAAAATTATTTTTTTTTGGTGGATGGCCTATCATAATAGGATTCTAACCCAGGACAACCTGAGGATTAGGGGTTTTTGCTTTCCCAATAGATGTTTTCTTTGCAAGGAGGAGTAGGAAGCTATCAGCCACCTTTTATTACACTACCTGTATGCTGCTGAAGTTTGGTGGATGGCTTTTGAGAAACTTGATGTCTCTTGGATTATGAGCAAGGACCTTTCTTCATTTATTCTGGGTTGGAATGATCCTTTTCTCCACCCTCTACCTGATGAAATTTGGAAGCAAGTCCCCCTAGTCTTAGGTTGGTGTTTATGGAAGGAGAGGAACAATAGGATTTTTAGGAATATTGAACGGAGTCCCAAGGAAGTGTTTGGCATTGGAGTCGGGCTCATTTAGGAGAATATCTCTCTCTTTAATGGGAAACTCCTAGCGATGGGGCCAATGGATTATGAAATAAAAATGGCTAAGGAATGGCATCTGGATTTAAAGGCTAACTCCTTTGATAATTCGAAACTATTAGCTAGGAAAAACACCAAATGGGAGCCTTTGGATAGTGGATGGTTCAAGTTGAATTCTGATGGGGCTGCTAAAGGCAACCCAGGAAGGGCAAGTATGGGCAGGATTATTAGATATTCTAAGGGGAAGGTGGTGGCAGTTTTCGCTGGAGGCATTGGGTTTCAGTCGGCTTTAGTGGTTGAGGCTCATTTGCTATTCATGGGCATCAAAATTGTTGTCTCTTTAGGGATTGCTTATCTACACATTGAAGGAGACTCCAAGTTGGTGACAAATGTTGTGGAAAAAGATAGATTAATTGGTTGGAATACCAAGGACATATTGTTGGATGTTAGTTTCCTTTTGTCCAAAGTTAGGGATACGAAGGTGACTCATATTTTCAAAGAAGGCAACCGAATGGCGAACTCCTTGGCCAGTCTTGGCTCGGGTTGGGATTTGGCTAGATGTTGGAGGAAAAAGAAGGATTTCTGCCAAATATTCAAGTTTTAATAGAGCGGGAACAAGGCTACCATGGTTTGCAATGATTTTCAACCTTTGGATGAGGAGAGTTGTTTGGGGGGCCCACTGGTTACTTTGGGTGAGTTGTTGGATGAATGTCAATATTGGTAAGGAGTACAAGTGGAGTTTTCCTGACAATGGTCCGCGTGTGTGGAAAAGGGATAGGAGATTCCATGTGTTTGCCCTTTAGACATGGTGGATGGGGGTTGGTTCTAAGGTTATGATGAGATTACAGGGCGGGGATTTAAAAGAGGATTTCAAGATTATTTTTGGCGGCTTCAGGTGGATTAAATGGAAGGACGTGACCTCATTACATCTATGGGACTATATTGTATGATATATTATTTTGGGAATGGTTGGCTTGCTTTTTCTATCTACTCATTTAATTTGGAGGAGTGATTGTATTTATAATGATTTGACGATCTATGATGAGTTTCAGCCTCCTTCTAGAGGCTTCGAGTCAACTAGTTTAGTTAGGGCTCCCTTTGGCTTCTATTGGAGGGTTGCTATTTTTAGTTTTTTGGCCAGTCCGCATGGGTTTTTGTGCTTTCCCCACATCTCCGCCAACTCTTGCCCTCTTAGCTGTAACCATAAATTTATTAATTTTTGTGTCATTTCACACTATGGTATATTCCTTCTCCACACGTGTGAATGGTACATGGGGTTTATTTTGCTTCACTATAAATATTTCCTTAACTATCATTTGGAGATTATTGATCGTGACTGCTATAATTGGTATTGTTTGCATTTCTGTGAGTTTTTTGTGCAGACTGGCAGTATGGGTGGTGAGTGTGTTCGGACTAAACTAGACAATTGTGAGGAGTTTCGAAACAACCCTCTTGTCTGGCACATTTGCGTGGAGGGAGGTATGGCTTCGCTCATGGAGTGCTTAGTCGGCCATGATCCTATTTTATCGAGCCAGTTTGCCAGTTCATGGAAGGACAGGAGGGTCTCCATTGGTGTAATTTTGTTCGAAATCAGTGAGGAAGTTATTGCGTAGGCTACGGGTTTTCCATGTTCTAGGAGGAAATATCCTAAACACACAAAAAAGCTAGACCATGAAAGCCTTAAAGTGTTCTTGAGAGGTGAGGAGACCCTGGCTCGGAACCAAGTGGGGTTTGAGAGGGAAGCGCTCCCTAAGCCTTGGGACCAAGTTTGCTTGGTGCTGGTGAAGTATATTACTCTGGAAGGTAGGCATAAAACCTGTTTCTTTTATCACTTCCCTCTGTTAAATCACCTTAGACATAAGGTGCTACTCAGTTTCACGTTTTTCCTTTTAATGGACTTGGAATGCTCTGTTGACAAGTGTAAAGATTTGGCCAACCACAACCCCTGCAATCTTCCTTTGCTCCCCCTCCATCAAGGGCTTATCCTTAGACTGTATCACTTTCATCTTTCCCTTTGCCCACCTAAAGCCATCACCGATGTCCACATCGAGAACATTGAACCCCTTTCTTCTATGCATATCTCCCTAGTCAAATCCAAGAGTCCTCCGCAGAAGTCGTTTGTTGATAATGTGGGGAATGTTAAAACCAATTTTACCACCAAAAAATTTAAGAGTGTCAAGGGAAAGGCCCATGCCAGCATAGTGGTTGGGCTCTATAAGCTAAAATCCTCTCAGAATGACTCGGCCGTTATGGCCACTGCTACGAAAAAAGGTAAGGAGAAATGCATGCAGGTTCTGACTGCTAAGGATGGTAAGGGTAAGAATGTCGTCAAGAAAGATTCCAGAGGGGATACGGTTGTGGGGAATACGAAGATAACTAGAGGGGAAAGTGCTAGGAGGAGATCTGGGAGGCTTGCCAAGAACAACAAGAAGAGGGTAATTTTTGAGGACTCGGAGGAGGAATAGTCGGGCAATAAGGGTTATAAGGATGAAGAGTCTGAAGATGTGAAGGAAGATGTTGAAGGGAGGCCCCAGCTTTCTCCAGTGGACTGCAAGCTTCCTTTTGATGGCTCTGTCTCACACTATCCGCAGCCTCTGGTGGATGAGCCTGGTGTGGTTCGGGGTGCTATGGATGTTGGGGTGGATTCGTGTGATGTGGCGAAAAGAATGGACACTCTTGACAAAAGATTTCGGGAGCTAACCCGCTTCACCATGAAGTTGGGGAACTTTGTTACAAGCACTATGTCCAATACTATAAAAGAGGAGCTGGAGGGGAACAATAGCCTGGAAAATAAAGAGTGGGTGGGAGATGAGGTGGTGGACCTCCTGATCCAGAACTGGGACGATGCCAGTTAGCTACTCCTGGTGCTTATCTGTCGGTTGTTTCTCAGCTATTGCTGTGTTGCCTTTGGGTTGTTTCTGTGTTTTTTTCCTTTTAATATTTTTTGTTTAGTCTTTCCTTTTTTGGCCCTTGTGGCTTGTTGTGCTGGGTACAACGCCCTGTAAATGTTGTTTAACTTTTCAAAAACATATTTAAAAATTTCAATATATTCAATTTATTCTAATATAGTACTATTTAATTTAATTTTTTAAAAATTTCTCAATACAATAATATTTTTAGATATTGCTATATTACATTCTTTTGGATACTAAATATACTATTTTATTTGTACACTCAATTTATTAATTCCTCTTTTCTTTTAAATATATAAAAAATTAATTCATTAAATACACTAATATATTTAATATATTTTAATATACTCAATTTATTCAAATACAATATTAATTTTAAATTCCTTAATACTCTAATATTTTATGTTATTAGTATATTACACTCTTTTTTATTTTATTATATTAATATATTAGTATATTTAATATATCGATATATATAATATTGTCAATACACTAAAATACCAAGTGAGTATTATTGGTAATTTCTTATTTATTTTGGTGTTATTTTTTTTTAATATTTTATTTTTATCTTATTTCTTTACGTCATTTTTGTTGATCGTTATGTAATTTCCTATCTCTAGTTTTCTCTTGTTTCTATTTGGGTAATTTTTTTATCGTATTATATAGTGATAGCTTTGTTAGTTTCATTTCTTCTTCTTTCCACTTTATTTTTATTCTCTTTTTTTCTTTTTAATTATATACTTCATTATTCTTTTATTATTCTAATATATAGTGTGACTTATTTTATCTTTATTTGTGAGGGGTTTAGTGCTTTGATTATTTTATTATTCTAATTATTTACTTTGTTTTATTTTTATGAATAGTTTTTAAAAGTTTTTCTTTTCTGGATTTATTTAATTTAAAAGCTATCTTCCTCTTTCTCTTATGTTTGTTTTTCTTTTAGTGGTCATTTTTTCTTTTAATGGTCAATTGGTCTTTCAATTTCAATTTTAATATTGCTTTTCTTTCTTTTTTTGGTCATCCCTTGGGCCTTGTTCCTCCTCCCCATCCTCCTCTAACCATCTTTCCACTTCTTCCACCTCTTCTTATACCAGTTGGGTCTGCAAAAAATGATTTGTTCATATCCTTGAGCTCTCTATCTTGATGATGGATCATAGAGTGTGATCTAAAATGTTGATTCAAAAGCTTACACACAATCGAATCAAGAAATAATTACTGATAAAATTAAGTATGTCAATTCAATTTTAGAGAGATTTGATATACAATATTGTAGACCATTGTGTGCTCCTATTTTAGTTAGAACAAAGTTATCTGCTTCATATTGTCAAACATCTATACATCAGAGATGGAAGACATGAGTAGATTTCCTTACTAGAGTGCAGTTGGAAGTTTGATGTATACTATGGTTTGAACAAGACCAAACATTTCCCAAGTAGTGGGAGTTATTTCTAGATATTTATATAATCTTGGTAGAGTTCATTGGGATGCAATTAAAAGAGTCTTTAGATATTTGCATGGTACCTCAGATTATTCCTTGTGTTATCATAGTAATATGATTGTAGAAAAATTTCCCTTGATATTCATTACTATGTGGGTTCAAACTGGGAAGATGATATTGATAGTAGACGATCCACTAGTACTTATTTGTTTACATTATTTGATGGTGCAATTCATTTAATGAGTAAGCGACAGACTATGATTTCTTTGTCCACTACTGAAGCTGAGTATATGGAAGCTACTCATACTTGTAAAGAATCCATTTGGATGAAGAGATTGTGTTCATAAATTAGAATAAAACAAGGTGTAGTGACAATTTATTGGGACAATCAGATTGTGATATGTCTAGCCAAGAACCTAACATTTCATGCCAGCACTAAGCACATTGATGTCCAGTATCATTTTGTTAGAGATATGGTCAAAGATGGTAGGGTGAAACTGGTTAAGTTAGATACTTTGATGAATGGTGTTAATTCTTTAACTAATAATATAAGCAAATATATGTTTAGATGGTGTTTAGAGACTCTGGTCTTATTAGCCCCTAGAAATTAAGAGATTATGTTTATACACTCTCTCGTTTCTCTTGAAAGGTGCTCGACAAGTGGAAGATTTGTTGGGAAAATATGGCTCAACCTTGAAAATACATAAGGTACTATTGATACACCAGTTATGTGGGGTTGCAAGGGGGTACCCCTATGGGGATAAGAGGGTTGCATGCCCTAGTGGGGGTTTTAGGGTTGGACCCCCAAAAGCCACATTTTATGTATATTTTATTATTGTAAATTTGAACCATTCATCATTAGGTCTTAGATATCGCGATTGATATTTTTTTGGATTCAATTTCCCTAGAAGGAAACCCTATTTTATGAGGGAATTGTATTACTACTAAGAATTGTGATGTATTCTAAGAGTCTGATAGAGGTCATATTGCCTTTGGATCTTTGAGTGGTGATACCCCTATGAGAAGCTTGCTCTATAAGTATATTGCAATCTTTGTGATTTTTTAATAAATATTGGGTGGATTTTGGAGTGGGGTTTTCTCCCTAAAGGGTTTTCCCCACATAGATCATTGTGTTGTGTATACTTGATAGTTATGTCTATTTTTTAATTCTTTATAGCTATTGAAAGATCTATAAAATTTTTACATTATTATCCTCTCAAGATTAGTGTAGGAAGTTGTTCCACTACCTTAGCTTCCTTACATCCATATCTCCCCCTCCCTCTCTACCTACCTTTATCTCTATGTTTCTCTCTCTCACCTCTCTCTCTCTTACTCCATCCCTACCTCTCCCTCAATCTCTCCCTCCCTCTCTACTTATTTCTAACTATTGTAGTGTCAAAAAATGTACCCCTTTACATTTTCACACTATGTTTGGGTTCCTTAATTAATTGGACTTAATTAAGCCTCTAATTTCCTAAATTTAGCGTCTATAAGCCTAATTAATTGCAATTTCTGAAAGGGGAGTCATGATTTAAATAATGTAATTATAATTTTTATCACCCTAAAATGAATAGGTCTTGATAATCTAGGTCAAGATCAATTTGCCCTTGGGAAAATGGTTCCCCATTAAAATCACAAATTCAAACTTTAAACATGGTTTTGGCATCATCTTAAGGTCCTAAATTCAATTTTAAAATGTTAGCTTGTAATGTTTAATATTTGGAAAATTAGAAAATTATTTATAAAACCAAGGTCTTTTTATGAATTCAAATCTATATAGCAAGAGGAAAACATAACAAGAGAAATTTTCTCAAGAATTTGATGCATCATTCAATATCTCAAGCATCATGTCAACGTTATTAAGAATCATGCATTTTTTTGGAGCTAACATTATGATGTAGGTTTCAAGTATTCAAGTCAAAATTTCAAGCATCAAGATCACATCATCAATCAAGCCACTTCATGCAAGATCAAGACCTTGGAGAGATGTGTTGAGTTTCAGTCATTCAAGGGTTTCAAATCAAGGGTTTGGTGAGTTGAAATATAGCAATTATTAATTCATCCTTCCTTTCATGTTTCATTATTTCATTTCAAGGTTTAATTACCAAAATGGGGTTCGACCAAGGAATACCCCCATTCACCAAAAATAAAAATTGCCTCTTGTGTGTTTTGCAAATATTAAGTTGAAGAAGGATTGAAGATCTATCAAAAGATATAAATTGGAATAGTTTCCATAGTTGTTGTCAAGCCATGAAAACTCACTTTGGAAATATATTTTTAAATTTATGACTGTAAAACCTAGAGGAATCAAGAGTGAAGAGATAGGACTAGAGGACTGTGAAAGAATTTTTTCAACCCTTGTAGCTATACCCATTCAAAACAATGATCAAAACATCAAGTCAATTATCATTCAAAACAAACAAAACCCATAACTGCAAACATACCAAAAAACATCAAACCGGTGTAGGTTTACACCATTAGGACAAACTTTGGAGTCAATAATGAGGGAACTAGTTGCAAGTGGTCTTATCACAACATGGGAAGCACAATTCTTGGATTACTTGGAATGACTTGGATTACTGCAACTTTCACAACAATAAAGGCCACAAAACTAATGATTGCATGGAGTGAAAACATAGAGTTCAAGATCTGATCGACAATAACAAAGTATACATAGAGGGACACCAGAATAATAATGATCATTAAGCCTTCAAAGACCCTCTACCAAATTATGACAGGGGAGAATCATCTTCTACAAACAATAAAGGTAAAAATATCAATCATGTCTATGACACCACGATACTTTGTCTTACCGAAGTATAAAATGATAATGCCATTGGTCATCAAATGGAAAACCACAAAACCAATGACATTACCCCGCTGGATTTTCTTCCAAGCATACAATCTCTAAAAATCAAATAAATGTCCTAAAAATTAGAGAAAGGAAAGATTATCAACCAGTAAATGTAATGATGTGGGGTCAATCCAAGGTAGTGTTAAAAGGAGTTTCGCCTAAAAACACAACTCCACCTCCATCCCAATACAACATTGTCAATCATTTTTAAAAAATTCTAGAACAAATATCGATACTAGAACTCCTTAAAATATCACCATCTCACAAGGAAGTTCTAGAACAAGCACTGGTTGCCACCATAGTACTCAACAATCTAGATTTTTTCCAATTCCAGACTATGGTGGGACACTTGACTACACCACATTCTTTATCATTCTCTAAGTAGGATGATGTATCACTCAATCATCTGCATAACACCGCCCTTCATATCGAAGTTTTAATCCATAATCATTGTGTCAAAAGAGTCTTAATAGATGGGGAAGTTGGTTTAAACATTTTTACTCTGAAGTTAATTTATGCACTAGGGAATTCAGATAACACTATTGATGCCCGAAGGAAGATGACAATAAAGGACTATGATGAGGAAGATAGATCTTCTAAGGGACTGATTGTGCTACCCATTCAAGTGGGACCGATGATGAAAAAAATAGTATGCCAGGTACTGGAGAAAGAGTTGACATACATCATACTCTTAGGATGCTAGTGGATCCATGAGATGTAGGTGGTACCTTCCACCTATCATCAATGCTTAAAATTTCTAGTTAAGGGAAAGGAGGTGACTATATCAGCCGATTCTAACCATCCTCAGCATTGTGACACCCTCATAATCTCTTAGGACAGCTTTGTACCTTATAATAGGGAAGTATGTAGTTTTGTAATACCCCTCCGTTTTTCTCTTTTGATCGAGCAGTGTTCGGTTTGGTTATGTCTTATCTTCTGTTAGTACCTTGACTATGGTACTCGATTACTATTTGATTGATGTCTGTAATGCGATGTGCTTGTTATATTTTGATGTGATGGTACTTTATTTAGATATTATTATGGCATGCTTTAGATTAGCATTGTGAATATATGCAGTAATGATGTTTTAAGTTTTGATTACATTAATGATGTTAGATACTTCAGTTAGAAATACTGTATTGGTGAAGGGGACAGTATCACATCACTCGCTTGCGAGTGCCCTATGATTCTGTGATCTCCTCTTCATGGTGTGTTTTGATTATGATATATATATACGCATGTGGATATTCTTTTTGTTCGCAGGTTAACAGGTACAAGACATCGACTCCGCCTGGCTTCAGAGGTTTGAGCGTGTCCATTTCCCAACGGTATTCGATTGGGAGATAGTAGCTAGGTTTTCCATGCCAAGTCATCACCCTAGTCATGGTGTGTCATCGGGTCTTAGTCGGGTTATGTGGTGTTAATACTGTTTATTTTGCCTAATTTCATTTAAATTGCAAGTTAGAAATGGTAATTAACTTCATTATGTATTTAAGTTGTTGATTAAATTAATTTGGGTATAATGTGAAAAATGTTATTTAATTTATTAATTAATTTAATTTAATTAATAAAATAATTTAACCTTGGATTAGATTTATTTAATTGAATTAAATAAATTAATTAGATTGAATCAAGTTATTCATTTTGAAATTAATAGATGTTTTGTTGAAATTGGAAAATTGGAAAAATGTTTTAATTTACAATTGTTTGAGAAAATTAAATGGAAAATTAAATTAGAAGATATATTATGTTTTTGTTTTCAAAAATTTATGAGGGTGGGTGCATGATATTTTTTGAAGAATTTCTTTATGATTGAATTTTCTTCACAATTTTGGATCATGGAGTTTTGGAGAAAATAAAAATAGGAGAGAGGAAGAATTTTGCATTTTGTGGGTTTTGGATTGAATCTGAGGAAATTACTGATCTGAAGAGGGAGTCCAAGCAGGGATTTGTGCACCACCTGGATCTTCTCATACTCTTGGATACCAAGTTCTTTGTTAATTAAATTTAGTTGTTTTTTTTATATATATGTTTGTTGTTTGGAAACATTCAAAACCTAGGTTTGGTTTACAAATAAAACCCATCTTAGTTCTTGCTTCAAAATTTGGAAAGAAAAGAAAAACCCTGTTTGAAAATAAATTTCTCCATGAGAATGATGATGTTCTTGACTGAGAATTATAATTTTAGTATTATTTTTCCTCAATTAACTATGTTAATTCCTTGTGAATATATATTTTATATATTCCTTATGTTTTGGGTTTGGGGAATTAAAGACTATTTCATTGTTAAAAATTGGAATTTTTGGGGAAAAATCTGGAGCGTTATGGAAGAAAATTTTTATTTAAAAAAAAAAAAAAAAATTTAAAAACATTGGTGGGGAGGTTGTTGGGGGCTCAACCCCCACTGCACCCCCACATGGGAGGCGGGTGGAGGGAGCCACGCCCACCACGCTCCCCACACCTCGTCGCCACCTCTTCTACCATTGGTCGCCCTGTGGTGGATGGTTGTGCTTCACACAGCTGCGCCACCACAGATGGGGTCGGTTGTGCTAAGCACCACCGACTGCCCCACCAAATCCACCGCCCACTGTAACAAGAACGACCAAGGGAAAAAAAATCTATGGCCAACCCTAATCCGTGCATGCAGCTCGAGACAACTGCCCCATTCCTTTGTATGGTGCACAGCTCGAGGACGAAAATGCACCCCAAAATTTGATATGGACTTTTATTATTTTAAAAATAAAATAAAATATATTTTAATATTTTATTATATAATATTAAATATTAATTTATATCGAAAGTAAAAGATTTAATATGTATATTATATTTCTATATATATACATATTGTAAAATATGGATTAAATGATCACATGATGTATTTGATTCATATCATGTTTTTTTAATGTAATTGAGGAAATTTTAATTCAATATGCAATAGTTGATGTAATGGATTTATTTTTAAAATAAGATATTTGGAAGGAACAAATATTTGATTTTCGAATATTATGCTTAATAGAGAAATCAATTGATTTTTAAAATGATTATTTTGAAAAGAAGTAGAGGATTTGAAAATGGTATGTTTTAAATGAGTGAAGTAAATGTTTATTTTATTATTATTTCCATGCAATGAGGGATTAAATATTTGCTTAAATTTCATCCCTTGTCTGAAAGAGACGTTATTGAATCACTTTATTGTGCAATAAATTATTGAAGGTTACTAAAGGGAATGGATTTAATATATCCAAAATTAGTTTATTTTTGAGCGCAATTGCTTTATGTGATTATTTCCTCGGTGTTCGTGTTTGGGGAAATGGGTTAAGTGTCTTTAATTTATAAGTCTCCCAGATGATCCCTAGAGGTTGGAGTTGGTCATTTTGTGATGTCGACAATTTGTTTATTCCCTTAAGTAGTGCATGAAGTTATGTCAATGTTATTTACCCGGTTTCCATGAATAGAGGTGTTTTGTGCCTCCTTGGATTAGGAGTGGATTACGTGAGTTGTGTCTCCTTGTAAGGAGTGGCCTTGTTAAGTGATTTGTTGCCTCTAGTATTTGGAGTGAGTTTCATCTTATGTCACCTCCTGAGAAAGGAGTGGTCGTGATATCTTATTTGTTGCACTTTGTACCCTGGGAGTTTGAATGGTATGTGTGCTTTCAAGTAGAAGAGTGACTTTTGTTAGGGGCCAGAGCCCGGAAGAGGTAAACTGGATAACCTTCGAAAGTGGTTTAATCAAGTGATAACTAAAACAATACTTAGAAGATTCGGACTAACTTCTCACTAATCAAGATAATTTCTCCTCACTCATAGACACAAGTGCTCGTTTAGGCTTGGGATGAGTGGGAAGGCTTTGAATGGCAAGGTCATCTATCTTGTTTTTACGAGATGTATTTGATTCTGCATGAGTGAGTATGGGGGTCAGGATTCGATAGAGGCCACCAGGATAACCCATATTGGGGGCCAGAGCCTAGGAAGAATCCTAGAGGACAACCCATGACAAGCCGTGTGATGACACTCTATCTAGGACCATAGTTGGTATTCAATTTTATGGGTATGATTTCATTAACATACCTGATGTGACCATAGTTGGTATTCAATTTTATGGGTATAGTTTCCTTAACATACCTTATGTGACCATAGTTGGTATTTGTTTCTAAGTGTATGGTTCTCATAACATACTTGATCTGCTTTATATCTGGAAGCAAGGTGACCATGTTAGATTTGTACTTTTTTTGTACTTGTGATGTACTTGTGTTGTACTTGTGTGGTACATGTGATTGGTGGTGTTAGTTTGGTTTAGTTACGTGTTACTTTGTGTCTAGAGGTAGATAGCCTTGGCTAGGATTCCTTGTTACTACCTCCTAGCACGAGGGGTGGACCTCTAGGTTCCACTTGGTTGGGTGGCATGTACCTTAATCCATTGGGATTTCTTCATGTTCATGTGGATGAGACTTCTAGTTGGAGAGCTCATTGGTTTCAGTTTCAGTTCTTGCTTTATTTCTTTTTAGTTGTTCTTGTGATTTATTACCCCTCATTGTCATCGAGGTGGAAAGTTGTAATTGTAAACTTTATTTATGGACTTTCCTTATTCAGGGAATGAGTGTTGTAACCTTGTTATTTAATTATGTATAATGAATTTGGAAGTTATCTCTTATACTTGATTTAATTTATCTTAGTTGGAATGTATGTGCTTAATTTATCTAGTAATTAAATGACATAGTTTAATTCATGTTTTTTGTTGAGGTTCTATATAACCTTTGTCTCATAACCTTAGAGGTTCTTGGCTTTAGATAGTGAACTTGCATGTTAATTGTACTTAAACAAAAAAAAATAGTCCGTTTAAGTAGTTATTTGAAACTTCCTCTAGGGTTGCATGGCAGGGAGTTACAAGTTCAAATTCATCAAATGGTCAGAAACATCCAAGTGGGTGGCGAAGAAGGATACGAGTACTGTTGAAACTACAGACAATAAGGATCCCCAAAAATCTCTATCCCAGATGTTTCAAGAACAAGTCAAGATGATAGAAAAGGGAATGGGCCAATACTCTATTGAGAAAGCTCTGAATATTTCACAATTTATGCCATCTCCAAAGATACATGGCCAACCATCAATGCTCAAACATCAACCATCACTACCAACCACGATTCTAGAAGAAAAAATTGTGAAAGCTGGTACCATAGAGGATGAATAAAAAGACAAGGCTATTCTTGACTTGTTATACAAGGATGAAGAAGCATCAACATCAATGAAAGTCCACATCAACACAAATAGGTATGGCAAAGGGAAGGGTATTTTAGAGAAAATTGGTTATGAAGGATAAGGACCTATTGAAAAAAGAAAATAAGGCATTATAGAACCTATTCAACCCCTTACCCTTCATTCAAAGGATAAAACAGGAGTAGGATACTCATAAAAGGAAAAACATAAAATGACAAACAAAGCAGTGGAAAGGATCATGTAGGTAAGAGACAGTTCTAAAACGGATTCAAATGAATATGAATGGGACCTATGTTCTAATGTGTCTTACATAGATATCCAAGTTGATGTCATCATACAATATGCACCTACATGGGAGGAGGGACAAAGCTCTGGTTCTAGACCACTTGAATTCGGATCACAACATATCGATGACTCTAGTGAGGATGAACAAACATCGAGTGAAATAGACAATCTTGAGGAAGGTACCATAATTGATCTTGACATCCCTAATAAAAAATATGATGACATAACTATCTGAACCCTTACCACCATTAACCTAAGTCAATCTAATGACTTCATGCCTTTAGTTCATCTTGAACTTATCGACTGGGAACCCATTGAACCTATGAATGTACCCATATTTGCAAACGATGATGCTATCATGAATTTACTATATTCTAACAATCCTAATACAAGTTCTCTCCATAAGTCTCATAATGACGCAACTCAACAAGAGGGTGTCAAATTTTTCAGTTGCAAAAATAAAAACAAGAATAATAGATCTAATGGCAAAAACCATTCTATGGTAGTATTAGATCTTAAAAAAGGAAAAATAAAAAAATTATTTGACAATGAAAACCTCTTTGAGGCACTGAAAGATGGGAGATTTGACACCCTTCCAGAAAATTATCATGAAAGGTCACCAGTGTTGGTGGAACCTACATAGTATTTCAACATTGGCATCGAAGAAAGAGAAAAGATCTTACATCTGCTAGAATCTATGACATAGCAAGAAAGACCTCAATTTGTCAAATTCTTTGAAGAAAGGAGCATCAACTTTGCTTGTTTATATTCTGGCATGCCAGGTTTGGACCCAAATCTCTTAATGCATCATTTTTCTTTTCCTACTAGGATAAAACCTATCAAATTGTTTTTGAGAAAAATGCATCCACATATTGCATTAATGGTAAAAGTTGAGCTAAAGAAGTTATTGGATGTCAGATTCATTAGGTCTATTGATTATGTTGAATGGATATCCAATATTGTACTAGTGTCAAAACCAAACAATGGTATCAGGATATGTACAAATTTCAAGGACTTGAATAAAGCATGCCCCAAGGATGATTTCCCCTTACCTAATATAGACATCATTATGGACTTAACCGTAAGGTATTCCATGTTGTCAATAATGGATGGCTTCTCTAGATGCAACCAAATTAAGATAGCTCTAGAAGATTAGGAGAAAACTGCATTCACATGTCCATGGGGAACCTTCTACTAGAATGTCATGCCATTCAGCTTGAAAAATGCAGGGGCAACTTATCAAAGAGCGTTGACCACAATATTTCATGATATAATGCACACCTTTATGGAGGATTACCAGGATGATATTATGGATAAATCTTGTTCTAGGGAGGGACATTTGGATATCTTGAGAAAAATCTTCACAAGATTAGAAAAGTTCAATGTTAGACTAAACCCAAATAAATGTGTCTTTGGGGTTACATCAGCAAAACTCTTGGGGTACATAGTCTCAGAAAAGGGTATTGAAGTAGATACAACAAAGGTAAAGGAAATAATGTAAATTCCACCACCTAGAAACATCATTCAATTGAGGTTGCTATAGGGCAGGATACAATCAATCCAGAGATTTATCTCTTAGTTAGCCGAAAAAAGTCATCCATTCAATCATCTACTGCATAAAAATGTTGTGTTCAAATGAGATCAAGGGCGTGAGACAAATTTCAACCAAATCAAGCAATATCTGATGTCACCACCTATTCTCATGTCACCTACAGAAGGAAGACCTTTAATTCTATATATTGCAACAATGGATATTTCTTTAGGGGAACTCTTGGCATAGGAGGATTATGAAGGAAGGGAACAAGCCATTTACTACATCAATAGGACTTTAAATGGCTATGAAATAAACTACGCTTTCATTGATAAATATATCTTAGCAGTGGTATTTTCTACTCAACAGTTGTGGCATTATATGTTGATTCACACGATCAGGCTCATAGAAAAGATCAACCCACTAAAATATCTACTCAGTAAGGCTACTTTAATAGGTAGACTGGCCAAATGGGTCATGCTTTTAAGTGATTTTGATATTCGGTATGTGGAAAGAAGAGACATCAAAGGGAAAGTGATCACTAAACAATTAGTTGAAGCTCCTTTAACAAATGATTGACCTATGACAATGAAGTTCCCTGATGCAGAAATTCTTACAGTAACACCACAACAATGGATACTTTACTTTGATGGATCATATACACAAAGAGGATCTGGAGCGGGAATATTGTTCATTACACCTCGAGGGAACACCATTCCAAAATATTATAGACTTATGTTTCCATGTACAAATAATGTGGCAGAGTATGAAGCATTAATCATTAGCGTAAAAGTCACAATTGAATGGAAAATCATAGAGTTGCAAGTATATGAGGATTCTCAATTAGTCATTTATCAAGTAAATGATAAATATTAGACGAAAATGAAAATTTGATAACCTATAAGTAGTTGATAGATGATCTCAAGCAATACTTTGTCAATATCAAGTTTGATCAAATTCCAAGGGCAAATAACAAAGCGACAGATGCCATCGTGACAATTGTTTCACTTTTACAATTGCCAGAGAAACATGGTCGTTATGAGTTTATGGTAGAACAAGTATCTAATCCTTCATATAATAGTTCGGAATCCCAAAACATATTCCATTTAGATACCGTTGAACCCTCCATCTATGAAAATATCTATGCATACCTAAGGGACAATATCCTTCCTTCTAATCTTTCTAGGAACCAAAAATGCAACTCCATCTGCCAATCCACCTGACATAGTTTGATCACCGACATCCTTTATTGTCAAGGTCTAGATGGTACTCTTCTTTGATGTTTAGAACATAACGAATGTAAGATGGCCTTATGTGAGCTTCATGAGGGTATTTGTGGCAATCATTCCAGTGGGATAAATATAGTGAAGAAACTCCTTTGTTTAGGATATTACTCGCCAAGTATGAATAAGGAATATTTTCAATTTGTCAAGAAATGCTAGAAGTTTCAAATTCATAGTAATTTGGTCCACACACCATCTCAAGAATTACGTCCTTTTACATAAACATGGCCCTTTTTTCAATGGGGATTGGACTTGGTAGGAAACATAAATCTTTCTTCATCCAGTAGACACAATTTCATAATCACAAAGAAAAAATACTTTAAAAAATGGATAGAAGCAGTTCCTCTAACCACTATCACTAGAAAATAGATCTCGCCATTCATATTGAATTACATAATCTGTATGTATGGCATACCTTAATCTATTATCACTGATAAGGGATGGCCATTCAAAAACAAAGATGTCTAGAAGTTGTGTGATAAATTTCATATCCAACATCATTTCTCAACACCGTATTACCCTCAAGGAAATGGCCAAGCAGAGGCCTCCAACAAAACAATTCTAAAAATACTCAAGGAAACGGTTAATGATGTTGGATGTGATTGGCATGTTCAACTTAATCCAAAACTATGGGCCTATAGAACCAATGTCAAAACACCAACAAGAGCAACACCATATGCCTTAGTATATGGATTAGAAGCTATATTACTCATTGAGGTAGAGATTCCATCACTTTGTGTATCACTCAAGGGAATCATTTCAAATGAGGACTATAGAGTATCCAGGATTCAATAACTAGAACTATTGAATGAGCATCATCAACAAGATTTTAATCATATAAAAACTTATCAACAAAGGACATCAAGGAGCTACAATCATAGGATTAAGCCTAGAGTCTTTCAGGTTGGGGATTTAGTCCTAAAAGAGAACCTGAGAAATCAGCAAGACAGAGAAAAGAAAGGGAAGTTTGAACCTAACTGGTTAGGTCCCTTTGTCATCACATCAGTCTATGGATCAGGCGCTTATCATCTATTAACACCTGAAGGGGATTCATTTGATGAACCTCTAAATAGTATCCATCTCAGAAGATACTATACCTGAATTACCTAGTGCATGGGTTAAATTTATGGAAAATGGTTTCCTTGATGAAAACCTAGAAAATAGGCATCTTGGTAACATAAAAATACAAAAAAAAGGAAATACAAAAGAGAAAATACAAAACAAAATTGCAATCAAAACATATGGTGCAAACTTGGAAACAGGTGTCATATGTTATTCTAAACCAACTTTTCCATTTATTTTGATGCATATCATGATCATTAATCTGACCATCATTACCATTTCGTATCATGATCATTAATCTTTCCATCATTGCATCCATTATCATCTCATCTCACATGGTCATGTCTCACTCTAGCTTGGGGGAAACATCTAGATCTCACTGGGGGAAATAACGCATCAGCTTGGCCAAATTGGCAAGCAACGACATGACAAGTACAATAAAAAAAATGATGAAATTGGAACCTCAATCACCATCGGAAACACATCAAACATCCATATCACATCAGAAAATACAAAAACAAGTCAAATTCAATATCAAAAAGTCAAAAAGTGAGTTTATGTCAATCGAACTACGTGGTCTCTGTGTATAACATAGGTAAGGCTAATCTTTGATCAACTCTTGAGGCCCCTAAGATAGGTCTTTAGGTTAGTTTGGATTCTGAGAAACTCGAAAAAACACAAAAATGCCACAAAATCAAGATGGATGATCTAATTTGAATAATGATTGAAACACTATAGGTAAAAGGTGGATAAGTTGTATTTTGATTAATTGTTATAATTTCTTTGGAGTAACTCAATTATGTAATAAAATAGAGAAAACAAGGAAGAAGAAGGATATTTTTATTATATGTTGTCTATACATTAATCATAAAAATGTTTGATTTTTTTGGGGAAGTGCTTTACAAATGTATCACCGATGACATTCAAAATTCACACACTAAAATGATTAATCTTTGTGTTTTTACGCAAGAAATGATTAGGTCATCTCGGTTCAATTATACCTAGATTCTTATGTCCGCTTGCAATATCAAAAATCATGAAAGTAGCACTCAGGTCATCATTGGTCTACCATTGACGCTTGTACTCACTGTCAACATTCTGAAAAGCTTTATGATGATACCAAGCAAAAAATTACTATTAAAATGACAAATAGTCTGCCTAACTTGCATGATAAAATTAGACTGCATTCATAATAAATTCTACATCTGCATAGTAGTTGTTACACAAAGGATTCAAATTAATGATTATATTTTATGGAAATATGATGGAGTATACTTGAAATAAACCAAAAAAATCATCAAAACACATATAGGTGCATCATCTTTTCATTTACATATATTTCAAAGCATTTATCATCTCATCATTCATACATTTAACATCAAATAGTTGTGCATTCATCATATCATAAATAAATAAATCATGACATTGCATCCATCTCATAAATATGTCATACATTCGCATTCTATTATTGCCATACATTTATCACCATCATGTTCTCTACATTGTATCATTTATTACATTATTATTATATACATTTGATCAATTTTAACCCATAAATCATTGACATCCATCATAAAATCATCATTTTTCATTCATAAATTTAGAACATCATACATCCATACATCATATATTCATATAGAGGCATTTAAATTAAAATCATTACATGGCATAAAATCAAAGTATACATCAAAGAATCATCACATGGCATGTATAAAACATTAATATAATTGCATAGAATCATCACATAGAACATTAAAATAAATGCATTCATCATAGACCATCATAGATCAAATCAAAATCAACTACATATCATATAAATCATATACATCATCACTATCAAGTATACAATGAAAGTTTGAATAAGAAGAGATACATCATCAAAACTAGTTGACTCGTAGGGTACATCATGTCTCAAAAGTATATCACCAATTTCATCTAGGATCTGCTACTACCAAAAGCTATAGGCATCATGCAACCAGTACCTCCACCACCACCGGATGAACTAGGATCTTTAAGATCTCTCTGTGGCGGCTACATCACACCCTCGTTGACTGTCCAAGTATGTGTCTTATTGAATCTATAAGGGGAATAACTCACTTTGTGATCAATAGGAACTACATCATGATATCAACCTTGGTAGAACTCGGCCTCTTGGCCAACATGAAGAACCTCCCTCATATAATCGGCCACAAAGGTACCATCAACTATCCTCTATAGGGTCTCTACAGTCCCTTGTGCCCTCTCAACAATCTATCTGGCACTGTCCCTCTCGGTTGTCAAAGTACCAACCTATGTCTGAATAGTAGCCAACTATCCATGAACTTGTGCCAATGCCTATGCATGAGCCTGTGCCTGGGTATACAAATGTGTCTGTTCCTACACAAGTAAATCATATGCCTGCACAAACTGACCCTCCAGAGTTTGTACCTACACCTATAAGCTCACAATTTGTCTCTGATGATCAACATAAGACATCTCCACTACTCACCTCTTGCAATTCCTACTCAAAGATGGGTCGACACTGCCTAGCCCAACCCCTCTGTCATCACCCCCACCATCACCCCCATCATCATCATTGTTAATGTCCTCATTTTTTCTCTCCTTGTTGTTTCTCATCGTAGTGTCATCACCACTATCCTCCTCACCCTCAATAGCTATGGATGGACCCTCTACAAGATTCTCCTCAACAGGTAATGGTGTTGGCTCATCTGGAATGGTGATCTGAGGACATGGATGTAATGTCAAAAAATTTGCATACTCCTCTGTCACTGGTGCCTTTGCAATATCATGACGCATATCCCAAGTTGATGGCTGCAGAGCCCGGTATCCCTCCACTATCATATCATATGACAGGTATGTCCCCCAATATATAGTATCACTCTACCGTCGGGTATAATGAGAAACCCCTTGAGGCATGCACTGTACAATACTGTATTTCCTATAGGACCGACACAATAAAAATCTCTCAAGGAAAAAATGGGTCATGTCAATCAAATACATGAAATCACACAAAAATCCAAGAACTACATCATCCTCCTCCCACTACTCACAATCTAGATAAGGATGCCATATGACACTCTCTAGGTCATCCAAAATGTGCCTCTAATGCTCTAACTTACCCATCCAAGACTGGGTAAGTCAACCTCTATAATGAAAAACATATGGTCTGCCTGCAGGTCTATCTCATACTGGCAATGGTCACACAATGGAAAAATGCTCCCATGCCCAAACCTGCAATAAAGTCACCCCTACTGATAAACTGTGTCCTCCCAAATATACCAGTGAGTGTAAGTCATGATAAAGGTGGTCTAGCATACACATCTCCCATGCATATCTGGTCCCATGCATGACCATGCTCTCAAGAATATGGCCCCAACCCATAGAGAATACCTTTGACCTGCGATCAAGAAAAATGAAGCCTCCAATGAATCCAGCTAATACTGCTAGCAAAGTAGCATAGGCGTCGGCCATCGTATGCCACCGAATCACCAATCCTACAATGTGGTCATCCAGGAATACTCTGCGAAGAGCATCTCTCCCACCAACCTCATGTGAATCATAAACTACAATCTCCCCCATAAAAGGTATCTATAATATCCGCCACACATCCTTTGGTGTGACTGTCATCTCGTTGGTGGGTAGGTGGAAGTTGTTATGATCATTGTGCCACCGCTCGGCTAATGTAGTGAGGAGACCTCGAATAATCCTAATCTAGGGAATGCCAAGAAGGGAAGATAGACCACATCGAGAGATGATCTAAATATGAATAGGAGTCAAATGTGGAGTAAGATCAAAATTCCATGGAAAACTCTCTCGCATCTGGAGGTTATCTAGAGGATCCTATCATCAAAACAGGTTTACAAATCAATGCACTATGTCAAAAATCACAAGTCATTCTACTATCAGATCCAATCAAACTTTGGTATGATTTTTTTATTATTATCAAAATTCATGAATAAACATCATCTAACCTCACCTATCATGAGGTTCATGAACAAACATCATCTAACCTCACCTATCATGAGGTTCATAACAAACATCATCTAACCTCACCTATCATGAGGTTTATCAGATATGAAATCATTCCTCACCTATCATGAGGGTCATCACAAGTGAGATTATTTCTCACCTATCATGAGAGTAAATCTTATTTATCATCAAAATCAGTAATCAAGGAATTTGGATTATCAAATCATACCAAACCAAAGAATGGACATGATTGAAATTGACAAAATCAAGGTTAAAAAGTGTCAAATTTGCAAATCTGACATGGACGCGCTAAAATAGGCATCTAGAGTGCTAAAAGATCAAAAACACTACTTTGGCACATGGATGTACTAAAATAGGCACCCTAAGCACTAAACAACTAAAAGTGCTAAAATAGGCATCCTAAGCGCTAAAAGACCTGAAGAGTTGTTTCAACACACCAATGCACTATAACAGACTATCAAAGCGCCACTTTACCCAAAGCGCTATAACAGTCTATCAATGCATCGAAATATTGCATCAATGTGCTAAAAATTTCCAAGCACTACAATTAGGCATCTAAGCACTAAATTAACCTATCTAAGCGTTGATTCTTCAAAGCACTAATCTATCCTACGAAAGCACTAAAAGAATTAACAAAAGTGCTAATTTCTTAAAGTGCTAAAACATATCCTAGGAGCGATACACTAGAGTGCAATGTGCTAAAGTGCAACATTGATGCGCTAAAACTACAAAAAAATGCTAATGCGCCAAAATTGCATGAAAAAATGACAATGCACAAATTATGAGGTGGATTACAGGTATGTACTGGAGTTCCATAGGCAGTCGCGTGCTAGTGGCGTTGCACACGCTCAAAATGGTGGGTGTGGTAGGGGATCAACATCTTGCTCCAAGTGGCTCAAAAGTCTCTCTCACTAGGTTTTCACAAGTCAAAAAGCACAAATGAGTGTGAAAAGGACAATTTTTTGACTTTATATAAGTTTTTGAAAAAGGATTTTGAGGGGATTTTTATTATTTTTATTTATGAAATTAATTGAAATTCATCCACGGGTTATTTTCTTCATCGAATTTTCATCAAATCATCATTAAATCATTGAAAAATCATGAAAGATTGAAAAATCATAAAATCATTAATTTATCTCACGAGGGGGAATATATCCATTATCATTTGAAAAATCAATGTTTGGGGCATGTCTAGGGCATACTATTTTTTTTTGCATCGATACGAGCAATAGCAACAAAATTTTCTTTAAAATAATGCGTAAACACATCACTTCAAAGAGGGGAAAAATGTATACGCCTAAAATTTGTTTGGAGAATCTGATTAATTAAATACAACTTATTTGATTAATTATTCTAATTTCCTCTACTATTAAATAAATAGAAATATTTATTTATATAGTTCACATTTTAAATTCTTCTAATTCTTCTATTATCTCATCTTAATTAAATAAACAAAATTAAATACTTTGTTTGATTTAATTATCATTTTCTCCTATTTTATTCTATCACATTTATCTAAATTAATTAAATAAAGGTTAAACACTTTATTGATTAATTATCATATTCTTCCATTTTAATTTACTAATCAAATTCTATAGTTTGTTTTATTAAATTATTTATCCCTCTTTTGCTAATTTAAATAAATCAAAATATTTAAATAAAAACAATAAATCAATCCCTCTATTTCCTCAAGATCAAATTAGATATCCTATGTCTAATTATGTCAAAATTATGTCTTAATTAATTGATTCAATCTTCACGGGAAGATTTGGAGACAAATTGGAAATCAATCTCTCAATCCTTTTCCATCAATCTTTCCTATCTTCTTGCTTGGTGTTTTCATGGGTAGGGACAATTCCCAAAAATATTCTCAATCTCCTTCATCTCTCACCATTCAATCCTCTAGATTGAATCCAAGCCTCTACTTTGTTTCCCCTTTGCAAAGTTGTTTCCAAGAAATCTATAAATACAACCTTCTTCAATAGTACAAAGGATCCAAATTATCAAAGTTTATGCAATATTACTCTGCATGAAATAATCAAGCAATCAAATATCACAAAAATCAAGCATTATAGTAATAACATCATAGCTTTATAATTCATAATCATGGCTGCATTTAGTTTTACTGTAGCTTCATTTATCAATTTTATGTCAATTTAGTTTAGAAATCATCATATAGGATTAGTTTCCTACATTTGAAAAATTCTCGTTCTCTAGATTTTCATTTTAACAATCACAATGCTTACACGATCTAAGAGTCATAGTGATTTAATAAATCTTTGGAGATAGAGAGCAATATGATGCTTTCAAATGGATTTCTGGTTTTAATAGCTTAATTTTTTGATTAAATTCATTGATATAATGTCATATTAAGAAGTTTTTTTAGCTATTTTACTCATACATATTTCACAATTACATTTACTAAGAGCATTTTGAATATAAGCACAAAGTATTGAATGATAGGAGAGAAATAGAGATTAGTTTCAGTGGAAGCATTTTTGTTTTTGAGTAGTTTAGATATATTGTTTTATGGTTTTGTTTTCAGAATGAAATAGCTCTATTGATATGTTGTGATGAAATAGTGATTCTAATTCATAGAGTCATTTATTTTAGTGCACACACTGATTTAGAAGAAAGAGAATGCTTGGGTACCCAAAATGCATGACCATCTATTGAAGGTGAAACCATCACTTTTTTCGTAGACTTGTTTTTCATAGAAGTACTATTGCACTGAATAGTGCATGCATCAAACTTATACAATGTGTCATATTTTAAACCTCTACCAATCACCATAGCACCTCTAACTATATTGCATTGTACATCAGAAAATACTACCCACACACGTGCATCTATTCATTTTCTCATAGATAAAAAAATTGTGCTAAACTAGGGATATGCAACACACCATTAATCCTTTTTATT
The DNA here is from genome assembly GCA_007115665.2 of Sequoiadendron giganteum. Taxonomy (NCBI): domain Eukaryota; kingdom Viridiplantae; phylum Streptophyta; class Pinopsida; order Cupressales; family Cupressaceae; genus Sequoiadendron; species Sequoiadendron giganteum. The sequence goes on from CM021107.1 coordinate 518,468,080, forward strand.
CTACCATTAGGAAACTTGATTTTAGCTTTACCACAACCAACAATTTCTAAATGAGAATCATCACCTAAGTACACCTTACCTCCATCAAATTCTTCATATTTAGAAAATAAATCTCTATTAAAGGTCATATGGAAAGCTGCACCTGAGTCAATTAGCAATGCATCATTACCTACACGAGTTTCCAAAGCTGTAATGATTGTTTCACCATCTTCCTTATTGGACTTAGAATCAAAATCAACTTTATTATTATTTTGTTTATTTTCTTCTTTGTAATCCTTACGAACATGTCCATGCTTACTGCAGTTCCAACAAATAACTTTGGACTTTCAAAGAGACTTAGATCTCCCCTTAGACTTGTATTTTTCACGCTTCTCATTTTTCTTGCCATTTTCACTAAGTTTTCCATAAAAATTTAGGGTCTCCTTGGCACTGGTGAATACCTTCCTCCTCATTTCTTCAAAAATTAAATAAGCCACCACATCTTCGCTATTCAATATAATTGAACACTTCCAATAGCCATAACAAGAGAATCCCACAAATTAGGGAAAGAACAAAGAAGGATCTGACATTTCTCATCCTCATCCATTTTTGACACCAATTGATGCCAACTAAGAGACCAACATATTGAATGATTTTAGGTGGTCTATAATTCATCTGCCCTCTTCTATTCTCAAGGAATACAATTTATTCCTCAAGAAAATCTTGTTCACTAAATATTTAGCTTGATACATCTCTTCAAGCTTCTTCCATAGTTTTTTTGTAGAGGTCTCTTCATCGAAATTGATTAAAATACAGTCTTCCAAGTACAAATTTATTAGACACTTAGCTTTATGGTATATAACATCATACTCAGTAGCTTGAGTAGGATCTGTAGGCCTTGAAAAATTCTCATCAACAACATCCCATAGATCTCAATCTATCAACAGATCCTCCATATTTAGCTTCCACATCTCAAAATTATTTCCAAAAATAATATTCACCTCTATTCTCTCTAACAGACCTACCATCTAAAAAATACTGCAACACAACCACAAAGTTTCTTCTACATAATCTCCCTCTCAAATCTATATTAGTTCGAAAAACCCAAAAACCCACAATTGAAACCAAAGGTGATCATGCTCTAATACCACTTGTAAGGAAGTAAGGTAGAAAAACAAATTCCTACACTAATCTTGAGAGGAGAATAATGCAAAAAAATTAGAAATCTTTAAAAAGTTACTAGAATTTAAATAGAAATAGACATAAATTTCAAGCATACCACAACACAAGGATTTACATGGGGAAAACCATTTCAGGAGAAACATCCCACACTCCAAAAGCTACCCAATATATTATTCATAAATCAGAAAGATTACAATATACTTGTAGAGGAAGCTTCTCATAGGAGTATCACCACTCAAAGATCCAGAGGCAATATGACCACTTTCACACTCTTATAATACATCACAATGCTCAGCCATGATACAACACCCTCATAAAATAGGATTTTCTTCTAGGGAAATTCAAGACAACAAAATAGTGACTGTCAGATCTAAAACCTAATGATGAATGGTCTAGATTTATAGTAATAAAACATACATAAAATGTGGCTTTTGGGGGAATTTCTCTCAAACCCCCATTTGGGAATGCAACCCTCACATTTCTCACTGAGGTTTGGTCCTCCTCAAACTCCCACAAGGGGTTTGAAACCCCCCCTCGCACTGACATATCAATAGTACCTTATGTATTTGAAAGGTTGAGACATGTTTTTGCAACAAGATATAAGTAAAGAGGGAATGAGAGAGGGAGGGAGATGTAGGAAGGGAGAGAGAGAGAGGTGTGATAGAGGTGAGATAGAGATATATTGGTAGGGAGGGATAGATATGTAGAGTAAAGAGGGAGGGAAGGAGGGAGAAGTGAGAGAGATAGGAGTGAAAGAGATATTAATAGAGATAAGTGGAGGGGATAGAGAGGGAGAGAGGGAGAGAGAGAGAGAGGATGAAGGGAGAGGTATGGATAGATATGTAGAGAGGTGAGAGCGAGATATAGAGAGAGAGAATTGAAAGATAAAGAGAAGTAGAGAGGAAATGAGAGAGATGGGGAGAGAGTGAGAGTGAAGGAGGGGAGATAGGAGGGAGAGAGGGAGAGGTAGGGAGAGAGAGGTGAGATAGAGAGTAGAGAGGGAAGGAGAGAGAGGGAGGAAGGAAGAAGTGAGAGAGAGGCACAATAGAGATGTGATAGAGAGAAGTATAGAGGGAAGGAGGGAGGGAGGGAGAGAGGAAGGGGTATAAAGGGATATGTTAGATAGAGAGAATTAGATTAAAGGTGGGTGAGAGTAAGGAAGAGAGATATAGAGACAAAGAAATAGATAGAGAGAGATCAAGAGAGAGGTTTGAGATAGTGGAAATTAGAGAGGGAAGGAGGGATGGAGGGGGGAGAGAGGTGAGATAGAGGGAATTAGAGAGAGACAAAGAGATAATGGAGATACAAAGAGAAGTAGAGAGGGAAGGATAGAGTGAGATAGAAAGAGGGGTTGTGAGGGAGGGAGAGAGACATGGGAGGATAGAGTGAGAGAAATAGGGGGATGAAGAGGGGGAGAGAGAGAATGGAAAGATAGAGAGTAGAGAGGGAAGGAGAGAGTGAGAGAAAGAGGGGAGAGAGGGAGAGAGAGGTGAGATATATATAGATTAGAGAGGGAAGGAGATAGAGTGAGGGAGGAAGAGAGATGTGATATAGAAAAGTCAAGAGGGAAGGAGGAAGGTTGAGATATTGATAGAGTTAAGGAGATGGGGGAGAGAGAAAGAGGGATAGAGGGATATATTAGATAGATATAAGTAGAGATGGAAGGTAGGTGGGAGTAAGGAAGAGAGATAAATACAAAGATATATAAATAAACAAGAGATAAAGATATAGAGAGGGGGAGATAGAGGTAAATAAA